>CM042010.1:53264064-53909064 GCA_023525715.1 Cichorium intybus | reverse complement strand
ACTTTTAAAATCCCAGATTTTCACAAGAGCCCCTGAAGTTCTTGTTCCAAGAATAAGACCATCAAGTGAAAAGCTGCAGATGTATATCCATCATATGCAACCTACAAATTAACAAATCATTAATAGCAATGTACTTACATGAATAGTTCTATCCCAATGTTTTACAATTTTGTGGTCAAGTAAAACAAACGTTAATAAACCTTCTTTAAGTCCCGAAATTAAAACTAAAGATTATTAGATGCATGAAAGTAAGGATATGGTTGATTAATTTATTTGGAGTAAGTGGTCACAGCAGCGTGTTGAGTCCAGAAATCTGAGTTTTCATTAAAAAAAAATATTAATATTTATATGAGGCATGCTTTACTTTATTATAAGCATGCTATTAAAATATTTAAGCTTAGTTGGTCTTGGTTACTTTTTTATAATATAAGCATGCTAGGAGTGTCATTATTATATTCCACTTTTGTCCTCTTTTACTTTTTCCTCCCCCACTGTCATTATTAAATTCCAGCTTGCTCCTTTTTTACTGCATGCTACATAGGAACCAAAAAATAGTCAGAAAGCACAAAAAACCAAGGATAAAAATCAATAACAAAAACGGCCATCAATTAGTTTCCAGACAGAAAACCAGGGATAAAAATCAATAACAAGATTGTATGTAATAGCAAAAACCTGGACAGTTAATGGTTGAGATTAAAACCTGGACAAAATTGCCACTGGAGAGTTAGATAAAGTAACCAGAAGAAATACAGGAGACAATGGTGTTGGTGGTTTGCTGAAACTGTTAATGTAATAGCAAAAATATAAAAACTATGGAAAACTGTTAATGTTTTGTTTCTTTTAGTCTGATCATGGATTTTAGTAGAATTTAAAATGTATTTAAAATAACCATTTAGCTCCTGCTTTATAATATACTAAAAAAAATCATTTTTGGTCCACATCGTTATTGATTTTGTTTCTTTTTTTTTTCAGTTTTGGTCCATAGAATTTAAATTGTCAAACTTTTCAAATCATTGAAAATTTTCAAATTTTCAAAATTTCAAATTATTCAAAGAAAGAACAACAAAAATTGTGAATAATTAAAGAAACTTACAACTTAATTCCATGTGCAATTATTGTATCATCCAATAAAACACTTGCAAAATACAAAAACCAAAGGATAGATACATATGCTAATACATATCTGGAACTAAAGTTCATGGTCAAAACGGCATACTTTCATTAAAAATCAACAAGGTACGAATTGTAACTTACAATTATTCTAGATAACCCAGCTTTGTCATATTCAAATCTGAAGGCATCTTGCCAATAAACTTTATACTTTTCCAAATTGATATCCGTGGATGATGTCAAAAAGACCACCAGCCCGGGCAGCTCCGATGACAGCCTCAAGCATTGCTTCTTATCTAATTTCAAAGTAAAAATCCATGTTTAAGATATGAAACAATAAAGTAGAAGGATCAAGACATTACTATAATTCAAACCTGAAGAAAAATCCACAATCAGTAGCATCAGATAAAATAATGTGGACATACCATGTGAAATTCTGAACGACAGAAAGAAACATCTCAATTAAGCAGATGAAAGTCAAGCAAAATGTTACACAGATGCCATACACTCGATTTTGTAATAACAAGAAACTACAGAAACCTACACAGATGCCATACACTTGATTTTAAACTAAAAATGTCACACACAGATGCCATACACTTGATTATAAACGAACCTACACCAATAAATATAGGGTTACAATATACAAACAATTAAAAAAAACGATGCCATACACTCGATTATAAACTGATTATGTCACAAACTCAGTTCCTGATGCTGTTGGCGAAGGCTCTTGATGCTGTTGGTGAAGGCGGAAACTGATTTCGTTGGAGGTCTTTCGGGCAAATCATCTTACGAGTGACAGAATCGGATGACGACGGCGATGGTGGTGAGTAGCGAAAACGAAAACGAAAGACAAACCTATGAAAACGAAAACGATTTGGGATTTGTGGTAACTCATCTGTGAAACCGATTGTTGAGAGAGTGGCGTGGAACGTTTTTCAGATTTGTGAAAACCGATGGTGGTGAGTAGCGAAAAGGATAACGAAATTTAGATATGCGAAGCCGAAATTCAGATCTGTGAAACCGATGGTGGTGAGAAGCGATACCGGTTGTTGAGAGAGTGGCGTGGACCGATTGTTGGGAGAGTGGCGTCGACTGGTATGCAGATCTGTGAAAACCTATTGTTGAGATAGTGGAGTGGACCGGAGCTGTGTACGGATGATGGCAGAGGAGAAGTACCGGTGATAGAGTAATGGGGGAGGTGGAGCAAATTGAGGATGACGGCTCTAACTGTTTAGGGTTTTTTTTAATGCTTTTATAACTTCACATTAGGTCAGAGTTCCAAATAGCGGTGGACACGGTGGCAATCCGTCTTTGGACATCTGTACCTGCTGGCAATCCGGTTGTTTTGTGTTTCTTTACCCGCTTCAAAAATTTTGTGCAGTGAGTGATTGTACATAATGCCTTAATTTTAATACTTTGTGTTTTGGAATTGGTACTATCTTAAAAATTAAGACAATTGTGCATAAATGTATTGTAATTTATATATGGTTTATAGTATAGTATAGAAGTATAGATATATAAAAGTGCGATGAGAGAGAGAGAGAGACGAAAGGGCGGCGATTTCCGGCAGGAATTTGATTCTCGCCGGCGGGTATTCCGGTGGGTCTCTAGAGATAGGATTCAGAGGTTAGGACCTCAGGCGAACTGGAATTTCAAAGATGCAACCACGTTTTTCGTATCCAATTTACCCAAGGATTGGCCAAGAGAGGATATCAGGCAGGAGTTAGCTAAAATGGGGACGCTAGTGGATCTTTTCATCAGCTCCAGGTTGGGTAAACATGATATGAGATTTGGTTTTGCCAGATTCAATAGGGTCTGCGATATCCAAAAAAAGGAAGAGATGCTCAATAGGATTTGGTTAGGAAAGCACAAATTATTTGCTAAAGTGGCTATGTATGCGAGAGAGGATCTTCAAAAAAAAGACTCGTATAAGCATGTTGACAGGAGGATAGATGTTTCCAACAGTTTTAGGAGGAATGATATTTCATTTGCTGACATTGTTAGAAAGAAGGAAGACAGTACGTTCATGGAGAAAAAATCAGAAAACAAGGCGGAGAAGAAGCAAGAAAGCAGTAAAACGAAGTCAATATGTTTGGACGTAGAAGAAACAAAGGAATCGATAGAAAATCTTAAAAGAAAAATTGTAGGTGAGGTGAAATGTTTTAGTAGTATGGCGCTCATCAAAAATCTATGTGCTTTAGAAGGTGTAAAAGAGGATGTAGTTAAGTTTTTGGGTGGTATGTGGGTTTTATTCAATACCAGCGACGAGGAAGATATAGAAAAAATTACGTCAAGTCCAGAGATTCTCGCTTGTTTCAAATCCTTAAACCGCTGGGAAAAAAACTTCATAATTCAAGATAGAATTGCTTGGTTGAAAGTCGAAGGTGTGCCGGTCCACGCTTGGAGCCCAAATAGCTTCATAGAAATTGGAAGGATTTGGGGTGACGTCATTATAACGGACCCATGTCATGAGAGTCGAGACGACTGGTCGTACGGGAGAATTTGCATTAAAACAGAGTATAGCGATTTCATTAATGAAATTATCAATATCAAAATTGGAACTCAGGAATACAAGATTAGAGTGTCTGAATTCAAAGGAGATCTGAGTAATCTTTATGAAATTATTATTAATCAAAGAACACAGTCATTCAATTCAGGGACTAAGAACGCGACTGAGGAAGAAGAAGAAGAGTTTTCTTCATCGGAGGAGACGGATTCTGATCAATTCTCCGACGAGGATGACGAAGGGTCAAATTCAAATTCCGTAATCCAAGAAACAATCATGCCGACACCAACCCCAACAATAGCGCATGACAAAAAAAAGGCAAAAGTGGATGAAAGTATCGAGAAGGCTAACGACGAAGAAAAGAGCCGTTTGTTGGAAAAATTAGAGACAAATGGAAAAGAAATAGAAGCGGAAAATAATGAATCCATTGTTGAAGCAAGACAAGCCCATTTAAACAGCCCAATCCTAAGCTCATCAGGTGAAAGCCCAGAAAATTATCGAAAGGGTATGATAAGTGAGTTGCAGGGGCCCAATCATCTAAACACGTTGCAAAACGATGGAGAGTTATATCGTCCAAATTTAGAAAGCTGCACAGTTAAACTCAAAACCCTTCTATCCACAGACACGCCAATTAAAAAAAAATTAAAGATGGTCGAGAAAGAATTGAAGCCTATTCAAGCTGAAATCGAGGGGTTTAATAAGGAAGATTCGAAAAAAGAGATGATCAACCCATCTCCACGCGTTACTCGTAGTCAATCCAGAAAGAACAGGGCGAGAGCTGGTTATTCAAACTCTGCTGATTTAGGAGATTCGAAGGCGGAGGTTTCGACTTCCTCTTCAGGAATAGTCACGAGATTGGAAGAAATCGGAAGAGCAGTGGGTTTTAACAAAGGAAATTCAAAGGAGAAAGAAAAAAATCAAAGAAGATCGGGTAAGAAAGGAGGAGTTGACTTGTCCCAATGAATATCTTATCTATCAATATCAATGGTTTTGGAAGGGGAGATTACAAGGTCAGTTGGCTATCTAAACTTACTTCTAAACACAATATCTCAATTGTGGGCATCCAAGAAACGAAAAGGAAAAATCTTTCTGATCTTTCGGTCAAAAAAATCTGGGGTAGTTCCGACTTTGATTATGCCAAGTCTGATGGTGTGGGTCAAGGTGGTGGTATTCTAACTATTTGGAATAAAATATTGTTTGCAAAGGAGAACGTGATATGTAGAGAAGACTGCACTGTAATTCAAGGCAAGTGGGTTGAAACTAACTCCAATTTATGCATTATCAATGTTTTATGGCAGTCAAATCCCTGCGAAAAGAGCAGACTTATGGAGTTTCATTTCAGCTATTATGGGCAGTTGGCATGGCAGTGTAGTCACATTTGGAGATTTCAATGAGGTTAGAGAAGAAAGTGAGAGGCGAGGTTCTATGACTGACAAGGGTGCCTCTGAAAAATTTAACGACTTCATAAGTCAAAATAATCTCGTTGATGTAAAAATTACGGGTTCAAAATTTACTTGGATAAAAGGGGGGGGGGGGGGGGTTCGAAATTATCTAAGTTAGATAGGTTCCTTGTCAATGACAGCTTTGAAACTCAATGGCCCAATGTGGAAGTTTTCGCTGATACCAGACTATATTCAGATCATAAACCACTCATTCTCAAACAGGTTACTAGAAACTTTGGCAATATTCCATTTAAGTTCTATAACTCATGGATGGAGGAGGAAGGGTTCGATGAATTGGTGAGAAAAACTTGGTCAGAATTTGAGATGGCAGGAACGCACAAAAAGGTGTTCCTAATAATGCAAAAACTCAAGGCTGTTAAATGTAAGATTAAGGAATGGAAGCTTGAAGAAGAAAGGAAAAAACAGGAAGAGAAGCAAAGATGGATCAGTAGAATAGAAGTTCTAGATAAGGAAATTGAGGAGAATAGAGGTTCAAGTGCGATTCTACAAGAAAGACTTGAGCTGACTCAAAAACTTAGAGAAAAAGAAAAGATAGAACAAGAAGACATAATGCAAAAAAACAAAAATAAATGGTGCCTTGAAGGAGACGAGAACTCGGCCTTATTCCACAGGAGCCTAAACAAGAAAAAACACTTGAGAAGTGTCAAAGGAATCGAGATAAATGGAGAATGGGAAGCAGATCCAAAGAGAATCAAGGATGCGTTTAAAAAACCACTTTGAAGGAATTTTCCAAAAAGATGAAGAATGCTCGTGGTCTCACGAATTGGGACAGACTTCTAAGATTTTAGCTGTTGATAGTGAAAACTTAGAAAAGATGTTCGAAGAAGCTGAACTCAAGGAGGCCATCTGGAACTGTGGAAGTAACAAATCGCCAGGACCTGATGGTTTTTTCGATAGAGTTTTTTAAAAGATATTGGGATCTTCTGAAAAAGGATCTCTTAGAAGCTTTTAATGAGTTTGCTTCAAATCCCAATCTTCCAAAAGGAGTCAACTCAGCTTTTATCACCTTAATTCCTAAAACTCCGAACCCTACATCTGTGAAAGATTTTAGACCGATAAGCCTCGTCTCAAGTATCTATAAAATTCTCTCAAAATTGTTAGCCAATAGAATAAAAAAAGTCCTCCCGTCCATTATTGATAGAACCAGTCTGCTTTCATCAAAAATAGGCAGATTCTCGACGGGCCTCTTATAGCCAATGAAGTTATAGACTGGGCTAAAAGGAAAAAGAAGAGAATGTTTATTTCCAAATCTGACATCGCCAAGGCCTATGACTCAGTAGAATGGAATTATCTTGAATCTATGATGAGGCAAAAAGGATTTGGTCAAAAGTGGAGATCTTGGATACGTGAATGCTTAATTTCAGGTTCTTCTTCGGTTTTAGTCAATGGAAGTCCCACCTCGGAATTCAATCTTCGAAGAGGCCTACGTCAGGGAGACCCAATCGCCCCCTTTCTCTTCACACTGATTATGGAAGGGCTGAATTCAGCTATATCTTCAGCTACAGTTTCAGGAAATTATAAAGGCATTGCGATAGGAGAAAATAATCTTAATCTAACCTATTTATTTTTTGCAGATGATGCTATGTATTTTGGTGATTGGTCCATTGAAAACGTCCTCAACTTGGTCAGAATTTTATATTGTTTTCAGAAGTCGGCAGGGCTCAAGTTAAACCTGGACAAATGCTTTTTGTTTGGATTTGGCGTGGACTATTCAGAAGTGGAAAACATGGCGATGATAATAGGGTGTAGAGCAAACAAGATGCCCATAACTTTCCTGGGTATGCCCATCGGTTGTAATATGAGGAATAAGAAGTTCTGGAAACCCTTGTTAGACAAATGCAGGAAAAGAATGAGCAACTGGAAATCAAGAACCCTTTCTTATGGCGGTAGACACACAATTGTTACAAATGTTTTGGGAAGCATTGGAAACTTTTTATTCTCTTTGTACAAAGTTCCAAGTGGTATCCTAAAAGAGCTTGAAAGTATGAGAAGAAATTTCTTTTGGGGTTGCACTACTGAAAAAAGAAGCATTCCATGGGTGAAGTGGGAAGAAGTCATCACGGAAAAAGCTAAAGGAGGATTGGGGATCGGTTCGATGAAAGATGCTAATATTGCACTTCTAGCTAAGTGGTTCTGGAGATACAAAACTGAAGGAGATGCTCTGTGGGTTAAAGTGATCGAAAGCATTCATGGGAAATTAACCAATTTTGACGAGTTAGGTAAAGTGAAGCAAGGTAACACCTGGAGACAAATTGTTAAACAATGGGAAAAGTTGAAAACCGATGATCTAGACCCTAGGCAGCTGATTAAAAAAGCAGTTGGTAATGGAAAAACTACAAAGTTTTGGTGGGACTGGTGGACAGGAGATAAAACGCTTGCAATGCTTTTTCCTAGAGCTTGCAATTTGGATGATAATAGGGACAGTACAGTGAGTGAGAAAATTACAAATGGAGGGATTAATTGGCTAAGAAGAGATGTCCTTCGAGAGGGTAGAACAAAGGAAGAAATCGACAGAATCTCAGCTATTACATCCTCAACTGTTTTGAACGAGAAGGAGGATATTTGGTGCTGTCCAGGTGGTCCTAAAGACATGTTCACGGTGGCTTGGATGAGGAGAAGGCTTATAGACAAGAACGAGGTGATGACTGGAAGGAATAGATGGTGCAAATGGATCCCGAAAAGGAGTAACATTTTAATTTCGAGAGTATGCAAAGGTAGAGTTGCTGTCAAAGAGAATCTTAAAGTTATAGACGATTCTATTCAAAATACTACCTGTGCGGTTTGTAATTCAGGTTCTGAATCAGTTTTTCACGCCTTCTATGATTGCAACTTTGCAAAAAAAATCTGGTTTAGAGTCGGTAGGTGGTGGAATATTAAAGACAAAGATATTAACTCGATTGAAGGCATTTTCGAGTGGCTAGAGGGTGATGGGGCTGATTCTAAGGAAAAAAAAGCCATTTTTGCGGTTGGAGCTGCTACGATCACCTCCTTGTGGAACAATAGAAATGAAGCTACTTTCTTGGATAAAAGGAGAAAAGAAGAGGATATTTTTGTTCATATACAGAGAGAAGCTTTCCTTTGGATCGACAGTAGAGCTTCGAAAATTAGCATTGATAGGAGTAGTTGGTTCCCTTCTCCTAGATTAGCCATCACTATGTAACGTTGTTTGTTTGGCTCCCAGTTCCTGGCTGGGCTTGCCTGCTTTAATATATGTTGCCTTTCAAAAAAAAAAAAAAAAAAAAAAAATATATATATATATATATAT
This sequence comes from Cichorium intybus, assembly GCA_023525715.1. NCBI lineage: Eukaryota > Viridiplantae > Streptophyta > Magnoliopsida > Asterales > Asteraceae > Cichorium > Cichorium intybus. Next base: position 53,900,714 of record CM042010.1, on the reverse strand, counting down.
ATATATATATATATATATATATATATATATATATATATATATATATATATATATATATATATATATATATATATATATATACATATATATATATATATATATATATATATATATATATATATATGTTTATATATATATATATATATATGTATATATATATATATATATGTATATATATATATATATATGTATATATATATATATATATGTATATATATATATATATATATATATATATATATATATATATATATATATATATATATATATATATATATATATATATATATATATATAATAGATTTGTATTTACAAATGTAAACTAACCATTGTCATTTTGTAAATAGTTTTTACTTGCTCTGCAGCCATCTTCTTTATTTGCTGCCACCTTGCAAATCTGGGAATATTTTCATTTATCCGTCGGCAAAATATACCCTCGAGTGCCGGTATGGTTTCCCATATCCAAATCTATGACAAAATATTAAAATTATATCAAACTTTCATCAAAAATTTGAAATTATAAATGGATATGAATAACCTGAAACAAATTACCTTAAACGGATATGAATAACCTGAAACAGACATCCTTACTGCTTTTCGGGGAGCCGGCAATTTCTCGTGATTTTCGATCTTGGTGTATATTTTATTTAACTCTCTATATTCATTTTCCCATATTTGAGTCCCCCAAGGATATCTGATAGACATAAAAATGTTATTGAATTTAAGTAATCTATTATATTTCTCTTTTATAAATCAAATTAATTTTTATTTACCTGTTAAAATCGTCAAAGTTTTCCGCCACCGAAAGCCATTCAACGGTTACTTTTTCATTTTTCTCTTTTGAAAGGTAACCGGCACACAAAATGTATAACAATACACACCTAACGGCGTCCTCGTCAGATAGTTGACGAAAACGTGGTTGTAATATCACAGTGTGTAGATCCCCCGTTGCCAAATCCGCATGTTTCATCCCCTCGCCGAAAACGCGTTCCACAAATGTTGATTGGACCTTCTTCATTAACCGTCTAGATCCCGCAACCCGACCGAATTTTAATCCCGTTATCAAACAGAATTCTTCGGCTCCATACGAGAGGTAGTGGTTTCCCAGTAAAAAATGAAACTGTCCCTTTTGGTCGTTTTCGTTTTGGGGCCGGATCTCGTGCATGAACATATAACTGCACAGTAACGGGTCCCCTTTCGCAACAGGAGCATCGCCATGAGGCGCGAATACGGTGGTAGCGAATATGGCCCGTTGCGGTGGTGTTAGACGATCTACCACCTCCCGTATCTTATTTCCTGTGCCTTTCAAATTAATATCCGGTGGCGTTGTCTTATTAGCATGCTGTAAATGTCGGTAAAAACAACGTTAGTGTGAATCATTAAGGTTTTCGGAAAAAAACGACCACATAGCAGCTACCGGGCATCATCTTGGTTTTGCTCAGAGGAAAACGCAGCTAAGGGCCTTTTCTGCGTTTTCCTCTGAGCAAAACGCAGATGATGACCTTTAGCTGCGTTTTCCTCTGAGCAAAACGCAAAGGATTGCGCAGCTAAGCCCATTCTCTGCGTTTTCCTCACCCTAGTTTGCGTTTTCCTCTCCTTTCTCTGCGTTTTCCTCTGGAAACTCATAAACCCAGTTTTTTTTGTGCATAGAAAACTTGTACATTGTGCATAATATTTTGTACGTTCAAATAATCTAACAACTAAATTGATAACTAATACATAAAAAGAACATGAAATTTGAGACGTACCTGTTTCCATGATGAGAAATCTTGCGAAGCCATTTCAGAGCGTTTGTCGTTTACGGGATCGAAAAATTTGTCGTTTTTTTTGGGATTTATATACCTGGGCTGTGAGTGGATAATCAATGAAAACACAGCCCATAGGACCGAAAACGCAGCCCTTTGGAGCAAAACGCAGCCCTTTGGCAGCCCAAAAGAGCAAAACACAGGCCAAGTGACGAAAACGCAGCCGCCCCCTGCGAGCTGCGTTTTCGTTGGTTATTTTGAGGCAGGGTCCGATTTTTTGGCTATTTTGAGGAAAATACCTAAGGGATTAGGCTATTTTAGTCATTTGCTACTAAATAGACACCCAAAATACATTTATAAATAAAAGTCAAACATTCTTAACCAACCATATCCGTTTTTTTCGGAAAACATTGTAATTTCAACAAATAAAAAAAAGTTGACCTACTTAAAAGTAATGATTAAGATGTCTAATTGGTAAAAAATGATGTCTTTTTAGTTATCCCCTAAAAACTGGGTTCTGATCTTAATTGGGGTCAAATTTTGAAATTTACAAAAATACCCCTGGGAGTTTCCTTAGCAAATATTCTGACACTTCTTCCTAGATTTTTCCGGATCTTTACGCTAGCATAACTTCATCATGCAATATCTAAATTTTACAAATCCTATATCTTTAGAAAGATGGGAATGAGCTTAACTACTTTCCCCTACTGACTTAAGTCGGAATCTTTATAGATTTTACGACACAGCCCCTTAAATATGGGCTATTGGTAATTTTTGCCACTTTTTGGTCATTTTAAATCCATCATAGCTTCTACGTTATGACTCCAAATGGCCTGAATCCTTTTCCTATACTTTTGATATCTCAAATATTACCAAAGTCACATTGATTACGTTTTCTCAATTCCTTTTATATTTTGAGATATCAATTTCTAAAGATTGACAATAAAAATTTCACTTTTAGTCTTTTATTCCCAAATTTGTTCTTATATCCTTAAAACAAATTTTCAAAATGGAGTATCACTTCATATTAACTTAATAAAAGGCCTTAATATATAAGTTCCAACATTTTCACCTCCTTTGACCTTTTTGCCCTTTCATAAAACATTTTAGCATCAAATTGTATTTTAAACGCGTAATTAAAATTTTTGGTTGTCACACAGATCATGGAGGTCCTCCTTCAAGAAGTGAGAGACCCCCACGACGATTTAACCCATTTTTTAAGGATGAGTCACGAAATCGACATGCAAACATTTACGCAGTAAAGGAGACCACCACGAGTAAAACCTAAGATAGTAAGCAGCGATACTGTGAGTACCATAAAAGTAGGGCCCACGATACCCTTGATTGTGTCATGTTGAAGCGAGAAATGGAAGAGAAACAACTAAAGGACAACCTAGTAGAAACAACGAGAAAGCTGCGAGAGCAATATGAGGCGGAAAGGAAAACAGAAAGAAACCGGAAGGAAGATAAGACACGTGGTCGAGGTCTCGAAATTCTTGCCATCCGCACAAGCCAGAAACAAACCATCCGTGCTGACAAGGAAGGTACATGTTACAGTTCTGGCCCGCTAAACCTTAGCTTCTCCATCAATGACCCAAGGCCTGAGAACTGGCAAGGGGACAACCCCTGGTGATCACTGGCTACGTTAAGGATATCAAAATCCACAGGGTATACGTAGACGGAGGAAGTGCCGCCGACATCATCCACGAATACTGCTTTAAGTTACTACCACAAACCATAAAAGAAGAACTGAAGCCGGCCAGGGGGCGGCTCATAGGATTTATGGGTCACAGCATCTGTCCATAACCATTCACTTACCCTTCACTGTGAGAAGTTTTGATGAGAGATTCCATAAAACTGTGCTTATTGAGTTTGTCGTTGTAAGAGCACCATCGGAACACAATATGATCATAGGACGTCATGGACTTCTGAAGTTTGGTGCGGTAGCATCTACAGTCCACGGCCTCCTCAAATTCAAAGCACCAGGGGAGTAGCTTGTGTCATGGCCACGAGCCCCCAAACATTGAGCTGCTGCCAAATCATGCAACCAACAGATATTATACGACCGGCCAAAAAGACCAGGAGAGAGGAACCAAGTGATAAATAAATCATCAACCAGGATTATCCCGAACAACCAATTCATATTGGTACTATGTTGCCCACAACCACAAGAGAAATGATAATCAGCCTTCTGAAACAATACATGTATGTATTTGCGTGGGAGCCATCAGATATGGTGGGAGTAGACAGAAACATCATAGAGCATAATCTGAACGTTAAACCAGGAAGTAACACAGTCAAGCAGAAAAAGAGAGGTCAGCAGGCAAGCGCAACATGGCGATTAATGCAGAAGTCTCCAAGCTAGTTGCAGCAAAAATACTAAGAGAAGCCATTTTTCCTGATTGGATCGCTAACCCGGTGATGGTTAAAAAACATGATGGTAGCTGGCGAATGTGCATAGATTATACAGACCTAAACAAAGCTTGCCCCAAGGACTGTTACCCCTTGCCGGAAATAGACCAGAAGGTAGAGTCCCTCCAGGTTCAGATGGAAATGCTTCTTGGATGCGTACAAAGGCTACCACCAGATACAAATGAGAAAGGAAGATGAAGAAAAGACGACGTTTTACACCGATAGAGGGACATTTTGTTACAAGAAGATGCCCTTCGGCTTAAAAAATGCATGAGCGACATACATAGATTATACAGACCAGATACAAATGAGAAAGGAAATGAGAAAGGAAGATGAAGAAAAGACGGCGTTTTACACCGATAGAGGGACATTTTGTTACAAGAAGATGCCCTTCGGCTTAAAAAATGCAGGAGCGACATACCAGCGCCTAGTTGACCAATTGTTTCGCGACCAAATTGGGTGCAATATTGAAGTTTATGTCGACGACATGGTGATCAAAAGCCCAGAGGAAGCTACACTAATAGCAGACATAGAAGAAACACTAATAGCAGACATAGAAGAAACACTTAAAACATTGAAAGAAGCGGAGATGAAACTAAATCCAGCAAAATGTGTGTTTGGTGTTGAGGAGGGCCAGTTCCCCTGGGGTACTACGTAACCAATCAAGGCATCATCCCCAACCCTACAAAAGTGTAAGACGCCCTTAAAACCGGACCCCCAGCCACGTTGAAAGAGATGTAGAGTTTATAATGGAAAATTGACAGCATTGGGACGATTCATTGCGAAGTCAGCGGAGAAAGCTCTACCGCTCTTCAACACATTGAAAGGCGAAGTCAAAAAAGAAGGATTCAAATGGACACCAGCAGCTGACGAGGCCTGGCAGAAACTCAAACAAGCACTGGGCAACTTGCCCACACTCGCCAGCCCCGTCCCAGGAGAAACTTTGTTCGTTTACTTGTCAGCATCACAAGAGGCAATTTCGGTAGTATTAGTGGTGGAGAGGAACATCACACAACTCCCAGTGTACTTTATAAGTCGAGCACTTTAAGGCCCAGATATTAATTACCCGATACTCGAAAAACTGGTGCTGGCGCTCGTGGATGCCGCCAGACGCCTTCGTCGATACTTTCAAGCACATCACATCGAAGTCCTCACCAGCCAACCACTTAAGCAGATTCTCCTAAAGCCGGAAAACTCAAGTCGACTAGCTAAATGGGCTATAGAGCTAGGTGAACACGCCATCGATTACCGGCCACAAACAGGCATCAAGGGACAGGCCCTAGCCGATTTTCTCATCGAAATCCTCGAGCAAACACCTTTGGGGACACTAGATGATAAAAAAGTCCTCACAACAGAACAACCATACGAATGACCCTCTTTACCGATGGGGCTGCGGGCAAGGAAGGGTCAGGAGCTGGACTAATCTTAAAGACTCCCCAAGGTGAAGAAATTACATACGCACTGAGGTTCGACTTTCGAACTTCTAAAAACGAGGCGAAATATGAAGCCTTTCTGGCTGGACTACGATTGGCAATTGAAAATGGAGCAAAACAGATAGCAGCTTTAAGTGACTCGATGCTGGTAACGAATCAAACAAACGGCTTATACGAAGCAAGGAACAAACGAATGCAGAAGTTGTTGGGTATACTTGTGATGAAGTGCTGACGTATCCGAAGCCCCCCTCTAAAAGACCTTTTGAAGAAAAACCCCGAAGTAATAAACGAACAGGAGACCCCGCAGTCTGAAGAATCCGAAGGGTATCACCTAGAGGATCCGAAGACTTCCAGCTGTAAAACCAAAATGCACGCATGGTTGCAGACTACGTGGTGCATGATCCTGTCTTTCTATTGGATAGTACATCTGATAGAATATTTTCTGATAAAGTAATTATACTATGCGTATCACTGATTGAGTATAAATATCAGTGATACCATACCATGTTAGGATGCGAGATAGTGCGATTATAACAGCAATAGCAAAAACTCCATTGTAAAACCCAAGTTATTAATCAAGCATTCGGCACATGTTATCCATTTCACCTTGTTCATCTATTTGTGTTACAATGCTTGTGCATGATTGTTAAACCCTTATATTGTTGTTAGAATCATAGTCATAATTTAACTCAAAATCGATTTCATTATTCAACAAGTGGTATCAGAGCAAGTCAGATCAAAAACCTGTTCATAGAGCTTCATTTCATTGTTACAATTCTAGATCTGAATCGTTTCTCAGATCTAGTATTCCGCAACTGTTACAAATCTCTATAACACGCTTTTACTGAAAAGATCCTATTGAAATCCATTCAAAATGACTGATTCTACTACTACCTATGCCAACATGCTTAATTACGGCAATCTGAATGGTTCATCAACAAAAGCTCCTGTGCTCGTTCCAACCTATTACGATTACTGGGCAGATCGTATGAAGGACTACTTGGAAGGGCTTGATGATGCAAAAGACATCTGGAGATCAGTAAAGGATGGGTCTCACACCGACATAGAAGGAAGGTTTATTAACATTGATGATGTTGAAGGTGGTGGAGTTTTGAATGCCGCAGACCTAAGGAAAGTGAGGAATGACGAAAGAGCCATGCGTAAACTGCGAAGTGGACTTGGTCCTGATGTTCGTCATCATATTTCTGGTGCAAAATCTGCTAAGGAAATATGGGATCGTTTAGCTGTCCGCTTCGCTGGTGACAATACATTACAATTAAGTGTCGTTCAGGAGGTATTAGCTGACTTTGGCAACTTTAAGAAGCAAGAAAACGAGAGTCTGGAACAAGCTTACGAGCGCTATAGCAAAATGGTGTATGACCTGGAGAAATATGGTGAAACCCGAAGCCAACAGGAGATTAACATAAAATTCCTCTACAGCTTAAGGCCTAAATGGGGACCTATCATGCTGATGGTCAAATCATATGAAAACATCAATACCTACTCATTAGAAGTCTCTACAATCTGGTCAAAGCTCATGATCCTGATATTTCTGGAAGGCGAAGTGAGAAAGCTGCGGGTGCTAGTTCATTGGTCCTTATGTCTAAGACTGAAGAGGAAGAAGAAAATGATGAACCAGATGGTTACATGGAAGGTGAAAACGGCGAGACAATTGCACTTTATGCAGCAAACAAGCGAAGATTCAAGAAACCTTTTGTCAAAAAACCTAATCCAACAAAAACTTACAAAAACTTTTCCTATTCACCTAGGCCTAAACCTGAGATTTTCACACCGAAGGAAGATGGTGCCAAATCATCCACTCTGAAGCCCGCCGAACTCAAGACTTGGGAGTTTGCCAAAGATAGATCAGAAGGAAAGAAAGTTGCTGATGATTCAAACTTTGATTGACACTACTGTCATGGAAAGAACCATTTCGCTAAGAACTATATGTTGAAGAAGCGCAATGAGAAGCAACCAAAGGTGAAGGATAAGGCTTATTATGCCAGGAAAATGGAAGAGGTGAGAGAGAAGACTAAGGACTTAGCCTTAATGGCATGTGATGTTTACTTGGGAACATATCAAGTCTGGTCCTCGGACTCGGAGGATGAGGAAGTGAGAAAGCCATCTCATAGTGCTTTCCTCGCCTATGATGTTGATAAGAGATTTCTAGATAACACTTCGGAAAAAGTTATTGGTGAAGAAATTTTGGATGACAAGGTGCTTGCTGAGGGTCTTGGATGGGAAGGTTTTGGTGATCTCGGTCAGGATGATTTCGGAATGAAGAAGGTGATTGAAGAAGAAGCCCTGAAGGTGGTATATGATGACTCTTCGGATAATGATGAAGAGCTCTGCTTCATGGCAAAGGACACTCGTCTAACCATCCCGGAACAGGTACCAAAACTTCTCTTATCCTTTAAAATTTCAGAATCCAAATTTGCACCTATGATAAATGAAATAACTTGTGATTGTTCTGTGATGCATAAACTGCTTGTCGACGCTAAAATATGGAGAATTTGAATGAGCAGGAGATTCTCAACTTGAGGGGGATAGTGGAAAGTACGAGGCTAGCCCTAGAGAAGACCAATTTTAGAATCTCTCTGTTAGAAGAAACTAGAGAAAAAGTTTTAAATAACAATGATATACTTTTGAGACAACGTAACATATTTTGTGAAACTGCTAGACGACTGTGTGCTCATATTACCCGTATTTATCATTCTACTGATGTTTGCAATGTGCAACATAGAAAACTTTTTCCCTTCATTGAATTCAAGCTTAAGAATGTTGATAGTGTTACTTATGAATGTGAATCTATAGTCTCAGGGTCCAAAGTGACCAGCCCTTCGTACAAACATGGTTTAATCTCTGTTGAAAAACACTTAACTGCTGAAAATTTGTTAAAACTACTGCCTCAAGAGATTCCAATCTTGAAACAGCACATGCCTCAAATTGAAAACAAATATGATGTTGTGGTAGAAACTGTGTCTGAAAATGATTCTGAATCTGATTTGGATATGGAGGAAGTTGACTGTTCAACCTTGTCCTTGCATAAATCATCCTCCACATCCGCATTACCATCTGAAGACATCTCACAATTGTCTTCGGAGGATAAAGGCAAGACCAAAATTGATTGTGACAAAGAAAATTTGGACAACTTGGAAATTGTTAAAACTAAGACTCAAATTTCTGATGAATGTGAATCTTATGAAGATTATCTCAAAAACTCTTCCAAAAGACTAGTCCATGTTGCTTGTGTTTATCCTAAGGTTTCTTATTTCAAAAACTCTATATTTGTGAAACCTGGTGGTATGCTTTTGATTGATAATGATTTACAAAAGATGGTTGATAAGGATAACTCCACAGTCACTGAGGAAGGATTCTTCTCATCATCTAGAATGTTTGAAAACCAAGTAAATGAAAACATGGAAGTAAAAATCAACATAAGAAAACAGGATTTGTATGGTCACAACATTTACAACCGTTTATGTTATGAAAAGGAGAAAATACCAAAGAATTTGACAAATCTTTTGAATACTAAGAACGACAATCATGTTTATACTAACCGAAACTACAAACAAATTCAAGTTTTTTTTTACAACGGCAAATCTATCCTACTCCTAAATTACTCCTGGTTATGTTAGTGCCAGGGTTTGAACCCTGGACCTCCATGTTAGTAACACTCCTTGTTAGCCAAGTGGGCTAGCCCCAACTTGTAACAAATTCAAGTTATGGAAAAATCCATAACTTCGAAGATGGATGTTTTTCAGTTAATGGAATCAATAGAATGTATACGGTATACCACATGCTAAATCTGTTGAAAATGAGGCTTCAAAAATTAAATCTGAGATCTCTTATCCCTCAATGCAATTCCCAAATTTTAAGGATAAGAACCAAACACAAAACGCTCCGAAGCCTGTGGTACACAACATCAAAATTTTGCAAAAACCTCAATTTCAAAATCAGTCATCAACTTCCAAAACAAACACTAGTATTGTAATTTCAAAACCAACAGTGAAGAATTTAAAATCAAAGCAAACCCAAAATCCTGTCAAAAGGAAAACACCCTTCGAAATTTCAATACCAACAAATGCAGTCGCTTCAACTTCTGGAACAAAACCCACCGATTCAAATGTATTAGAAGTCAAAAATCAGTTTTCCAAACCAATATTTGTCCCAACAAAACCCAATTTTCCAAATCCCAAAATTCAAAACTCAACTAAGAAAACTTTTTCAAAAGGTTACAACTTGATAGACACATTTCATCAATGGCTGGACAAAAACTTGGATCTGTTTAAAGATAAAAATCTTTCACTAAACGATTTCAAGTTGGCATATGAAGAGTACCTTTGTGCCTCTACATCATGTAGTTCAATGTCAAAGAAATCAACAATTGAAATTACGAAACAAAATTGGAAAAGGAATGATTTGAAAGAAAATATTACCGCTAAAACCAAGTCTTCAAAATCATCATCTTCTAAGGTAACATCAAAAGCCTCAAAGTCAAAATTAACCAAACAAATATGGGTTCCGAAGTCTTACACTTTGTCAGTCACTTCGGACTCATCTGTTTTGACAAAAAGCCTTTCAGAATCTTGTTCAAACTCTTCGGAATCATGTTCATCACCTGAGGCTTTGGAGAATTTAATAAACTTAAATGCAAATGAAATAACCTAAGAGACTGTAGAAAAGTGGATTCAAGAATCCTTCGCTTACCCAGAGGACCCAAGATTGATTGGGTACCAACTCCTTCTTGATTAATTGCAGATAACGTCTACTGAGCGGTACGATGCTAAATGGTATATGGATAGTGGCTGCTCAAGACATATGACAGGAAAAAGGGAATATCTAAGGGACTACAGAACGTTGGATGATGCAGGAAATGTTCGGTTTGGCAACAATGAGACATGTCCAATTCGAGGTTATGGAAAAATCACAAATGGTCAATTACGATTAACAGGGTGGCATTTGTGGAAGGTTTAAAGCACAATCTGGTTAGCATTTCTCAGTTAGTTGTGGGAACTGGAAATGAAGTCACATTCAATCATCATGGAAGTATAATTGCAAAAATGGATACAAAAGAAGTTTTGTTAAAATCTGAAAGGAAGGGATCAATGTTTCCTTTGAATCTGAAGCCAGTGACAGGTGGGCAATCTCTTTGTCTTCTTTCTAAAGCCAACTCTGATGTCAGCTGATTGTGGCACCGAAGACTTGCTCATTTGAACTTCAAAAATTTAAACAAACTTGTGGCTATGGAATTGGTTCGTGGTATGCCTGCTTTAAAATTCGATAATGATTCACTTTGCTCTGCGTGTGAACATGGGAAGCAGACAAAGCAAATACATCCAACTGTGATTAACCCAAAAATCATCGAACCCCTTTCATTTCTCTACATGGATCTTTGTGGACCATCTGCAGTGGAGTCCATAGGAAAGAAAAAGTATATTTTAGTGATTGTTGATGATTATTCAAGGTTTACATGGGTCTTATTCTTAAGAAATAAGTCAGACGCTGCTGAAGAAATCATCAATTTCATCAGGAAGATGGAGGTAATGCTCAACATGAAAGTCCGAACTATACACAGTGACAACGGTTCGGAGTTCAAGAATCAAACTCTTGATGGATTCTTGAAAACAAAGGGGATTAATCACAATTTCTCAGCACCCTATACTCCTCAACAAAATGGTGTTGTAGAAAGACGAAATCGCTCCTTGTGTGAAGCAGCTAGAACAATGCTTAATTTTGCAAATCTACCCATGTACTTCTGGGCTGAAGCAATTTCTACAGCTTGTTTCACTCAAAATAGATCCTACATCCATAAGAGATTTCATATTACACCTTACGAAGTACTCAACCGAAGGAAACCAAATGTCAAGTTTCTTCACATCTTTGGTTGTAGGTGTTTTATCTTGAATTTGAAAGATCATCGGACAAAATCTAATGATAAATCAGAAGACGGGATTTTTCTTGGTTATTCACAAGACTCAAAAGCCTATAGGGTCATGAACAAAAGAACTCGCAAGATTGAAGAGACCCTCAATCTCTCATTTGATGACTACTATATCAAGAAGTCACAACATCCTTTTCCAATGTCCTCGATCTTTCCAAAACCAACTGTTGATGCATCACCAATCATAACCTTCGACACAAACTTTAATATTCTCTTTGATCCACCTGAACATGCTTTGGACTCCGAAGCAAGAGCACCAGATAATCAAGTGTCTGAACTGTCTAAGCTTACAGATGGACCCGAAGAGTCAACTCCAAGTAGTGTTCACAGACCCTCTTCGGTTGAGAATGAGAGTTTAAATGGATCCACAGGGAATTCTGGGTCGAGGGGGAGCAAAGCAATTCAAATCTTAATAACCCTTCACATGAAGTCTCACACATCATGTCCCTCTATCCACAAGTTGAGGGGGAGCTAGAAGCTAATGTCGAGGGGGAGCCAGAAGTAGCAACTCCTAACTCTTCGGATCACGAAGGAATAATCTCTTCACCAGCTAGTGTCGAGGGGGAGCAATTACTAAACTCTTCTATTCATTCTTCAAACTTAATGTCACAAACTCAGATAATCACTTAATAATGGATGATTTCCCTTCCACTTCGGGTTATCCTTCAGATATTGAGGAAATTGATTCTGAAGGACCTCCTGAATTTGATTCAAATTATCCTCCTTTAGAAAAGTGGACTAGAAATCATCCTCCATCAGTTGTCATCGGTAATGTTCATGATAAAGTATTGACTCGTGCACAGCTCCACCAAAAACAACTTGATTTAAACAAAACTTCTGAGTTGTGCATGTTTAATGTTTTTATTTCAAAGATAGAACCAAAGAACGTTAAAGATGCATTTGATCACCATGACTGGATTGAAGCAATGCAGTTGGAATTAGAGGAATTTGAAAGAAACAAAGTTTGGAGGTTAATTCCAAAACCTGCTAATGCTTCAATCGTTGGTCTCAAATGGGTGTATAGAAATAAGCTTGACACCGAAGGAAATGTGGTTCGGAACAAAGCAAGGCTGGTTGTCAAAGGTTATTGTCAACAGGAGGGGATTGACTACGAAGAGACATTTGCTCCTGTTGCCAGACTCGAATCAGTTCGAATATTTTTAGCTTATGCTGCACATAAAAACGTCTATCAAATGGATGTCAAATGTGCCTTTTTGAATGGTGATCTCGAGGAAACCGTCTTTGTAGAACAACCTCCTGGCTTTGAAAGTAAAGAACATCTAAACCATTGCTATGTGTTAGACAAAGCCGTCTATGGTTTAAAACAAGCTCCAAGGGCTTGGTATGAGACCTTGACAAAATTTTTAAAAGAATCAAGCTTTAAACAAGGTTCAGTGGATCCAACACTTTTCAGAAAGAAAGTTGGATCTCATTTGATGTTAGTATAAATCTATGTGGATGATATAATCTTCGGATCCACTGACCCCAATTTGTCAAAATATTTTGAAAAACTAATGAAAAGTAAATTCCAAATGAGTATGATGGGAAAGATTAACTTCTTTCTTGGATTACAAATAAACCAATCCAAGGAGGGGATATTCATAAATCAACAAAAGTACACGAAGAGTTTGCTTAAACACTTCGGAATGACTAACTGCTCAAATGCAAAAGTTCCTTTGCCTGCAGGTACAAGGTTGAATCCTTTATTGGACAAACTGAAGACAGACATACAGCAATACCGAAGCATGATTGGATCACTAATCTATCTCACAGCCAGTCGCCCTGATATCATGTTTGCAGTCTGCAAATGTGCAAGATATCAGGCTGACCCAAGAGAACCTCATCTGGCTGCAGTTAAGACAATCTTTCGATATCTTCATGGCACTACTGCTTATGGCCTGTGGTACCCAGCAAACTCCGGCTTTTACATACAAGCTTATTCAGACTCAGATCTTGGTGGATGCTCTATTGATCGCAAGAGCACTTCGGGGGGTTGTCAATTCTTAGATGGAAAGCTAATTAGCTGGCAATCCAAGAAGCAAACTTGTGTCTCTATCTCTACAGCAGAAGCAGAGTATGTAGCAGCCATAGTGTAACACCCGGCTTTTAAAACAAAAACACCCCTGGAAAATTTTCATTTATAATAAAGGTTTCATTACATAAAACCATAACAAAAGGGGTATATTTTAATAAAAACGGGTACAAGTGTATCAAGGAAAGTATAAAATACCAAATCTCCTTTAAAACCGGGCTGTTATTGACAGCATCTATGAGTCCCACTTCATAGTCACGGACTCTATCTTTTCCCCTATCAGGATCATGCTAACCTGCAGGGACATTTAACAAATATCGTGAGCTATAAAGCTCAGTGAGTAATCAATTCTGCAAATAACACATATTAGAAATACATTCATATATAGATCACTATATACGACAATTATCTTTCTAATCATCTTTTCAAATCAAATTCCATTTCATAGTCTCTTCCGACTAACAGTATGTATCTGTTCAGATATCGAATCCAAAGCACTAGCCTTACCGGCTAATCATGTGTCTCTTAGGATTTCGCATCCTACTTCATAGCCTTACAGGCTGGAACGTATACCATGTGATTATCAAATCACTTTATCACATCTAATCTGTTATTTGCATACCGATCATATCAATTCTGTCTGCCATCAAGGCCATATGTATATAAAAGAGAATAAACATTTAAATTCTCCATTATCGTTTCTGTCCCCTATTTCTTAGTCATATCAGACTGTATCATGTTTCTGGACTATATAAGTCGCATCGTTTGTCATGGCTATACAGGCCGTACCAAAGCATTTTCAGCGTATAAATCATAGCCCGCAGGCCGCACCAGTTTGGGTTCAACAACCCGGAATCATGGCCATAAGGCTGCATCATTTCCATCTAATAATGTCATAGCCATATAGGCCGCACCGGTTAGATATAACATCCAATATCATAGTCACAAGTGGCCGCACCATCTATCAACAGTCTATTTCACAATCAATTATGGCTCACGGGTTTACCCGCTATTGCCTAGACTCACGGCTCCGTTCTTGTCATCGCAATGACTCACGGCTTATCCGGTATTGCCTTATTTAAGTGGACTCACAGCTCCGTTCTTGTCATCGTAATGACTCACGGCTTATCTGGTATTGTCGCATTACTGACTCACAGCTCCGTTCTTGTCTATAACAGACTCACGGCTTATCTGGTATTGTCATATCACAGATTATATATATATATATATATATATATATATATATATATATATATATATATATATATATATATATATATATATATATATATATATATATATATATATATGTATTGACTCACAGCTCCGTTCTTGTCTTTCTCAGACTCACGGCTTATCTGGTATTGTCTTTTACATATATCTTTACACTTGTCATTTTCGTCCCTCGAAGCCGTTTCAATCTGTAACAGTTCAATCATCATATATCATATATGATATAAGTGAGATTACTCACCTGGATACTAGCTGCATTTAAATCCCGATTGTTTCTTGCCTTTGCATGCACCACAACCATTTTGTCCCATACCTATTTATCCATTTCATATCAAATGATAATAGGTTAATAATCATTTCAATTGACTCTAATACATAAGAGTCCAATATTATGCAACTATAAACCATCCCTAGATGATAAACTTTCCATTTATCATCTTTTCACAAGTTTTACTATTCACCGGGGCATTCGTATCGATCTACAGTGCCCCCGAGGAGTCGAAAACTCAATTTAATATTTTTCCCAGACTTTTCAAACCATTTGGGACTTATGGTTCAAGTTTGAGGTAAATCGGACAAGCCAAACAAAAGTTAGCATTTTGGACTCCCTGTCTAGTGGGCGCACTGCGCCAGGTATCAGGCGCACTGCGCCTGGGCGCACCCCGCCCTGATCCTGGGCGCACTGCGGCCTGCGCCTGGGCAGTCTCCTGATCAGTCGCGATTTGTGCACTGTAGCACGCAGTTTTGGCCTATTAAGTCCTTAATCCAGTTCTTAATCGTATGGGGTTTGTTTACTCACTAAAACCCTTTAATAATACAAGGTTTTAATCCAAAGAAACAACCTCAATCAATCAAATACAAGAATTAGGGTTCTTAGTTCAAAAACCCCACAACATCAAATTCATCACAAATAGCAATCTACTTCCATTTTCTTGAATTAAGTCCTTTTAGCATGACTTAATGGAAGTATTAAACCATTTAAACTACATAAACATAACTGAAATTTACAAATTTCAGTTTCTATAAAACACATTAAGAACTTCTTCAAGAACTTGTCTAAAAAGGCAATCTACTTACCTTAATTGCTTGGAAATCACCCCTTCCAACAATTGTTCCAAGTTCTTGCTTCAATTCCATGATTTCCTGCAGAAATCGCACCTTCAATGCTCCTCCCGTTGCTGCACAATGATCAGTCAAAGAAGAGAGTCAACTCTTCTATATATACTTCCAATTTTTTTGCAAATTTAGTCCCTAAGTTCATTTTATTGAACTTTGACCACAACAAACAAGTTTTATGACAATAAAACTCTCTTTTCTTATACTTTTGCCACAAGCAACAATATTTTTACCCAATTGGTTCCTCACATGGTCAAATGACCAAAATACCCTTTTGTGGTAAAACGACCAATTTCAGTTTTTATAACATTTTAAGTCCAAAACTCAAAATATTATTTCAAACCAAATTCTTTTCTGTCCAAAAGACCAAATTACCCTTCTAAGGTAAAATGACCAATTTACCCTTTTTATTATATTTACATAAAAAGAGTGTCTTGGCGTTACACATAGCATGTACTTCACAAATCATTTGGATCCAAAGCCAACTCAAAGATTATGCCATCAACATGAGAAAAATTCCTTTATTTTGTGACTCTCAAATTGCAATTCGTATATGCCACAATCCAGTTTAACATTTCAAGACGAAGCATATAGCTCTTCGCTATCACTTCATCAAAAGTCATGTTGAGGAGGGGAATATTGAGGTGCACTTTGTTCACACTACAGAACAACTGGCAGATATCTTCACAAAGGCTCTGATTGAAGAAGCATTCACAAGAATAGTTCGTGGACTTGGAATGATAGATGGATCCACTCTTCATTGAATCACAGATGTGCTCACTCTTACTCTTTTCTTTAGTTCAATAATTTGCAAAATCACAAAACTCCACAGCACTCCGAAGTAAAATATCACTTCAGAACTCTGCGAAATAAATCAAGAAAAGTCACTTCAAATAACACCGCAGCACTCCGAAGTAAAATATCACTTCGGACCTCTGCGGAACAAACTTTTTGTCCAAACAAACTCTTAAAATTGAAAATCTAAATTGAACATATTTTGACTTCGTTTCTTAAGAATAAAAATAAAAAGTCTCTAACTCAAAGAAAATTCAAAAACAGGAAAAATCAAGTTCTTGAGAAATCACACCAAGTTATGAGAAAAATTTGATGCAAAATGTAACACCCAAAAATGTAACACCCAAAAATTTTCGCAAAATATTTGAACTTTTAAAAACAACCTTTATAAGAGAAACTATGATTTTACAAAAGATAAGTATCACAAAACCAAATTATATCGAAATAAACTTAATAAAGTGCGGAAGCAAAATAATAATAATAATGTCCCAAAATGGAAATTCTTCTAGTAGTGGTATCCCGGTGCTCCAAGTCACGCCTCAGCCTCTTTGATCTTAATATCTGAAAATGTTAGGGGGACCCGTAAGCATAAAGCTTAGTGAATTCAAACACAGACATCATATCAATATTCACATTTACTAATCCAAATCCATTTCCAATTATAATTACATTAATAAGCAAGGAACAAATCAATGCTTATATTAATAGGGAGGACTTGTAGGTTTGAGCCGCACCGGGTAAATCCCGTATCCTTTGGCCCTGATCCCCGCACCTCATAAAGAGTATAACGTTGGTGATCTTACCTAACTACCCCTCATAGTATTAATCAATCACATACAGTGCACATGTATGATTTTATAATAATAATATAGCATGCTTTAAATAGTAAATCTAAACAATCACACACGAGCTATCTAGCAAACATAAATACTAATACAACGGTGTGAGAGAACTCACCTTGAGTGAGTGAGTAACAGATAGGAGTCAATATAAGGCTACCAATCTTGTGCAAACTTCAAGGCTTCACCTAAATAGAACTAAAGGTTAGAAGAGTGAAGTTGAAACTAAGAAATGAGAAAGGAGTAATCACAGCAAGGTCTCTAAAACAGTCCTGCTGATCGGGACTGAATTACTCCAAAATTCACAATAGAAACATAGGCTTAAATAATTTTTTCAAGAAACTACAATGGCTTAGGTTTCCAGAACCATAAGGAACTCTTCATAACTCCAAAGGATGTAAGAGATATGAATTTTACAAAAAGACATGTCACTGCAGTATTTGGACGGACAGTCAGGTGGTGTTGGCCAATTCTACCCAACTTGTGGGTGGAATTAGCCCCAACCAAAACTCAGAGGAACATTAGACACCAAAATACAAGTCTCAGAGTTGTAATCGATTAAAAAGGGTTTCCCAAGCTCTAGATATAAAAATCACAAGGTGGTCAATCACAGAATCAGCATAAGGTGGTGACTGTCCATTGACCTGGAGTGTGGGTCTATTCTAACCAAGTTATAATAAGAATTAACAACCCATCTTCTCCAGATATTAAATTAACTATGTAATGTACATGTGGGTATTTGGAATCACTCAGGATCATTTCCCAAACCCTAGTAATGATAAAAACAAAATGACATATCACAACAGACCCGGATCAAACCCAACATCAGAGAAGCTGTTGTTCCCATAGGTAAAGTCCTTTTTATCGAGGGTGCCTTTTAAGGAAGTTACCCAACTTGATTTTTGAACTTTGGGCACTGATATGGGGTCCATTTGAGTTCTAGAACTCGAGATATGATTTTTACAAGAAGGGGGACTCACCAGCGAAATCTGACAGAAACCCTAGGTTATGTTGCGAAATTCATAACTCAGTATCTAGACCATGAAATCAAAATTCCTATGGTCAGAACCTGGATATATGTCTTGGGAACCTTCGGTTAAAGTTTCGTGGCAATCCGACCTTTCAATCTCCGGGAATCGCCCAAACAATGTGGCTATGTTCTCAAATCCGGGAATAGAGAGGGTTAGGGAGAGAAAGAGAGCCGTGAGGGAGAGGGAAGGAATGAAGGAAATTAGGGTTTTGAGCCCTAATATACTAGATCAATGGGCTAAACCCTAAAGCCTTTGGGCTAGAAGAACATTTAAGCTCTAATTGGGTTTGGCTATAAAACCCATGGACTTAATTATATGATTAAAAGATGGCAATAATTATAAGCCCAATCTTTCAATTAATCATATCTTAATTAAATAAATTAATATAATACCACATAATTAATTAATTAAAAATAAATAACGTACCGAGAAAAATCGGGGCGTTACAAATCTCCCCCACTAGGAACGGACTTCGTCCTCGAAGTCATCGCCAACAAATAAATCCGGATAATGAGCCCTCATCTCGTCTTCCGGTTCCCACATCCATTCCGAACCCCGTCTATGTCGCCACTGTACCTTAACCAAATTTATAGTTTTGTTCCGAAGGGTCTTCGTTTCCCGATCTAAAATCGCAACCGGTTGCTCAACATAGTTGAGATGCTCATTAATCTGGATATCCTCCAATGGTACCACCATGGTATCATCAACAACACATTTTCGTAACTGAGACACGTGGAAAGTGTCATTTAACTAATAAGTAATTAATATTATTATTATTTACTCTCTTTTCTATATAATAAGTATATTCAATTATTAAAATATAGACAATAATAATATTTCTAAAAATTGGGATGTTACAACTCTCCCCCAATTGAAAACGACTTCGTCCTCGAAGTCACTGCTAGTGATCCAACATGAACCGTATACACGCTTCTCCACTTCTGGCACTCAGATTCATTCTGAACCCTTTCATTGCTGCCACTGGACTTTCAACGTTCGAACCATCTTGTTACGCAAGGTCTGTGTCTTCTTCTCGTTGAGGGGGATCATCATTTCATGTTACTAAATGTACGTGTACTCAATGATTCTCGAAAGAGACCATAATTATTCCATCTCCCAAAACACGTTCACAACTGAGTCACATGGGAAATGGTGATGGATCAAGCTCAACTAGTCTGGTAACTCTAAACGATACCCTACTTTACCCACTTGTGTAATACCCGTGCAATGTTTTTCACCCTGGCCATCAACGTTCCCTCTTACGAATCCAAATCACTCGTATTTCTGGCGAAACACACAACAATCTGCAGACCTCACCTGGAAATCGAGGTCCAAACACCTCGTTATAATGTAAATACCACAATAACTACATGTGGTAACATAGCAAATCTATACCAATTGTAACATTAGTGTCGTGCTGAGCATAATACCCGTACTCCATAATACCTGATGACTGATATTGTCCCCGAAAATAGGCATATGGAACTTATTATCCGTAAAGACTAGTGCAGACACCGCACCTATATACAAATACTATGTACTGACATTGTACAAAAACTGTGAATATACAATAATCTGGTACTGCAACTGTACCTACACACACTAATTGGTACAAAAAGTATACCCACACGCTATCAACACAAATCTACCAGCACATTAATATCCCTTAAATTTGGCGGTGTATAGCAAAACAAATTTGGTCTCCTGCTGAAAAGGGACTTTACGCTCGAGTGTAACGTGACACTAAACCTAGATGTTTCAGCAATAGCCGAAAATCACCCGTAACTCTCTTGCAATTGGGATTCTCGAACAGAACGGCCTCTTCCGACGACTTACTACGATCTACAACACTAAAATAAGTACGACTTCTCCCAAGCACAACTCCTCAAGGGACTACCAGTCGGACACTGGTAAAGAATTGGACACTGGTAAAGAAGTATCAACAATTAGTTTCGCCTTACCGTAATAGGAAAGCATCTCATAGTCACACTCTCTGACCATAACAAGCCACTTCTTCTTCATGCATGATTAGACTCTACTGATCTATTATGAATCTACAACTCTTGCGATCAATATATATGGTACACTTAACACCTTAAAGATAATACTTTCGTAACAGAACAACAACTCGCAGCAGCGCTTTCTAACTCCACCTCTAAACCTCCCTACGATTTAAGGCTGAAACCTACCATGGAAGAGTTTCTTGTTCAGTCGTGTTTCCTTCTTGCAAGTGATACACTCGACTAGTGTACTAACCAATGCCTTTTCATGACATCCATGACGCTCGTCCTCCGTCTTCGATTCCACCCGAAAATCTTCAATTCACTCATTCATCGAGTAGTACAACCTCGTCCTACACTCTTGTTTCCTGCATGCTGTTGATGTATTGGTGAACCTCAGAGGTATCACCATAAACTCACAGTTACTGTAACACGTGCCAACGTTCTATACTTCGAGTATATACTCCTAGTTCGTTACTTGTGGTAACTTGACTTCAGATCAAACCTTGAGAACCATGGTGTTCCCAGAAGGTTTCCAACAAAGCATCCATCCATGGGTCATCTTGAAACACATCAACAAACTCTCTGTTAATGAACATGTCTTCAACCATCTTCATCTCTCACGCCATCGCGTATACTGCCATGTATGCTTGACACTCGACACCGCTACACTATAGCATATCTTTTTGATTACTCACAGCTGAACCCAACACCGCACCCCGTATAACGACTTCACTCTATAGTAAGAGTTCTCCCCTGCTTGGTTTTGAACTCATATCAGTTTGCAACAACAAAGAACTTAACTTCGAACACGAATCACTACTCTATCCTCATGATCACACATAGTCCACACATCACTCTCGTGATCACATCATTCGGTAGCTTCTCACCACTAACCACTACTACGACCTCGGTACACACGAGCATCCATCACGTCTTATCGTATGCGACTTTCACCACAATAGGGTAACCTATGTGTCCAAAGGTACTCCCAAGTAACACGTTAAAAGTACAAGGAACGAACGATTAAGTATTACTACTAGAAAAAGAATTCTAAGGAAACAAAAGTAATGCTCCGCGTAGCATCATCAAAATCTTAATCACTGATACGTAACACATCTACGTAACAATTTCACCACGTATCGAACCTACGGGTTATCTGAAAACCACTCGTTTGGAACACGTCCTCTAATTCCTTATCAAGTTTATTGTAATTTTATGTTAAACGATAAGAAAATTTAGCTGCCAGAGTCGCATCCGGTACCAAATCAAGGCGAAACTCCACTTGTCGAATAAGTGACAAACTAGGGAGTTCTTCCGGAAAGACATCGCTAAAGTCGGAAACAATAGGGATATCGACAAGTGTTACTGCAGATGAGCAACAAGCCAAGGCCAGACGGGGAATATCCCGCGGAATAATAAGTTCTCCACCTCTAGGGTTTTGAACACGAATCTGTTTCTTCCGACAATGGATTTCCGCATCAAACGCGTCAAGCCAATCCATGCCTACAATAATGCAAAGCTCCCATATCGCAATAGGAATAAGATCAATGAAGAATTCAACCCCAGAAAACTCAAGTGTGTAACCCCGATAAACATCGGTGACATATATAGTTCGGTTGTCAGCAACCTCGACTATCATTGGGCGAGCAAATTTTTCGATACTCCGGCCCAAACGATTAATAAAAGTACGGAATACCAAAGAATGAGTGGCACCGCTATCGAACATAACAACAGAGGGCTTAGAATCTAGCAAATATGTGCCTGATTCACAATTATATATGATTTTTATAACAATCGAGAATGCCATTCGAAATAGAACAAAGTTATAGTGCAAGAGGGGAAAGAAAAGTATTCGGCGTAAATAAAACCCTTATCACTCAGTTCCTGAAGATGACTATGAAATTCTTTCATCTCTGGTGTCAGATGATAAGAAGCCTTAGCTACCGGAGTTGCGCCCGGCACCAAGTTGATACGAAACCCTACTTGCCGAACCGGCGGCATTCCAGTTAGTTCCTCCATGAATACGTCACTAACTCGGGAACAATCACAACGTCACTAACTACCACGATCGCTGAACAAGAAGCTACGGATAGGTGAGGTGTATCCCCCCACTTGGACTTTAACCCGCACCTGCTTACGATGACATGAAATCTCAGCTTCAAAAGTATCCAGCCAGTCCATGTCCACGGTGACACATACTTCCATCATAGCAATGGGGATCAAATCAATAGAAAACTCTAAGCCAGAGATCTCTGGAGTACAACCGCTATATACCTCGGTATAAAGAGTCTGGTTGTCTGCAACCCGGACAACCATTGGACGAGATAGTCTACCAACATCTCGTCACAGACGATTAGAGAAGAGCAAGAAACGAACAAATGAGTAGCACCGCTATCGAACATAACAACAGCGGGCTTAGAACTAACCAAGTACGTGTCTGCTTCAACAGTTTATAACAACTTATGAACATGAAAACCTAAGGGGTATATATTAGAAACATGTCTAGCAGAAATAGAGGAAGATTTAGACGGTATCCGCATCCGCGGAAAAAGAAAGATATTAGAGACAATTCAGCATAGATATTTCTAGGAAGACGAACACTCAGCTCACCGGAAATTTTTCAACCTTGCCCCGACCCGAAATCGGCACCGGTGTTTCAAATAGTAGGGGCCCTTCTACTACCTTCCACACAAGTTCCAATCTCGCATTCGCGTCTAGTTTCAAAAGTTCCAGTTCGCTCTAGCCGTTTATTTATACAACTCTCTCACATGATAATACTAACAAAGTATATAATCTTAACATTTTAAGGCCAGTTGAAACAATTCAACAAAGTAAGAAACATATGAAACAAAGCTTACAAGGCTGGTTGACTGGCACACCGCAAGATCTTCCACTACTAGTCTTAAGAAGTTTTACTGAAATCTTTTAAAGAAAATATTTTAAAGAAAATAAAATTTTAAGAGCCTCAAATTTGAGTCTAGAACATCTCTAAGAATGCCTAGTTCCCTCAAACGTGTGCTCTGATACCAACTTGTAACACCCAAAAATTTTCGCAAAATATTTGAACTTTTAAAAACAACCTTTATAAGAGAAACTATGATTTTACAAAAGATAAGTATCACAAAACCAAATTATATCGAAATAAACTTAATAAAGTGCGGAAGCAAAATAATAATAATAATGTCCCAAAATGGAAATTCTTCTAGTAGTGGTATCCCGGTGCTCCAAGTCACGCCTCAGCCTCTTTGATCTTAATATCTGAAAATGTTAGGGGGAACCGTAAGCATAAAGCTTAGTGAATTCAAACACAGACATCATATCAATATTCACATTTACTAATCCAAATCCATTTCCAATTATAATTACATTAATAAGCAAGGAACAAATCAATGCTTATATTAATAGGGAGGACTTGTAGGTTTGAGCCGCACCGGGTAAATCCCGTATCCTTTGGCCCCGATCCCCGCACCTCATAAAGAGTATAACGTTGGTGATCTTACCTAACTACCCCTCATAGTATTAATCAATCACATACAGTGCACATGTACGATTTTATAATAATAATATAGCATGCTTTAAATAGTAAATCTAAACAATCACACACGAGCTATCTAGCAAACATAAATACTAATACAACGGTGTGAGAGAACTCACCTTGAGTGAGTGAGTAACAGATAAGAGTCAATATAAGGCTACCAATCTTGTGCAAACTTCAAGGCTCACCTAAATAGAACTAAAGGTTAGAAGAGTGAAGTTGAAACTAAGAAATGAGAAAGGAGTAATCACAGCAAGGTCTCTAAAACAGTCCTGCTGATCGGGACTGAATTACTCCAAAATTCACAATAGAAACATAGGCTTAAATAATTTTTGCAAGAAACTAAAATGGCTTAGGTTTCCAGAACCATAAGGAACTCTTCATAACTCCAAAGGATGTAAGAGATATGAATTTTACAAAAAGACATGTTTACTGCAGTATTTGGACGGACAGTCAGGTGGTGTTGGCCAATTCTACACAACTTGTGGGTGGAATTAGCCCCAACCAAAACTCAGAGGAACATTAGACACCAAAATACAAGTCTCAGAGTTGGAATCGATTAAAAAGGGTTTCCCAAGCTCTAGATATAAAAATCACAAGGTGGTCAATCACAGAATCAGCATAAGGTGGTGACTGTCCATTGACCTGGAGTGTGGGTCCATTCTAACCAAGTTATAATAAGAATTAACGACCCATCTTCTCCAGATATTAAACTAATTATGTAACGTACATGTGGTTATTTGGAATCACTCAGGATCATTTCCCAAACCCTAGTAATGATAAAAACAAAATGACATATCACAACAGACCCGGATCAAACCCAACATCAGAGAAGCTGTTGTTGCCCATAGGTAAAGTCCTTTTTATCGAGGGTGCCTTTTAAGAAAGTTACCCAACTCGATTTTTGAACTTTGGGCACTGATATGGGGTCCATTTGAGTTCTAGAACTCGAGATATGATTTTTACAAGAAGGGGGACTCACCAGCGAAATCTGACAGAAACCCTAGGTTATGTTGCAAAATTCATAACTCAGTATCTAGACCTTGAAATCAAAATTCCTATGGTCAGAACCTGGATATATGTCTTGGGAACCTTCGATTAAAGTTTCGTGGCAATCCGACCTTTCAATCTCCGGGAATCGCCCGAACAATGTGGCTATGTTCTCAAATCCGGGAATAGAGAGGGTTAGGGAGAGAAAGAGAGCCGTGAGGGAGAGGGAAGGAATGAAGGAAATTAGGGTTTTGAGCCCTAATATACTAGATCAATGGGCTAAACCCTAAAGCCTTTGGGCTAGAATAACATTTAAGCTCTAATTGGGTTTGGCTATAAAACCCATGGACTTAATTATATGATTAAAAGATGGCAATAATTATAAGCCCAATCTTTCAATTAATCATATCTTAATTAAATAAATTAATATAATACCACATAATTAATTAATTAAAAATAAATAACGTACCGAGAAAAACCGGGGCGTTACACAAAATGACAAAGTTTAACCTTTCATTCGTGAATTAATCAAGTAAAGGACAAAACTTTGATTTTAGATTCTGATAATCATACCTTATTGCACTAAAATGTATTTAGGAATCGACTTGAAACATTGGTAAGAAAATAGACTTCGAAGTGAGGTTAAGGCTATTTTACAATTGAAGCCTTCTTTGATTCCTATATCCTTAACATAATGTCTATTTCTAACCACCCTTCGGAACTTGACTCGCTTCAACTTCAAATTAATCATGTAGCCTCAAAACTACACAGGATAACTCAAGTGCTCCGAAGTCTTCTTCAAAGATAGTACCAACATTGTTTGATAAGCAAATTTTAATCTATTTTCATTAATGGTATAAAATTGAACTACATGAAGATTTTTACACTCAGGGATTGTTTAAAACAAAACCAAAAGGCACCAAAGAAAGAAACCAGATGGTGAAAATTTTGTATCTTCAGATAAGTAAATCCAAAATAGAAAAGATAAAAAGAGAAAAATTGAAAATCATCAAAAAGATAAACAGAAAATAATAAATAAATTGTCAAAAGAATCAAAGACAAAAAGATAAACAAGGGAATGCAAAAGAAAGAAAAACCAGCATTCAAAGGCTTATTCTTCTGTTTTAAATAACAATACAAGGAACTCCTATAACATAGTTGAGTACTCTATAGAGAATATGAACATTTCAAGTAGTCTATCTTAAATGATAAAGTTGGAGTGGTGTACGAAGCTCAAAGGCTTGTCATCAGAGTCTAGTATCCAAACACTTCAATTGATGAAAGGGAATATAATTTTTCAAAAAGGATCTTCAAAGACAATCCAATTTCTAAAAACACTTCTGATGTTCAATTCAAGAATGAAAATTTCTTTAAATTTCAAATGCAAAGGATGTTATCATTGTTTTGTATGAAAAATTTGAAGCACATAAGTAAAAATCAAAACATATTCTCAAATGCGAAATCAAGTTGTGATGGGATGATTAGACTTATACATTCATGACTGATATTGAATCAAACAAACTTCGAAATGAAAAATGGACTTCCAACATGATCCGAATGATTCTGAAAATTAATTTGTCAAATCTTCTTTTCATAATATTCCAGGCTGTTAAGGATACGTGTCATGATTGCATCACTCAAAAGAAAAACCAAAGATTCATAGAAAAACAAAATGGAAATAACACCCTTCGGAGTTAATCATAAAATTATGCTTTCACTCCGAAGTGCACCAACAACGGTCATAATTTTACCATAAATCCGAAGTCAATTTATTGTTCAAATGAATTCTACATTTATGATATCGCTCAGAGAAAAACATTCCTTGGAAATATGTGACCGTTTGTTCAAATACAGCTGTCAATGAGATATTAAAGGAAAATCTTAACAATAAAGATATAACAAAAAGGGCGGTTCAAATTTTGAATCATTGCAACTGACAGCCGTACGTTTCTCCTTTTTGCAGGGATAGTGGGACGCGCAGTTGCTGAGGTGTCTGGTTCTTACTGGACCATTACAATCGTGCATTAAATGACCTAGGGACCACGAATACTATATAAACCTCTCCCCGCTTTAGTTACACTCTTTACGCGAACACAACTTTCGACTTCTCTCTACAAACTTACTCTCAAAGAAATCCTTAACTTCTTCATCTTCTTCATCCTCTTCATTTCATCAACAATGACAGCTGAAGCTTCATCGCAAACACTGAGGCCATGTCAATCCCAAACCTTAAGAGCCAATCGTCTAACCTAGTGCTTCGCAATGATCTGTCTCTTTACCCTAAACCAATCGATGCATTGGTGGAATGCATAAAGAGATCTGTTCTAGGTTATGCTCTAACCTGTACTCCTTCAGTCCCTGCAACTCTGGTTCACAGGACACACTATACATCAAATGCCCTGTTTGATTCCAACAACCAGGTCAAATCAGTATTCTATGAGACTGTTGATTCAAAGGGCAAAACCAAAAAGGTACAACTGACCAAGGAGAAATTTGCTGAAGCTCTCCGTCTTCCAATTTACAACTCAAAGGAAATGGTGGTCCCGTCTGCTGACCAACTGGTTGGTATGTTCAACGAAATGGGGTATGAACCCTTGCTTGAAAGGATCAGCACTTTCAAGGAAAATCAACTCCCTGATCTTTGGAGATACTTCTTTAGCATCTTCCTTAGATGTCTTTCTGGAAGGACCTCAGGCTTGGACTCAGCAAGCGTTACCTTCCAAGGTCTTCTCTACGGAATCTACTATGATGTTAAAGTGGATTTCGCATCGATTCTCTGGGCCGATTTTTTCTCCCACATAAATCATAGCATGAAGGGGACAGAAATCGCAAACGCAAGATTCTGGGCGATTTTTGTCCATACCCACTACCAGAAAGCAGGGTATGTTCCTGATCCCTCACTTGGTGAAATGAAATTCACTCCTATCGCTATTCCTATTCTAGACGATGAACCTGCAGACTTCTATGCCCAAATTCCTGAGGTTATGCTTTCCAAGGTACCCACTGACTGTGTTGAGGTGAACAACTACTGAAAACTCTTGTTATTCCTTATCTAAGTCAAGCAGCATCAGTCAGAGAACATCCAAAAGGGAAAGGGAAGAGGAAGATCACTGGTGGACCAAGTGGTCCGAAGAGGGATGATAAGAAAAGAAAGACTTCAGTGAAAACAACTCCGAAGCGGAAATAACCGAAGAGGCAGAGGAAACTGGTTACTGTGGATGAGTCTTTGGACTCAAAAAGGACTCCATCCACAGTCCATGAAGAAGAACAAGAAGAAGAACAAATTGAAAATCAACCTCCTTCACCTCCACCAATAACCAGACCTCCCTCTCCACAACAAACACTATTCCTCTATCTCCACCTAAAACAACCCAACCACCCTCACCACCACATACAACTACATCTCTTCCACCACCACCCACAACAGCTCAACAAACAACCACCATTCATACTACATCATCTGATATATCACCACCACCTCCACCTACAACAGCTCCTCAAACGTCTACCATTTCTTCCTCTAGTATTGATTTCTCATTTCTAGAGTTTGACTTGCCTCCATCACCTTTAAGACAAAACCCCACTTCGGCAGCCTTCTTTGAGGCTTTTCATTTCGCTCCTTTGGTTGCTGAAGGAGTCTCAGATGAAGATTTTCATGATGAAGGCTTTGTACTAATGAAACAGTACAAAATCCTCAACTCCAAGATTGACACTCTGATTCAAGCACAAACTGGCTTCGATCCTACCAAACCCACTTTGGGTAACATCACCGAAGAGATCGAGTCTCTGGAGTTTAACATGTCCAAAGAAATAACGGAATCTGTACAAAAGCTCGAGAAGAAACTCATGGATCAACAGAGTCAGATCCAATCCTCCTTTGAACAAAAACTTGAGTCCGTTGTAACAAAAGTTGACAAGAAGATCGAAGCGTTCACCGAAAAGATTGAAAAATCACATTCTGAAGTCATGCAAACTCTACAAGGACTTCGGAGTGAAACTCAGAAAAGTACCGAGTTTGAAAAACAACTCGATGAGGCTAGAGAAAAGATTGAAGAGCTCACAACCACCCAAGCCGCTTCGGAAATCTCAAAGTTTACAGAGGAACTGCAAAGGAAAAATGCAGTTCTTACCCAAGACATGGCTGCTAGGTTAAGAACTGTACTACAGCCCTTGATAAACTTTACAGATAGGCTATCTAGGCCACAAGGCAGGCCTGCAACTGCTCAGCATAGGGGCCATGCTTCACAAGGGGGAGAAAGGCCTAGATTAACCTCCGCAACCACAGCAGGTCCTTCATTTTCAACCATCATAACGACTACCATGGGAGCTAGTGGATCAGCTGGAGCAGGAAGCTCAACACACAGGTCACTAGAAAGCATAATTGCTCCACACATGGAGGATGTCTACAAAGCCAGACGGGCTGACTACAACCTGATGATCAAAATGAACGAATTCGCACGTGATGATGGGGAATGGACCATAGAGGCAATCAAACTCTTTGGATTTCAAGATCCGAATGTACTCAATAGGCTACCTCTTCAGAGTTTGCGACAACCGACTCCGAAGACATTCAGCTTGACATTCCTTTTAATCCAAAGACTTTCTCTTTTCTCCAATTTGTTCAATCAGTACCAAACGAATAGAGAGCAACCTTTCGGACCAACAAAATCAACTTCCATGCCAAATACATTCAACGTCAGAGTGTAGTATGGAGTTTGAACAAAATCAAGTAAATCATTTCAATCAAGGAGACAGAAACTTATAAAGGCTTCGTAAATTATGAATTTCTTGTTCTCCGAGGTGCAAATGATGATGAGTCAAGGTTTACGATTGCCGACTTTCCAATAATGAATCCAATGGACTTCATTCAAATTCTTGATCTTCTACGAAGCGGTGAAGCAGCTCAAGCCGGATTACCTGTGTTTGCAGTCAACAACCATGTCATGGGTTTTCTGAACAATTACTTGATGAGGTTTGCCAAACACGACATTGAGTTATGCTCCTACTACATACAACCATTGAACACTCCTCCCATTATAGTCTTCAAAGGACTTCGAAACGAAACCGAAGTCATGATCAAGTTCTTTGAAATAGACTATCTTGGCCTCCATCCCTCCTCTTTTATCTCCGGTATGATCTCTCATGTAAATGCTTGTCACGCAAACTCAGAAGAAAAGAAGAAGAAGTTCGTGGAACACATGAATTGGTACTTGGCGATGAGGAAAACTTTGAAGAGGGCCTACAAGAGAAATTTTCGTATGTAGACTTCGGATGCACTTCACACAAAGGGGGAGATTGTTGGGTATACTTGTGATGAAGTGCTGACGTATCCGAAGCCCCCTCTAAAAGACCTTTTGAAGAAAAATCCCGAAGTAATAAACGAACAGGAGACCCCACAGTCTGAAGAATCCGAAGGGTATCACCTGGAGGATCCGAAGACTTCCAGCTGTCAAACCAAAGTGCACGCGTGGTTGCAGACTACGTGGTGCATGATCCTGTCTTTCTATTGGATAGTACATCTGATAGAATATTTTCTGATAAAGTAATTGTACTATGCATATCACTGATTGAGTATAAATATCAGTGATACCATACCATGTTAGGATGCGAGATAGTGAGATTATAACAGCAATAGCAAAAACTCCATTGTAAAACCCAAGTTATTAATCAAGCATTCGACACATTTTATCCATTTCACCTTGTTCATCTATTTGTGTAGCAATGCTTGTGCATGATTGTTAAACCCTTATATTGTTGTTAGAAGCATAGTCATAATTTAACTCAAAATCGATTTCATTATTCAACAGAAGTATATGGATGCAGTTCAGAAATTGACAAAATCTTTCGACAGCTTCTCCATCAAGCAAATTTCTTGGTCAGAAATTAGAAGGGTCGATGCCCTAAGTAAGTTAGCGTCAACGTCATTTGACCATCTGACCAATAAGGTGTTGGTCGAAGTTTTACCTGAAAGAAGCATCGAGGAAAGGAAAATTTGCGAAACAACAAAGGAAACAGCAACTTGGATAACACCATACCTGGAATACCTCCGGTATGGGACACTACCAGAAGACGAGGTAGAAGCAAGCAAGATAAGAATCAAAGCTCCCAACTTTAAGATCATTGAAGGAACACTATACAAGAAGGGATATTTGACTCCTTGGTTGAAATCCATAACCAAGGAGGAAGGGCAGCAAGTATTAGACGAAACACACTCAGGATTGGCAGGAACCCATGAAGGAGCAAGAGCACTTGACACGCCTAGGTCGTCGTGCGGTCAAACATAAGAGAATTACCTAACACACACTAGCAAAGTGGTAGTCAGGGTCGATCCACAGGAGTTTGCTGGTTAGGACAAGACGATAGTATACCAACTGTAGTGTCACTCTACAGCCAGCGGTATTGTTTCTACTTTTCCAAAAACCAACTAAAAACACAATTCCAAGACCAATGCCAAAAACCAAATCAAACATGAACTAACTAAACCAAACCAAATCCTAGACTAATGTTACTTACTGAAATCAGAAACTAAGTCCAAAATCCAGAAGCAACAAACAGTTCCAAACACATCAACAAGCATTCAAACATCCAAAATACCGAAAATTGCAAATAAACCATAAACCGAATGATTAACTTTTATAAATCCAAAAACCAAACATCAAACCAATATCCAAACAATCAAATCAGATCTAAAATACCAAGTATTTACTACTGAAATCAGAAATTACAATTCTAAACGAACATCGAGTAATCGAGGGAAATCCCGATTGCGGAATACCTCGATACCGAGTTGATAAAATAAGATAAAAACTAAATTACTAACCAAAATATTGATTCCCACTGAAAAGCTGACGAAATAGTGCCTTCGGATCCCTCCTTCGCGTCCCGGGATGATTGAAAAGTTGGACGGGACTCCGGTATTTATAGTTGTGCGAAATTAGGGTTTCAGCGTCGCGGCCACTTAGAAACCGCGACGCGCGTGTTGCCTTATCCCGCAATCTCGGAATTCAAAAACGAAGATTTTATCCGATCGCGAGATAGCGGCGCTATCTCAAGAAATAGCGGCTCTATTGTCGATAGCGGCTCTATCTGAAGAGATAGCGCCTCTATTTCTGTCAGGTCCAACTTTTTGCCTTTTTCGCTCCACAACTTCTCCAGAATTGCACTAAAACCCCTGCATTTACACTAAAAACATTTCCAAGCACTTTGACACAAAAGTAAGTGATATTAGCCAACTAATAATGATAAATTAACTAAAACACGGCTCAACAACGCCTAAAATACTTGATATTAGTAGGCGTTGTCAAACACCCCACACTTGTGCCTTGCTTGTCCCCAAGTTTTTAATAAATTCTAACTAAGACTCAAATTATTTTTGACTGTGTTAAGTTTCAAAGCTTATTGCCCTATGAGTTAGAGTGAAATAGTTCGTGAAAACCTAATCAGAGTGTTCTTTGGAATTCATGGCTTTCTAGAGAACCCTTGATTACAAATTTTCTGTCCACAATGAAGTGTACTTACTCATTCAGATTCTAAAGGCCATTAAGGAATTGCCCATGACTTTCGATGCTGTCCGTGTAGCGAGCTTTCAGAAATACCATCCCAGACCAGACGATCTTAGGTGGTAAGGTGCATAAATGCCTCTTCGAGGCCACCCTTTTCGAACCTATCGGCTCGAACAACAAAGGCCACAGATTTGACATTTCCTTCCTAAATTCCAATCCTAAAACACTCTAATCGTCTAACTCCTAAAACTCAACTTGTTTGACTAAACTAATAGCATGGTAACAACTACATAGTATTTCTCGAAAAATACTAATGCTATAAACAATCACAAACAATTCGTTTCAAAATTGCAATCTATTAAAATTTTTGAAAAAGTTGCTAAAATTTTGAAAATCAATCTTTTCCCGCAAAAATTTCAAAAACACTCTTTCGACCGTCCACACCCCACACTTAAAACCGTACAACGTCCTCGTTGTATAAAAAATATTTCAGAACTAGGGAGAAAGAGTTACCCCATTAGGAACGGCGAATTGCTTGATTATCGGGATCATACTGTAGCAGGGTCGATCGTTCGCGTCGTTCATGATGAAATTCAGAAGTCGGGGCGCAACAGTAAACACGCGAGCATGATGCAAGTGTAGGGGTACGGTGACCCCACACTTGCGTTATGCAACTCCATCAGTTGGTGCAACAATCACAGTTTGGAAAGATACTATTCACACTAACAAACACATTAACAAAATAAAAGTTGCAAAGTACAAAAGAAGATTACACATTGTGAGTTGCTGTCCTTGCTGATTCCCCGTCTCCGCGACGCCAGAGTGTCAAGATTGCGTCGCGTAGATGCTATGAGATCCAGTGTCAATCGATCAAGGTTGAAGATCCGCGACGCCACATGAAGATTTCTGCGTCGCGAGCTTGTACGAAAGTCCGCTGCACATCGGGTCTCTTCCAGGTCCGCGTCGCGATTTAATGATGTTAGCGGCGCGACTTTCAAATTTTATTTTATTTATTTATTTTTGTTTCTACTTACGCATCCTCACCCCTCACTTAGGACATACCGCACTCAATGATTACCTTCAATGATATTTTGACCAAAAATAAAAATGGAAATAAAAATACTTATCGAAAATCGGGTTGCCTCCCGAAAGCGCTTCTTTGCTCGGTCTTTTAGCTGGACCATCTTTCTGCGGCTACGGTGGGTCGTACGCCATATGTCTCTGCTGCATTTCAGCCTCCACTGTTCCCTCGTTGACCCGATACTCTTCCAGCTTTCCTGGGTCGAACGGTTTGCCGGTTCCTCTGCTGCTCCCCGGTTGTCGTTTTCTGATTATTTCACGCGAATGCTTAGAACTAGCTTTAAACCTCCAAGCTCGGTCCTTCCTTCTGTATCTCTTCAAGATCACAGGCTTGACATGAAGCGCCCCCAATGCCTCTCCCAGTAATTGTTTTGCAGATTTCATTTTGCTTGCGTCTCGCGTGCTATCTTCAGTTTGCAATTTTGGCTTGCAGTACCAATAAAGGTGTTCCAATCGGATAGGATCGGAAGGCAACATATCGGTATGCTTCCATATATCCTCATCGATGGTGTTGATCACATCTATTTTTCCATTCATGAATGGATCATGAGTGGCGATAAAATCATGTTTATTATTTTCAAAAACCAACTCGTCAGCATCATCTTCTTGATCATCGTCCAACAGGTGGATCGGGACCAAGAGTGAGCAACTGGTTTCATCTGGTGGTGATATAAAGTCACCTATCACCAGATCCTTACTTTCAAAATTTTCAAAAACTATAGGGTCGGGGGTAGTATTGTCATATACGCCCCCTCCCTCAAAAGTATCAATAACTTCAACAATTTCGGGAATTGTTGGGCTGGGATCTGTACTGTCACTTACAGCCCCCTCCACAACATCCTCCTCAACCAAATTGTCTGGTGATGGTATGGATTCACTCATCACCAGATCAATATTATCAACATTTTCAAAAACATCAAAAACATCAAAAACTGTTGAGTCAGGGGAAGCATTGTCACCTACAACCTCTTCCTCAACAACATTTTCGACCCTCTCAATGGTCTCTTGACTTTCCCAATGTGTATGCCCTTCCATCACATGCTCAGGTGATGCAGGTTCGCACACCATATCATTGGTGTTAAAATCACTCGCCTCAGGTTCTGGCGAAGGTGGCGGATATTTCCAACTTTTCTCTAACTTATCTAATAAAACTTGCAATTTTTCAAGAGCATCAGCTTGGTCCTTTTGCACTTGGTAGGTGTTATACATGAGTACCCAAAGTTGTGCCCAAGTTGCAGGATTCTCAGGCTGAGATGACTCCTCGGTCTGCCATCCATTGTCATTGGAAGATCCATTGTAGCAATCATCATCGTAATAGGTGTCGGCCGGATTTTCATAATATTCATAATCCTGATCCGGGTACATGTAATCGCCCATTATGAAGACGTACACATACCAAAAATCAAAAAACTAAAATCAAACATAGAAAGAAACAACCCTACTGATCGTCTATCCTAAGTGCACAACTCCCCGGCAACGGCGCCAAAATTTGACACGCCTAGGTCGTCGTGCGGTCAAAAATAAGAGAATTACCTAACACACACTAGCACAGTGGTAGTCAGGGTCGATCCATAGGAGTTTGGTGGTTAGGACAAGACGATAGTATACCAACTGTAGTGTCACTCTACAGCCAGCGATATTGTTTCTACTTTTCCAAAAACCAACTAAAAACACAATTCCAAGACCAATGCCAAAAACCAAATCAAACATGAACTAACTAAACCAAACCAAATCCTAGACTAATGTTACTTACTGAAATCAGAAACTAAGTCCAAAATCCAGAAGCAACAAACAGTTCCAAACACATCAACAAGCATTCAAACATCCAAAATACCGAAAATTGCAAATAAACCATAAACCGAATGATTAACTTTTATAAATCCAAAAACCAAACATCAAACCAATATCCAAACAATCAAATCAGATCTAAAATACCAAGTATTTACTACTGAAATCAGAAATTACAATTCTAAACGAACATCGAGTAATCAAGGGAAATCCCGATTGCGGAATACCTCGATACCGAGTTCATAAAATAAGATAAAAACTAAATTACTAACCAAAATATTGATTCCCACTGAAAAGCTGACAAAATAGTGCCTTCGGATCCCTCCTTCGCGTCCCGGGATGATTGAAAAGTCGGACGGGACTCCGGTATTTATAGTTGTGCGAAATTAGGGTTTCCGCGTCGCGGCCACTTAGAAACCGCGACGCGCATGTTGCCTTATCTCGCAATCTCGGAATTCAAAAACGAAGATTTTATCCGGTCCCGAGATAGCGGCGCTATCTCAAGAAATAGCGGCTCTATTGTCGATAGCGGCTCTATCTGAAGAGATAGCGCCTCTATTTCTGTCAGGTCCAACTTTTTGCCTTTTTCGCTCCACAACTTCTCCAGAATGCACTAAAACCCCTGCATTTACACTAAAAACATTTCCAAGCACTTTGACACAAAAGTAAGTGATATTAGCCAATTAATAATGATAAATTAACTAAAACACGGATCAACAACGCCTAAAATACTTGATATTACTAGGCGTTGTCAGCACTAACGGGCAAAGTCTTGCGAATGGGATTCTATTGGCCAGACATCCACCTCGGCGCAACTGAGGTGGCACGCAAATGCACGGAATGTCAAACTTTCTCCCCAGCTCAGAATCTGCCTGCGGCTCCCATGACGAGCATTAGCAGCTCTTGGCCTTTCTTTCAATGGGGAATAGATATTGTTGGGCCATTCCTAGAGGCTCCGGGGAGAGTAAAATTTTTGATCGTTGCAATAGACTACTTCACCAAGTGGGTGGAGGCTGAGCCACTGGCCTCCATAACGGGACGCAACGTCATTACGTTCATGTGGAAATACATACTCACCAGATTTGGTACGCCACGAGTACTGATTAGTGATAATGGATTGTAGTTTGCCGAAAATCCATTCCGAGGATGGTGTGAAGAAAGGAAAATCCACCAACAGTTTACATCTGTGGCCCAACCACAATCCAATGGTCAAACAGAAGTTACTAACCGGACCATCGTAAGTGGAATTAAAAAACGGTTGGGGAAGGCTAAAGGCAATTGGGTGGAAGAATTGCCAAGTGTTCTATGGTCGTATCGCACAACTCCAAGAACGAGGACTCAAGAGACCCCATTCAATTTAGTATATGGGACGGAAGCCATGCTCCCACCGGAACTCTCAATAACTTCTTTCAGAGTCTCTACCTTCACTTCTGAAAAAGCAGAAGACGATCTTCGATATAACTTGGATTTGATGGAGGAAAAACGTGAGCTCGCCAATGTCCGACAAGCAATATACAAATCCAACACAGAAAGGTACTACAACAAACGAGTGAAAGGGAAAGCATTTAAGGTGGGAAATCTAGTACTTTGAAAAGTAAGCCATGCCCAACCTAAAATTGGGACCGACATGGGAACGCCCTTATAAAGTGGTGGAGGTGCACCGAAATGGCGCATACATACTAGAAACTCTTGATGGTAGCGCAATACCAAGGACTTGGAATATCCAAAACTTGAGGAAGTTCTACTTCTAAGAGAATTCCTCACAACACAAACATCAACAGTAGCAAGTTTTTCCCTTTTCGTTAAAACTGTAACGGGTCAGCCCCATAAGGAACTGAGTTCCAGGGCCCCTAAATGTATGAAGCTCATGTCTAGCATTGTTTCTCTAATCAAATGACAAGTTGGTGGGATTGATCAACCAACCAAAAGTTGACTTATGCATATCTATAGTCATCAAATGCTATTTAACGAAAACAAATCATGGCCAAGCACCACCTACATTAAGTCCAAACTTAATATAAATGGTTGAGCACCATCTACATTAAGTTAAAACTTAATACGAATGGCCGAGAACCATCCATATTAAGTCAAACCTTAATACGAATGGCCGAGCACCATCTACATTAAGTCCAAACTTAATACAAATGGCCGAGCACCATCCAAACTAAGTCCAAACTTAATACAAATGGCCAAGCACCATCCAAACTAAGTCCAAACTTAATACAAATGGCCGAGTACCATCCACATTAAGTCAAAACTTAATACGAATGGTCGAGCACCACCTAAATTATGTCGAAACTCAATACAAAAGGCAACACACAAAGAAAATCAACTAAGCACAAACAAGAAACAACAAGGGCAAATCAAGCACACATGTAAACAAAATACTTGTCCACAAACCACCGAGCTATGTCTGCACACCATCACAAACCAACGACAAACACCAAAACAAAGTTGTCCAAACCAGTTAATCAATTACAACCATATCGAATAGTTAAACCTAGCAACCTACCCATCCGCTTCCATCTTCAACATTTCCTTCAAATCCTCCACACCAATCTGGCCCAAGCTTAATAACCCTGCATAGTCCTGGGTAGCGAAGTCTTCCTTAGCATCCGCAACTTCCCGGGCACAGCTGGAAGCTGAGCTCCCCTCCCCAACATCAAGACCACTGATCTTCAACTCTTGACGGAGACCACACCGGCCCGCCTCTTCACCAGCCACGTAACTTGCCCGTCGGATACGATTAATACCATGAACAAAATCTGGAATCATAAAAACCTTCTCAACTATCCTAACCATACCTTCTTCTACTACCCACTTCAAATCACCTTCCACCTTCGCTAAAGCTGCAGTTTTCTCCTCCAAGGCATGATCTTTCTCGCACAGCTCGGCATCGAAACTCTCACCCCGAATCATCAAAGCTTCATTATCCTGGCCAACCTTGTCCAATTTTTCCTGGGTGACAGCTAACTGTTCTTCCACTGACATCTTCTCCGCAACCAAAAGCTCGCACTTATGATCAAACTCGCGAGCAGCACTCTCCAAATGGGCAATCTACGCCTCCAGCTCCATAGTCGATGCACGCACGCGTGCACTTTTGGCCAAGGCATTACGAGCTTCAAGCTTCAGAGACTCTTGGCTGGAGGAAGAAGCTGACAAATGCTCTATCCTTTTTTGCTGCGGTTGCCAAGTAATAAGCAGATTGAGTAGAAGCAAACCTCAAGGCACTTACCAGATTATCATGTTAAAAGTCTTCCATCTCCGACTCGGCCGCCGAAGGAAACTCATGAAGAGAAAAATCAATGGCATTCTCTCATGTAGCCAAACGAGAACCATTGATAAGCTTCCAATCCGGGATGAACGGTATGGACGCATAATCGGTCTAAACGTGGGTACCTAGAGCAGCACCCCCACCACCACCAGCATCAAACTCACCACCCCCACCCATACCAACCCCACTTCCCCCGCCCACATCAAACCCACCCACAATATTCTCTCCCATACCTCCTGTATCACACAACTTGTTCGCCATGATCCCAGCACCCTCAGACTCAGACGGGATCTTTGTGTTTCCAGTATTTGTTTCCTCATCATCCGGGATAGTTATAGTACCCAAATCATCTTGTTTTAAGCTGCTTAACAACTAACGAAGACTTACCCTCCTTACTAGCCTTGTCTCCAACGAACTTTCTGAACCCTCCAACGTATCCCAAGCCACATTCCTTTTACTGGCCAACCTAGCAGATTCCCTGAGAATACCCTCTTCACTATCACCAACTGACTCCAAGGATCCCTCATGATCGCCCCTGGAGAGCCCCTCGACCTTTGCATCAACCAACGGAATGTCACCTAACGTCCCTTTGTCAAACCTTTTTTCCTCCAATCCTTGAATTTTCTTGGCTCGCACCACAACATATGGATTTCAAAAAGCAAACGGAGCAGCCACCTTATCAACTAAATCCACCTCTCGATACTGGAGATCCCCTTTTCCCCAATCCTTACCAAGAACATCTTCAAAACGTACCATACACGAACCACTTACAAGAGACAAGAAAAATGAAAGCGAAAGTAAATAAACAAGGGGGAGGATAAGGACGTAAGAAAAGGGTTTAAAACCCTAAAAGAAAATATAAGGGCGTAGAGAAGCGGGAAACTAGAAAAAACTCTCTAATGATGAAAACCGGCAGGTCACGTCATTCGTATCGACTATAATGATGGCGACCAGCTCGGAAAACAAACCGCCGCTTCCTAAAGTCTAGAACGTCAAAGCTAGGCCACATCATCGCTTTGACTACCAGACTGGGGGTACATGATAGTGTATCATACGAATACAAACAACAGTCCGCCAACAGGATTCCCTGCCATCTCCTAGACGCCCAGCGAGCAGCCAGGGACCATGCGACCTGCCTGGCTGGACGTCATCTGACTCAATAATCCTGGATGACTGGCTACCACATGTGCCAATGTCAGGACGACACATTACCTTATAACGGTCATTGTATGATGATCATACCCCTGGTAAGATCATCATCGTCACTCACACTTGTACTCATTTCAGTTTTATCTCTCATTCTCTCTGATCACTGTACTAACTTAACCGTCAGAGTGCCCTCCCGGGATCGCCTCCCGGTGTGCGACTGACCCCGTTCTCGTTGTTGTAAACTCAGGTCTGAAGTTCTGCCACTCAGAGGATTACATTGAAGGACCAGTTTGCATCATATATATATATATATATATATATATATATATTGATGACGTATCATAGGCGACGTACTCGCCAGCATGCCAGCGCGCCAGCATACTAGCGCCAATACAATAGTGCCATTGACTCGACGTCCAGCCAGCTGCCGAGGGATGTGCGACTCGCCTGGCTGGACGCCGCTCTATTCAGCAGCTTCGAATAGCTGAGAACTGCATAGACCAATGAGAAGACGACACCTCTCATCACAGAAGTTCATTGTGCGATTCACTGATGACAAACGATTCGGCTAGTGTACGAACCACTACCTGCCCAGCCCGGTGAACCAATCACAAGCAGGCGCAGAAAATCAGCCAATCAGAGAAGACCAACGATCCTAACGACCGAGTGGTCCCCCCAAAGGTACAACGCTATATGATGATCGACCCCATGGGAAGATCATCATCGTCATCCTCACTTTTACCTTTCGCTGCAACATTCTCTCTCACTTTTCCGATCACCGTACTAACTAGACCATCGGAGCTCCCTCCCAGGACCGCCTCCCGTAATGCGACTGACCCCTTCTTTCGTTGTTGTGAACCTAGGTCTTCATCTCCACTCATCGGTGAACCCAAAAGAGGATCAGTTTACATCATTGGCGCAATCCGTTGTGTGACAACACAAGGATCACACTCTCGCAAAACTGAATGGCTATACCACCGGAGAACCAGCAAAGCAACGTCATACCAAGCCCAATCCGACAGATGATGTCCGTAGACGCCGCCACACCTCAAACTCCGGTAACCACACTTAACGCAACCCCCTCAGCAACCGTTATACCCGCCATACCACCATGGCAATCACCGATGCCAAACCCTTTGACGTCGCCGATAGCGTACCTCAACCCTTTTCTCCAAACTGGGACATCAGTAATCCCACCGTTGTTCACACCTCAAATAGTCACTCCTACGACAACACCAACGCCGACGAATCCTCCTATCCAACTGAGTATCCCATTAGCAATCCCAACACCCTTAACCACATGATAGTCATATTGAAACTTATGAATGGCATATGACGTCCTTGAAACTAGATCAACGATTTTGGTGCACGTATTATCCGACAACGTTGGACGGAAACGCAGGTGCATGGTTCAAAAGCCTGGCACCAAATAGCATCTACAATTTTGAACAACTTAAGCAACTCTTTCTAACGAACTTCATGCAACTTAGAAAGTATAGGGGAGATAATCGCGCTATTATGGGGTGTAAGCAACGAGAAGGCGAGTCTGTGAAAGATTACTTCAGACGCTTCAACAAGGCCACCCTAGATGTTCCAGAACAGGATGATAGGATGGTGACGGGTGGGTTCACCTAGGGTCTACTGTTGTGACCACTATCCAGGAAGTTTCTAGGGAAGCCGCCTCAGACGCGTCACGAGCTGAAAGAGCGGGTAGATCGATTCCTTCGCCAAGAGGAAGGAACAGTAGAAAAACAGTCATACCTTAAAGCGATTACGGATACATATCACAAACGCAATGGACGTTACCAACATTGTGGCCGTCGGCTCGATTATGGTGCCCCTCCTTTCAGGGGAGGGAGACCACCACGACGGTACAACCCATTTCCTAGAGAAGAATCGCGAAGCCGGAATGCAGAAATCTATGCAGTCAAAAAACGACCACGAGCAAGGCCGAAGACAACAGACAGTGATACTGCGAGTACCACAAGAGCAGAGCTCACGACACGCTCGACTACGCCATGCTAAAGCGGGAAATGGATGAAAAACAACTAAAAGGAAACTTAGTAGAAACGACAATGAAGTTGCGGGAACAATACGAGGCAGACGGAAATGCGGGAAGAAATCGGAAGGAAGACAAAGGAGCTGGACGAGGACTCGATATTCTAGCCATTCGCGCCTGCCAGAAGCGAGTCTCTCGCGACAGTGG
The DNA here is from genome assembly GCA_023525715.1 of Cichorium intybus. NCBI lineage: Eukaryota > Viridiplantae > Streptophyta > Magnoliopsida > Asterales > Asteraceae > Cichorium > Cichorium intybus. The sequence continues at coordinate 53,858,607 of CM042010.1, read as the reverse complement.
AGCAGACGCGCACCTCCATCAGGGAACTTTGAATCTTAACTTCTCCATAGACGATCCGAGACTGGAAAATTGGCAAGGAGATAACCCTCTAGTCATCACCGGATATGTCAAAAACATTAAAGTTCATCGAGTATATATCGACAGTGGTAGCACCGCAGACATCATTCATGAGCATTGCTTCAATTTGCTACCCCAAGCAATCATGGATGAACTAAAACAGGCTAGGGGGCGGCTGATAGGATTCACGGGCCACAACATTTGGCCGATTGGAACTATACATCTTCCTTTTACTCTGTGAAGTTTTGACAAAAAGCTCCACAAAACCGTCCTTATCGAATTTGTTGTAGTACGAGCACCATCAGAACACAATACGATCCTGGGACGCCCAGGACTCCTAAAATTCGGCGCAGTAGCATCCAGAGTCCTTGGCACGCTCAAATTTAAAGCCTCCGGCGGCACAGCCTATGTTCTAGCCACAAACCCCCGACATTTAAAATGTTGCCAAATCATGCAACCCGCAGACATTGTCTGCCCAGCCAAGAAGACTAGAATAGAAGAACCCAATGATAGGGAGGTCATCAATCGAGACTACCCTGAACAGTCGGTCAGGATAGGCACCATGTTACCTACAGCCGCAAGAGAAGCAATTGTTACCCTCCTTCGACGATATCAGCATATGTTTGCATTGAAGCCATCCGATATGGTGGGGGTAGATAGAAGCGTCATAGAGCACAGTTTAAATGTTAAGACGGGAAGTAGCGCTGTCAAACAGAAGAAGAGGGGCCAAGCAGGCGAGCACAACGAAGCGATCAACGCTGAAGTTTCCAAATTGGTCGGTGCCGGAATCCTAAGAGAGGCAATTTTCCCCGACTGGATCGCCAACCCAATAATGGTCAAGAAACACGATGGCAGCTGGCGCATGTGCATAGACTACACGGATTTGAACAAGGCATGCCCTAAAGACTGCTACCCCCAGCCAGAAATAGATCAAAAAGTAGAATCACTCCAGGGATTCCGATGGAAGTACTTCCTAGACGCGTACAAGGGCTATCATCAAATAGAAATGAAAAAAGAAGATGAAGAGAAGACGACATTCTACACCGACAAAGGAACGTTTTGCTATAAGAAAATGCCATTTGGGCTAAAAAAACGCAGGAGCAACATACCAGCGTTTGGTTGATCGAATGTTTCATGACCAGATTGGATGGAATATTGAAGTTTATGTCGATGACATGGTTATCAAGAGCCCAGGGACTGTAACCTTGACAGCTGACATTAAGGAAACTTTCAAAACGCTGTAGAAAGCAAAGATGAAATTAAACCCACCAAAGTGTGTTTTTGGGGTTGAGGAAGGCCAATTTCGAGGATACTATGTAACCAGGGTGTCCTTCCTAACCCAGCAAAGGTCCAAGACGCCCTCGAAACCAAAGCTCCCACCACGCTGAAGGAAATGCAAGGCCTCAATGGAAAGATGACCGTACTGGGCCGATTTATCGCCAAGTCAGTAGAAAAAGCATTGCCGCTCTTTAACACATTGAAGGATGAAGTCAATAAAGAAGGATTCAGGTGGACACTTGCGGCCGACGAGGCATGGCAGAAGCTCAAGCAAACACTTGGCAAATTACCAACAATCGCGAGCCCCATTCCAGGAGAAACCTTGTTCACATATCTGTTAGGGTCACAAGAAGCGATTTCAGCAATCCTAGTGGTGGAAAGGGATGCTAAACATCTACCAGTATACTTTGTAAGTCGAGCACTTCAGGCCCAGAAGTCAATTATCCAATACTAGAGAAACTGGTACTTGCACTCGTGTACTTGCACTCGTGTACGCTGCCAGACGTCTCCGACAATACTTTCAGGCACATCATATTGAAGTCCTTACCAGCTAACCATTAAAGCAAATTCTTTTGAAAGCAGAGAATTCAGGCCGAATAGCCAAGTGGGCAATAGAACTGGGAGAACACCACATCGAGTACCGACCACGAACGGGCATCAAAGGTCAAGCTTTAGCTGATTTCCTTATCGAAATCCCAGAACAAGCACAAATGGAAACGTCAAGCAACAAACAACCCCCCATAATCGACCAACCATGCGAATGGAACCTTTACACTGATGGGGCGGCGAGCAAGGAAGGATCAGGAGCGGGTTTAATCCTGAAAAGCCCACAAGGAGAAGTAATTACATATGCACTAAGGTTCGATTTTAAGACATCTAACAACGAAGAAGAATACGAGGCTCTGCTGGCAGGGTTGAGGTTGGCAATCGAAAACGGAGCAAAGCAAATTGCAGCCTTAAGTGACTCTATCTTAGTAACGAACCAGTTTAACGGCTTGTATGAAGCCAGAGATAAACTGATGCAAGGATACATGGACGCAGTCAAGAAGCTAACCAAGTCGTTCAATAGCTTCTCCATCAAACAAATCCCGAGGTCAGAAAAGAGGATAGCGGACGCTCTGAATAAATTAGCATCAACCTCTTTCGACCATTTGACGAAGCAAGTACTGTCTTTGTGACAATTGTAAATTCTGGTCAACAAAAGTCAACTGTAGCCAAATGAAGCGTACGTTAATCCATGTGTTGAAAAGTTGTTTTCCATAACTTTTGCTATGAATTATTAAATATTATAATACTACGTATGCAAATTCAAAACAATTATCGAGTAAACATCGAAAATACGGACAATAAATTACTGTAGCGTAAAAATTCGATAATCGTACAATTATTATTTTGAGAATAATAATATCCATGAAACGATCTGCTCGTAAATACGAAACTGTGGATATATAGAACGTCGAAAACGGAAGTCGTATGTGAAAGTTACAACGATTAAACCACTGTGAACGGATAAATGTACACAGGGTTTGGACCCAAAATGCAAAATGTGGTGCCTTAAACACCAAATATGAAATAACAATTCATATAATATGGAACGTAATAATATCTGGTATTTAAATTCAAAGCCAAATTTGATTTCCGGTAAAATGCCAAAAATCGCGAAATCGGAAGAATACCGCGCTTAAACGTGTATTTCAACGTGTAACGAGTTATAATTCAATCAAAATAAATGTTTGACAATTTTTTTATACATAATATTTATTTATAAGATCATTTTTCCAAAAATATATATAAATACGCCAAACGTTTTACGTAATTTATAAAAATAACCATTTTTATAAACTAATGTGCTTAAATTATAAAAGACCACCTACCCCCCCCCCCCCTTCCTAACCATCGGCTGAAGCAAATCACCATCATCTTCCAAACCTATTATTCTAAACCTAAGATTTGTGAGTACTAAAAATAATATAAAGTAATACAATTTCCATACTCCATTTTATATTTGAGAAATACTACCATGACACCTCACTTTGACTAGCAAATCACTTCCAAGACTTCTCTCTTTCTCCCTCTAGGATCGGCAGCCTCAATCTCATCATCCACCAAATCTCACTCCCATGCCGTATAGCTAGAAAAAGGTGATTAAAATGAAAATACTAAACAAATACATGCACATTAAGTGGATTTTATATATAAGGAATGCCTCATGACTTCACCATTTTGCTAGAAAACCTCTTAAAACTCCATCATCCTCTCAAACTCACGACACACTCCACCCCCACATTCCACCACCATTTTCTTTATTTTCAAGGTTTTCTTTCAAAGAAACTTGGTAAGTTAACCTCATCTTATGATTTTAAACCTTATTACACCACTTTTATTCTTTTTACACACACTAACATCTACGTAAAACCTTTGGGTATTAGCTTTGTCCAAGGGTCATTCGAGCTACGAAGCCTAGATCTTGCTTCCTACCGTAAATCTCGCAAGATCAACTTTATTTTTTTTTGAGTAAAGAATGCTCCAAGAGTGAGTTCATACCTCTCATTTTCATCTTTTCTAACCTTTTTGGTGGAGAATACAAGTTTAATTACTATAAATGTTGTTTTATTCAAGTTTATATGTGTTTAAATGCTATAAATGATGTTTTACACAAATTTATAAAACTAGTTGTTGTGTAAAAATGTTTTTAACATGAAATATGGTTAGATCTAAGTATTGTAAACATTGTGATATATTAGTTTGTGTAAAAGTTTCCAAACTATAAATAAAGTGTGTAAAATGCTAGATCTTGGATAAAAATGTTATAAAAACAAAAACTAGAAAATGTGTAAAGATGATCTTGACATGAAATATGAATAGATCCATGTTTTATGAACACTATGACATATTAAGTTGTGTAAAAGTTACAAAACTATAAATAAAGTGTACAAAAATACTAGATCTTGGATAAAAACGTTATAAAAACAAAGACTAGTAAAACTACGTTTTTATAGACGAAAGTACTATTTTCTAGCAAAAATGGTTATAACCAAGTTATTACACCATTTTTGTGAGAAATATCTTAAAAGATGATATTTATAATCATTTGAATAAGTTGCTTCGTTATTATTCACACAAAAATATGATTATTACGACGGAATACTAAAAATAGTGTTGGATCTAGGCGCTACCCAACTCAACTAAAACCAATTGGCGATAGAAGAGGCACATACCCGCACCATATAGTGCATTCAGCCCTCTAGTGCCTGCAGCAACTCCACGAGCGCCTACGGCATTCGACTGCGACTTGGCACATGCCTACGTCGCCGCGGGGCTGAGCATTTCTGCCCCAACAATCCCCCCCTCAGAAATTGCTCCCTGAGAGAATCGAACCCGCGACCATAGCTCTGATACCACTTGTTGAAATGCAAGAGTTGGATCGAGATTCAAGAATGCGGAATAATGTAAATAAACAAGATCAAGAACAGACAATATGAAGAACTGATGTCTAATGATTAAAATGCAACTCAAGAACAATTCGATGTGAACTATTCTGTATGAGTGCCGTGAAAAGATTACCAAAAGTTAACCCTAACAAGGGTACGAACATGCTATTTAAACAAAAACTAAGTATGGAAGGACAGACCCATTCCATAACCGATAGCAAAATTATAGGCATAAAATTTGGCAACAAATCCGATCAGCATATTTGACTCAATCTTAATTTATGACTCAACAATCTCCCCCTTTGAGTCAAAAATGCGACATTTCTTCATTCTTCAGGTTTTACTACACTTGTTTGTCTATCGAACACCTTCGGAATGATGGCCAGGATCCTTTTTCGAAATTCAATGTACCACCTTAACATGTCGTTGATGCAAGTTTTATCATCGGTGGTATTGGATGGGAGTTTATTGATGATGAGAAGAATGTGTTCCAACACTGGAGTCCTGTAAAGATGTTTGTCCAAAAGAAAGAATATCCTTTTAATATTCTCGAGGCCTTCCTTTGAATTGTATGCCACACTCCAGTTTGAGTTGACAATTTTTCCGATTTTACGCTTGCTCAGATTTTTGGGAGGAGGACGTCTCACAGTTAAAGGAACTTTGTCCAGAACACCAGCAACTTCAACATCCAGCTTTGCCACTTCAAGAATGTAGTATCCAATCATTCTTTTGATATGATCAAAAAGAGGTTGATACTTTTGTTCTCTCGACAAGATATTGAACAGAGATATCCAGTCGAATGGATTCAGAAATGGAAGGTCAGTAAGAGAAAATTCCATCTTCTCTTTATCATCTCCTCTTAAAGCCAAGAACCTTGCGTTTTTGAATGGAACAATGACCTCAGGAAGACAGGGAGTCAGCTGCACAATCTTCTTCAAACTCCAGGTTAAATGTTGAGGACGCGCGTTCTTCAAATAGAAGGTGAATAACAAATCATTCACTTCCGAACTAGAAAGACGGGTGTCTTTGAGTTCCTCAAACCCTCGGAACAGGAGAGCTTTTGCAGTCATCGGAAAGTCAAACTGCGAGTTTACATCATTGCTTGTGTTATATGAGGCTACTGGTTGAAGCCAGTTCTCCACAGGCTCAGTAATTGCTTCCATTGTCATTCTTTTATAGTGCCAGGGAGGAAACAAAGACATTTGAGTTTTCAGGAGTAACTCAGCCTCTCTTTTGGCAGCTTCCTCAGCATCAAGTTTGCGAGTGAGGTTGAGAATTTCATCAATTTCCTTCTCCCTGGTCGATTTGGCAGCGTCCTTATCAGATTCTTGTTCTTCCAATATCTCCTTGCCTTTGTCTTTTGATGGACCAGCGCCTCCTTCAGCATGTGTAGCCCCTTTTTCATTGGTTTTTCCGATAGTAGAAAAGGAGGTTTTGATCGGAGTGTCTTTCTTCGGAGTGTCCTTCTTTGGAGTTTCTTGATTGAACGCACTTTCTTCATTTGTTTCTTCTCCCCCTTGTTTCGGAGAGGCAACACCTTCCGAAACACCCTTTAATGCGGCAAGAAGATTGAATACAGGATGAAGCTTAAGGGTCAGATGTCTGCGCACCTGAGGATTGAGAATTGGATCAGTGTCTTCAACAATCCTATGAAGGAAGGAATCAATTTCCGATACACCACTTCGAACAGCTTTGTTCTGAGACACAGCCGAGGTAAGAATAGCATACTTGTGACGGAGATCGGACTTGAGGAGCTGGATTTTAGTTTCTTTGGCGGCTAATTTATCCATCAAATAATTCTCCGTGTCCAAATCGGTCCTCAGTTGATCAACCTTTGTATCCATAGAGGATACCCATTCGGAATATTGCTGCTTCAATTCCGAACGTAAGGTAGAAAGTGCCTCTTTTTCGTTCTTCATAGAGTTGCTGAAGTTGGAGATAACCTGTTGCATATTTTCATTGTTCCGAACATGAACGTCACGGAAATCTTGAGTAAATTTAAGAACATCTTTTTCCAGTCTGCCAATAGAGGTGGCAGAGTCTCGCATTTGTGCTTCAGATTTCTCGATGAGGGAGGTGAATTGACGCATGAGATTGACATTTTCGGTGATCAAGGTATCCACCGAGTCCTTGTGAGCATCCAACTGGGATTGCCAATCGAAGACAGAGGGATGCGCCTTGGATTGGAGAAGTAAATCCCGTTTGGCAGAGATTTCCGAGAGCTGATCAGATGACATCGGAACAGAAGAGCTGGGTGTCTTTAGTTTAACATTAGATGGAGATTCAAGGAAATCAGAAAGATCATCCTGGTCATCATTAACCAGTATATCTTCCTCTTCATCAACGTCGGTAGGGGGTTGTTATGAGGGGAATCAAGAATTGCAGTTTGTTTTGGTGATAAAGATGGAGACTTTTGAGTGTTGGTGGTTCGGAGGGGTGAACGTTCAGTGTGTGGATTGCAGACTAGAATGAGGAGTGGTTTTTGGTGTGGGGTCATGAGGCGGTGATACGGGAGGTGGAGAAGGCTTGGTAGGTGGAACATCTTCAAGGTTGTCGGTAAGCGGAACGTCGTGCGGGGAGGTCGGAATTTGATGAGTATCGGAGAGTTCGTTTTCGGAATCATAAGACTGGACAAGCTTTCGGAGTCTCCTTGGACGTTTGGGCTGTTTTTCGGTGTCAGATGCTGCAGCTTTACCTTTTCGTTTGACAACTTTCTTTGGATTTTCAAGTCTGTCAAAAGCGACTTGATGAGCTTGATCAACAGTGCGAATTCCTGATGGAGGTAGTTGTCGATATGCAGCAATGCATTGCACGTCCTTCGGAACGCGGTCCAACATCGTGATCGGAATGGACCCAATGAAATCGAAATCCTCCGATTTGGTGGTTGCAAACTGTGTGGTTGACAGCGTCGGAATGACCGTTAAGACGGAATCAGTCATGATATGAAGATGATGTTGCTTAATAGCCCTTTTTACCACAATGGACCAAAATCGAGCACAAGAGATTTCGGAGTGTCGATTTTTGTAGTTCACGCTCTCGACAAATTGGCTCCAAAGAATTGACCCGTAATCAAGGTTGATGTCATGATAGAGGCCATAAAATAAAGAGTAAAAGAGCTTACTTGCACTGTTTGTGCCTGTCGTGCGTTCGGAGAAGCTTTTGAACAAGATTGTGAAAAGAAAGTTCCACAGAGGCGGTAGGCTCTTCTTTGTGAACTTGGAGAGTTGCGTTATATCACCCTTGTAGCCTAGTTGGTAGAAAAACCGTGGAAGAGTAGAAGGCGGAAGGGAATCAGGATCGACAATATCAGTTTGATCAGTAAACCCTAGCAATTTTCCAAATCGAGACTTGGAAATGCGCGTCTTGATGGATCCAACTTCAAAAGTAACGACATCATCAGCCTTGTTGTAGAATGCGGATGAGTATGCAGATGAGAGATACACGATTGGAACCTCCTCTGAAGCAGTTAGGGCTTTGCAGATCCTGGAGAATTTGAGACATTCGATCATCGGTTGAACAGCTTCATTATACTTCGAAGAGTGAAGATCAATAATCATGTTCTGATTTTGTTTGATCTTCAGCATTAGAGATGAGGAAGTATTTTCGTTTGCTGAGGATGAACCAGCCATTTGAGAGTTCTTGAAAGTTCGTGAGAGAAAGAGGGCTTTGAAGATGAAGAGTTCTTGCATGAGAGATGAAGAGCGGAGAAAAAGAAATAATGAGCCAAAAACCTTTTAAATATCCTTTGAAGAGTGTTTGGAAAAGGAAATCCCGCTTCAGTCGATTACGTTTCCCAAGAATCACGCCGTATCATCATGAGTAACCCCCAAAAGTCGCATTGCAGGCGCGTGAAAAGCGATAAAGTAGCTGCTGTGGAGAGGACGTTATAACGTCCACGTCTTGATTACCTCATCCAAAATTAAAAAAAAAATTGATGAGTAAAAGAAAAATAGCCAGGTCATCGATCTGAATCCTTATCAAAAGAAAATCAACCAGAGTTAGAAAAATCAAATAATGATTTTCGTGCAAGAGTGTGCCAAAGATGAAGAAGAAAATCAAGATTTATTTGGTAGTCTGTGATGTCGTAATGACATAAAACTGATTGATCCCGGGCAATGATCTCTACCTTTGGAATCATGAGGGATTCAAAAGTGGTTTTGTGGTATCCCGTTGAATTACGATCAATTGATTGATAAGAATCATTGAAAGGTTTCTTTTAAGATGTTAGCTTAATGGGTTGGGTTTAACTATCTTTCGGATTCCGAAAATGTGAGAAATGCTCGAAATCGGAAGAAAGTACTTGTCTGACCAGAGTAGTCATGAAAACAAGTGAGGGTTAAGAGAATTTTGTCTGACTTGTGAAATGTTTGGAAATCTAAAAAAAAATTAAAAACTGGATCTTTTTGGATAGAAATTACTTGGGTGGAGTAGATTTCATAAAGAACACGCAAAAGTGAAAGATTGAGATTCCCTTTAAGGTTTTCGTCAATTCCTTAGTGGGGTCGGATTTTTGGGTTTCATTCGGAATGGTGGTAAAAACAATTCCGAAATCATGAACACAGAATTTGTGTAACCATCAGTTTTCAGTGGTATTGCTGAAGACCTTCATAAGGGTTACAGTTATATGGAAATGTATTGAATATGGAGAAATAATAGAAAGGTCAAGAGAGGATGATGAGTCTCACAGCGCCCCATGGTGAAAATGAGTTGCGATCTTTGACTAGAATTTCCGAAATCATATATTGAAATTGGTTGAGATTTCAATAATCATAGATATTCGTTTTTGGTACTTAGAAAATAAGATAAGAAGAAACCCATCAATTCAAAATAGTTACAAAAAAAAATTGTATTCTTGCTGAAGAATGCTGACAAGGACTTGGCTATCATGAGAAAACATTTAATGCTTAGGCGAAAAGGAAGGAAAACGTCCAATCAGTTGCTAATCAGCCGTCTCCGCCTTTATGACACATAATAATGACAGCAGGCTGCATCATTACTTCAAAAAGTAATTAAATATCCACAATTGGAAGCTTAACCGGTGTCATTTCTGCCTATAAAAAGGAACCATTGTTAGTAGAAAACACCCACACCCCAAAAAAAATTACCATCAAAAGAGATATCACATGGCGTGTCGTCCCTACAACCGTTTTGACAAAGTTGAGGTCAAGATGCAAGAAGGCGACTACTCAGGTGGCATCTATGGCGGGGTTGTCACGAGAGTTTGGAATCACCAATATGAGGCGAGGATGACCACTCTCAACAATGGTGAGGTTGGTGGACCACTGATCGTTCAAACAAGCTACCCCTTTCTGCAGCGTGTCCCACCAAGAATCTTGGTGGAGTTCAAACAGTTTGACCTCGTTGAGGTCTGGCACAGGAGGGGGTTGTGGCCGGCAGTGATCACCCGTACCACTCCCCACAACCAGTTCCATGTGGGACTGGCGGATGGAAGTCGCCTCTTTGTTGATGAGAGTGAGCTGCGCATCTACCAGGCTTTCCATCCCGGTGATCCTCCCATGTGGCATTACTACAAGCTGTAGGTTGAAGTAGTTTTTGTTTTTGCTTTTTGATGTAATGAACTTTGTTCCTGTAGCTTGAATGAAACGTGGTTTTCTTTTGTTTAATGATTTCTGTTTGAATTCTGTTTCTGCATTCGCATGGATATCGGCAAGAAGAACAATACAAAAGGAAAAAGAAAATAAAATACACAACACAGGAATTAGAATTTTAAAGATAAAAAATAAACAAAACAAACAAAACAAACAAAAAAAATATTTTTGATAATTTTTTTTAAATTAAAAAAATAAAAATAAATAGCTGAAATAAATAACAAATAAAATAATAAATAAAAAAATAAACATAAAACAAAGTTTTAGAAAGGATACATGCATTCTGAATCATTCATGTCTAAAATTCGATTCCGAGGCATTCCGATTTTCGGAATCAATCGGAATCTCAGTTAGATATCGGAACGGATTCAGCTTCCATCATTCCGAGACCTTGAAGAATTCTGTTGAATGCTAGTTCAGGAAGGGCCTTTGTGAAGATGTCTGCTAGTTGATCATTTGAGCGAACGAAATGAATCTCGATGTTGCCGTCTTCAACATGATCTTTGATAAAATGATATCTGAGTGCAATGTGTTTAGTCTTTGAGTGTTGCACTGGATTGTGACAGATCCGAATCGCACTTTCGGAATCACAGTAAAGAGGAATACGTTTCATATTGACTCCATAGTCTCTCAGTTGATTTTGAATCCATATTATCTGAGAGGTGCATGAAGCAGCAGCAATGTACTCAGCTTCAGCTGTTGAGAGTGACACGCAAGTCTGTTTACTTGATTGCCAGCTTACGAGTTTTCCATCGAGAAGTTGACATCCACCTGAAGTGCTTTTGCGATCCAATCCACAACCACCAAGATCAGCATCGGAAAATGCTTGAACAAAGAAACCAGATCCTGATGGATACCATAGTCCAAGAGAGGCTGTTCTTTTGAGATATCGGAATATATTCTTCACAGCATTGTGATGTGGCTCTCTAGGATTTGCCTGAAATCTTGCGCAGTAACAAACAGCAAACATAATGTCAGGTCTGCTCGAAGTGAGATAGAGAAGTGAACCTATCATTTGACGATAAAGAGTGATGTCTGCTGCAGGTTTGTCTAGTGAAGGAGTGAGTTTTGTTCCGAAAGGCATCGGAACTTTGACTTTAGAATCTCCCTTCATTCCGAATTTCTCTAAGAGAGACTTGGTATAGGCTTCCTGATTGATGAATATGCCTTCTGAGCTTTGTCTGATGTTAAGGCCTAGAAAGAAATTGATTTTACCCATCGAGCTCATTTCAAATTTTGTCTCCATCAGTTTTCGGAATTCAGCCGTTAGGCTAGGGTGAGTAGATCCGAAAATGATGTCATTGACATAGATTTGAACAATCATCAGGTGACTTCCTTCCTTTTTGCGAAAGAAAGTTGGGTCGACAGATCCTTGCTTGAACTTGGATTGCTTGAAAAACCGAGTTAAAGTTTCATACCAAGCTCTTGGAGCTTGTTTTAGGCCGTAAACAGCTTTGTCTAACACATAGCAATGATCAGGATGTTTACTGCTCACAAAGCCTGGTGGCTGTTCAACGTAGACTGTTTCTTCTAATTCTCCATTCAGAAATGCACACTTGACATCCATCTGATAGACATCGAAACCTTTGTGTGCTGCATAAGCAAGAAAAATCCGAACGGACTCTAGTCTGGCTACTGGTGCAAATGTTTCTTCATAATCAATTCCTTCTTCTTGACAGTAACCTTTAACAACCAGTCTTGCTTTGTTCCGAATGACATTCCCTTCTTTGTCTAACTTGTTTCGAAAAACCCATTTCATTCCGAGAACAGATGCTTTTTCCGGAGTTGGAACCAATCGCCACACCCTGTTGCGTTCAAATTCATTTAGCTCATCTTGCATTGCTTGGACCCAGTCAGCATGATCAAGTGCTACTTTAACTGTTTTAGGTTCTATCTTGGAGATGAACGAATGAAACATGCAAAATTCCACTTTTGAAAATAATGCGGCTTGCTTTTCTTTAGCTTGAGCTCGAGTGAGAACGCCAGCAGAAGTCGTTCCGATGATTTGAGATTTTGGATGATCTCTCGTCCATTTTATCATTGGAGGATAATTTGGATCATATTCAGGATTAATTTCCGAAATAATTTCTTCTGCTTCCGATTGTACCTCTAACTGTGTGTCAAGGTCATTATTTTCAACTTCATTCTCCCCCTGGAAGTTTGCATCGTTTCTATCATCAGAGTGATCTTGTTCAACCGGTAGAGTGGTTGACTCAGATTCAGGAGCCATACTCTCCCCTTGAATAGGTGCTGAACCCTCCCCCTGGATAGGAGCATCAGTAACAGGAGTTGGAGCATTGTTCGGAATCGGAACATCAGTGGAATTTTCTTGTGAAGAAGCATTTTCACTGACTGTACTTTCTATAAGCTTTAATAACTCATCTTCTTGGTTATCTCGTGCATTTGCTTCTGATGTTTTTGCGGTTTCTTGGTCATCGAACAAATTCAAGAATTCCTCATATAGATCCAGAAGAGGAATTGTAGATTTATTGGATTCGGGAAAGATGTCTTCAGTCTTTGTACTAACGTGCTTTGCTCTGGAATTGTATCTATCATCAAAGGTGATGTAGTATGTTTCTTCAATCTTTCGAGATCTTTTGTTCAGAACACGATAGGCCTTTGAGGTAAGAGAGTAGCCCAGAAAAATACCTTCATCAGCTTTTTCATCCTATTTAACTCGTTTTTCTTTGGAGTTAAAAATAAAACACTTGGATCCGAAAACATGAAAGAATTTTACGTTCGGTTTTCTCTTGTTGATGATCTCATAGGGAGTGAGATTGAATCGTTTTGTGATGTTTGATCGGTTCTGAGTGTAACAAGCAGTTGCGATGGCGTCGGCCCAGAAGTATAAAGGAAGTTTTGCAAAAGAGAGCATTGTGCGAGCAGCTTCACAAATAGAACGATTTCGTCTTTCTACAACTCCATTTTGTTGAGGAGTGTAAGGGGCAGAGAAGTTATGCGTGATTCCTTTATTGACAAGAAAATCATCTAGAATTTTATTTTTGAATTCTGTCCCATTATCACTTCTTATCATTCGAACTTGTTTTCGGAGAAGAATTTCTATCTGCTTGATGAAGTTAATCATGTTGATCGCGGCTTCAGATTTTTGCTTGAGAAAGAACACCCATGTGAAACGAGAGAAGTCATCTACCACAACCAGAATGTATTTGTTGTGAGCAACGCATTCGATGGCAGATGGACCACAAAGATCAATATGCAGAAGTTCCAATGGTTCGATGATCTTTGTGTTGATGATTGTAGAATGGCTCTTCCGACTTTGTTTTCCTAGCTCACATGCATCACAGAGTCGGTCTTTGTCGTACTTGAGTAGCGGTAATCCTCGCACAAGATCACCAAGTACCAGTTTATTAATATCACAAAAGTTCATGTGAGACAACCGTCTGTGCCATAGCCAACTATCATCGTTCGTAGCTTTAGTGAGTAGGCAGATGGCAGGTTTTCCTTGGATAGGTCTCATGTCCAAAGGAAACATCTCTCCTTTTCATTTTGACTTCAAAATTATCTTTTTAGATTCCTTCTCAACCAGTTCGGAGCCATCTTCATCAAATGAGACTTTAAGACCTGTTCCGACAACTAGTTGTGAAACACTGATCAAGTTGTGCTGAAGTCCTTCAACATATGCCACTTTCCGTATCGAAATTTCACCATTTGTGATCATGCCATAGCCTTTGATGTTGCCTGTTGCATTGTTTCCATAACTAACTTTTCCTCCATTCGTTAGCGAGCGATATTCTCGTAATTCCTCCTTCCTTCCTGTCATGTGACGTGAACAGCCGCTGTCAATGTACCATTCCGGATCATACTGTTCGTCACGTAGAACCTGCACAAGTTAGAGAGATTTAGGAACCCAAACCAATGTGGGCCCATGTGAGAATTTACTTGAAATAGGAAAAATGCATGATCTTTCAACCCAAAAGGATTTTCTCACAGATGATTGATTTTTCTTATTTTCAATTCGGAACACTTTCATTTTTGTGGATTGCCATTGTTCTTTAGCAAAACGAGATTTCTTAGGAGTGAACGTGTTCGAAACTTGATAATAATGGGTTTTCTGATTGTGAGAGAGATAAGTGGGATTTCGATTTTTAACCGATTGAGAGGAGAGTTTTGTTTTGATAGTAACAGTTGGATGAATCTTGTTGGTTTTAAGATCCTGAGTGGTTTCAGGATAGAGTTTTGCCTTCCCTTTTGAATCCGTTGAACCGAGAACACGAGTGGGATTCTTTGTTGTTGTTGTTGAGACAGAGGGTTTAGGTGTTGGTTTTGGTTTTGGAGTAAGCTCAACTTTCCGAATGGGAATTGGGTTGACTTTCTGGGTTAGGTTTGAGTCGTGTTTGTTTCTCCAGAATTGTTTTCTCTCTTTCAGATTCTTTTTGTACCTGGCATTCATTTGTTTCCTTTTGGCAATGAGCTCTTCAGGAGACTTATGAATATAATATGTCGAGCAGTGATTAGAGTCAGATTTGAAAGTACTCGTCTTAGAGTTTGAAGAATTTGATTTCAAATTCTCTGTACCCCATGAACCATTTTGAGAGACAGAATTTTTACAGTTCAATGATCCAGAAATGTAGTTACCACGAGACTTCCACGAGGTCATTTCGGAAAGGCCTTTAGTCTCATCTGAGTTGTCAATTGGTTCCGACCAAAAGAAAGAATCACATACATCGGAATTATCGTTATCGACTAGGACTTTAAGTTCAGTTACATCTTTTGTATTTAGGCCTGGTTTAACGAAAACTTGATTTGGTACAGTGTGAATATTTGGAAAAACAGTAGCTTGTTCGTTTAAAGTGTGTGATCCTTCATTTTTAACAATTCTCGCAAAAGCAACTGAATTTTCAGAAATGAGATTTTTCTTAGTTTCAGTAGAATTTGATACGAATTCCGAACAGTCAATTTCATCCTCAACAGATATTTCACTCATATCACTTTCATCAAAATCAGAAATATTCTCATTAATGGGAATATTATCGGAATTTAGTTTAGAGCATAGTGAATGAAAATTCTTTAGAGTTGCTGTTTTAATTTCCTCGTGATCATTTTCTGAAAAATATTCTTTGACCATACTTTTATGTTCTTTGGACTGTATATAGCTTTCAATTTTATCAAGTCCGATTCGATAAGCTTCCGAAACCTCATCAGATGAAACAATGGTTTCACATCTATGACATTCTGCATCGACTTCATCCTCTTTCAACTCAAGAAAGGGCAAAATCATTTTGTGTAAACCCCTGCCTATGTCACAATCAAGATGCAATTGAGTAATATTATTGTAAAGACGCTTAGCAATTAAACAAAAAATGTTTCTCTGTTTGACAAGAACTAAATTATCTCTTTTGACATAAATAATATCATCTCGTGCTTTAACTAACTCACTATCCAACGCCTCGATTCTCATTCGTCTCTCCTCATTCTTATTCGATATCCTGCTCAATTGATCATTTAGGTTAGAATTGCTTAGACGTGTCCTTTTTAAGCTATCACTCAAACTGGAGACAGTAAATCTAAGATCATCTAATTCAGCATCATAACTAGAAGAGCAAATATTTAAAGATTTAAGGATAGAGCGTACCTTTTTGACCACAGCCTCACATTCCTCAACTTGTTCATAGATAGGCTTCGCAGCAAAACAACTTGCTGAGGCTTGACACCCGTCGGTAGAGTATCCTCTGCTGTCGGAATGATTAACTTTCACCATCAGACATTGACCATGCGTTGGATTCCTCACCTCCTCATCTTCCGAGTCCGTTGACCAGACCTCAATGGCACCAAACTCGCTGTCCTCTTTCACCACAAAGGCTGCCTTGGTAGATGAAACATCATTCTTTTTCAGTTCCGCAATCTTCTTTGCGTAATAAGCTTCATCTTTCACCTGCTCCTTCTTCTCAGCTTGTTCTCGGAGCAAACAGTCTTTCACAAAATGGTTCTTGCCTTTACAATAATGGCAATCGTATCCTGAGTCGCCAACGAGTTTCTTCTCCTCATCACTTTTCTTTTTTTGGCTTTTTTCCACAGTCTTTTCAGTATTGAAACCTCCTTGTCGATTTCGGTTTTTGAATTTGGAAAAGTTTTTCTTAAAGAACTTCTTGGGATTTGATACCATCAAAGCTTTGTCTTCTCTGGTCAAATCATCGTCGGAAAAGTCAGAGTCAGAATCGATTTCGGCCGATTTCTTTCCGGCAGCAACCAGTGCAAGTGAACCAAGACTGATAGTCGCTTTGGCTTCCGAAATGATTTCCTTTTCATGGGATTTCAGGATTCCCACAACTTTAGTCAAAGTGTAAGTTTTGAACTGTTCATGCGCTTTTATGGTTGAAACGATAGCCTTCCATTCAGAACGAAGACCATCAACAAAGGTAACCTTTTGCTCAATGACAGTCCGAGCCAGATTGTATTTTAATAATCGACTGAGAAGATGATTGTATCGATTGAAAGTCTGGGTTAGAGTTTCTTCCGAACCTTGTGCAAAAGATCCGAAATCGGAAAGAAGAGTGGTCTGAATGGAGTGCTCAAGGTCAGCATCTCCGGAATACAATTCTTTAAGTCTATCCCAGATCTCTTTAGCTGTTTCGCACGAACTAACCAGACGAAGAGTATCTGCTTGGAGAGCGAACCTGATAATTCTAAATGCTTTAATGTTGCACATTAGTTTATCTTTTTCGTCTTGAGGAATGTTCGTGTGAGTGACAAACAAGTTGTTGTATTCTTTTAGGGTTTTGATAACCCTCCTTGTGTCTGTGTGGACATGAGTTTCTTCAGTAATAGCTTGCCAGATCGTTGCTCCATGTTCTTCAATGCCAAGAACATAATCTTCAAAATGCAACGCCCAGACCTCATACTCTTGAGTAAATAGAATTGGAGTCCTGGTAGTGGATCCAATGCTGCTTGAAAGATTGAGTATGTGAGTCGTCAAAAGCCATTGATACTTGTTTACTTGTATGAATCAGAAGTGTAAGTTCAAATCAAAAGAAGAATCGAACGTAAAAGATCAAAGTCTGATATCCAAAATCGATTGAAACGATGAAGATAATCAAAACAGATCCGTGAATGACACAAACTCCCGCTCTGATACCACTTGTTGGATCTAGGCGCTACCCAACTCAACTAAAACCAATTGGCGATAGAATAGGCGCATACCCGCACCATATAGTGCATTCAGCCCTCTAGTGCCTGCAGCAACTCCACGAGCGCCTACGGCATTCGACTGCGACTTGGCACATGCCTACGTCGCCGCGGGGCTGAGCATTTCTGCCCCAACAAATAGACTATTATTGGAATAGTTTATGAATACAAGGTTATTATGACGTTTGAACATGACAAAAATAATTATATAAAATTATATAATTATTAAACACTACTATATTATCATGGAAAAAATGATAATGGATGATTACAAGAGTTTCTATATACAAATTTTTCGTAAACAAGTTGATTGGAATACATACATTTTTGTGAGATGAATCTTCACAGTACTTTTATAAGTACCTACTATAAGTCCTGAATTTTATAACCAGAGTCTCGGTAAGAGAGCGCGATATTTGAGTATAGATCTATACGGGGCTTGACAACCCCGCACCTGAGCTGCTAGCTACAGCTAGACCGGCAGGTCTGAGGTGTCCAAATGTCTAACATTCTGACGCCTGAAGAACGTCGCAGCACGCCAACTAGTCACAGTATGGTTATAGGGTATCTCACATGGGAAAATAATCAACTTATTATTTTTATAAATTGTTTACGTGGAAAAATACATTTCTAAGGGAAGATTTCACACTACAGTTTACATATTACATTTTAGTCTTTGGGATTTAAAGACTTGAACATTTTATGAGAAAATGTTGGATTTTCTTGGTTTTCAACACTATTGCTTACAAACAAAGGACATTTCTTACGCAAAATCTTATGAACTCACCAACTTAATTGTTGACACTTTTTCAACTACTTGTATTCTCAGGAAACTGATAAGGTAAATCAAGCGCTACAAGAAGGGACGTTACGACGTCGTTTTTGTCTATTTTTGATATCATTATAATTGTATTTGAAACATGCAACATTTAAACTATGTAACATTTGCAATTTCTTAATGATGGTTGTTTGCTTGGAATCACTATTATTCAACTTTGTTATGATATTGTTCATGAAGTCATCCACCCTCGAACGTTTCCGCCATTACGGTTTGGGGGTGTGACAGATTGGTATCAAAGCATTGTTTATAGTGAACTGAGTATATCAATCCATTTAAAGATATACAACTATAAATACAGTGGGACTAAAACTCTCGAAAACATTTTCGTACAAGTATACTTTTAAAATTACAACGATAACTTTTATAAAAAGTATAAGTACATACATACATACTAGAATGATATCATAACGAAAACATACAAAAGTGGTAAGATGAGTTGAACACTACGGATAAGCCTAAGTGTTTTGGTAATTATATCTTGGATAAATAGAGCCTGATCAACTGTATTGGTCCAAGATATGATTAACGTATACTTAGAAATAGTCATGGCGAACAACAAGTCCGAACACTTACCGATAACCAAATAACTAAACATAAAGTTAAAATACTATGGGAGTATTTTAAGACACTATATAACTAAACATAGAGTTAAAATACTACAGGAGTATTTTATGAATACTACGAAGTCGTACACTTAGAATTTTCTCTTACATACCTCTCATACCCCTTAGAAATCACCTTACTTATAACAACTTCTAAAGACTTACCAAGAACCATGTACAAAGAAAAACACTAGAACAAAACATAAAACAAAAATACTATATGAGTATTTTGTGATACTATAGAACCATACATCTAGACTCTTTATGCACCTATTATACCCCTATCACTACATAGTCGACATAAACGTATAATAGAAATGCCGTACTTTGATAACCCTTACCAAGAACTAACCAACGTCAAATCTTGAATCCTTGTGGCAGAAATATGCCACCCCGTCGAAGAAACGCTAGGCGCGCACCGATCGAAACACCCGAGCCACCCCATGATGGACTCAGCTACTTTCCAAGCCGCTGTTACTGCTGTGGTAGCAGCTGCTATCGCTCAGATAAACTCGAATGGGACGAATGGAAACGGAAGCAGAAATGGCACCAACGACTCCACAAATGGGGAAACATCAAACCAATCGCGAGTATGTACGTACAAGGACTTTGCTAATTGCAAACCTGTGGCTTTCCACGGTACTGGTGGTGTCCTTGCTCTCACAAGATGGATTGAGAAGACTGAATCAATATTTGATATCTCTGCATGCCCCGAAGAATTTAAAGTAAAATTCGCCGCTTGTACATTTGCTGAGACGACCACGTCCTGGTGGAAGGGTCATGTTAAGGCCCTGACACTTCCTGTGGCCAACTCAATGAGTTGGGAGGAACTGAAGACCATGCTGATGAAAGAGTACTGTCCCAGAGGGGAGATCGAAAAACTAGAACAGGAACTGTGGAACCTTACCATGAAAGGTTCAGATCTGACCACCTATACGAACCGATTCAATGACTTGGCAACCCTCTGCCCTGCTATGGTCACACCAGAATCAGTGAAGGTGGAACGCTATATCTGGGGGGCTATCTCCTCAGATCCAGGGGAATGTAGAATCAGCGAGCCCCGCTACGTTCGACAGCGCCAAACGGCTGGCCAAACGGTTAGTCGATCATGGGGTCCGTCAGGGCACCATGATGCCTAAAACCGAACAATCAAAATAGAAGGATCACAAAAGGAAACCCTGGAACAGGGGGAGAGGCCAGCCTAACCAAGAAGGTGCCAAGAGACAACAGATTGTGGCAGTCCGTGCAGCCACTGTCCCGACTACCCCAACAGCAACCCAGCAATATAATGGGACACTACCCAAGTGCAACAAGTGTAATTTCCACCATACTGGAGCCTGTAGAGAAATGCACTGCTTGAACTGTAACAAGAAGGGTCATACCGCCCGTTTCTGCAGGGTACCTGTTCCACAAGCCACCCAAGCCTCTAATGCTGGGGTGAGTCAAGCTTGCTATGGTTGTGGTGAGACGGGGCATTTTAAGCGTGATTGCCCGAAGACAAAGAACATTGGGAGAAATGGAAGAGTCCTAGCCACGGGACGCGCGGAAGCGGTGGAGGATCCCACCGTGGTTACCGGTACGTTCCTCGTCAATAACTCATATGCTTATATTCTATTCGATAGCGGTGCGGAGAGGAGCTTCGTAAGCCACGAATTTAAAAACTTACTAAAACAAAAACCTCAACCACTCAATGAAACATTTACGGTAGAAATGGCAAATGGCAAAACAGAAAGCACAAACGACATATACATAGGCTGTACACTTACTCTGGACGATCACTCCTTTCAAATCGACTTAATGCCTGTTAGAATAGGAAGCTTTGACGTGATTGTTGGTATGGATTGGCTAATTCCCCATCATGCCGACATCATGTGTTATGAACGAGGAATCCGACTTCATCTGCCGGATGACAAGACCCTTGTTATCAACGGTGATAAACCCAGTACCAGCCTCCGAATCGTGTCTTGCATCAAAGCCCGAAAGTACCTACAAAAAAGATACCATGCCTTCCTAGCCCACGTTGTTGACGAGAAGAAAGAAGTAAAAAGCATCAAAGAGATCCCCGAAGTCTGCGACTTTTCTGACGTATTCCCAGAAGACCTTCCAGGAGTACCACCCGCACGACAAGTCGAGTTCAGAATCGATTTGATCCCTGGAGCCACCCTAGTAGCAAAAGCGCCATACCGATTAGCCCCGGCAGAAATGCAAGAATTATCCAGTCAACTAAACGAACTGCTAAGTAAAGGGTTCATCAGACCGAGCTTCTCACCTTGGGGAGCGCCGATCTTGTTCGTGAAGAAGAAGGATGGATCATTCCGTATGTGCATTGACTATCGGGAATTGAACAAGCTCACTATCAAGAACCGATATCCATTGCCCCGAATTGATGACCTTTTCGACCAACTCCAAGGATCGAGTTATTTCTCAAAAATCGACCTAAGGTCGGGGTATCACCAACTCAGAGTCCAAGAAGAAGATGTTCCTAAAACGGCATTCAGAACTCGTTACGGCCATTATGAATTCGTTGTGATGCCCTTCGGATTAACTAATGCGCCCGCAGTGTTTATGGACCTGATGGACCGCGTATGCCGACCTTACTTAGATAAATTCGTGATAGTGTTCATCGACGACATACTTATCTATTCACGAAGTAAGGAGGAACATAGTCAACACCTACGACAAGTCTTGGAGACGTTAAGAGCAGAGAAGCTGTATGCAAAATTTTCAAAATGTGAATTTTGGATTCGAAAGATGGACTTTCTAGGCCACGTAGTCAGCAAGGAAGGGATACATGTGGATCCCTCCAAAATTAAAGCCATCGAAAACTGGGAAGCACCGAGAATGCCGACCGAAATCCGTCAATTTTTGGGCCTTGCTGGCTACTACCGAAGATTCATACATAATTTCTCCAAAATGGCAAAGCCACTTACTGCCCTGACACAGAAGGGGGTAACATTCGAGTGGGAAGATAAACAAGACGCCGCCTTCCAGATCTTAAAGAAAGCTTTGTGCAGCGCTCCTATTCTGTCCCTTCCAGAAGGAACAGAAGACTTTGTGGTCTATTGCGATGCATCGAACCAGGGTCTGGGCTGCGTACTCATGCAAAGAGGAAAAGTCATTGCCCACGCTTCAAGACAACTTAAAACTCACGAGGTCAACTACACTACACATGATCTCGAGTTGGGGGCAGTAGTGTTCGCATTGAAGATCTGGAGACAAGACCTGTACGGCACTAAGTGTACGGTTTTCACTGACCAAAAGAGTCTCCAGCATATCCTCAACCAAAAAGAGCTCAACATGAGACAACGACGATGGGTAGAACTGCTAAGTGATTATGAATGCGAAATTCGTTATCACCCAGGAAAGGCCAACGTGGTGGTAGATGCCCTTAGTCGGAAAGAGTACTCAGGTTGCCGAGTAAAGTCTCTGTCAATAACGATCCATTTCCATTTGTCTACTCAGATCAAGGAGGTGCAGCTAGAAGCCTTAAAACCTGAGAATGTCGCAAATGAAGCCTTGCGAGGGATGGATAAAAACCTCGAAGTTAAGGATGACGGAGCTCGTTACCTCATGAACCGAATTTGGACCCCGAGATTCGGCGGATACAGAGACATTATCATGAATGAGGCTCACAAGACTAGATACTCCGTTCATCCTGGGTCTGACAAGATGTACCTGGACCTCAAGAAACTGTATTGGTGGCCAAACATGAAGGCAAAAGTTGCTACTTACGTGGGCAAGTGCTTGACTTGCGCCAAGGTTAAAGTAGAATATCAAAAGCCCTCGGGTCTGCTACAACAACCAGAAATACCCGAGTGGAAGTGGGAGCGGATAACTATGGACTTCATAACCAAACTACCAAAGAAAACTGGTGGGTTAGACACCATATGGGTAATCGTCGATAGGTTAACCAAATCCGCTCACTTCCTGCCAATCAAGGAGACCGACAAGATGGAGAAACTTACAAGGACGTACATCAAGGAAATAGTACGATTGCATGGTGCGCCAATTTCGATTATCTCGTATAGAGATAGTTGATTCACTTCACGATTTTGGCAATCATTGCAAAAAGCCTTGGGAACCAGACTCGACATGAGTATAGCGTACCATCCACAGACAGACGGACAAAGTGAAAGAACCATTCAAACGCTGGAAGACATGTTGAGAGGTTGTGTAATAGACTTTGGTAAGGCATGGGACACCCACTTACCACTTATTGAGTTTTCATACAACAACAGCTACCACACCAGCATCAAAGTTGCCCCATTCGAAGCTTTATATGGACGTAAGTGCAGATCCCATCTGTGCTGGGCTGAAGTAGATGATACTCAACTAGCTAGAGGTCAAGTACCTAACAGCATGCTCACCGGTCCGGAGATCATACGAGAGACGACGGAGAAAATCGTTCAGATCCGTGAACGATTGAAAGCATCTCGTGACCGACAAAAGAGTTACGCAGACAAACGACGCAAACCTTTGGAATTCCAGGTTGGCGATCGAGTGTTGTTGAAGGTCTCACCATGGAAAGGAATGATACGCTTTGGAAAGCGTGGGAAACTGAACCCCAAATACATTAGGCCCTTTGAGATCATTGCTAGGATCGACCCAGTAGCCTACAAACTCCAGCTACCACAAGAGCTCAACAATGTCCATCCCACCTTTCACGTATCTAACCTAAAGAAGTGTCTGTTCGATGAGACGCTTGTCATACCGCTCGACGAGATCGAGGTGAATGAGAATCTCCAGTTTGTAGAAGAACCCATGGAGATCATGGACAGAGAAGTCAATAGAATGAAACAAAGCCGCATACCAATAGTGAAAGTCCGCTGGAGCGCTAAACGTAGACCAGAATTTACTTGGGAGCGTGAAGACCAAATGAAACAAAAGTATCCACATCTCTTCCCAAACCCTTGAGGATATACTCAAGAGCTAAATTTCGGGACGAAATTCTTTCTAACGGGTAGATGATGTGACAATTGTAAATTCTGGTAAACAAAAGTCAACTGTAGCCAAATGAAGCGTACGTTAATCCATGTGTTGAAAAGTTGTTTTCCATAACTTTTGCTATGAATTATTAAATATTATAATACTACGTATGCTAATTCAAAACAATTATCGAGTAAACATCGAAAATACGGACAATAAATTACTGTAGCGTAAAAATTCGATAATCGTACAATTATTATTTTGAGAATAATAATATCCATGAAACGATCTGCTTGTAAATACGAAACTGTGGATATATAGAACGTCGAAAACGGAAGTCGTATGTGAAAGTTACAACGATTAAACCGCTGTGAACGGATAAATGTACACAGGGTTTGGACCCAAAATGCAAAATGTGCTGCCTTAAACATCAAATATGAAATAACAATTCATATAATATGGAACGTAATAATATCTGGTATTTAAATTCAAAGCCAAATTCGATTTCCGGTAAAATGCCAAAAATCGCGAAATCGGAAGAATATCGCGCTTAAACGTGTATTTCAACGTGTAACGAGTTATAATTCAATAAAAATAAATGTTTGACAATGTTTTTATCAGTGTTGTAAAAGTCGGCCTAGGCGGCCGCCTAGGCGGCGCCTAGGCGCTAGGCGGACGAGTTCTGCCTACGATTAGTGCTAGGCGGTCATGCTAGGCGGATTTGGTCAACGGCGGTCAAAATCGGGTTTAGGCGGGTCTAGGCGGGTCTGGGCGGGTCTAGGCGGCCAGAATTTCAAATTTTCAAAATTCAAAATTTTCAATTTTTCAAAAAATTTCAAAATTTCAAAAATTTCAAAAACTTTCAAAATTCAAAAATTCAAAAATTTTCAAAAAAAATTCAAATTTTTAGATTTTTAAAATTTAAATTTAGTAAACTTCAAATTTTTAGAACAATAATATATATTATATATTTTATTTTATTAATAATTTCTATTTTTTATTATATATATAAATTATAAAAATTGGTGACTAAGTTACGATTATTGATGATTAAAATTGTCAAAAATATCATTAATGAATCTAAACATTTTGATGTTTGATGACTTACATATTTAAATACTTAGATTTGTCAAAAATTTTATGCTTATTTATTAATTTTGTAGGGACATATGTAATATTTAAATTTTAAAAAATAAATTTTATTACAATTAATACTCCCCGCCTAGGCGCCGACTAGTCCTCGCCTAGACCGACTAGTCCTAGGCCCCAGTCGACCGCCTACCTACCGCCTAGCGACTTCTACAACCTTGGTTTTTATACATAATATTTATTTATAAGATCATTTTTCCAAAAATATATATAAATACGCCAAACGTTTTACGTAATTTATAAAAATAACCATTTTTATAAACTAATGTGCTTAAATTATAAAAGACCACCTACCCCCCCCCCCCCCTTCCTAACCATCGGCTGAAGCAAATCAGCATCATCTTCCAAACCTATTATTCTAAACCTAAGATTTGTGAGTACTAAAAATAATATAAAGTAATACAATTTCCATACTCCATTTTATATTTGAGAAATACTACCATGACACCTCACTTTGACTAGCAAATCACTTCCAAGACTTCTCTCTTTCTCCCTCTAGGATCGGCAGCCTCAATCTCATCATCCACCAAATCTCACTCCCATGCCCTATAGCTAGAAAAAGGTGATTAAAATGAAAATACTAAACAAATACATGCACATTACGTGGATTTTATATATAAGGAATGCCTCATGACTTCACCATTTTGCTAGGAAACCTCTTAAAACTCCATCATCCTCTCAAACTCACGACACACTCCACCCCCACATTCCACCACCATTTTCTTTATTTTCAAGGTTTTCTTTCAAAGAAACTTGGTAAGTTAACCTCATCTTATGATTTTAAACCTTATTACACCACTTTTATTCTTTTTACACACACTAACATCTACGTAAAACCTTTGGGTATTAGCTTTGTCCAAGGGTCATTCGAGCTACGAAGCCTATATCTTGCTTCCTACCGTAAATCTCGCAAGATCAACTTTATTTTTTTTTAGTAAAGCACGCTCCAAGAGTGAGTTCATACCTCTCATTTTCATCTTTTCTAACCTTTTTGGGGGAGAATACAAGTTTAATTACTATAAATGTTGTTTTATTCAAGTTTATATGTGTTTAAATGCTATAAATGATGTTTTACACAAATTTATAAAACTAGTTGTTGTGTAAAAATGTTTTTAACATGAAATATGGTTAGATCTAAGTATTGTAAACATTGTGATATATTAGTTTGTGTAAAAGTTTCCAAACTATAAATAAAGTGTATAAAATGCTAGATCTTTGATAAAAATGTTATAAAAACAAAAACTAGAAAATGTGTAAAGATGATCTTGACATGAAATATGAATAGATCCATGTTTTATGAACACTATGACATATTAAGTTGTGTAAAAGTTACAAAACTATAAATAAAGTGTACAAAAATACTAGATCTTGGATAAAAACGTTATAAAAACAAAGACTAGTAAAAACTACGTTTTTATAGACAAAAGTATTATTTTCTAGCAAAAATGGTTATAACCAAGTTATTACACCATTTTTGTGAGAAATATCTTAAAAGATGATATTTATAATCATTTGAATAAGTTGCTTCGTTATTATTCACACAAAAATATGATTATTACGACGGAATACTAAAAATAGACTATTATTGGAATAGTTTATGAATACAAGGTTATTATGACGTTTGAACATGACAAAAATAATTATATAAAATTATATAATTATTAAACACTACTATATTATCATGGAAAAAATGATAATGGATGATTACAAGAGTTTCTATATACAAATTTTTCGTAAACAAGTTGATTGGAATACATACATTTTTGTGAGATGAATCTTCACAGTACTTTTATAAGTACCTACTATAAGTCCTGAATTTTATAACCAGAGTCTCGGTAAGAGAGCGCGATATTTAAGTATAGATCTATACGGGGCTTGACAACCCCGCACCTGAGCTGCTAGCTACAGCTAGACCGGCAGGTCTGAGGTGTCCAAATGTCTAACATTCCGACGCCTGAAGAACGTCGCAGCAGGCCAACTAGTCACAGTATGGTTATAGGGTATCTCACATGGGAAAATAATCAACTTATTATTTTTATAAATTGTTTACGTGGAAAAATACATTTCTAAGGGAAGATTTCACACTACAGTTTACATATTACATTTTAGTCATTGGGATTTAAAGACTTGGACATTTTATGAGAAAATGTTGGATTTTCTTGGTTTTCAACACTATTGCTTACAAACAAAGGACATTTCTTACGCAAAATCTTATGAACTCACCAATTTAATTGTTGACACTTTTTCAACTACTTGTATTCTCAGGAAACTGATAAGGTAAATCAAGCGCTACAAGAAGGGACGTTACGACGTCGTTTTTGCCTATTTTTGATATCATTATAATTGTATTTGAAACATGCAACATTTAAACTATGTAACATTTGCAATTTCTTAATGATGGCTGTTTGCTTGGAATCACTATTATTCAACTTTGTTATGATATTGTTCATGAAGTCATCCACCCTCGAACGTTTCCGCCATTACGGTTTGGGGGTGTGACAGTCTTGCCAAAAAGAAGCATCGATGAGAAACAAATTTCTGAAACAACAAATGAATGAACAACTTGGATAACACTGTACGTAGAATATCTCCGATACGGCACGCTGCTGGAAGATGACGCAGAGGCATGAAAAATACGAATCAAAGCTCTAAGCTTTGCGGTAATCGACGGTACATTATACAAGAAAGGGTACTTAGCCCCATGGCCAAAATGTGTAACCAAAACAGAAGGACGACGAGTGCTGGACGAAACACACTCAAGCTTGGCTTGGCAGGAGCCCACGAGGGGGCGAGAGCGCTGACTGGCAAAATCCTGCGAATGGGAATCTTTTGGCCAGATATTCACCATGACGCGATAGAAGTTACACGAAAATGCACAGAATGCCAGACCTTCTCTCCAACACAAAGCTTGCCCGCCAACCCCATGACGACAATTAGCAGCCCTTGGCCTTTCAACCAATGGGGAATCGACATTGTGGGGCCATTTCCAGAAGATCCTGAAAGAGTAAAATTCCTTATTGTAGCGGTAGATTACTTCACCAAATGGGTAGAGGCTGAGCCGTTAGCCTCCATCTCAGGGAGAACTGTTATAAAGTTTATGTGGAAAAACATACTGACAAGGTTCGGCACACCGAGGGTGTTAATTAGTGACAATGGCTTACAGTTCGTAGAAAACCCATTTCGAGGATGGTGTGAGGAAAGGCAGATCCGCCAGCAGTTCATGTTACTAGCCTACCCGCAGGCAAAAGGCGAGACGGAAGTAAAAAACCGGACCATTGTCAATGGAATCAAGAAAAGGTTGGGCAAAGCCAAAGGTAACTGGGTGGAAGAACTCCTGAGTGTTCTGTGGTCCTATCACACAACCCCTCGGACGAGTACACAAGAAACTCCATTCAGCCTGGCGTATGGCACGGAAGCTGTACTCCCTCCAGAGTTAATGGTAACCTCCCTCAGAGTCTCCACCTTCACACCGGAGAAAACAGAAGAAGACTTGCGACATAACTTAGACTTGTTAGAAGAGAAAAGAGAACTTGCCAACTTGCGACAGGCAGCATACAAGTCTAACATAGAACGATATTATAACAAGCGGGTGTGTGACAGAGCCTTCAAGGTGGGAGATTTCGTACTAAGAAAAAACAAGGTGAGCCATGCCCAACCCAGGGGAAAGTTGGGGCCAACGTGGGAGGGCCCCTATAAGGTGTTGGAGGCACATCGAAACGGGGCTTATATATTGGAAACCCTTGATGGAAACACGATACCAAGGACGTGGAATGTTCAACATTTGAAGAAATTTTACTTCTAAAAATGCTAAGTGTTGGTAGCTAGTGTTACAATTTTCAAATGTACGAATCTAATTCCCCCAAGGAACCGAGTTCCAGGAATACTAGTACACACTTATGTTTCATGGACTACTTCTCTTTTTCCTCAAATAAATAATTAGTGGGCCGGACTGATCACCCGACCCACAGTCGTTATGTATACAAATTCAGACGATTGTGGCTGAGCACCATACCCATTAAGTCGAAAGTTAATGTTTGTGGCCGAGCACCACACAAACCAAATCGAAATTCAAACGATTGTGGCCGAGCGCCACACCTATTAAGTCAAAACTTAATGTTGGTGGCCGAGCACCACACCAATTTAATCAAAATTAAAACGATTGTGGCCGAGCACCACACCCATTAAGTCGAAACTTAATGTTTGTGGCCGAGCACCACACCAACCAAATCGAAATTCAAACGATAGTGGCCGAGCACCACACCCATTAAGTCAAAACTTAATGTTTGTGGCCGAGCACCACACCAATTAAATCAAAATTAAAACAACTGTGGCCGAGCACCACACCTATTAAGTCAAAACTTAATGTTTGTGGCCGAGCACCACACTAATTAAGCTGCAACTCGACTTTTCTACTGAGATACCACAAAGGCAAATCTATCAAGGAAAATACCCTGCATTACGCAAGTAAATTACATCCACCAAGAAAACCAAGCAAAGTTCTTAATATCACCAAACCAAGCAAAAAAAAAAAAAGAAGAAACAAACAGTTTGTCAAACATGATCACCACAAATTATCCAAATACAAACAAATCGAATAAACACCAAACAAATCTCTCACTCATCAGCATCAACCTTCAGCAATTCCTTCAGCTCCCCAAGACCAATCTGACCCAAGCATAGCAACCCAGCATAATCCAACATCGCAAACTCGTCTATAGCATCGTTGACCTCCTGCGCGTAACTGGAAGACGAACTACCTTCTTCAACGTCAGGATTTGCAATCTTCAGTTCTTGGCGAAGAGCACGACGGCCAGCATCCTCTCCAGCGACATAGCTGGTTCGCCTAATGCGGTTGACACTGTGAATCAATTCAGGAATCATAATGACCTTTTCAACAACCCTTACCATACCCTCTTCAACCACCCATCTCAAATCTCCCTCCATTTTGGCCAACGCTGCAGCTCCCTCCTCCAAGACACGATCTTTTTCACACAATTCAGAATCGAAACTTTCCGCGCAGATCATTAAAGCTTCATTTTCTTGCCCCACCTTGTCCAGCTTCTCCTGAGTACTCGCCAGTTGCTCCTCCATAGACATCTTTTCAGACATCAGGAGCTCATATTTAAGATCAAATTCACGGGACGCCTTCTCCAAGCTGGTCACCTGGGCTTTCAACTCTTCCACCATCCTGCGCAAGCGAGTATTCTCCGCCAAAGCTTTACGAGCCTCCAATTTGAACGACTCATGATTCTTGGAAGAGGCAGCCAGATGTTCAATTCGTTTGGCAGCAGCCGCAAGATAGTAGGCTGAATGTGTGGATGCAAACCTCAAGGTGTTAACCAAGCCATCATGCGTAAAATTCTCCATCTCTGAGTCAGCAGCCGGAGGAAAGGCGTGCAATGCAAAATCGATGGCAGCCAAACGTGGGTTCCCAAGGCATCACCGCCCTTACCTGAGCTAAAATCCCCACCATCACCAGACTCAAACCCACTTGTACCTCCGGTATTAACCTCCACAGATTCCATACCACCAATAATCTTTTTACCTCGACCTTTAACACCCTCAGACTCAACCAAATTTTCCTTTCCACTAGGACCCTCCTTACCTTTGTCACCAACAGTCTCAGAACTAGGAGGCACTTTGGACTCCTTAGCAGCATCATCATCAGGGATCTCGATGATCCCAAGATCATCTTCTCTTAAACTGCTCAGCAACCTACGACGACTTATTCGCCTCACCAACCTGGTTTCCCTGGAACTCTCCGACCCCTCCGTCGTATCCCAAACAACCTTCCACTTGTTCAACAATTTAGACGACTCTTCAATAATACCCTCCTTACTATCAACTACCAACTCCTGGGACCCCTCACGATTACCCCTGGACAAACCCTCCACCTTAGCATCGATTAACGGAGCATCACCAATCTTTTCTCCCTTGGATCTCTCATCTTCCTTAGCATCTTTGATATGAGCAATTGTATCAGGACTGCGAAACGCAAAAGAAGGGGGAACCTTATCAACCAGGTCAACTTCACCAAACTGAATTTTATCTTTGCAACTTTTTGAAAGAACATCCTCAAAGCGAACTCTACAATGCACACCTGCACACAAAACAGACATTATGTGTATATATATATATATATATATATATATATATATATATATATATATATATATATATATATATATATATATATAAGGGGGGGGGAGGGAGAAACAGGAAGAACATAAGGAAACCGGTAACGAACCTTTGCGAACAACAAAAAACTCAGGCATCTTGCCCTGCATCCTCCAGGCAGTACTCATTCCTCCTCCAGCTAGGATATGAAGGGGAATTCATCAGACGCCACTTTAAAACTATTTAAAATCTTCACTATTGCTTCCTGATGGGGGTACAACTTAGGTATCTGGTCTGACGCCGCACCGGAACGGTGGTATCGAGCCCCTACCCTTGAGGCGTTCACCCATAACCATTGATCTTGCCAGTTTTTGGGTGAATACCTAGGCTCAGGCACCAGGGTATGAACGTTTGTTCTTCTATAAAAGGCGTAGTTGTCTCCAACCGCAGCGAAGCGAAAATAGTATTTGAAGACAAAGAAATCAGGCACAATACCTTGCGAACCATACAATAACTCAAAAGCAACGATCTTGTTTACCGAGTTTGGTGTTAGCTGATGAAACCCGACATTGTTCCGCCGAAGCACTTCGTCCATGAAATCCGACGTCGGAAGTCGGTAACCAGCATCAAAAGTTTTTAGGAAGATACCAGTTTTTCCTTCTGGGGTAAGGAGTAAATAGCACCGTCGGAAGGAACCAGAACACCGTCTTCAGGTTGGAAACCATGTTTCCAACCAGGGGGCCGTAAATTTCATCTGCCATTTCTTGATCGGCAACTTCGGCCATTTTTTGATAAACCACAAAGGAAGAAGGTAGAACGGAGAGGAAAAGAAACAGAAGAGACAAAGAAATGAAGGTAAAAAAACCCTAATCGAGAAATAGGGATAAGAAGCGGGAAACTCGAAATATACTAATGATGGAAACTGACACGTTGTGTTAGCAATAATTACGGGACCCACCCGATAAAAGCGAACCGCCGTTACCTAAAATCTAGAACGTCAGAGCTAGCACGCGCCCATCTCGACTACTAGACTAGGGGGACTTGATGACGTATCATAGGCGACGTACTCGCCAGCCTGCCAGCATACTAGCGTCAATACAATAGTGCCATTGACTCGACGTCCAGCCAGCTGCCGAGGGACGCGCGACCCGCCTGGCTGGACGCCGCTTTATTCAGCAACTTCGAATAGCTGGGAACCGCATAGACCAATGAGAAGACGACACCTCTCCTCACAAAAGTTTATCATGCAATTCACTGATGACAAAAGATTCGGCTAGTGTACGAACCACTACCTGCCCAGCCTGGTGAACCAATCACAAGCAGGCGCAGAGAATCAGCCAATCAGAGAAGACCCACGATCCTAACGACCGAGTGGTCCCCCCAAAGGTACAACGGTATATGATGATCGACCCCACGGGAAGATCATCATTGTCATCCTCACTTTTACCTTTCGCTGCAACATTCTCTCTCACTTTTCCGATCACCGTACTAACTAGACCTTCGGAGCGCCCTTCCGGGACCGCCTCCCAGAGTGCGACTGACCCCTTCTTTCGTTGTTGTGAACCCAGGTCTTCATCTCCACTGATCGGCGAACCCAAAAAGAGGACCAGTTTACATCATATATATATATATATATATATATATATATATATATATATATATATATATATATATATATATATATATATATATATATATATATATATATATATATATATGGATGTTCGGACGAAAATGGAAAAAATTTGAGAATGTGAGAACGATTGTCAACCATCTATTTTTATGTACTAGAAATTATAATGATTAATTAAACGAAAAAGGGTAAATATGTAATTCAACCTTAATTAAAACAAACAAATATTAGAAACAATAAAACATTAATCGATCTATCCCATATCTCCACAGATCTATCTCTACATCTCCACAAATATATCCCTAATCTTCATGAATAATCATTAAACCTTCGTCGATTATCCATACATCTCCGATTGTAGCTTCACCACATCATCTATTGTTCCATTGGTCACCATACCACATCAGACAACATTCAATGATCAAACATTCATCTATATATTTTTGTTGAATCAATCGTTTTGCATCAACATGAAACAACATTTGCAACCGCCTTGTGTTTCAAGTAATTCAAGTGTTCATAACCTTGTTTTTCATCAATTTTTTACACAAGTTTTGATCTTGATGAACTCGTTTATCATTGATTACGAAATAATTTAAATCGGTTTTATTGGATTTGTATTTGTTGACTTTTATTATTCACTCTTTCATTATAATATGAAAGGTTTGCCACAATTATATAAGTGAATTTGCATTCTGCTTGTGTGCACTCCAACTATTAAATGAAATACTCCATATAACTTTGTTTCTATACTAGGTAAGATTCACATGTAAATATACGATATTAGCTTCACATGTGAATATACCACGTCTGATTCACATGAATATAACGTGTCAAATTTACATGTGAATACATCATGTAAAATCTACATGTGAATATGTGTTTTAATATATAATAATAAAGAATACCTAAAGTTGAAAAACTGAATATAACATGTAATGTTCACATGTGAATAAGTAGGTTCAAATAATATTCACGTGTGAATCGATATGTACTTACTAAGAATATGCCTTAATAAGCATTTATTGATTCATATATGAATATTATATATATATATATATTCACACATCAATCGGTAAATTCACGTTGTAACGCCCCAATCTTTGATACACTTGATAAGTGCAATATATTATAAAAAATTATGGAACAAAATGTCAACTTTTAAAAAAACTTTTCTCATGACGTCGGTATTGGATTAGGTGTCTAATCCATGACTAATAATTAGTATTTACCTAATTAATGGTAGCATAGTCCATTTGGGTTGCCTTCATAGCTGGAAGTTTGGTAGAAAGTTCAGTAGAGAGAAATATTGATTTATTATATGATTAATAAATCAATAGAAATTAAATAAATAGTTTATTAATATATTAAAGTGATAATATATTAATTAGAAACTATATTAATTAATTAGAAATTAATCTAGAATTAATTGGAATTAATTTGGGTGATTAATTTAATTAATTAAAGGTGTAGGGACTGAGTTATGTTTTACCAAGCGGTTGTTTATTGACATCATGAGCAATTTTGAGACGATAATATCTTTTGATCTTTAAGTAGAGACATATGAGTTATGTTTTACCAAGCGGTTGTTCAATGACAATGCAAAAACGCATCGTGTTGCATCGGTAACACGATGTTATAAAACGTGTTGTTGTGAGTGATTTGACTAGTAAAAGACATAAGTGTATGAGTCAAAGCTTATTCGTCCCTTTACCCTGTCGGGAAACAGATATCTGTAGGCCTCTCGATGAATTTGACGTTGACTGAAAGGGTTGGCCAACCAGGACTAAATTGATATGGTCAATTAGTAATCTTAAAGTCATATGCAAATCAGAAATCGGGAAACAGAGAATCAGACCAGGATTGATCTTAATCCATGTCTTGAGTCTGAAAATATCTTGTTGGATGGAGGATCATCTGATCACTTATCTATGGACAGAACTGACTAGGTCAAACTTTGGCAGCGGTTTCTAGTAAGCTACAGTTGCTAATTTAATTAGAGGTTAAATTGGTAATTATAGTCATAGACTTATCCAAGTGGTAGACTGTTGGATTAGTTGTCTAAGCGATGACTAATAATTAGTATTTACCTGATTAATAGTAGCATAGTCCATTTGGGTTGCCATCATAGCTGGAGGCTTGGTAGAAAGTTCAGTAGAGAGAAAGATTGATTTATTATATGATTAATAAATCAATAGAAATTAAATAAGTAGTTTATTAATATATTAAAGTGATAATATATTAATTAGAAACTATATTAACTAATTAGAAATTAATCTATAATTAATTGGAATTAATTTGGTGATTAATTTAATTAATTAAAGGTGTAGGGACTGAAATTGTAATTATTCAATAGTTGAGTAAATGACATTTTTGGTAAGCTGATAACTAGCGAAATTATATGTATATTAATATATAATTTCGAAATTGATCATAGAGGATAAATAGGTTTGAATTGTCAGATAAGTGTTTATCTTGATTTGAATTCAAAAAGGTTTATCTCTAAAGGCTTATCTGGTTATCTGCTTGTGACTATAAATAAGGACCTAGGGAGCCTTATTTTCGGTGCCAAATATACCTATTCTCTCTAGAAATTTCGTGGCTCTCCTCAAGCTCTTGGGTGTGACTACATTTGAGGCAAGATCCATTTGTTGCTTTGCTTCCAAGAAACACTAAAAGGTTAGTTTTTCTGTTTTTATTCTTTTAGTTTATTTATTCTGGCCTTTAGGATTTTGTTATATGTTTAATTAGAAGAAAACATAGATGCTCATAGGTTGCATGTGAACTTAGGTTATTAGTTCATAGAATTGCAGAAAACCTTTCAGTCGGGTCATGTCTTCAAATTTCGGTCCCAACAAACACAATAAGTTTTAAAAAAAATGTTTAGATAAATTCGAGGGTTACAACTCTATATCAAACTAGACCATCGAAAGCAAGTTAGGATTACAAACCATTGCATCAACCAAAGTTCGCTCCATCTAAAATTCCAATTTCTTTCGGTCATCTACTTGCTTATATCCCTCGTGTCTAGAACCTGGGATACATGGCATAAAAATAAAAATTCGTAAGACAAAACGTCTCATGAGCTATTCCGGTTTAGACACAAAACACTTATAAACATAACTCAGCCATTTTCCAAAACCTTTATAAACAATTCATGTAATTACACTTGTTGTCTAACCTTTCGTAACAAACATGTAAATCTATTTTACTTTCAAAATCTTTCAAATAGATCAAGTAAGAACGCTACTAACATAAAACTTTTTTTCCTTTAGCGTGACCAATATCTTAAGACAATTGGATTTTTATACTTAAGGCCTTAATCATTAATCACTATTGGTGATATCCCAAGTCTATACTGAGATGGTAAGAACATAATCAAACCACCTCAGCCTCTTAATATATGATTTGACCGATATCTCAACATGCTTGCTTTTTATACTTAGGGCATTAATCACTCTTGGTGATACCCCAAGTCTATACCAGAATGGAGAGAACTTGATCAGTCAATCTCGACCTCATTAGTAGGACATCTACTTTGCACAGGGAATGGTACCGTCCCAGTAGACTCCTTTATAGTTCCTTCCAGGAACATCATTTTCTGCGCCAAACATTATCCTTTCATTCACTTTTCATTACATTACATTGCTTGCATCAAATACCAGTCATTCATAAATAAAATATTTCTAGTCATCTAAACATTCCTTTGGCTAGATGCCAAAACATTCTTTCATAACATTCATAAGGCTACGTGCCAAAACATTCTCCCATAACATTCATAAGGCTAGGTGCCAAAACATTCTTTCATAACATTCATAAGGCTAGATGCCAAAACATTCTTTCATAAGCATTCTTTAAAAACTTGCATGAACATGACGTAAGTAAAATGACTTGCACTTCATTTCATATTTGAAAGTCATATAAAAACTTTATAAGCACTTTGCCATGTACCCCATAGTGGGAAAAATATCACATGTACTCACCTTAGTAGCTAGGTTCGTCTAACTACACTGGCCTGCTAGTTCTAGCCTTACTTGCTTTCAATTACTCCTTAATCTCTATATTGATAATATATAAGATTAGAAATACATTTGTGCACTATCATACTACATATGATAACTATGTCCCATTCTTATAACTTTATCAAAAGAGTTTCAAAGTTACTCTAAAATACATTCAATTTTAGTCCACTAATAACCTTAAGCAATTCTTTTATACGTAATAATCCAACATTTTTCTTAAATCCATGCATTTTCAAGAATCCCCTTTCTCTAGTCAAGTTTGACCAAATTCGACAAGTCAACAACACCATTCTTCATTATCCAAAAACCTTAAGTTTAAAATTCATACTTGTGGTGTTTTGACTCCACACGTGGTAAACATGAAAGTTTCAACGTCGTAACCATTTCTATTTACTCAATCTTTTATATTTCTCGCATAACTTGTGTTCCTAGTCAACATGACAGAATTTGAGAAACATTTGTTCCAACTTCCCAATTATCAAACAACATATAGATACACTAAAATTTCAGCTTTGAACATAATGTTTTCTTCACCACACTTTTGATCTTTAGAAGATTACAATTCCAACATATGTCAATTCCGTTCCAATGCATTCCAATTCCAATGTCTAACACCAATATACCACAAGGTTTTGATGCATCTAGCTATTAACAAACTTTCATCTCAAAACAGAAAGTTATTGACATAAAACCGAACCACAAGTGTTATTCAATGATAACCTTTCATCCTTCATCCTTTTTGCAAGCATGCATTTAAAGATTT
Organism: Cichorium intybus; assembly: GCA_023525715.1. Lineage (NCBI taxonomy): Eukaryota > Viridiplantae > Streptophyta > Magnoliopsida > Asterales > Asteraceae > Cichorium > Cichorium intybus. Next base: position 53,821,036 of record CM042010.1, on the reverse strand, counting down.
CAAAACAAATGTTCAAGACTTTTAATCTCTATGTGTTTTTGAACTCATTAATTGATATAAGTCAAAATCCATGTTCAATTCCAACACGCATGAGCAATTTTCGGATTTAAGAACTAGGGTTTACCAAATCAATTTACACCTTTTCTACTTTCTGTCAAAATGCTTAAAATTTCTGAAATTGGTAAAGGATTACTGTCAAATCAAACAAAGGAAGCTTCTTGGCCCTTCCCCTTGCCACCGCCGGCCACCGTAACACTGAATGTCGTTGGAAAACAGCGTCGACACCGCTGCACTTCGCCTATTTCGCTACTGAAAGGATTAAGTGCTTAATGAAGTTTTGGAAAATTTCGTAGATAGCGCCACTGTCTATGGAGATAGCGGCGCTATCTATCGTGAAGGTCCCGATATTTTTTGGAGATAACGGCGCTATCTCAGTGTTAACCGTTGAGTTTGATCGTTGACTTTTGACATTTGGCTTTGACCAGTTGACCTTTTGGGTCAACTCGGATGGATTAGGGATTTGGACCGTAGGATCAATTTTGGATCTTCCAGATTGTTGAATTACAATTTTGTGATAAATTAGGAGTTCGTGCTGCTTAGCGTGTAAGGATATCAAAAGTGTATGGCTTGAGGTTGCGTATCAGGTGAGTTTTCTCACTATACTATGGGTGATATAACAGTGTAGGTAGCCTTACTTTACTATGTGTAGTGTCGTGTGTTTGGATGGGTGTGCCTTATGTAATTTGACTGCATGGTTGATATTAGGGACCCGTTAGGTCAAATTGTATGCTTAGGCTTCCGTGCTGCTATGTGTTAGTCGTATGATCCGTTCTTACGACCGTGGGGCCTAATAGCTCGTCTGAGTGAGTAGTGCCATGATAGCCCTTTTAAGGTGGGACCGTGCCCCGATAGCCGGACTGGGTGGGTGGTTCCCTGATAGCCCTTTTTGGGTGGGACCGTGCTCTCATAACTCGACTGGGTGGCCAATATATGATATATGTTGCTGTTGATTGAATTAAGTGATGGAATTTGTGGTATCTTGGGGAACTCACTAAGCTTGGTGCTTACTCTTTTATCCTAAATATTTTGAGGTACTTTTGGATTGAGCTTTGGAGCACGGTGCGACTATACCACATCTAATATTTTGGTGTTCAAGTCTTCCACTGGATACTGTTTGCAACTGTTTCGATAATTATGGGTTTAAATGTCTAATTAACGAATTCGGATCAAATGATTTTACTTTTCCAAACTGTTTTATGTATTTGAACCACTTTTGAAAACAAAAAACTTATTATGGAATTTGGGGCGTTATAGCGCCCCTTAATCTTTTTCAAGAATCTCTCCAAATCTCAAAAATCTGAAATCGTAGTTGATTCAAGCATGAAATTGGACGAAAGAGAAGTTCCTTGGATCTCCCATTGCTCTCGCCGGCAACCGGGCATCGACGATCGCCGGCAATAGCGTCCATGGCGTTGTTTCTTTCTTCTTCCTGTTGTTGCTACCGCCGCTTGCTGCTGTTGCAGCGCCTTTCTCGTCCCCCTTCTCGATTCACACTCCTTGTCCCATTATCTCTCTTTCTCGCTCTCGATCCCAAAATCACACACACAAGTGTGTATGTCTTGATCCTGACACTTTTCTTCCACCTTTAGCCCTTATTCCCAATTTCAATCACGTGCACACAGGAAAGGGACACGGTTCCTGAGTTTGACTTGGTCACATTGTGCAAAATACCCTTAACCTCGCATTTACACTTCATGTCTCAAACACATTTCCAACAAAGTTGGCGGAAGAAGAAAAAGCATGTGAAGAAAGCAAAAAAGGTGCAAAGATAAACAAAAAACTCTCGAAGAAAAGCAATTAGTCAAAGACATGCACTTTTTGATTCAAAACACCAATCATCTTGTAGGGAGAAGAAATTGACATGATTTTAACGATAAAATCAAAAACAAAAAAATATAGCAACGAGGTTTATTTAAATCAATATTATGTTTTAGTTTTAATTATTTATTTTTAACCTATGAAATATTTTATTTTGTATTAGTTGTTATAATATTATAATTAAATTATATTCTTTATATATTTATTTAAGAGAAAAGAAAAGAAAATGGAGATGGGGATTGTCACTATTTCCAAGTGAGGGGAGAGTTTTTGGCATCGCTGAGTACACCTGTTGCGGAATGGACACTCTTACGTTTAGAAACCCTAAGCCATCGTCACCTGAAGCGAGGTGCGGACAGGGAAAAAGGCCAAGTCTCCATCGCTGATTCAGCTCTCCTTTTCGATTCCGACTCATCGCCGCTCACTTGGTTTATATGAACATGCGCTATTTGTTTTTCAAAAAATTCTGAACATGCAACAAAACACACAAATTGGGACAAGATATACATTTAGCGTTGTTGAACATGATGCGTATATGCTTTTATGTGCAAAATTATCCTGATGCATCAAAGGAGCTGATGACTTCTGTTCTCCAAACATATAATCCGTTATAAGGGAGGAAATGCTTCAAACTTCACTTATTTCCCCTGCTTCACAGTAGATGCTTCGGTACTTACATAAGTGATTGGATTGTATCGTATCAAATAACTTCTTATTTTGATCAGTGGACATCGCGCGACCACAGAGCATTTGTTGTTGCAGCAATACAAGTACATGAAATGTCTCTCTATTTGCTCTTGCTTTGCAGAAATTTGGAAAAGAAAGCATTTCTTGTTATCTGATGAGCTGCCCCTTGCCCACATTACTTTTCAAAGAATTTTTTATTACATAGTTGCTAAAACCCACATGTTTGTGTTAATTAATTACTGCTGGGAAAGTAAAATCCAAGCAAAGAACAAAGAGAAAACATGGAGATGCTAAAATTTTCCAGATTCAGTTCATTAGTAGGAATAGTACAGATACATTTAAATAGCCAAATAAATAAACTGAAAAAAAATGCTAAAAGCAAGCCACTAGTACTACTATGTTGGAAACATAGACCATAAACCAACCACTAACAAAACTTAAGAGTAACCAAAAGTGCTCCTTTAATTATCCAAACAACAACCCCAATTACTGTTAGTGAAACCAAGGAATCTAAAATCTGGTACATTTGTCTACCAAATTCAAAAGTCAAAAGTTCAAATAACATAGTGAATGTGACGCCCCATTTCTACGGGTACCATCTCATTACTATTGACTGGTATAAGATGAGAAATATGACTTTTATTTCATTTCAACATAATAAGATTACAAAAGTGGAGACATGAAAAGATAAACTATTCTAAGAAATATAACATATCCTTAGAAACTTCTTATTTGGAAAGTAACTACTTCATGAGGTCCTTATAGCTTTTCTCCTGAGATACATACATGAATATGTAAGCTTTAAGCTTAGTGAGTAGTTATGGTTTTAACTTTTACCATAAACAATTATTTGAAATGCAAAAATATCAAATTCAGAATTTCTTTTTCTTTGAGATCGCATAATTACATGTAAGTAGGCCAAACTACCAAGAGGTTAGCTAACCTTGGGATCCAATTAAGGCTGTCCCCAAAAAGGTACGTTTGCAAGACGTCCCTTCATTTATACCCCGTACGTGGGTATTTAAAATAGTCACACTTAACATGTATAACACATTCATGCTACTTTATAAGAATACATGTATTTGAAATAAACTAAAAAGCTTTATTTGCATAAAACACACACACACACATATATATATATATATATATATATATATATATATATATATATATATATATATATATATATATATATATATATATATAGCATGTATGTAACTCATCAAATCACATAAACATACTCACATTGCTTAAGCTTGCTCCAGACTTCTTGATCAAGATGTTACTAAACCTTTAGAATATTTTCTAACTTTTTTGGAGTTAAGATTAATGTTAACATAGCTTGCTATTTATAGGTGAATTTCATGCATTGCTTTAATTGTCTTTTAGGCTTAGAAAGTTGTACTCTCATAAGAAAGTGACAACACATGTACTTGTTCCTCCCAATCCCCTTACAATCTTCCACCTCATGTAGATAGCTCTTATTGGTCACATTATAGCTTGTACTTGCTTCTTTAAAATCTTACAAATCATAGATATAGCTCTCATTGGTCACATAGTAGCTTGTACTTGTTTATTCTTATCTTTTTAAAATTTTAAACATCAACCCCTAGCCTTTATTGGTCATTGTATAGCCTAACAAAAATCTGGACAACTTATATATCTAGTTATAGAGTCTAGTTATAGCTTTACTTGGGGACTAAGTTTATAAGTGTATGCTTAGGTGACTTGTCCTAGTGCTATAGAACTTGCAACCACCTTAATAAGCATGATGTAAGCATTGGTAAGCAACTTGTGTGTTTGCTAAATGTGTGTGTGTGTATATATATATATATATATATATATATATATATATATATATATATATATATATATATATATATATATATATATATATTAAAAAAAATAGTATATGTGGTACTTTTCCCGTTTCTGAAAACAGGGCTGTTACAATTCCCTCACCCTTATAAGAATTTCGTTCTCGAAATTTCAATCGAATAGATGTGGGTATTTATTGCGTATCTGTGACTCGACTTCCCATGTTGCTTCTAATCCATGGGAATTATCCCAATAGACTAATACCAAGGATACCTCCTTGTTTCGATGTTTTCTTACCTTACGCTCCGCGACAGCTATCGGTGTTTCTACAAAGTTAAGTTTGTCATCAACCGTGACATCCTCAACTGGAATTACAATGTCTTCTTCAACAAGGCATTTCTTTAAGTTGGATACACGAAAAGTATTGTGTATCCCTTTCAGTTCTTCCGGTAGTTCAAGTTGATACGCCACCGCTCCTATCTTTTCAGTTATCTTGTATGGTCCGATGTATCATGGTCGTAGCTTGCCCTTTTTACCAAAACGTAGGACCCCTTTTCATGGTGATACTTTCAATAATACTTTGTCACCAACTTGAAATTCAATAGGCTTTCTTCTTTTGTCGGCATAGCTTTTCTGCTTATCTTGTGCCACTTTAAGTCTCTCTCTTATTTGAGTTACCTTGTCAGCGGTTTGTTGGATGATTTCAGGTCCAACCAACTGTTTCTCACCCACCTCTATCCAGCATTTTCTTCCGTATAGAGCTTCATACGGTGATGCTTTAATGCTGCTATGGTAACTGCTGTTATAAGAGAAATCAATGAGGGGTAGATGGCTATCCCAATGCCCTTTTAAGTCGATTGCACATGCTCTTAACATATCTTCCAATGTTTGAATTATACGTTCACTCCGACCATCAGTTTGGGGATGATATGCTTTACTCATCCTAATTTGTGAACCTAATTGCTTTTGGAAACTTTCCCAAAAGTTTGATGTAAAACGACGATCTCGATCTGATACAATCGAGATTGGCACCCCATGCCTTGAAACAATTTCATCGATGTATATTTTGGCCAGTGATTCCAATGTCTGGGTTTCCTTAATTGGCAGGAAGTGTGCTGTTTTAGTCAATCGATCCACAATGACCCATATAGTATCCAAACCCTTTGGCGTTTTTGGCAATCTTGTTACAAAATCCATAGTGATATGTTCCCATTCCCAAACAGGAATATCTAATCGCTGCAATTCTCCATAAGGTCTTTGGTGTTCAATCTTGACCTTCAAACATGTGAGACACTTCTTAACATAGTGGGCTATTGACTTCTTCATTCCTAGCCACCAATACAACGTTTTCAAGTCTTTATACATTTTATTACTTCCGGGATGAACAGAGTACTTGGATTTGTGTGCTTCGTCTAGAATTACATCCCTACCATTTCCGACTTTGAGAATCCAAATTCTTCCTTGAAACCTTTTGTTACCTTGACTATCAGTCTCTAGTAGTTTGACTTGATCAAATATTCGTTCTTCCTTCTGATTGTCTTGCTTTAACGCTTCTTGTTGTGCTTCATGAACTCGTTCATGCAATTCATTTGTAGCCAACAAACTTAATACCTTAATATGAGTAGGATGAAGTGGTCCTTTTCGACTCAAGGCGTCAGCTACAACGTTGGCCTTCCTTGGATGGTATTTGATACATTCATAGTCTTTTAACAATTTCATCCAACGCCTTTGCCTCATATTTAATTCTTTTTGGCTGAATAAATACTTGAGGCTTTTATGATCTGTATATAGTACACACTTCGTACCGTATAAATAATGTCTCCATATCTTCAAAGCAAAGACTACTGCAGCTAATTCTAAATCATGTGTTGGATACTTCTTCTCATGTTCTTTTAACTGTCGAGATGCGAAATCAATTACATTCCCCCTTTGCATAAGCACACATCCTAATCCTTGTTTGGATGCATCACTGTATACCACAAAGTCTTCACTTTCTTTTGGCAAACTTAAAACTGGTGCACTACTTAACTTACTTTTCAAAGTCTGAAAAGCAGTTTCTTGTGCAGCTCCCCAATTAAAGTTACATGCCTTCTTTGTTAGTGTTGTTAGCGGAGTTGCTATCTTAGAGAAGTCTTGAATAAACCTTCGATAGTATCCTGCTAACCAGAGGAAACTTCGTATCTCTGTTGCTGAACACAGAGTTTTCCACTTTGTAATGCATTCAGTTTTACTTGGATCCACCATAATGTCTTTTTCATTTATAACATGTCCTAAAAATTGGACTTCTCTGATTGAGAACTCACACTTTGAGAATTTTGCATAAAGCTTCTCTTGCTTTAGCAGTTCCAGAGTTATCCTTAAGTGTTGTTCGTGCTCGTCTTTGCTTTTGGAGTAAATGAGAATGTCATCAATGAATACAATGATGAATTTATCTAAGTAAGGCTTACATACCCGATTCATGAATCCATGAAAACAGCCGTTGCATTTGTCAAACCAAAAGGCATGACTAAAAACTCATAATGGCCATACCTTGTTCGGAATGCTGTTTTTGGTATGTCTTCTTTTTGTATCCTTAATTGATGGTATCCTGATCGTAAGTCGATTTTTGAGAAATAACTTGCTCCTTGCAATTGATCAAATAAATCATCTATCCGGGGTAAGGGGTATCGATTTTTGATCGTGACTTTATTTAATTCTCGATAGTTGATACACATTCTCATGGTTCCATCCTTCTTTTTAACAAACAATATCGGTGCTCCCCATGGCGATGAGCTTGGGCGAATGAACCCTTTGTCAAGTAGTTCTTGTAACTGGTTCATAAGCTCTTGCATTCCATAAGGTGCAAGCCTATATGGTGCTCGTGCTATAGGTACTGAGCCGAGTACCAAGTCGATACGAAATTCAACTTGTATATCAGGTGGTAATCTATGTAGATCATCGGGAAAAACTTCTGGATATTCACTTACCACATGTACTCCTTCTATTGGCTTCTTTTCTTTATTAGCATCTATTACATATGCTAAGTAAGTTTCACATCCTTTGTGTATGCACTTTCTTGCCTTCAAGATTGAAATAAGATTGACATGGTTCTTCCTGTGACGACTATAAACAATTATTTCGTTGCCATTCTTATCTTCAATCTTAACCATCTTCTTATGACATATTATATGAGCTTGATTTTCAAACATCGAGTCCATACCTATTATGACATCAAACTCCCTAATAAATATTGGTAGAAGTCTAATGGCAAAGTGATGTCCACTTATTTCTATCGAGCAGTTTTTGTAAACTTCACCTACTTCCATTATTCTTCCATGTGCAACTTCTACCTCAATTCTCCTAGTTAGCTTCTTAGGGTCACAATTTAATTGCATACAGAATTTTGTTGACACTATCGATTTATTTGATCCTGAATCAAATAATACTCTAGCAGGTTTTTCATTAATTAGGAAAATACATGTCACTACGTCTCGTATTTCCTTTGTCTCTTCAGTAGAAAGGTGGTATATCCTTCCTTTGGCTTTTCCAGCTTCTGGTTTATTCCTGCTAGTGTTTGCTTTTGCTTTTATTGGCTGAACATTTTTGGGTAGTGGGCATTTGTTTGTGAGATGTTCAGTTGAACCGCAATTGTAAGAAGCTTTCTTCCCAGGACAGTTATTCATCATATGGCCGGCTGACCACACTTGTAGCACACATTTTTGCCCATCATACACTCTCCTGTATGTTTCTTGTTACATTTGGGACAAGTTGGTTTGTCAAGTATTATCACAGCTTCTTTTCTTGATTTCTTGAATGCTCGACCAGAATTCTTTCCTTCAAACCTCCTCTTCTCATTTGGCTGATAGTCATTGGCACATAACTATCTTTCTCAGCCATGATTGCTAGTTCCATAACTTCTTAGAATGTCGTTGGTCGAGACATATTGACAAACCTTCATAAATCTTTCCTTAAACCAATGAGGAAATGCTTTACCTTGCTAGCTTCTGTTGTTATCATGTCGGTTGCAAATCGAGATTTCTCTAGAAAGTTTTCTGCATATTCTTCTACCGTCTTGTTGCCTTGTTCCAACTTCATGAATTCCTCCTCCATCATATTTAATCGAGTGTCTGGGCAAAATCTGTTATTAACCAGACCCTTGAATTCTTCCTCTGGCATTGCTGTTGCTTCTGTGATGCCACGGCTGGTCTGAATGGTTTTCCACCAATGGCGGGCATTCTATTTCAGCTTAGTTGAAGCATACCTTACTCGTTCATTGAAGGCACATTGACATGTTTGAAAACAGCTTTCCATGTCATCAAGCCAATTCATAGCTGTAATGGGTCCTCCTTTCCTGTCAAACTCCGAAGGATTTGCAGTTGTGAATGCTTTGTAGTTACATCCAGGTTTACGATCGTTATCATGCTTAGGTCTCGCATGGTTTTCTTCGGGAGCTCCATGCACTGAGCTATGATTCATAGCTAATTGAACTTGAGCCATTATAGCCGGTAGATTTTCTTGTAGGCTTTGAGAAATTTTTATGGCTATATCAACTCCTCCAGTAGAGTTGTTTGGATTAGGTGTAGGTCCATTTCCTTGTTTTGATGACCTCGTATTCCTTGGATTGTTTTTAGTCTTTCCTCGAGTATTCATTCTACAATAATGAAACTAATATTATGAAAATGGAAATGACTATTAGTATTCATTCTACACTAACGACACTAATATGATGAAAATGGAAATGACTATTATATTATATTATGCATCAATACAAAATTTGGGACACATAGTAACAAAACTTAAGGAAATAATAAGGTTTTCCTTTTTCTCTGCCCCTTTATATATATATATATATATATATATATATATATATATATATATATATATATATATATATATATATATATATATATATATATATATATATATATATATATATATATATATATATATATCTCGCTATATATTCGTATTCAAGCTAAAATTTATACGGATAATAGCAAGCATCTAATATGTCTCTATATTGTCGAGAACTTTGAGGGATCAGAATATCTTCAGTACTGAGTCGGCATATTCGTATTCGTATAATCCAAAATATAGCCTTCTTTGCTATCTCGTTGGTTTTACTTTTCCAGAAGCATAGTCGGTCTTTGATCTTGGTTGGGATAGACCACTTTGCGATTTGCAAGTCTCTTTCATAGTCTCTGCCTCTACACCCGAGTTCCCAATTGCGAGTATCTAGGTCTTTTGCTTGTTCTTGTACCCTCTCATATTCTTCTCGATCTATCATCCCAAAATTCATGTTTCCATCTTCATTCCAGTTATCTCCTCCTATAACTACTTGTTTAACAATTTCGTCATTTTCATAAATATATGAATATTCGATTTGATCTTCTTGAATTTGATAATCGTCTTACAAGTCGTTTTCGGCCATCTATTAAAAGATTTAATTCATCAATAATAAAATAAGATTCTTTTATATATATAAAGCACTAAAATAATAAAATTTTCATTTCATAGGATGTTAGTTTTCAAAATTTGGGAAAACTAAGAAAATGTTTCCCATCTTTCATCCCTACATAACATATTCGACCTATCTGCTATATATATATATATATATATATATATATATATATATATATATATATATATATATATATATATATATATATATATATATATATATATATATATATATATATATGTTTCTATATTGCTTCGTTTAGAGGGGTGAAAGTTGGAGCGAGTAATCGAGCATGTGGTGGAGATGATCAAGCTCGTTTTGCATTTGGATCATTTACCTTCGGTTTTCATTTAGAAGTTGGGTTTGTCCTTCTAGTTTTGTTCTTGCTTCAATTAGCTCTTGATCCAAGGACATGTTGTAGTATTTGTACTCGTAGGCTTCTTTTTGAGCGAGGTAACATCGATAGTTAGCCTCGGTGATCATGTTTAGTAGCTCGCTTATGTAAGCCCGATTTTGCTCTATCGAGGTAGGGTAGTTTTCTCCCACTTGAGATTCAACATCGGGTGGCGGAGGATGTGCCACACGGGGTGGAGGCACAACCTCTTCTTTTTTCCAATCTCTTTCGTCCCATGGAAGATCGATAATGAAGTTGTTGTTGGCGTTCGAAACTAAAAGGTTTTCTGCAAACCATGAACTAAATAACCTAAGTTCACATGCAACCTATAAGGATCTATGTTTTCTTCTAATTGAACATATAACAAAACCTAAAGGCCATAAGAAAATTAACTAAAAGAATAAAATTAGAAAAAACCAACCTTTTAGAATTTTCTAGAAGCTGAGCAGCAAAATTATCCTGCCTCAAATGAAAGTCACACCCAAGCTAGAGGAGAGGGGTCACGAAATCCAGAGAGAGTATTATGAGAATGGCGAATTCATATGGTGCCAGGGAACCCTTATTTATAGTTTTTCAAATGGCCAGTTGATAAACCTTAGAGATAAACCTTTTTGAATTCAAATAAGATAAACCTTTTATCTTATAATTCAAACTCCTATTTATCTATTTATCAATTTCGAAATATATATATATCTATATATAATTTCGACACTCACTGGTCACTCTCACACTGCCACTTACTCAACTATTGAATAATTACAGTTTTAGTCCCTGCACCTTTAATTAATTAAATTAATCCCCAAATTAAATCCAATTAATTCCAGATTAATTTCTAATTAATTAATATAGTTTCTAATTAATATATTATCACTTTAATATATTAATAAACCATATATTTAATTCTTGTTGATTTATTAATCCCATAATAAATCAACCTTTCTCTCTACCGAATTTTCTACCAAACCTCCAGCCATGAGGGCAACCCAAATGGACTGTGCTTATATTAATTAGGTAAATACTAATTATTAGTCATGGCTTAGACACCTAATCCAACAGTCTCCCACTTGGATAAGTCTATGACTATAATTACCAATTTAGCCTCTAATTAACCAGCACTTTAAGCTTCCTAGAAACCAATGCCAAACTCTGATCTAATCAGTCCTGTCCATAGATAAGTGATCAGATGATCCTCCGTCCAACAAGATATTTTTCAGACTCAAGACATGGATAAAATCAATCTGGTCTGATTCACTGTTCCTCGATTTCCGATTTGCATATGACTCTTAGACTACCAATTTAGTCCCGGTTGGCCAACCATTTTAGTCAACTTCAAAATCATCGAGAGGCCTACAGATATCTGTTCCCTGTTAGGGTCGAGGGACGAATAAACTTCGACTCATATACTTATGTCTTTTACCAGACAAATCACTCACAACAATACGTTTTATAACACCGAGTTACCGATGCGTTTTCGTATTATCAATGAACAACCGTCTTAGTAAATCATAACTCATATGTCTTAGCTTAAAGATCAAAAGATATTATCGTCTCAATATTTCTCGTGATGTAATCCATGAAGCAATCCATTGAGCGCGGGTTTATCCAATACTCAAATCTCCATTTCCAAGTACTCACGAATGGTGCAGCAATCCAATTGCAATGTCTAACTCCTTAGACAATCTATTACCAATTCATGACAGCCTTACTTCATACTTACTCCCTAAAAGTATGAGCGACTGTGGATATTTGAATAATCCAATTATTCAGGAAGTAAAACATGCAAAATGAAACACAATGCTATATTATTGACAAAATTAGTAAACCATTACTCATTAATAAATCTCCATTATTAAATCACAAAAGTCAAATACAATAACATTGTTACAAGTTTCAAAAAAAACTATCTAATTACAAAAACTTATATCATCTCTTAATCCAATGCTCCTAGCATGCTGATTATGCTTAATCCTACTCAGAGCCTTTGTCAAGGGATCTGCAGGATTATCTTCCGATGATACCCTCTTTACAAGGAGGTGACCTTCTTCTACCCTATGTCTGATATAGTGGTACTTTCTGTCGATATGTCTGGACTTTCCATGATCTCGCGGTTCCTTTGTCAAGGCGACCGCACCTTCGTTATCGCAGAACAGTTCCAAGGGCTCCTGAATACTCGGGACTACTCCAAGGTCACCGATAAAGTTCTTCAGCCAAGCCGCTTCCTTTGACGCTTCACTTGCTGCTATGTACTCTGATTCGCACGTAGAATCAGCCACTGTTTCTTGCTTGGAACTTTTCCAAGTAACTGCTCCACCGTTCAAAAGGAATACCCAGCCCGACTGAGACCGACTACTGTCTCTATCCGTCTGAAAGCTGGCATCTGTATATCCTTCAACTCTCAAGGTATCACTGCCACCGAGGACTAACACCATGTTCTTTGTCCTTCGCAAATACTTGAGTATATTTTTCACAGCTATCCAATGCGCCCTTCAATTCCAGGATTACCCTGGTACCGACTGACCATGCTTAAAGCAAAGGCCATGTCAGGGCGAGTACACGTCAGCATACATGATTGATCCTACAGCGGAAGCATAAGGTACCCGACTCATTTCAGCTATTTCTTCGTCTGTAGTCGGACTTTGAGTCTTACTCAATTTTGCATTACTTTGGATAGGCAGCTCTCCCTTCTTGGAATTTTCCATACTAAACCTTTTCAGTACCTTTTCCAAGTATGTACCCTGACTAAGTCCAATCAGTCTCTTCTTCCTATCTCTCAATATTCTTATCCCGAGAATATAGGCAGCCTCTCCTAGGTCCTTCATGGCGAAACATTTCCCAAGCCAAGCCTTGACATCTTGCAAGGTTGGAATATCGTTTCCCATGAGCAGTATGTCGTCGACATACAGCACCAGAAAAGTGACTATACTCCCACTAGCCTTGACATATACGCAGGACTCATCCTCGCTCCTAGAGAAGCCAAACTCTTTGACTTTCTCATGGAAACAAAGATTCCAGCTGCGAGAAGCTTGCTTCAATCCGTAGATTGATCTCTCAAGCTTACACACCTTATTAGGGTACTTTGCATCGACAAAACCCTCTGGCTGATTCATGTAAACATCCTCAGTCAACTTCCCATTAAGGAAAGCGGTTCTGACGTCCATCTTCCAAATTTCATAGTCATGAAATGCAGCTATGGCCAGCATAATCCTAATAGACTTTATCTTGGCTACTGGTGAGAAGGTCTCGTCATAGTCAACCCCTGGGGTTTGAGTAAAGCCCTTCGCAACCAGTCTTGCCTTGAAAGTGTGTACTTTTTCGTCCATGTCAGTCTTCTTCTTGAAGATCCATTTGCACCCGACTGTCTTTCGACCTGGTACGTTGTCAACCAAGTTCCAAACTTGATTGTCATACATGGACTTGATCTCGCTATCCATGGCCTCTTTCCACTTGGCAGACTCAGGGCCCGCCACTGCTTCCTGTTAGTTAGCTGGTTCATCCAAATTTATCAGTGTCCTATCACTGACAAACGTGTCCCCATCCGAAGTTATATGGAACCCATAAAACTCGGGTGGCATGCTAACCCTACCGGAACGCCTAAGAGGTAAGGATACATCTGTCGGACCAATAGGAACTTCTTCCTCATGTTGGTTGCTAGTTTCTCCTAAGGTTGCGTCATCTGATGACTCTTGAATTTCTTCCAGATCTATGGTACTCCCACTGTCCTCTTTGAATATGAGCTCTCTCTCTCGAAAGACCGCTCGTCTAGCTACAAAGACCACGTCCTCGCTCGGTCTGTAGAATAGATATACAAAGGACTGTTTGGGATAACCAAGGAAGAAACACCTTTCGCTTCTTTCTGCGAGTTTGTCTTGAGTCTCTCGTCTAACGAAAGCCTCACAACCCCAGACTTTGATATGTGCCAACGAGGGAACTTTCCCCGTCCACATTTCATGAGGTGTTTTAGCAACCTTTTTAGTAGGGACAAGATTGAGGATATGGGCGGCAGTCTCTAAGGCATACCCCCAGAAGTGAATGGGAAGTGAAGCTCGGCTCATCATGGAACGAACCATGTCCAACAGGGTTCGGTTGCGCCTCTCTGCAACACCGTTCAACTGTGGTGTCCTGGGAGGTGTCAACTGCGAAACTATTCCGCATTCCTTTAGATAGTCTAGGAACTCGATACTTAGATACTCTCCGCCTCTGTCGGACCTGAGCATCTTTATCTTCCTGCCCAATTGATTCTCTACTTCGTTCTTAAACTCTTTGAACTTTTCAAAGGTGTCCGACTTGTGCTTGATCAAGTAGATATAACCGTATCTACTAAAATCATCGGTAAAGGTCACGTAGAACCGCGTGCCATCCTTTGTGGTTGATCTGAATGGACCACACACATCCGTGTGAATGATGTCCAGCAGACCCTCACCTCTTTCAAAAGATCCTTTGAAAGGTGATTTAGTCATCTTGCCCAACAGACAAGATTCGCATACATCATCCGACCTGAGGTCGAATGATTCCAACACTCCATCCTTTTGGAGTTGGGCAATGCGTTTCTTGCTGATGTGCCCGAGCCGACTATGCCACAGACATGCCTTTTCCACATCACTAGTAGAATCAATATAATTTACACTATGTCCTAGATTGTCAACACATTTCACAGTTTCATACACACCATCACAAGGATAAGCAGTAAAATTCAAAATACCATTTTTGAAAACAGAAATAGATCCAATATTATTATCAAAAGAAAATTGAAATCCTTGTCTGAACAATGCGTGAAATGAAATAATGTTTCTTGCCATTTCTGGCGAATAGCAACAATCTAATAAATCTATACAAACTTCACTACTAAGCACTAAACTGTAAACGCCGATCTTGGTAACAGGTGACGATCTCCTATTGCCCATGATCAAGTTCAGTCTACCGTGCTCCACCTCCCTGCTTTCCTTTAGGCCCTACAGATCAGAACAAATGTGAAAACCACATCCTGTATCAAGGACCCAAGAATTAGAAGATGGTGAGTTTTTAGAGATAGTGTATATACCTGCTGTTGATGGCTTTACTTTCCCATCCTTGACATCCTGCAAGTATTTGGGGCAGCTTCTCTTCCAATGGCCCTTCTCTTTGCAGTAGAAACAGTTGGCTTCATCGGGGTTGGCCACACAAGGAATGTGGGAAGTCTTGGTTCTCGAGCCATTACTGGATGACCCGACCTGAACCTTTTCCCTCCAATTTTGCTTAGGAGGGCCCTTCCTTTTCTTTCCTTTGCCACTTCCAATGGCTAAGACGGGCTGATTAACCGAGGGTACACTTTTACCCTTCATCCTGTCTTCAGCAACTCGAAGCATGCGATGCAACTCAGTCAGGTTAGCCTGATTGTTGTTCAAATGATAAGCCAGCCTGAACTGGTCATAAGAACTCGGTAGGGAGTTAAGCACTATGTCAACGGCCAACTCCTCCGGTACAGGCATTGCAAGCTTTCTAAGCCGCTCCACGTAACCTTGCATTCTTTGCACATGAGCGCAGATGGACTCTCCATCTTTAGGTTTGCTGTTCGTGAAGTCCTTGACCACCTCGCACCTCTCGATGCGTTCTTGCTTGCGGAACTTTTCCGCAAGCTCCTTGTGCATCTCGAAGGGCCAGTAGTCTTCGTATATCCTTTGCAATTCGGGGTTCATTGTGGCGATCATGATGCAGGCCACTTTGGTCGCATCATCAGAATGTTTTTGGTACGAGGCAATTTCCTCGGGAGTAGCAGTTTCAGGGTCAACATCGACAAGCTCAGTCTCGAGAACATACTCTTTGTTCTCGTACCTCAGAGCTATCTTGATGTTTCTAATCCAGTCATTGTAGTTTGTCCCGTTCAACTGAACCTTGGAACACAGTGAGAGGATAGAGGGAACACTGGAGTTTGATTGGGGAGCGGATTGATCAGCAGAAGACATCTATAAAAGAAGGTAAGTTTAATTAGATACTTGTCGGTCCTTATAATAACCAAATATAAAATAAGGCTAGGATCCAACTATAACAATTTGCAACATAGAAGAGGGATGCCGTAATCTATAAGCAAATTTTATAAAGGTAGGCGAATGACGATTCAGCCAATTCCACCGCGGAAAAATAATCTTATTATAAATGGAATTCCTAGTTTCTTTTGAGATATATTGAACTGTTCAATAGCATGTTTAATCTCGGATATGCCCCACCGATTGTGACTGGGATGCCGAGGATCACAAACCGGGTGTGAATAACCATGCAAATTAGCTTGGTGCTCTCGGGGTCCATTATCATCTCAAATTGATGTGCCGGTAAACCACACACGCTCCATCAACAATGATAACACCCGAGACACCCATTGCCACTCTTTATGAACCCCCATTGGTGTGCCGGTAAACCACACACGCTCCACCAACGTTTCATAAAGTGCAATGTGCAATTTCATGGGGTAGCATCAAATTCACATTTTTCCTAAAGTAACTAGATTGGGATTTTATAAATGGTTCTAGTACTTTGATCATTATACTTTTAATGATTAAGTGGTTCTGTCAAAACCGTTCGGCTAACGACCCTCCACTGATCAGGCGAGCGGTGGGTGAGAGTGTTCACCCATTAGACTACCATTTTATAGGCAGTCTCCTTATACCCACTTTATAGACCAGCTTCGTGAATGAGGCCTACTATTGATTTGACTAACCAAATTTATCTCATATATATATATATATATATATAGTATTAACTTTTAATAATATATATAAGATGTATTTTAAAACCCTTTAAAATATTCAAGGTTTATCTTTTAATTTTACCAAATTTAACAATTAAATTTTAAATTAAATTAAACCTTAAATTTCGATTTAATCAATTTTAATTACCAATTAATTAAATTAATTAAATCTAAATATTTTAAACATTTTAAAATATTTTTCTGGATTTATTCCATTAATTTCGCCAATTTAAAATTAATTAAATCCCTTTTTGAATTATCTTTTAATTAACAATTAATTAAATTAATTCAAATGAAGATAGGTTTATCCAAATTAATCAAATTAATTAAAACCTATCCTAAACCCCCAAAAAATCGAATTCAAATAATGGGGTTTAAGGTTATCCATTTAATTAACAAATAAAGTTACCAAAAATAGAAAACCTTCTGAAACCCTAATCCAGATTTCGAAATTAACCAGGGGGATTAGGGTTTCCAAAACCCTAATCCTAGAAATCGAAATTTAATATAATTAGGGTTTATATGCTTTAAACCCTAAAACAGATATAGCAATTCAACAAGAAAACAAAACAGGCTCTGATACCACTGAAAGGTTTTCCTGCAAACCATGAACTAAATAACCTAAGTTCACATGCAACCTATAAGGATCTATGTTTTCTTCTAATTGAACATATAACAAAACCTAAAGGCCATAAGAAAATTAACTAAAAGAATAAAATTAGAAAAAACCAACCTTTTAGAATTTTCTAGAAGCTGAGCAGCAAAATTATCCTGCCTCAAATGAAAGTCACACCCAAGCTAGAGGAGAGGGGTCACGAAATCCAGAGAGAGTATTATGAGAATGGCGAATTCATATGGTGCCAGGGAACCCCTATTTATAGTTTTTCAAATGGCCAGTTGATAAACCTTAGAGATAAACCTTTTTGAATTCAAATAAGATAAACCTTTTATCTTATAATTCAAACTCCTATTTATCTATTTATCAATTTCGATATATATATATATATATATATATATATATATATATATATATATATATATATATATATATATATATATATATATATATATATCTATATATAATTTCGACACTCACTGGTCACTCTCACACTGCCACTTACTCAACTATTGAATAATTACAGTTTTAGTCCCTGCACCTTTAATTAATTAAATTAATCCCCAAATTAAATCCAATTAATTCCAGATTAATTTCTAATTAATTAATATAGTTTCTAATTAATATATTATCACTTTAATATATTAATAAACCATATATTTAATTCTTGTTGATTTATTAATCCCATAATAAATCAACCTTTCTCTCTACCGAATTTTCTACCAAACCTCCAGCCATGAGGGCAACCCAAATGAACTGTGCTTCTATTAATTAGGTAAATACTAATTATTAGTCATGGCTTAGACACCTAATCCAACAGAAACTTCATCATCCGAGATGTTAATAAAGGATTTGAAGTAAGGGTCATGTAGGTGATTGTTCATATCTGGTTCTCAACCTCCATAGCCCGATGGACCTTCCCCAAACTTTCTAATCATCTGAAACATGGAAGTGTAAAAAAAATATACTATATATAAAAAAATATATATATATATATATATATATATATATATTTTTAAATCAAGGCTCTCTAACCTAATCTTTGTAGTTTAAGTCTAAGTTATTCTAATCAAACTTAGTTCACTTAAACTAGTGGCTCTGATACCAATTGTGACGCCCCGTTCCTACGGGTACCATCTCATTACTATTGACTTGTATAAGATGAGACATATGACTTTTATTTCATTTCAACATAATAAGATTGCAAAAACGGAGACATGAAAGGATAAACTATTCTAAGAAATATAACATATCCTTAGAAACTTCTTATTTGGAAAGTAACTACTTCATGAGGTCCTTATAGCTTTTCTCCTGAGATACACACATTAATATGTAAGTTTTAAGCTTAGTGAGTAGTTATGGTTTTAACTTTTTCCATAAACAATTATTTGAAATGCAAAAATAGCAAATTCAGAATTTCATGCTTTAAAACCTTTTCTTTTTCTTTGAGATCTGATAATTACATGTAAGTAGGCCAACCTACCAAGAGGTTAGCTAACCTTGGGATCCAATTAAGGCTGTCCCCAAAAAGGTACGTTTGCAAGACGTCCCTTCATTTATAAGATTAATGTTAACATAGCTTGCTATTTATAGGTGAATTTCATGCATTGCTTTACTTGTCTTTTAGGCTTAGAAAGTTGTACTCTCATAAGAAAGTGACAACACATGTACTTGTTCCTCCCAATCCCCTTACAATCTTCCACCTCATGTAGATAGCTCTTATTGTTCACATTATAGCTTGTACTTGCTTCTTTAAAATCTTACAACTCATAGATATAGCTCCCATTGGTCACATAGTAGCTTGTACTTGTTTATTCTTATCTTTTTAGAATTTTAAACATCAACCCCTAGCCTTTATTGGTCATTGTATAGCCTAACAAAAATCCGGACAGCTTATATATCTAATTATAGAGTCTAGTTATAGCTTTACTTGGGGACTAAGTTTGTAAGGGTATGCTTAGGTGACTTGTCCTAGTGCTATAGAATTTGCAAGCACCTTAATAAGCATAATGTAAGCATTGGTAAGCAACTTGTGTGTTTGCTATATATATATATATATATATATATATATATATATATATATATATATATATATATATATATATATATATATATACTAAAAAAAATAGTACCTGTGGTACTTTTCCTGTTTTTGAAAACAGGGCTGTTACAGTGAATAATCCTCTCTGTTGCTCTCATTGATTGACTCTGCATAAACTTTGAAACTTTGCTGACTAGAAATGAATATCTGCTGCCCTAGTGTGAGTTGGGTAGTCTAATTCTCCAAGTAACTCTTTCAGATTTATATACATTGGTGTTAGGGTCTATGTCACATATTAGTACCACATTGCTGCTTTCAGTCAACTTTTCAATTATGTACATGATATGCTTTCTAGTCTCTAAAAATTTGTGCTTCGAGTTAACTTGACTGCTGATTTTTGTGCATTTCTTCGCCTATTTTGTTTTGAACATGTTCACGAAAGTATAGATCTTATTTGAATTATATCTAGTAGAATGAACTTGGTATCTGACGGTAATGAAAAATCTTGTTTGTTTATAATGAATGGTTATCAAGAACATGAAATGTCCTCTCCTAAGTTGGATGCAATGATATCTGTATTACTGGCAAATTGTTGAGATTACTATATTGGACACCTGGTCGTATTAAGCATTTCTGCTAGTGGCTTTTATGTTTCAGGTTAATTGTTGATCTTATTGAATGTCTAACTCAATATGAAATTTATGTCAATTACATATTATAAAGAATGGGAGCCTCGTATAGGGAGGCATCCTCTAAAGGTTAGTACCCCTTAATGTTGTCTTTATAAAATGTGTTTCTACCAAATTTTTATAAGGACAATGTTATGGGTGATGTTAAACATGTTTGTCGGATCTGCTGGTAGACAAATTACATATACTTTGATACACAGACAAATACATATAAACATATACATTGATACACTTACAATAGACACATATAGATGTGGTCATAGCTATTAAACTTGTCCGAGTCATGAGCTGATTCATCCGAGTCGAGTCAAAATTAATTAGAAAAGTGGCGACTCGGGAGGGCTAGTGAATTGTACTCTGACTCATGATTTCTAAAGTGACTCGGACCAGGTCGAGGCAACTCGGAACTCGGTCGAGTCAAAATAGGAAGCCGAATGTCAGTGAAGGAAAGGAAGAAAAAGTATATAAAATCAGTACTACCTTTTTGTTCAACGACTTTCTAAGTGCAAACAAATCAGTAATATTACCTTTTTAGCAAATGAATTTTGACCAAGACTCTTAGGTTTGGATTGAATAGAACAAAAATAGTTGGTCAGAGTTGACAACTATAACTGAAACCTACAGGGTATGAAACAGGTCAAAGAGAGCCATGAAACCGGGGAAATTAGGGGACTATTTAATGGAGTACTTACTGGTATTAATAAAAACTTTAACTTTTGAAGATAATAAATATAGTTTGAAATACATAAATAATGTATTAAATACATGTATAAAAATATTAATTAGTAAAGAAAAAGTGATTTCTTTATGGCATTTGTGACAATTGTAAAATTTGACACCCAAACGACGCCCTAAACACGTATTAACGACCAACAGAATATATAAGGTATTGTTTTAACGATCAATGTGTCATATTAGACTTATGATAAGTTAAACAAACACTACTCGAAAAAGCGAACAAATTGACATAAAGAACGTCAAAAATGGATATCGTATGACAAAGTTATAATTATCCGAAAACGACAAATCAGTATTTTCTTAAAACGTTATATTTTATATATATAATAAAATTTAATTAAAAGATTAGCGACAACCGGGAGTCGTAAACACAAAAATTTTATATCAAATCGAACGTCGTAAAATTTCGCACGTTTTAGTGTCAACAAAATTTTCGTACGAATCTCTGACGGTACAAATACCGAGAATGTGGACACAAACGCGCCACATGGAGCAACGCATGTGTGCCATGTGTCACCACGCTTGTGCAACACTTACTACCTGCATGTCACGATGCATGCCATCATACGACGCATGCACGACACACAGGCACGAGGTGGCGGCATGTTTTTCGAGGTTAGGATTTGAAACTAGTATAAATAGGATGGAGGAGGAGACTTCTCCATCATCACCACCACTCTCTCCTCTACTTCCAATCACCACCTCCCTCCGCCGTCGCTAACAGCCGTCGTCCACCATCCGCCGCCGTCGACCGCCGCTCCGCTTTTCCGGAAAAGTTCCGCGAACACCCTACAGTGAGTTTACGGCCCCTCGCTTTTATCGCTTTTTTATTTTCAAATATAGGGGGAATACATGTCAAAATAAGAGATATTTGTTTTTAATTACGTTTAATATAGAGTAAATTACAATAATGGTCCATGTAGTTTGCATGAAATTGCAATAATCGACAAACTTTTCAAAAAGCCACGCAAATGGTCCAATTTAAAGATTTAGTTGCAACAATGGTCCAACTTGGAATAAGCCGTTTGTTTCACCGTTAACGACTGTAAGTGTGCTGAACACGTGAGGGGAAAATCAGTAATTGTACTAAAGAAAACCACACGAACTCAAATTTTCTCGTTGGCGTGTATAATAAATGAGTTGCAGACCATCACTTCACTTCACTTCAGTGAATCTTCAACTGAACACCGTATCTAGCCTCAAAGCTCTCAACTTAAACCTACCAAAAATGGACTCCGATCGCCGGTACAATGTATCTTATCGGAATAACAGGACTTGGAAAATAAGAGATCGGGGTGTCGAAGGAGATGGCTACAAAGAATATGGTGATTGTTCCATTATAGAAACTCTGTTACTCTGATTATAAAGGAAAGCTAAAACTTATAATCTGTATTGCAGATGGTGATCTTAACAAGTTTTCTCTTGAAATAAATCATGGGGGTCACTTCGTTATTGAACCGAAGACTGCGTATCTTAACAGTAAGGTTAGCATTGTTGATTATTTAACAAAGGAAACCTTCAGTTTATTTCAGCTGGATAGCATTGTAAAGGCATTGGGTTATAGATCACCGGATCCTGTTTACTACCATTTCTGGTTGCTATTGGTTGAGCTCGAGAGAGCATTAATTCCAATGTGCGAGGAAGCAGATGTCTTAAGACTTTATGCATACACTGACATTTGTCATGAAATGGAAATATATGTCGAACATGGTAAGACCCTGTTGACGACATACGGAAGACCTCCTTTGCAAGATTATCGGGCGCACTATTCACCCCGGTGTCGCCGGAGATGAATAGAAATACTCCTGATTTGGAGCCAATAGTACAACAACAAAACAACTAACGTTTGAACTGAATAGGATGACGAACTCAGCAGTAGATGATACTCTAAGATCGTGTGTAGCTTTAGTTCTGGTTACTGAAAATGGAGTTAACCCGATAAATGTGGAAAATGGGGATAAGTCAACTGAAGTAGGGGAATCATCAGACCCCTTTGTGGATTTGTCCCCCGTTCACGCAGTTGACCTGCATCTGCAAGACCCACCTGCAATTGAAACTTACGATGAACTGTATGAGTTTGGGTGTACCGAGCCGGGACTGCAATGGGAGTTGGAAGATGATTACGGTTTTAATCTAGAGGCAATTTGTGCCAGAGAATATACAGAAGCTGTTCAAAATGTTAACCTTGTTACAAACGAACCCACATCTTTTAGAGAACCACAGAAGGATTATGAAGAAGAGGAGCCACAGGGTAATGCAAGTGATGGCGGGCCTTTTGTATTTAATAGGCAAGAACAAGATTCAAGTGGGGAGTTTGATATTAACATGAGAGGATATGGTTGTGTATTGGATTCAACAGAACCAGAAGTTTTTTATACCAACGAATTTAGGAGTTATGTAAAACCAGCTTCACAACAGGAAGCCCTGTTAAGAAATCTGAAAAAACCCGTTGTTTGTTTAGAAGGGACAATGCATGAAGTTGATTTTTATGTGGGTGAAACCTTTGCAAATAAGAACATCGTCAAAGAGGCTGTTTTAAACCTAGGAGTTGTCAAAAGAAGAAAACTAGTGGTGACAAGGAATGAAACGAGAAGGTTGTCCGCCAAATGTGTGGGAATTGTCCCAGGATTAAATGACGGATATGGAATGCACCCTCAAAATAGAAGGGGTAGAAAAGTCAATTCCCAGGATATATTTGGCATGTGGGCTTTGCACGTGAGTTGGTCAGACGAAAATGAAGACTGGCTGGTAAAGTGTTATAACCCCAACCACACTTGTCTTCAGACTAGGCAAGCTAACACTTTTACCCAAGGTTACATTGCTAAGCGGATACAATCACAAGTCACAGGTAACCCTAGCATACCAGTGAGTTCCTTGAGAGCTGAATTGCAAAGGAAATACAAGTTGATCTCTCCTACATGAAGGTTTTTAGAACGAAGCAACTAGCCCTAAACAAAATTAGGGGTGACTACGAGCGACAATACAGTATGCTACGAGACTATGGGTTGGAACTACAGCTACAAAACCCAGGAACAACTGTTAAAATTGCAGTGGAAGATGAACCTGACCTCAGCTCGACCACACGTGTTTTCAAACGAATTTACATTTGTCTTGGTGCACTCAAGAGTGGCTTCAAATCAGCCAAACGTGAAATACTAGGATTGGATGGTGCCTTCATGAAGGGTCCATATCCGGGTCACCTATTGAGTGCAGTGGGTATGGATGGAAACCATGGAATTTACCCCCTTGCGTATGCGATTGTAGAAACAGAGAATAAAAGTTCGTGGACATGGTTTCTTGAACAGCTGGGTGAAGATTTAGATATGGGTCCAATGACTAATTTCACATTTGTTTCTGATCGACAAAAGGATGTATTGTTACATTGTTGAAAAACTATTTACAAATAAGAGTGTATGATTGTAACAGGTTGGAAGGCCCCAGGATAAAAGAAGGAGGGGTATTAATGAGTATGAATCACAAGGGAGTCAACAACCTGTTAACAGTCAACCTAGTGGCAGTGGGACCAAGATAACTCGCAAGTTTATCATGATTAAATGTGGAAAGTGCAAGAACCCTGGACACAATGCAATATCTTGCAAAAGTAAAGTTGTTGCAGCATCTTCTGCACACGGAGGAGGGAGATGATTTGTGATGGGGGCTTGACAGTTGGAAGGGTGAGTTGAAGGTTGTGTAAGATGTGTGTTTGAATTAAGTCCTTCATATGGTTGGTTATGTTTACTTGTTTAGACAATTATGTTGTTTGAAGTTTTATTACTCATGATGATGTTGTTACATTAAGATTAGTTGTTTAATTATAACTCAGAACCTGTCAAGAAGTCATACTTTCAGACCTTTTAGTAAGGCAACCATGTATTACATAAACATGTTTACAGGCAATAAACCACTCCCATCAATAAACCATTTCGTTTGTGTATTATATTAGGTTTGTGTTAAATGCACAAACTTGGTTGCTTAAACTAACACCGATTTAAATGGAAGTTTGCTAAATTGCATAATATATTAGTCAGTTTCCATTAAAAATCGTAACAAGATAAGGTATGTTTTACTGGAGCAAAGTTGGTTGCTATATTTAAGATAATGTTACATAGTAGCTTACTATAACACGTAGTTTGAATTGTGTTAGGGTTTTATATGCAAAGTTGGTTGCTATATTTAAGACAATATTACATAGTAGGTTGCTATAAACCGTAGTTTGATTTGTGTTAAGGTTTTATAAGCATTCGATTAGGACGGATAAACAAACCATATCGTAATCATTTATAATACCAAAAACATCATTTCATTAATATCCAAAATACTGCCCATGACCTATTCGATACGTACATAAAAAAACAAAAACCAAAACTAAACATATTTGCCCCCTTTTTTTACCATTCCTGCAACCCCATACCCCAAAACCTTCACCTAAATACTTACGCAGCGTTCTACCAACCAAACTCAGGCTGATACTCCACTTCCTTCAGCTTTTCTTTGTAACCCTCAATCTCCTCGTTAAGACTGTTGCATCTCGAACAACTGGATGTAAATGCGAGAAGCCTTTTGTTTCGAGTCATCAATGACTTTCTCCGCTTGGACATAGTTCATCCAACTAGGTCTGGTTTCCAAAGCTTCGAACATGAGGTTCTTCCTTTCGTGGTCCGCATCCAACTTTTTTAGGATTTCTGCAATGAGGCGTCGATTGATCTCAGCGGTCTTCATCAAAGTTTTAAGCATTGCTTCAAAGTCCTTGCCCTTCATCTTCTTCGTTGTCGATGTTGTATGTGATACGAATGCCGTGTTAAGCTGCTTTTATAATGATATCTTGGAAGATCCTTTGGCGGGTAGAAGACAGGCGTTGGAGTGGAACTACATTTAATGTTCCTGATATGAAAAGACAGACATAGGGGCGGAAAGAAGTCTGCAAGACCCACATTTGACTTCCCGATTAACCCTAATTAGGTGGGGAATTTTTTGGTAAATCATAGTTTTTTTAATATCTAATAAACGTATCAATGTGGCAAATTAATTTTTTTGGTAACGCCATATTATTTTTAACAATGTCAACTAACTTACTGCAACTAATTTGCTATTGCATTGTAATGTATACAATGATCATAAACTAAATTATCAATATCAGTTGTTATTAATTTTCCTGCAAACATTAAGATTATCATAATATTGTAATCCTCAATCACTACTAGAAAATTTTCTTTGAAAAATTAAAGTCGATTAATATAATAACAACACATTTGCTAAACAAAAGACTTACAATTAAGAACGAGGTAAACATACTTTAGTATCCGATATATTTTAATACCCAAAACATTTGAAGGTTACAACCTTCAAAAACCTAGCTTAAACTACTCAAATATCGTGAACATGACGTAACATATGAAAAAAATCCACGACATAACCAGTGCAACCTTAAACTTCATGGCCCCTCGAACTTCACCTTCAAGCCTTTTAATCTCCACCTCCAGGTTCCGCCTACCCTGTAACAAACCAGGTATAATCAACGTTGACCTCCGGCACATAGGAGGATCGAACCGGGATACAAAACCACATCGAGTACATCTCCAAAATCTTCGCCCGGGATTCTCGTTTGTCCAGGAAGTGCACATGTACGCCATTGTTCCACAAGCACAACGAACCATTCTTGATGTCTAAGACTCTTCTTTTGTGATCTTATAAATGATTTATGTAATCGATTGTGTTTGTTGGATCTCTTAAAGACTTATACAACTCCCGCCTATATAATGCATCCTCTTCACATAAAAAGACTTCCTTACCCCTTCATATTTTTCGAATTTTTTTTGTTAACGGGAAGAAGTAACCGTGTGACAGAGCCTTATTCCAAGTTGGACCATTGTTGCAACTAAATCTTTAAATTGGACCATTTGCGTGGCTTTTTGAAAAGTTGGTCGATTATTGCAATTTCATGCAAACCACAAGGACCATTATTGTAATTTACTCTTTAATATATGTGGAGGGTATCGTCTCTAAAGCACGAAATATCACAATATGTGTTGATAAAAATAATGAAATAATATTATTGTTATTATAAAAGATAATAATAATATTATTATTCTGAATTACGAAAAGTAAATATATTGATACGATACGTTAACGCTAAAAAGATATACTTTGATACACTTTTAATTAAGTGAGACGTGATATATATATATATATATATATATATATATATATATATATATATATATATATATATATATATATATATATATATATATATATATATATATATATATATATATATATTATAAGGTATACATTGTTTATAAAACAAATATACAAAAATTACTTATACGCGAACAACAAAAGGTCATTGCGGTACTAGAGAGGTCAGGTATACGTATACAGTTAGGCAAACTCACCCATGTGGTCGATATATACAACTCTTCTGAACTGTCTTGGGTGTTGACATCTCGAGTACACCGTCGACGTCTGGCAAAAGGTCAAGAGGGGTCATTTTACGCCAGGATAGCTCGGTTATAAGGCTCTAAGTAGCACTGTAGCTCGGTTCGTGGGAAATTCCATAAATTAATATATAAATATCAACTGTTTTATAAAAAGGTTATATTTTTTTTAAACAGCTGAGATACCCGAATTTTTCATCAAAACCTGTAAACTCACCAACTTTATATTGACTTTTCAAAGTGATATTGTGTTCCCAGGAAACAATTAAAGATGTCGAGGGTTTTGAGCAAATAGAACTGTGGGAACTTTTTGGTTTGCGCAATAAATAAGATAGTTTCATGTATTAAAATAATCGGGCAACGTTTTTGTCAAACGTTGGGTCACAATGTAATATTACTCTGATATATATAAAATGTTTGTTTAATATTGAAATTGTGCAATGGTTGTGATAACAAACTGTTTACCGTCATTACCGCTCGGTGATTCCGCCACTGGCCGGGGGTGTGACAGCATTTACCGGTCTTTTGGTTTTTTTGGGAACTTCTTGTTATTTTTTCTGAATTTATATGTGTATTATATATTTATATGTAATATTTTTTTAATATCATCACTCTTGCGAGTCGAATCACAAGTAGAAAATTTACATTTCGAGTCATGAGGCGACAACTATGGATATGGTACTTCAGGAAGCAGTAGTACAACATTTTTTCTGAATTTATATGTGTATTATATATTTATATTGTGTTTCTAAATATTTCGTGCACTGTACGACCTTGTGGTAATGTGTCATTCATCTCCTCAAGTAAAATATATATCGGTGCCCATGTTCATATTTCCTCTTTTGTTGCTTTCCTCTTTTCTGTTCTTCGTGAAGCAGTAGTACAACATAAAAAATGAAAGTCCCTTTTGCTTTCTTCTTGTTTTCGAGCAGTACCAGGCCCCCAAAAGTGAAATTAATCCGTTGATGTTTTCTTCCTGCAGATGAAGCCCCCGTGATGTTTTCTCATATTCTTTCTTATGTTTCTTCTTTCGTACATATCACACTGGAAACAATTTTGGGTCATCTCATCTTTGTTCTCCTTTTCACATTGTTTTTTCGGTTGCTTGGCTGAGCAACAAAAGAAAAATAGCTTTTTGCCTTCTCAACAGTCGAAGAAGACAAGTGAGATGATGAAAAGGAGAAGGGCAGAGAAGGGTAAAAAGGTCTTTTACATTAAACTTAACAGAAAAAGTTAATGCCGTTTGACCTGGGGACCAAAGATACAACAAACAATCGCTTTAGGGAACACCGGTGTGACAAATGAAACGTTTGGGCCAAAACCATAAATTTTAACATAACACCAAAACCATAAATTTTAACATATCCATGAACATTGTAATTTACTCTATATTAGAATTTGGTCCCATGTTAACTATCATGTGTGCCGATCACACCAAAACCATAAATTTTAACATCTGCAGAAGACACACATTAACAAAAATTATGGGTGAAAGTGCTGGTCAATGTAGTCTAAGACAATTAAATGTAAGATAATATCGTGTGTATAAATTTAGACTTGGAATTGTAAAACATGTCTTTTATGGAGCTGCTGGAAACATCAACCTTGTTAAAGTCAAATAATCAAAAATTGCTTTTCCTGCAAATTAGTTTCATAAACTTTTAAACACCATAATCAATCTTTAAGGCTGAAGGGAGTGGTGCCTCCAACATTTGGGAGGCAAGACTGCCACGTAGGCGCCACGTCAGTTTTGTTGCCAACATCCAGATTTATGTTGCAGTCAGGGGTGGTGCCTCCAATATTGTGGGAATTTTCTAGATTTTTTTTAAAAACTAATTTTCATTTAACACAATATATTAAAAATAAAAAACACATTACATTAAATAAAAAAAACATTACATTAACTTGAAAAAAACGTCACATTAATTTAAAAACATAAAAAAAAACCAAGCCGAAATAAAAACAACATTCCTAAATAAAACGATTACTTTCAATCCGAGTATTCTTCGGAATCATCAGGTGGTGGCATATTGAGGTCGAGATTTTGGAGTCGATATATGTGTTCCGCCAAATTGGCTCGAAGCTCGTGATGTTTCTGATTGTTTCGTATCTCTCTTCTTCTTGCAACGTACGGTGGGCTACCCGGCTCTATTGGTGGAATTGACTGGACTTCCTCATTTTCCACATACTGACATATCGCTTTTCCTTGATCTTCTATGATCATATTGTGTAAAATTATGCACGCATACATAATACGCGATAGCTTTTCCACCGCCCGTGGACGTGCCGAATTTTCCAAAATTTGCGAACGCTTTTTAAGAACTCCAAATGCTCGCTCGACATCCTTTCTTGCCCTCTCTTGAGCTGTTTTAAACTTTATACGCTTTGGATCACCTGGACATGTCAAAGATTTCACAAGCACAACATATTTTGGATATATACCATCTACAAGATAATACCCGTATTTGTATGTGGTTCCATTTACTTGAAATGGACAATCCGGAGCGGAGCCGTTGCAAAACCCGTCGAATAAAGGCGACATGTTTAAGACGTTGATATCGTTAATTGAACCGGGAGCACCAAAGAATGCATGCCAAATCCAAAGATCATGTGATGCAACTGCTTCCAAGATGACCGTTGGGTAATTCTTATCACCCCGTGTGTATTGCCCATGCCATGCACTCGGGCAAGTGGACCAAGGCCAATGAAGACAATCTAGACTTCCAAGCATCCCAGGAAAACCGTGCACATTTGCGTGATGCGCGTACAATGCTTGGACATCACTGAATGTAGGGTTGCATAAATACCTTGGACCATATACTTCAATAACACATCGGCAAAACTCTTCCAACTTTCCTGTGTGGTCCGCTCCGACATTTGAAAATACTCGTCCCATGAATCTCCCACAGAACTGTATGCTAGTTGACGTACTGCACACGCGCATTTCTGTATCGGAGTAAAGCCTTCTGCACCTCTTGCGTCGGGACGTTGACTAATATACTCAGAATAATTAGTCAAGTCGGTGGCAATACGCATAAATAAATGTTTCTGCATGCGAAACCTTCGGCGGAATTTTCTTTCGTCAATGGCATCATCATTAAAGTAGTGCGCCATAAGAAGATTATTTGCAGCCCAACGGTCCCTCAAAATAATTTTTCGAGATACCCGTTGTGAACTTTCGGCTTCAGATTCGTCTTCGTCTTCTAAAAGACCGAGCATAACTTCCATTGATTTGAGAGCCGCCTCACCAATCATTAGTAGCCGTTGATTTCTTTGAATTGGATTCATTTTGAAAATGTATAAATATGTGAATAGGTGTGTGCATCTATGTCAAATGGAAGTGTATATGTATACATAGATAGTTAAATTTTGAAAATTTTTTTTAAAAGAATTTGACCGTTCAAACGGTCATATCAACCTCAAAAGCCACGAATATTGACCACAAAGGAGGAGAGAGAACACGGCACATTTATGCCGCTCAACAATTGCCGCTCGTCCATGCCGCACTCGGGGGCGGTGTTGCCGCCGGCATGGAGTGCCATGTGGGATGCCTCCGGCAAAATTCACGCCCATTCCGTGCAGCCTAAAGTTTTGTGCCGACTTTAAAGTCTTTGAATGAGAACATGATGCATAAGACATTTACGTCATTACGTGTGCAATGGGGAAAAGAATATAAGTTTGTGGAAATGATTTTCCATTGCCTCTCAAGTCTTCGAGGGCCACTTTCTTTTTATTATACTATTAATTAAAAACCGTAATTTTCACGAACGTTACACCTGATTTTCTTTCCTTGTTGTAACGCGGGTTCTGGATTCTGGGTTTTGTCGGGTCGGGTTGACCACTTCGTCCGAGGCATGGGACACGTGTTGAGTACCGCTTATTTCTTAGGGTTGTGTTGTTCTTCTCTTCCCGGTTGCATTTCTTCCTTCTCCACTTAGTTGAATTACCGTATTCCGATGACGACTTTTAACTTCTCATCGTTCTTTCCTAGCGCTTTGGTATCGCCGGGAAGGACCGGGATAACAAATGAGTTTGGAGCAGTTCAAGCAGCAAACTGAGAGAAGAGGAGGATGGCGAATCTGTTAGGTCAACACTCGGCGAAGAGGAACCAATACGCCACCGCCTACGTCGGCAATCTTGACCCACAGGTACTTTCATGTCTGTTCATAGATCATAACCCGTTCAGTGCCGGAAAAGATGGAGCAATCTTGCCGGAGATTTCAAGAAAAATCAAGGAATGGAAGTCCCAAGTGAAAAATCAAGAAAGGAACGATCGGGATTCGGAGCTTTCGCTAACGATCTAGGCCGGAAAGCCAATTGCCGCACCGGGCTCCAAGAAAATTCTCTTTTCTTTGTCGGCGACAGCCCCCACGAAAGAGATAGCGAAGGGACCTTACAAATTTCTTGCAGGTAATGAAAACATTACCAGTTTAAAGTAAATTTGGTAGACACGGAGGACCCTTATTTTCCCTCTTTTCACTTTCCTGAACCATAAAGAACCTACAAAAGAGTTCCACCGTTTCAGCCTCTCAACAATCAAACTCACATTCACTTAAATTTCTTGCCATCATAGGAGATTATGAATTGGGTTTCTAATGACACGTCGATTGGTATGATCTGGAAACGTCAGTCACTACTTCTTCTTCCATTCTATTTTTTGTGCTTTGGCAAACTGTACAACAGACTATATAAATCATGAGCCCTAACAAAGAGGATACCCAGATCCGATTTCATAGTGGTTGATTTTTCTGACCCGATTTCTGTATCCAAGAAATAGATTTCTTTGTTGCATTCAGTCCAACTCAAAATACCCAAGTAATCGAGAACCCGTTTCAGATTGTTCCCATTCGGAACCATTTGATGTTCCAACGGGTCCAAGATGGATCTCAAATTCTGCAAGACCCTTTCATCTTCAGGTCGGAAACTAAGTTATGGATTCAAAGATTGAATTTAAATTTTGAATTCAGTTTTTTCCACAATAAACAACTAATTTTTGAGAAATTTAATATTTGTTATTCGTTTTTGATACTTGAACAAGAGGTCAAGAGATTCAATAATAATTTGAGGTCACATTCTCCTGGTGCTGTAAGGACTGTTGCATGGCTTCATAGTGAGCAAACCATATTAAGTACTCGAGGTGTAAGGTATTGACGCAAGAAATTCGGTTTTTTTTTTAAATCAAATTTGTTGATTACAAATTGTTTATGTAACATATATATTGTGGTAGGCTATGGGATGTGAGAAGTGGGAAGATTGTTCATTCACTTGAAACAAAAGTGTCTGTAACAAATGCTGAAGTGAGTAAGGATGATCGTTATATAACAACTGCTGACGGATCTTCTGTCAAGTTTTGGGATGCGAATCAGTATGTTTTTTGAACAAATATAATTTTGTTTTACTTGGGTTTGTATGTTATTTGATTTTTGATTTTTTTGTAGTTTTGGATTGGTGAAATGTTATGAAATGTCGTGCAATGTGGAATGGGCGTCATTGGAACCAAAATTTGGTGACAAGTTTATTGTTAGAAGGGAAGATATGTGGATTCGACCTTTTGATTTCAATATTGGCGAAGAAATCAATACACACATTTTTGGAATTTTTCCTTCAATATAATAAGTAATAACATCTAAATTATTACTAAATACATAGATGGTTTCAATTTTGACCCGCCCCGTTTATCTATAAACAGATAGATTTGGTTTTTTAATGCCTAAAAACCTCGCAAAGTGACACGGCACCACCCCTTAAAATAGAAATTCCTGAATATGCGTGGACTGGATTGGTGACCCAGTGGGATAGCACTTGCTAATCTTCTCATTACATATCTTTCCAAATTGCAGTCTGATTATTATTTTCTTCCCAGGGGTTTGTTAGTTAACGATAAAGAAAAACTAATGTGGAAAGGAGTTTATTAACGACATAGAAATTAAAATAATCAGAAGTAAAAAAGTACAAGAGTCACTTGGAAACACATTCCGTCAATGTTTGAATGTCGGGAAATATTAAGTAAAACCAAAATTAATTTTGGGTTTACAGGGTAATTACGCTTTTGGGATTGTCGATAACTCACAAACTCTCGATATCACTAACACAACCTTAATATTTTTTCTTTTATCTAAATGTTCACAGGTAATTCAAATAAAATTAGTAAATGCGCTTACACCATCAACCTTGGTTAATGGTAATATTGGGCCTCAAGTTGTTCACCGTCTTGCTCTAAAGGAGGTACATTCTCTTTACTTACATATCCATGTTATCAGTGCCACATATTCTCTTTAGTTATATTAATCTAAATTGCCTCTGGTTTTCGTGTTATCAAAGAGTTAAATAGTTACATTTATGTACAGGGTATAAAAAGTGTGGATGATGGTTCAAATGCATATCGATTTGCCTTTGGTGATTTTGCTACATTACATTTTTGGGTTGGATCAATCGGTGATGATGCTTCCTGTGCAGCTTTAGTGGCTTTGTTGATGCAGGTATGCTTTTTAATAGTCTACTGGGCTAAAATTAGCACCATACTTTCATTTATTTGTTTATTATAGCAGCCTACTTTCATTTCTTACTTTATTTTTTTCTTATATGAATATTGTACGTAGAAAAAAGCTACCCAATTATAACATTCTACTTTCAAATTTATTTCTTATTAGCACATTATACTTCGAGTAGATTTCCAAAGTACAATGTTGTAATAGGAAGAAATGAAAGTAGAATGTTATTATATACAATTCGAAGAAAGTACTTGGCCATTTCTTGCAAGAGCATCATTAATATTAATCGATATGAAATCATTACAAAATCATCTATTGTAAATAGATTGATAATCGAGGAAAAATTATATGTTGTTGCGGACTCATAACCTGCCACTATCATCTGACTTCCATGACTATACATTTTGAAGCATGGAGGAAAAAAATTTTGAGATATTTTTGGGATAAGATATACAATTTACTATTTTACTCCTGACTTCTTTAATCTTTGCCATTTTTTGAGACTTTATTATTTTGATGATAAGATGAGGGAAATGAAAAGAAAATTGGGTTGTACTTTTTTTGGTTTAAAATTTTATATTTATTTCTTTATAAATGGCATTGATTTGTTTTGGAAATACCGTTACATGGATAAAAATGTCATTTGGTAAAAAGCAAATTGTATTCCCTATATTGGTTAAAAGGGTAAACTATGCTGCAATTTCCTAAAAACAATGAAATTTAATATAATATTTTATTGTGGGAATGTCGTAGGTTTTCCTAGATTCATGTCAATGACCTGGTGAATCTGTTGTACGAAGCCTTACCAAATCCGTCTTACGAGGTGAGAATCTTTGCATATTTATCAATATTTTCTACTGAGTTTAGAGCTAATTATTCTTGAAACGTCCCTTTTCCCGAAGGTAATTAGGAATAAGTTTAGGGCTAATCCTAACCAAGTGCAAAAGAACTTCTGAAACATCTGTTTATCAAGAACGCTAGAAAGAATCCAAGACTCCCGGAGAGAATCATGTCTTTTTTTTAATAATTTAAAATAAAAATCTACGTTGCATTCAACATGCGCCAACTGCACAAAGGTTTTTTTAGGGAAGAGCTTTTGTAGGACGCTTTCTCACTATGTGATCCGAAGGCCTTCGAGGTAAGAAACCATTACACCTTTTAGCAGATCTTTCTTTAACTTCATCTTTTTTCATTTCAACTTCTTTTCATTATGTTTGTTAAAACTTAAAACTCATTATATTTTCCCACTGTTTTATATATATATATATATATATATATATATATATATATATATATATATATATATATATATATATATATATATAAAAAATAGATAATGTTCCGATACTTCAAATAGAGATGGTTTGGTCTTATTTTATGCTCAGAGACATTGGCAAACTACCAATAGCTGGAAAAAGTCTTGAAGAAGCTCGAAAAGGAATTGAAAGATCTCATGGAAAGGAATCTACACGTCTTAGAATTCTTCATGGGAATTCATACCCTGAACTTGCATTGTAGGAAACTTTATTTAGGCCATCCTCTTTTTTTTATCAGAAATGAAAGATAAAATAAAAATTAAGGACTTAACTGGGAAAGATTCTTCTTGTGGCTTTCTCTATTAAGTCGTTCTTGACTTCTTTCTATATTACATCGAAAAGAAACAACTAATAAACTTAAGGTGTTGTTTCTTTTCGACTTAATTTGAGCAGAATGACTTAATGGGAAAAAAAAAAGATAAAGACTCTTAAATCAGAAAGAGACAACACATTGCTAACAAAGATATTGGTACAAATTGAAAACGCAAATTTTTATAAAAAAAAACGTGCATAGCACGGACTCTTGCTCGTTGTTTATTTAATATAAGTTTGTGGAAATTATTTTCCATAGCCTCTCAAGTCTTCCAAGGCCACTTTCTTTTTATTGTTTAATTAATATAAGTTTGTGGAAATTATTTTCCATTGCCTCTCAAGTCTTCCAAGGCCACTTTCTTTTTATTGTTTAATTAATATAAATTTGTGGAAATTATTTTCCATTGCCTCTCAAGTCTTCCAAGGCCACTTTCTTTTTATTGTTTAATGGTATTGCTGACTTGGTGACCTCTTTCTTCAAACCAAACAACATGTCTTTCCTGGTAATAAGTAAATTATGTATAAAAGTTTATTGATTGATTAGTCTTCCATGGCAATACGTAAATACCAATATAACATTACAGCTGTGAATGTAAGCCTAAAAGGCTTCATGATAGCAGGTGTCATTTTTAACTGAAGAATAGAGATTTTGTTTGCATGTAATCAACTTTCTGTAGATGTCAACTCAAATGTTGCATTGTATACACATTAAAGATGACACTTGCTGCAAACTAAGATGAATAACAACTTTGAAGACATGACTTGTAGCATGCAACAATAGTTTTATTTAAATTTAATTAATTTAAATATGGTTTGGAACCTAAAATCAATACCTCTCCCAAATGTGCCCCTGAGTATATCTAAAGCGTTTTTATTGGAACACGTTTGAGCATTCTTTTTCTTTAAACTTTTCCTAAGTCTGATGTGTTATCAATGGTTCAACAAATTTAATTTGCCTATTGTATCATGTGTGAACATTGTTAAAAGCTATCTCATGAGTCATGAATTAACTTCAAGAGCACAAAAAAATCATTTTAATCGGAAAGGTAATTTCTTGGATAAGTTGCAAGATATATTATAGCTATTATGTTCTAAAGTTGCTCACAAACTGAAACATTCTCATTTTGTAGGTTCTTGGTTAAATGCAATGAATTTCATTGATTTGTTTATAATACATCACAGTTTGATCATGGTAAAATCATCCTAATTCAAAGCAATTTTCATTGCTGTTGCTGGGTGGATTTTTCAAAGTATAATTTTTATGAGTTTAAGTTTTTTTATTTAATGTTATAAATACATGAACTTTGGGGGCTACTTATTTGACATCAGATTCATATGTGAGGTCTACCATGAAACTAAATATATAGACCTCTTTTTATGGTTTTTTATTTAATGATAAAATAAATATGTGAACAATTTTTTGTAAGCATTGGATCTAGCTGACCTTTTCACTTATAGCCAAGGTTTTAGATTTTACACGTTAAACTATTTGAAAATAAAATCCTTTATTGGGCTTGACACATCAACTTATTAATTATTTAAAATAAAAAGTTATAAGTTATCATTGATTTCTCGAAAATCTAAATGCTGGTTTGTTGATCACCGTGTTTATTTAGTTCACATTTTTTAAATAATTGTGGCCATATACAATTGCGCATGCAATGGGGAATAGACTTGGCTGTAGACCACTTATTTTGATCAATAGAAAAAGAATAAAAGAGAAAAGCATAGGAACACACATAAGAATACAAGTCTGTTGTTGACTTCCAAGTCTTCCATGGCCAAAAGTTGCTCTTCATTTAGGCTTTATAAATCAACCAGTTTCTTTCATCATAGCAACTCATCACTTCATCTTAACAACCCGTCTTTCTACTTCAGTTTTTTATTTTCAATCTATAAACTGCTTTAGATTTGATGATGGGAAATCAGAGGGGTTTGGGGCTCCATCTCATTTCCATATGTGTTTTTTTGTTTGCAGCCACATATACTTGTTTGGGTGATGGAAATTGCAGTGTCAGAGTCGTTTGTTCTCAGAAAGAACGACTTGCTCTTCTGGAGTTCAAACATAGTGTTGGGGTTGTTGCTCACGGAAGGTTGTCATCATGGATGGGCAATGATTGTTGCCTGTGGGAAGGAATCGAGTGTGACAGTGTCACTGGAAATGTGGAAAGCCTCTATCTCAGGGGAGACTACTATGAAGGCTACTTATATGGTAATGGAGTGAGCTCTTCTTTGGCAGAGTTGAGGCATCTGAAACACTTGGACTTAAGTGGGAATCATTTTGGATTGAGCCATATTCCTCAGTTCATTGGATCCTTCAAACACCTCACCTACCTCAATCTCTCTTATGCTGATTTTGGAGGTTTTATTCCTCCTCACATTGGAAATCTTTCTAATTTAAAGGTGCTTGATCTCGGTAGGAATGGGCTGATGGCAGAGGATATGGCATGGACTTTCGGCCTTTCGTCACTTGAGCATCTGGACTTGAGTTCCTTAGATCTTGGCAGAGTGCAGAACTTGGACATGGTGTTTTCCACGTTTCCTTTGTTGAATGAGTTAAGTTTGTCAGATTGTGGGCTTGATAAGACTCATATATCTTCCTCTCGTCTTAATTTCAGCACATTTTCTAACATCGGACACTTGGATCTCAGCCAAAATTCAATTCAAGGCACATTTCCATCTGTTTTCACAAACATGACGTCCCTAAGAGTACTTGACCTCTCAAATAACATGCTGAATTCAGCAATTCCTGTTATGCCCAACCTTCTAGAGCTTGATCTTTCTTATAACCAATTTAAGCAGATTGGGGATGTTGGAATCTGGAGTCAGTGTAACCTGAAACAATTGCATGCATCAGACAATGAATTTGAAATAGAAATGATCAATTCACCAAATAACGAATCAGAGTGCCCCCAATATGCTTTGGAATGGTTGGATCTAAGTTGGTGTTTAAAGAGTACAATTCCAGAACCCCTTGGAAGACTGACCAATTTGAGAGGGATAAATCTATCGAGCAGCAGATTAACAGGCCCAATCCCTGAATCTGTAGGAAGACTAACATATTTACAAGTGTTAGATCTTTCTCATAACCGGTTAACCGGTCCCATTCCTCCATTCCTTGGGAATCTTTCCAAACTTGACCTTTCTGTTAATCAATTGAATGGTTCAATTTCAGAATCCATTGGAAATTCAGCAGCTTTATTATATTTGGATCTAAGTTCCAATTGGTTAACGGGTCCCATTCCTGCATTCCTTGGAAATCTTTCCAAACTTGACCTTTCTTATAATCAATTGAATGGTTCAATTCCAGAATCCATTGGAAATTCAGCAGCTTTACCATATTTGAATCTAAGATCCAATCGGTTAACAGGTTCCATCCCAACATCAATTGGGCAACTTGCCAAACTCCGTTCTTTAGATTTCTTTAACAATTCTTTAGAAGGAATAGTTTTTGAAGCCCATTTTGCTAACCTTTCAAAGTTGGAGTACTTGGATACTTCTTTTAACACCAAGTTGACATTCAATGTTTCACGTGACTGGATGCCTCCATTCCAATTGGTAACTCTTCGACTCCGTTCTTGTAATATCATAAATGGATTCCCGCAGTGGCTTCGAAATCAAAGGAAACTTGATGTGTTGGACTTGTCCAACGCTACAATTTCAGGACTACTGCCCACGTGGTTGCAGAGGATGCCCATCATTCCCTACTTAGATCTCTCTCACAACAAACTCAGCGGACCTTTGACAAACCTTCCTAATGGGGCAACTTATGGTGGGTATGGATCCGCTCTTCATGTATTAATTCTGGAAAATAACGTTTTCAATGAGTCAATTCCAAGGTTATTATGCAGAAGGACAGATCTGGAATATCTTGATCTTTCTAGAAATATGTTAACCGGTCAAATTCCCAAGTGTCTTGGGAACCTGCAACAGTTGGTGACCCTGATACTTAGCTCAAATCGGCTATCCGGTGTCATTCCAAGTTCGATAGCTTTTATTTCCTTGAATCGGTTACAATTGAATGATAACAACTTTGTTGGTGAATTTCCTCAAGATTTGAGTAATTTACGAGAATTAAGAATCTTAGATGTGGGTGATAATGTATTTTCTGGTAACATACTGGAATGGGTCGGCACAAAACTTACATATTTGGTAGTTTTGAGGTTACACAATAACAACTTTACAGGAAGAATTCCAGAGTCTTTGTGCAAAGCTTCAAATCTTCATATTTTGGATGTTGCACACAACAACTTAAATGGACATATCCCTCGTTGTCTGGGAGAGTTGAATGCCATGGTTAAGTATAGCAGATCTAGCCTCCTTGGCTATTACAGCAATGATGAGAATGTTGATCAGGTCATGAAAGGTATTGAACTTGAATATACAAAAACTTTGGGTATGGTTTTTAATATGGACCTTTCAAGCAATAAATTTGTCGGTGAAATACCGGTTGAGCTAACTGCACTTGCTATGCTGGTGGGTCTCAACTTGTCTAATAATAATCTCATTGGGGGTATTCCAGACAGCATTGGAAAGATGATCAACTTAGAATCTCTGGATTTATCTGGAAACGAGTTGACTGGGGTGATCCCTCCAAGCATGGCGGCTTTGACCTTTTTGAGCCATTTGAATTTTTCTCACAACAACTTGTCAGGACGAATTCCAACAGGAAGCCAACTGCAGACCCTTGGTCTGGATAATCCATCGATATATGCTGGGAACAAAGATCTGTGTGGAGCTCCATTGCCTAACAATTGCTCAAATCCGGAAGACCCAACAACAACAACAACAAGCAACAAGAAACACAGATCAACTGATGAGCAGACGGAGGTATGGTTGTTTTACATGGACATAATTTGTGGTTTTGCAACAGGCTTTTGGGGTATTATTGGAGTTCTGTTGTGGAAGAAGCAGTGGAGATGGAATATTTTCATGTTTGCTGAGGAAATGATGGACAAGATATATGTTGCAGTCATGGTAAGAGTTGCCAAGATCAAGAGAGGAAGAGAAGCAACATAGATCCTCTGCTACATTTGTAATATGGATGTTGTTTAAAGGTGTGTCAATTTTTAAATTTTTTGTTGGATTTGGTATTCGTACAAGATAAAGTAGTTAGATTACAATGCTATGGAATTGGATTAGAAAAACAAATTCCATAAGTGGCAGGATTTCAACATGAAATACGCTGCTCTTCACTCTTGACCTGCTTCTGCTCTCACAACCACCTGCTGCTACATTTGTCATTTTTCATGTAAATGACCACCTATTTCGTAAAAAGTGATTTTTTGAAACTACTTTTATGACCATTATTTCCCATATTATGAGAATTTTGCACTATTTTTTGCGATTCTTTTCTCCATATTTTACAAAATACCTATTTTTGGCAAAATAAATGGAAATATTATAGTGAGACCATTTATAAAGCTATTTTGCAAAATCACTTTTTTGCTAAGTGGATGTGTAACATTTTGGTCATTATAGTGATTACAATTAATGTGATTATCTTAACATTTGTCATTATAGTGATTATCATTAATATTATAGTAAGACCATTTATAAAGCTATTTCGCAAAATCAGAATTTGCGAAACACTCTTATACCATTAATGTGATTATCTTAACATTTGTTGTGTTTTTTTTTCAGATGGTACAAGCAACAATCATATTAGACAACATGATTAAAACAGAGTACTAGAGAAAAGAATGGGGGTATTGGTCATTACCATCAATCGCCGCTAAAATCTCAAATATTGTTGCTGCCCTTGCTCTATGAATATACGCCCTTGATGCAGCCATTTGTCATGAAAAACCCCCGACACTTGATCTGGACCTACAAAACCCATGCCACATGAGTTCCAGGACACTGAAGACTCATCAGAAAGGTCAACCCCGAAGAATAGTCAAAGGTCAAGCAGCTCACATGTGATAGAGGGTTCAAGACCCGAATAGAGATTAAAGAAGAGGATGAGAGATTCTGATAGCTGAAAAAAGTAGTTTAATTTCCAGTTTTTTTCTTTGTCGAGTTGTAAATCATAAAATGATGGCTTTGATTCATTGATGCAGATAGTTATTGTACAAAAGCTGAAAGTGGACAGGTGTATTTTTGTATTTTAAATATTTGCCTTCTTTTTGTTGATTAGGGAAAGAGGATTACATTGTTATGGGACTTTCTAGAGGATTGCACTGTTTGCAACTATGACATTGTGTAATATGTTTGACTTGTATTTGATTGAGCACAAAATTAAGAAAGACTTAATAGAATGTCGTAATTACTTTTTGTCCCATCTAAAATTTTTAAATAAGGTGGGATAGAGACTCATACTCGGTCTCCGATAACTGTAGGTTAACAAACTGACAAGAAAAGCCAACAAATCTTTAGAGACATGTTATGATTCTTAGCGTCTAATTATAAGATCCGTGTGTTGCTTCGACATGTTTTGTGGTCGTGATATGATGTTTGTAAATTCATTTATTATTTTGCATGTGAAGATTCTTATTGTATTTTGTGAAAGCCATGATGTATGCAATATGTTCTATTAGGGATGTGTATGGGTCGGTTTTGGATCCAAAACTGAACCCAAACCGATCAGTTCGGTTTCTGGGTTCTAGAACCCGTCGGTTTCGGTTTCTCTTTGGGTTCGGTTTCGGTTTCTACTTTCGGTTTTGGGTCGGTTTTGGTTTGAACCAATGGGTTCGTGGGTTTTGGGTTTGAACCCATTTTCCAGCAAGTCTTAAAAAATATATAAAAATCATAAATACCAATTTTAACATCAAACCAACTCACAATTCAAAAGTACATTGCTAAAAGTTTGAAGACAACCAAGTTTAAAGTTTAAAACACCAATTTTAGACAACCAAATTTAAAACAATGAAGTTTAACGAGCAACAACCTGATAATATCATAACAATCAAGAAGTTGACAACCCGGTAACAAGGACTGTTGATGAAGCATTTGATCTGCGATAGACTCTCGATTTTGTTTGTAGAATAAATAATATATCAAAAGTTAATATATAGTAATATATTAGGTATTTATTAATTTTTGGTTCGGGTTCACGGTTTGGGTCGGTTTCTACCGGTTTGGGTCGGTTCGGTTTCTAATGGGTCGGTTTTTCAACAGAAACAGAAACCGAAACCGACAGTATCGGTTTTAAGAAATTCAAACCCGAACCGCCGGTTTCTGTTTTGGTTTCGGTTTTTATCGGTTTCCGTGTTCGGTTTTGCTCATCCCTAGATAGGAAATCATAAATTCATTCGTATAAGGTTGGCTATAAACGGGTATTCAGGATGTGCTCAAACGAAAAGTTTTTAGAGACCTTGGATCACATTTAATTCTTCAAAAACTACGTTTAGGGTTGTGTGTCATTGTTCAAAGTTAACACTTTCACTATTTGATTTTGTTTTATGTACCAAATTATAATTGATGGAGAGTTGAGACTATTAATTAATGTATAGTAGTCACAACTGCAGTTTTACACACTGACAAGTTAACCTTTAAATCAATCATTTTTTTTTTGTATAAGTATGGTGTTTTATAAGTTTGAGCAATCCAAATCACAAAAAACAAGACGTTTTATCGAAATTAAGAAAAATTTTTGATTTGTATATTATGGTATTTGCCCAACATATGTACATAAAATAATGTTATTTTTAGCACTCAAACATTAAAAACTAGTTACTTCCTACCCAAAACACAAAAGGAAGTTATTAGATTATATATCATTCATGATGTACGGTCCTAGCATGAAATTTATAGTTTGCTCCAAAAGTCATAATTTCAAAAAATGAAATTGTAAAAGATAGTAGTTGTTACTATAATAACATGTTTCAGGTAAATTTACTATTTTATGGCAACCTACTTATGACCTTTCAATTTTTGGTCATATATCTTAAGACTATGTTTGACATACTATCGAAAAGGCTAACTGATAGCTGAAAACTAACTCATAGCTTAAAAACTAGCTGATAGCTGATAAAAAATAACGTTTGGTAAAAATTAGCTGATAAATTATGATAAGTTAGCTCAGAGATATAAAATACATAAAACGACATGTAAAAGAATGAATTTTTATAATTAATAAAAGTGTATATTTGAGAGAATTTAAGAAAATTAACAAGCTCATTGAAACGCTACTTTAAGTAACTTTTTTAAAAAACTAGCTTACAAGTTATTTTTTTTGGGTTGCGAAACATAACAAGCTAAAAGGACTTGAAAAATAAGCTAGTTGTGATGTATCAAACATGACCTACATATTTAAATTGTTAAATTGCAAGTATGATACTATGTAAAAAAGAAATATAGATTAAAATCATAAAAATGACCAAAAAATGGAATGTTATAAAAAATAACCATCTTTTGGATTTTTATCACAAGAATATGGGAAAAATATCATAAATTTGAAAAATTACATTTTCAATGGTTCCATTACAAATGACACTATCTTTCCCAAGTTATAATGTATTTATTAGAAACATAACATTGTTTTTTCACGAGAGGATATTTTGCTTTTCAAAAAACAATGTTACTCTTGCAAAAAAGAAATGTCTTTCGTGTTTTTCCTTTTTAAATTTTCTACGAGTTAAACAATACCATTACAACAGTTTGTTTTAACTGCTTAGTAGTGTAAAAGAAATCAATAGACATTTATATGGAGTGTTAGATAACACAATTGCTCTCTTTTAACTCGATGCATTAAGAAGATATATATTAAAAAAGTCTCATGAAAATTAG
Source organism: Cichorium intybus (assembly GCA_023525715.1). NCBI lineage: Eukaryota > Viridiplantae > Streptophyta > Magnoliopsida > Asterales > Asteraceae > Cichorium > Cichorium intybus. Next base: position 53,776,731 of record CM042010.1, on the reverse strand, counting down.
AGGACGTCTTCGAGTTGGCTCGTGCCAACCATCTTAGTGTAAGGGATCAGGCCATTTGTCCTAATCATATTGGTTACTTTTTAGACCATAATATATAAACCATAAATCAAACTATATCTTTTTAATAATAAAATATAAAATATAATAAATGTATAGTTTTTTACAAATAAAGACATCCTTAGTATGTTTATAATATTCATTTTTATAAATTTAGAATAAAATAACAAACAAAAAAATTATTTATTAGAAAATACAACAAAATTTTATTTATTTATTTTAATTAAAAAAAAAAGATAAAAAAATTGGTTTAAATTGAGATGTTAATTAACATAGAAAGTTGATTTTGGTTTGATTGTATAGATTAAATAATAGACAATTGGATTGAATAATGTATAATCTATATCTATATCTATATCTATATCTATATATCTTATAAAAGAAGCATTTTTTCTATCACTACATTCATTTGAAACCCCCAATCTTTCAACTTTCTTTTTAATTTGGGGTTTTTTTTCCTTTATCCCACATTGTTTTACATACATATATGATCATTTATCTTTCTCTTATATAATACAATGCATTTGCTTCCATTATCCATCAAACTTGATCTTTTAAGTCTATTATTAGTTAGTGATCATTTTATCATAAAACATGCTTTTATCGCAAGTTTTAAAAAATTTACTATTTAGTTTCAACTATAAAAAGTATTGAAAATCAAAAATTAAAATTAAAATTACTAAAACTTTTAAAATTTTGACTAGGTTGGAAGTTATACTATGTTGTTTTTAAAAAGTGACACCTGTGTAAACATTTTTCGATTCACCAAGATGTATATACATAGAGATTTTAAAAACTTGACTAGGTTGGAAGTTTATAGTACGTCGTTTGTAAAAAGTGACACCGGTGTAAACATTTTTCAATTCACCAATATGTATATACGTATAGATTTCCAATTGTTAACGTTTTAACCATCTATTATAAAGGAGATCATTCAAAACAATGTGGTTTAACATTAATCTTGATCATAATATGACTTTCAAAGTCCAATATCAATTAAATATCATATTATCATACAAACATGTTTTTGCAAAGTGATAAAGGCTTCTATTTATAAGTTTTAGTTTCTAAAAATATTAAAACTCAATATGAAGATCAATATTGCAAAAAAAAACTTTTGAAAACTTGCTAGGTTACAAGTTTAAAGTATGTCGTAAAAAAGTGACAAGGATGTTGCGTTGCACATATATAACCTTTAATTTTCCCTTATGTGGTACCACTTTTTAGGTTCTCTTATCAATCTTTAGTGTACCATTGTTTTCAAAATCTATTGTTAATTAGTGGTTTTATCTCAAAGTTTCAACAATTATCCTATTTTGTTTTAACTTCAAATATCATTTAAAACAAAAGATAAATATTTAAAAGAGTAAAAAACTATTAAAAGATCAATTGAGTTGCAAGTTCATAGTAAGTCGTGTGCCAGAGTTCAATGTGTGATGACAATGTTTTAAACATTTTATTTTGCTTTCATAAGGTTTATGCACATGCAACTTCCAAAAAGTAATCGTTTAAAGTTCAAAAAAAATTGTTTATATAAATATTATAATAGATGTTATTTAATCAATACAGTTCAATATAAATTTTTATCATGTACCACATTAATTTGAATTTATTAGAAAAAATCATATCATAGTGGACATCGGTGAGTACTCGTCAAAATTTTAGGAAAATGGTCTTAAAACTGAAACCAAAGGTTCCTGGAATGTTGCAACCAAATTTCTAATTTGGTTATAATAAAAAACACAAAAGAACAAAGATATTAGAGAAATGATTTTAGCCACTCTACTTATAGATGTTTTCTTTCCATTGAAATTTTTATCATAAGCTATGTGGGATGAGAAATATATTAGTCTCTTTACTTATAGATTTTTGATTTCTCTTCATTTGTGTTCTTAAACGACGTGAGATAAGAAAATGACACAAAATAACACATTATGAAGAAAATTTTGATCCCACATCGTCATGATAAACCAACTCAAGAAGCATTTTTATTCTATAAATAAAAGTCTCCCTCAAATTAAAGTTAAAATAATTATATAAATCATTATATATTTTTTTTTTATTGGAAAATTTTCCAAATAGTATAATTCAAGGAAATATATAGTTAAAATTTTATTATCTTTTAATGAAGTTGAGCTTTATATATTTAGCAAGTCGAGCCGAGATGACTTATGGATTCGTTCATCAAGTTGCACAAAATCGCATGCATTGTGTTGAATAATGCAATTTTGAACTTTTATTTATTATGCGATATCGTTGGCCAAAAATGACGATTTCTAATTTTATCAAAGGTCATTCAATAAATATACTTCGAGTATTCTAACTATATTTATTTTTTATTATAAATAAAGTCATTCAAATCAATATGGTTCAAGATAAATGATTTATGTGTTACCACATCAATTTGAGGTTTTTTTTTTCTTTATCTAACATTGTTTCACATACACATATGACATTTTATCTTTCTATTATATAATACAATTAATTTACTTTCATTATTTAGCAAAGAGCATACTATTAATTTAAATTAAATATTTGAAATTAAACCATGACCAAATACGCAATCTTTAAATTGATTTTAAAATAGATAAAAGTAAAATTAAATTTGAAATTTTACAAAAACATTATCCAAACAAAACTGTTGGTAGACTACCAAACTTATGTGGTTTGAGATAACTCTTTATCTTAAACCATATTAGTTTGATTTTTATTTGATACATTTTATTTGTTCATTAAAATTATTAAAATTCGTTGTCTTCCAAATTTATGACACATGTATGTATTATCATATAGTTAAAAATACTGAAAATATTTTTTTATATAATTTTTTTAATTTGGGATAAAATAACATGTATTTTTTTATATTCTAACTAATTTTTTTCCTGCGCAACGCGCGCGAAAACATCTAGTTATTGATAAAATTGGCCATTAAGCTGTCAATTTTGTCATCATAATTTTGTCATTTGGTTACGAACATCAAATTGTACTAATAAAAATCTTAAAGTCTCATATTGTTACCAATTTAGCCATTGCAACTGATTTTATAAGGTTCGACAAGTTACCATCTTTTGCGGCATGCAACGTCAGCTAATTGTGACCATCTTTGTCTACATGTCGCCCACGTGGCATTCACATGGAATTTAATAAAACTGTATTTTTTCTTTAAATTATTATTATTATTATTATTATTATTATTATTATTATTATTATTATTATTATTATTATTAAAGTATATCATAGTTTTGGTGTCTTGAGTTGCTGACTCACCAATCACCACACTACCAACCATTGACATCATGAAAACCATAGCACGTGACTTACCGAACACCACATAACCTAAACACCAACATCATAACCATCACCGTTACCACCATCATCGATCACCACCAACCATTACTGCTGTTGAAACAAGAATTCAAGCAATGGCAAAGATTAAAAAATTAGAATATGAATCAAGCAACTATGTAACGAAGAACAACATAATCAGTAAACATGGTGTCGAATGATTTGATTAATGATAGAGGGTTTTACAGTTGTATGGAGTAGACTTGTTTCTCTCAAAATCACTATCGACCCAGATGATATCCTTGATATTTATACATGATCAAGGATATCAATAGTACATATCAAAAGATTCATTAGTTCAATAGAATATTCTATTCTAGTACTATACAATCATAGACGTTGTGTGCCAGCAATGTGCCTGACATTACATCGTGCTTAGTGGATAAGGTTTGTTACAAAAGCCTTCAGATCTTTAGGCACAAAAGATGACTTCGGACTAGACCCTTCAAATGTGGACTGCATCACTTCATCACAAATATCTTCAACAACTACCAGTATCTCAACCATCACTGTCACCATACCGATCCCCATCGTCACAAATCACCATCAACCACTATCACCGATCACCACCAACCTGATGATTTTGCATTTAGGGATATAGCTACACATGTTACTAAATTCAATGATACCCCCCCCCCCCCCGTTACTCGCTTTTGAATTCGACGGATTTCTAAGGCATCATAAGCAAATATGTTAAGGGATTTTGTCGATGAAAAGATTAGCTTCATCCCTAATACTTAATACCTTCTTAAATCTCCTATCGGCCACATCTATTTAGTGTATGAGGCCCATTCATCCCCATTAAATCCTTCGTTAGCTAGCTCTACGGACTACTTATACAAAACTACATTATGAACCCGATACATGGAGCGTCGTAATACTCACTAAACACTTGAAACCTCATCATAAGAAGGAGTTTTATTATATATCATCGCTAAATCTTGTAAATTCGTAGTAGATTACTTAATTTCACATGAATTACCACTAGAACCTGAAGGTTCCATTAAATCCCTAAATTGAGGCGAGTTGTAGGATTGGAGACACGATCCATTCCAAAACACACAATCACAGAAGGTCTCCAGGATTGCCCCGAACAACCTGACTCACGGGCTTCCCCCGATCTTGTCCATTCTTGGACTCACAAGCTTGCCCCAATCTTGTCCATTCGTTGGCTCACGAACTTGCCCCGATCTTGCCCATTCTTTGACTCACGAGCTTGCCCCGATCTTGTCCATTCTTTGACTCACGAGCTTTCCCCGGTCTTGTCCATAAACACATAAGGCGAATATATCACATTATTACACAAAGTTATAAAGCTACCTACACATGCAACATCACATAGCACTATTAGCGCTGCTAACTATGAACAGATCCAAAAGTCCATTAAGTTCTTAATCCATTTAGCCAAGGTCTTAATCCATCCAGGGACCTTCCAGTCAGTCCAAAATCCATAAAGATCCTAACTTTATCCTCCCAAACATCACCATACAAGATCAAGAACAATATTCAAGTCCAAAGTGGTCAAAAACCAACCAAAATCATCAAAGAGAGTTTGGCTTACTCTTTAAACCATCACAAAGGTGCACATTAGAGGTTTAAGGCATAAAGTTTCCAACTTTATCCTTCCAAATCATAGAATAACACTACAAGGGAGCATTACACTTATTCAATCCATAATAACATACTTAAATCATATGAACAACCATAAAAATACATAAAGGTGAGAACTTGACTCACAATGGTTTAGAAATTGTAGATCTTTGAAGCTTCACTCAAGAAAACCAACTTGTAGCATCAACACCTTCCTTCTAACACCATCAATCTTCAAGAACACCTTCCAAAACCTTCAAATCTTCAAGGATGAACCAAGAACACTCAAAATGCTTAGAGAGATGTTTATGTGACCTTGGGGCTGAGAAAGGGCAAATGACGGCTGACCTAGGGTTCCCCAACCTTTACTATGGCCCAAACATCAAAATCTAGGGTTTTGGCCCAAAATCAGACATTAGCGCCGCTAACCCTAAGTTTAGCGCCACTAATATCGATCGTGCAAACCCAGTCGAACAGCTGGCAAACTAGCGACGTGAAAAACTAGATCAACGATGCTAAGCACATTAGCATCGCTAATGGCCTCATTACCAGCACTAATGGCCTCATTACCGGTGCTAATGCCCCCTATACACTTTTTCCATAATTTGCTTCCGATTAATCAGTGAACTTTGCCTCTTTAAAACTCGAAACTTGATTTCTCAGGATTATGGTCTTACAGATCCGTAATTTGAATGTTTATGTTTATTTATGTTTGTTCATTTATGTTTTTATGGTCGTTTAGCAACTTAATGAACATTAACAAACAAGCACGAACACTGGCGGATTCAAAAGTTTCTTTTACCGGTGTCATGTATCTACACACACATATATGTGACATACTTGCTCGCGCATACACACACACACAGACACACACACACACACACACACATATATATATATATATATATATATATATATATATATATATATATATATATATATATATATATATATATATATATATATATATATATATATATATATATATATATATATATATATATATATATATATATATAAAGGAGGATCGTGTAGGAACCCAAAATCCGGTAAGAACCGTGAGGACAAATCTGAACATTTAATCTTGAAAATTGAATGGATTAGATTCAATGTGAAAAAAATGATTATGTTTTAAAATTGAAGGCCTATTTTTGTATATATGAGAAACTAAGAGAGAGGGAAACATAAGTCTTGAAGGTCAAAATGGTCATTGTAGCATAAGAGTCTACGCATCTGATTCAAGATCCATGCGCCTCCAAAGTCACGCGCCACGTGTCAAGCTATTATTGGTTGAGCTTTATTTATTTTTCACCCATTTTGTATTTTGGCAATAACTTTTTTTTTCTTTAAAAAAAATTCTGAAAAAACCAAAGTTCTTAAAATTTAATTCACTATAAAACAAGCACAATCATGAAAATTTGAAAAAAATATATTTTTTATTTTTTATTTTTATAAAAAATCAAAAATTAAAAAAAAATCCAAAAATTATGAAAAAATTAAGGGATCATTGTAGATATTATATTAGTAAGTTTGCAAAAAAGAATTTTTTGAAAAAAGGTTTTTTTTCGTGTTCATTTTTATATTTTAAGTAAAAAACTCATCAAAATAGCAAAAAAATACATATGATCCAAAAATATTAAAACCAAAATATGTTTTATGATTCAAAACTTATGATCAAAGATGCAATATTCGTTATGATTCAAGATACAAAAGTCGTTATGATCCAACAAGTTAAAAAAACATACAACGACAAAATGATTCAAAACTTATGATCCAAGATGCAAAAAAACCATGATCCAAAATGTTATGATCCAAAAATACATGATCCAAAATGTTATGATTAAAAATATCATGATCCAAAATGATTAGATTAAAAATACGAAAAAAGAACGTTAAAATTAAGATTAAAAAATATTAAAAATTAAAAAATATACATCAAAAATGAAAAAAAACAAAAAAATAAAAAATCGAGTACTGTAGCATTCAAAAAAAATTAAAAAATATATAAAAAAATAAAAAGATAAAACCGAGTATAATCAAAAATAAAAAAAGATTTGAAAAAAAATAATTTTTTTTGAAAAAAATAAATAAATAATAAAGAATAAAAAAATAAAAAACGAAAAAGGAAAAAAAAGAGAAAAAACCCCACTTAAATCATGTTGGACGAACATGCGTCACATATGATCGTATCATCGAGTCCGTATTTCGTTCAGTGGACGTGCGTCGCACGTGATTGCGTCACGTTGAAGGAAGATGTTTGACGTTATTGCTCTTAGGAGAATGATTGGACAAGAAGAGTTCTCGCGGTTCCTACCGGATCCTAACCCTATATATATATATATATATATATATATATATATATATATATATATATATATATATATATATATATATATATATATATATATATATATATATATATATATATATATATATATATAAAGTTAGGTTCTAGTGAGAAGCTAAATATTTATGTGATCTTGAGAACCCCATATGGACCACTATATCAAAAAAACACATGGCTGAGATCTAAGGTGACATTTTCGTAAATAAGTGGTAAATTAAAACCATTTTTATCTGATTCAAATGCGCGTAGGGGTAGTAATGTAAAATCGCATCGTCTCCGTATCATCCTCATCAATCAAATCCCGCCTTTCTTGCTTACTCTATTTGTCTCGATTACGCGATTGCTTTCCATCATTATCATCCGACTCTATCGATCTTCAATATTATCATTCTGGACCTGTGAAGTTTAGCAAGGATTCAAGTTTCCGAACAATCACGAAGGCGAACAGAGGTAACCTATTTTTTCAACGTGTGTTTTCCTGTCATCTTTTGTAGCGATTATCTTCATCAAGTTGTTATTTCGTCGAGTATTGGTTGTGTTCATCAGAGAACACTACCGATTAATCATTAATATTGTATACTTCGACATGATTCCGATGGAACTTGTTAAAAAATGGTTTTAATAACTTGATTCCAACGGATTTTTCCGATAAAGCTTATAACAACTCGATTTCTACTTGTTTGTGTTGATTTTGGTTACCTAAAACCCTAATATCTTTTTATCGATGGTAATCTTTCACCGATCAAGTAGGGTTTTGTGTCTATTTGTTACCGAACATCTCGATTAGTTAAACCCTAATACAATGTGTTTTGTTTACTTTATTGATAACCTTAAACCCTAATGTCTTTGTGCGTTTTTTCAGATCATATCGGGTGGAAGTATACACAATATTTAAATACGGTACCAAAATTATTTACATTTGTATTTTACAGTATTGATAATCTAACATAATTTGTTACTGTTTCAGTATATGGGAGAAAGAGTGAGAGGCAAAGGAAGAAGGCATTAAGTCGATTTTCGAATACGATTAATGTGCCTGTGATAGTTCAAGAAGATGACCAAAATGTTCAAGATAATGTTGAACCTCAGTAGGATGAGGTTGATGAACAAACCCAACCTGAGAATGACATTTTAAATACAGAAATTGAAGGCAATATGCTAGTAATCAAGAGTGTTTTTTTTGGGATTTGTGTGTATGTGCAGAAATGTGAAAACGTACATTCATTAAGGAAAATGATTATGTATTCCATAAAATGTATACATACACATTTATTGTTTACCACAACCTAATTTTGTCCACTTAGTTTTCAGTGTTTTTTGTATATGAACATTTGTTAAAACATGCATGTATTATGTATTAAACAGAAACATTTCTATTCACATTTGTCTACATACACATTTATTGTTATCCAATACGTGGTTTTTATGTTTACGTACATATGTACATTAAAAATTTACTTATATAGTGCATATGTACACAAAATGAAGCTGTAAATAAATTTTTTTGATATACACACTACTGCATATATAGACACACAATAAATGTATATACATACACCTTTATTTTTAACCACTACTTATGCTATACATAATTTGATAATCTGCAAATATGCACTTGTAGTATTATCTGAGTTGTGTATATGTGTACATATGTTTAAGCATGCATGAATTACTTAAATAACATGTTTACCTGTTTTATTATTTAATGTTTACAAACACATTTATTGTTAACCACCAGTTATATCTTACAAAATTTCATCCACTGCATATATGCACTTGTTTGTATGTGCATAATTATTTTAATAATTTGATTTTTTGTATTTATGTTTGGTTATTTAAATTAATCAGATCGATTGGTTAAACATATTTCTCCATCAACAACCAGAAGTGGAAAGAGGAGATTAAAAGAAGCAAAAGGCATGCATGGAATGAAAACCAAGAAAACTAAAAAAGACCCAACTTGTGCATTCATTCTAGAAAGAAACCTTAAGACTGGATCAAAGTCGTCAGCCAGTAGATCAAGGAGCAAGAAAGTATTTGTGAGGAAGTCTATGAGTAAACTGTTTCTTAAACCGTATGGTTTGCGGATCAAGACGTCACCTTCCACAATGATCGAAGCAATACGCTCACTAAATGAAGATCAAAAAGAGGCGGTTATAGATATAGGATTTGGTTCGTTATTAAACATGAAGCTCGGTGTAAGTTTAGCCAAATTAGGTCATTGTGTAGTTGCCGATCTCGACGACAAGTCTCTAGTTATCAAGACTAGAAATGGAGACATTAAGCTTACAACGGATGTAGTGCATGATATACTGGGACTACTAAACGGTGGAACTGATATTGACGATGTTGAAGAGCTGGATGAAACAAATCAAATCATAACTTCATGGAAATCCCAGTTTGCGAAACAGGATATTTCTAAGAGTGAGCTGGTATCGAAGATACAGGAGTCAAACGACAATGGGATACTTTTCAAGCTCAACTTCATTGCTCTATTCAATAGCTGCATATGCAAAGCATACAAGACTGGTTATATCATGAAAGACATTGTGAACAAGGTTGCTGGTCAGAAAGATATAAGTAAATTGGATTGGTGTAGTTATGTGTTGAATGCAATAAAGGGTTCAAAGAGAAAGTGGATACCATACTCCAATAAGCATAACTATTGTGGACCGATCACCTTCTTACTTGTAAGTTTGTGTATCTTATCATATTCATTCCATTTTTTGTTATTATTTTCTAATATTTGTAATGTGTAATGTAATTTTATCTAGATCACGTATTTGCGTAATATAAAAATACCCAATGACACTGTTCCAAGGACACTGCCAGCAATTGGGAACTAGGAGTATGAAGATGTGAAAAAATGCGAGACATACGAGCTGAAACATGGCGGTTTTGGTCAATTTGATGGTGGTGAGCAAATACAAGAAGAAGATACTGCAGTTGTACAGGACAAGAATTTTCAGGTATCAATGAATACTTTAACTGTTATATTATCATTATATGTAGAACTATACTAACAATGTATTTTTGTTTCACTACTAAAAATACACTTTGTTTCACTACTAAAAATACACTTTTAATGACATACGAACTATGACACACACTGTTTTTATGACATACAAAACTGTATGTCATAAAAAATGTCATTTTTTTAAAATATGAAGATTTTATGACATTTATAATTGAATGTCGTAAATTTGTATCATTTTTAAGAAATTTATGACATACAAAATGTATGTCATATTTTAGTGTCGTCTTTTCTTTTTTCTAAAAACACGGAGGTCACTTTTTTATATTTGTATGTCATATAGAAAATTATGTGTCGCTTTATTTCCGGAATTTAGTACATTTGCGATTTCAGTTCCCGCTTCTCATCTTCTCTATCGATTTTAGTTCCCGCTTCTCTCAATCTCTTAGGGTTTTCATTCACCTAACTTGCTCTCCTCACTTCTAATGTACAGAAGGGTTTTTGTTGGAATCTGACTCGCATTCACCTTGATCTTTTAGGGTTTTTTTGTTGGAATCGCTAAATCGCTTTCTAATGATCTAATCGACTTGTTCTCTTTCGCGATTCTCACTTCAAACGTACGTGATCGACTTGGAGTTCTGATGAACTGTTGGAATCGCTGATCGACTTGGAGTTCTCGGCGCTCTCACTCCTACGTGTAGGTAAAAACGTCTAATACACTTGCGATTTCGGTGTTCCCGCTTCTCATCTTCTCTATTCTAGTTTTGTTTCAGCTTTTCTAGTTGCTGAAATCCTTGTAAACCGGTGTTAATGCTCATTAATTGTATTGAATATTTAGGTGAAACTTGTGGACTTGGAGTTCTAATGAACTGTTGGAATCGCTGATCGACTTGGAGTTCTCAGCGCTCTCACTCCTACGTGTAGGTAAAAACGTCTAGTACACTTGCGATTTCAGTGTTCCCGCTTCTCATCTTCTCTATTCTAGTTTTGTTTCAAGTTTTCTAGTTGCTGAAATCCTTGTAAACCGGTGTTAATGCTAGTTAATTGTATTGAATATTTAGGTGAAACTTGTGCATTTTTCCTAAAATCGGTGGCAGCTCTTGTGATCTAGTTCATTACAGCTCTCCAGTTCATTACAGCTCTCCAAACAGCAAAACGGTTTCTGGTTTTTGGTATGTCTTTCTTTTGTTACTTGTACCTTAATTGATCTTTCACATTTCACAGCTCTTATGATTTAGTGCATTGGAGTATACTTGTACTTTCATTGATCTTTCATATGTCTTTCGTTTGTTAGGATTAACATTAAAGTACATTGCCTTGATTGGTAAAAAATAAAGTAAATTGCCTTAAAAAGTCATATTTCACATATAAAGAGTTTTTTATATAATCATTCAATTCAAATAAGCTTCAATATTTAATTTAAACGTCGATATAAATGTCTATTTATAGAAGACAACAAATTGTGAAGTTTAATAAAGTCCCTCACTAAGGTATGAAATTATAAGTAGTTTGTTATTATAAGTGAAGAATTAGCTCTTATTATGGGTAACAATATATTCAAGCAAGCATATTGAATCCAAACACCAAATGTGGTTAAAATTTAAAAGCAGACTGAGCATTCAAACAAAAAAGAGAAAGAAAAACAATGAAAAATCTGTTTAAAACATAAATATTGTAACTCCAACTCATAACAATTCTGAAAATCAACCGTCTTTTCATCACATTCAAAACATAACTCTACCAACACCTGCAGAAGCAATCTTGGTTGCATCTTCTCTTGGTCCACTGTTTATGAAACAAAACATAAACATAATCAAACACCAAAATGGTAAGTTTAATGGAAATGGTCAGATGTGAGATGTATACCTGTTTATAAAACAAAACATAAACATAATCAAACACCCCCCTGCAAAATCAAATTAAATCACTTTTTATTTAAATTTATTTTTTCATATGATTTTAGTTATATTAATATTCTGATATTAGATCGTTAATTAATAAAGTATTAAGTATGTAATAGCTAATAAACGTTTAAAAAAGAGTACGTAAAAACAAAATACAATATAATACTGAAATTGAGTAAAAAACAAAACAAATTGAAAACACACAAACCACAATAAAAACCTTGTGGCACAACCACTACCTATATTTCCTTCTGTAGCGCTGTCCACCTCTTGTGGTCCTTACCTTCTCTATGCCATAATTTTCCACTAATAAAAACCTTAATTGTTAACTTTTATGATACTCTTTTGTCGAATAGTTCCCTTTTTCTTCCATATACGCCTAGATAATAATTATTGCTTTTAATACTTTATAATTATGTAGGTTGGTAATAAATGGTCAATGGATAAATCATGGATTTCATGTAATAGATTATCTAGTATATATGATGTTGTCGCCAAATATTCTAAGTAAGTGTGGAAAGAAAAGTTGCGGAAAGTAAAGGTCCGAAACTGAAGGTTTCGGAGGGACAAGTCCTGATACTTGAGATGGAAAAGTCCGAAGACTTGATAAGGATGCGGAATTATAATGAAGAAGTAATACTTAGAATAGATCTTAATAGCTCAACAATAAATAATATGGATTAACAGTGATATGATCTTGCAAATAGAAAGACTGAAAGTTAAAGGTGCTAGAAAAGTAAGGACAGTAAGAAATGCAGATAAGAACATGAGAATTGATGGAATGAGAGATTATATTGATAAATATGAAAGTGTTACATAAAGTCTCTCAAACTCATGAGGACTGAAGATGGACTTGGTCTCCTTTTTATAGACTATGGGAGGACCTTTGGATAATAACCTATGGACTGAAGAGGAGACAACACGTCTCTCTTCAGTCAGATAAGAAAGGGTGAATCTAATATAATAATACAATGTTATACTAGGGTGGCTTGTCTATAATATAATAGTATTCTAAGTACACCAGACATACTTCTAGGGGGCCACGCCTGATCTAGTCTAATCATGTCCTATACGTTGGAGTGCTCATCCTTTGCCTTATCTTCCTGATCTTCAGTCTTCTTTGATGAATGGTTAAGTATGATATTTTCTTTGATCTGTTGATATGGATAGTCCGAAATCCAGAGAGGATTTCAGAGTCCTGGCAGTTCTGAGTCAGAGTATCTTGGAAATTGTGGTTGTGTATGTATTGATCTTCTGAGTGAGTTCGGAGTGTGATCTTCCGAACTCATTCTTCTGGGTAAAGTACTTTCTGACCTTGAGATTATTCGGAGTTCCGAAATCCAAGACTGGATTTTGGTTGATTACAATGTTATCAGAACACAATTTATCCGAGACATTAGTTATGAATATACCACATAAATAAATGCAACTATTCGTTCATTCATTAAAGCATTCATATAAGTAATAGCATTCCATCAAAATAAGAAGTTTGACATTACAATCCTAGCATATCAAACTACGAGATGGTCAACGAGTTAACTTTTAGCACTAACATATGATGAAGGTGTTGAGGCCTTTCTAGAGTTTGCACAAAGTAATAGCCCAAAATCAGATGTTATTCCATGTCCTTGTGTAAATTGTATCAATTTATGTCACCACTCTATTGGGACAGTGCGTTATCATCTATTTGCCCACGGTTTTGATGAAAGTTATAAGGTTTGGTATTTTCATGGAGAAAAACAGCCCAAGCTTGATTCTTTCCAAAATCATGACAAATTTCCTGATAAATCTATTCCTTCCGACTTTGATTATACAAAGGATATGCTGCATGAGGCTTTCATACACGTAGAAAAAAAACCGTATTCATTGAAATCACTTCTTGAAGAGTGTGAGAAGCCACTTTACACAGGGTCAAAGTATAGTGTGCTTAGTGGATTATTGAAATTTCAACATTTGAAGAGTTTAGTTGGTCCGATGCTAGTTTTGATGCTTTGTTGTGTGTTCTAAAAGATATCTTACCATTAAACAACAGAATCCCTTGTTCAATATATGAGGCGAAGAAATTTCTAAAAGGAGTATCTCTAGAATATTAAAAGATTCATGCATGTGAAAACGACTGTGTTCTATTCTGGTAAGAACATGAGGATGCTTCTCGGTGTCCAACTTGTGGCACATCTCGTTGGAAGAAGAATACCAAAAATGTGCCTTCAAAAGTTTTATGGTATTTTCCTCCCATTCCTAGATTTAAGAGAATGTTTTCGTCACCAAAAATCGCACATGACTTAACCTGGCATGCAGAAGGTCGAGCCAATAATGGAAAGCTAACCCATCCTCGTGATTCCCCTTCTTGGAAGCTTGTTGATAACACATTGAAAGAATTCGGAGAAGAAAAACGAAATCTTAGATTAGCCTTGTCGACTGATGGTATCAATCCTCACAAGTCATTAAGTTCCAAGTATAGTTGTTGGCCAGTTATCCTAGTAACATATAATCTACCATCTTATTTGTGCATGACAAGAAAATTTATGATGTTAACTTTATTGATATCAGGGCCAAAAAAACCTGGTAACAATATTGATGTCTACTTGGCACCAATGATAGCAGATCTAAAACTCTTGTGGGAAACCGGCGTTAAGACATTTGATGCTTATAAGAAAGAGTACTTCAATCTAAGAGCAGTATTACTTTGGACAATAAATGACTTTCCTGCATATGGTGATCTTTTTGGGTGTGTTACCAAAGGTTATTATGCTTGTCCAATATGTTCAAAGGATACTTGTTCACAATGGTTGGCAAAGTCTAACAAAGTATGCTTTCTTGGGCCTAGAAGATTCCTCCCACGTGATCATCCTTTTCGTAAAAGAAAAAAAGATTTCAACAATAAACAAGAGACTGTTATATAAGACAACCATTATCAGGTGAAGAAATTTACGACTATCTAGAAGGGTTTAAGAATACATGGGGTAAGAAGAAAAAGTCAAATGATAAAAAGTCAAAGAAGAAAACGTCAAAGAAGGAAAAAGTGAGCATCAATGAGAGAGGTAAATTTTGGCATAAAAATCAATTTTTTTTGAACTTGAATATTGGAAAAAGTTGCTTGTTCGTCATCAGTTAGATGTTATGCACATTAAGAAAAATGTGTGGGAGAGTGATTATGGGACATTGTTGAATTTACCTGGTAAGACAAAATATGGGTTAAAGGCACGACAAGATCTTCAGTCTATGGGGATTAAGGCTGAATAACAATCTCAACCAAAAGGGAATCGTACTTGGCTTCCTCCTGCATGCTACACAATGAATAGTGCTGATAAAAAATTGTTTTACGAGACCTTGTCTAATATAAAAGTGCCTGATGGGTATTGCTCAAATTTCAAGAATCTTGTGTTTGATGATGTTTCGAAGATGAATGGTTTGAAGTCTAATGATTGTCATGTACTGATGCAACAACTTCTTCCTTTTGCAATCAAGGGTGTGCCATTTTTTCAATGAGTTGTGCCATTTTTTCACTAACATGTGAAAGTGAGGAAAACAATCATAAGTCTGTGCCATTTTTTCAATGAGTTGTGTAGTAAAGTTTTGATGTTAGTAAGTTAGGCAAGTTGCAAAGTCACATCGTATTAACTTTGTGTTTGTTAGAGAAGTATTTTCCTCCTTCGTTTTTCGATGTCATAATTCACTTGATGGTGCATTTAGTAAGAGAGGTGAGGTTATATGTGCCGGTTCATTTTAGGTGGATGTATCCATTTGAGAGATACATGAAAACACTCAAAGGCTATGTACGAAACCATCATCGACCCGAGGGTTGCATTGTAGAATGTTATGTAGCAGAAGAAGCCCTAGAATTTTGCTCAGACTACTTAAAAAACATGAAATCAATTGGTAATCCTCATGAACATGTTGATGAAAGAATCTACACCGGAAAGCATTTATCACGTGCTATAGTTGAGGCTGTAGGTGCTAAGCTACTTGATGAAGCTCATCTTTATATATTACGAAACACAGATGTTATCAAGCCGTATATAGAGTAAGAACCAATATCATCTTTATACTCTATCTAATACATAAAGCTTCTTCTAACATCTAATATATAATTCAGGAAACATATGTTGGAACTGAAGAAAGAGGTTTATTTTTCATATATTTGTTAAAATTTGATTATTTTTTTAATAATCTGGTTTGATTTAAAATAATTCTTTTTCAATAGGTTGAAAAGCGTTTGGAAAATGGGGAAAATATATGTGAAAGTGTTCGTTGGTTGGCTAGAGGGCCTAGTTTTGTTGTTAATGAATATAGCGGTTTTGCCATAAATGTGTATCAGTTCCATACAGCATCTCGAGATGAATCTAGAACAACTCAAGGTAGTGGAGTATCCTTAGTTGCACATGGTAAGCAGATTGCTAGTGTAAAAGACTCCAATCCCGTATATGGTCATGTTACTTACTATGGTCGTATAAAGGAGATATGGGATATTGATTATCACATGTTTACCGTTCCTGTTTTCATGTGTGATTGGGTTGATACTCGTGGAATAAAAAAGGATGCTTTTGGATTCACAACTGTTAACTTTGATAGGCTTGAACATCGGTCTGGACATTTCATATTAGCTAATCAAGCCAAACAAGTTTTTTATGTTCAAGATCAACAAAATGAGAATTTGTCTATTGTTGGATTCACACCGCATAAGATGTATAAGTATAGATCAAATGATGAAACTGATGATGTGTTGGAATTGGATGCTAGTGTTAATGTTACCCAAGACTCTGCTCTATTAGACCTTGGCGATGATTTTTTTTGTACACGCCCAGATGGAGAGGGCATATTAGTTTAGACTAGTTTGTGCAAAATAAAAACTTCAATTTTTGGTATGTTTTATTTCATTTTGGCTGTGTGATTAATGATGTCCCTATTGTAAGTTGTAACTAACTTTTTTTTAATCATGTTTAAACAGGTTGTGTCATGGAATCAGATTCATCTTCATCTTCAGATCATGACGAGGACTCCAAGCTATCAAGAGGTCCAACAATAAAATCTAAATCCAATAAAAGAAAAATTATAGTTAAGTACAACAAAAAAGGTGTCCCGATTGGAGAAGAAGGAACAAAACTTGCTACGTTTGAGGGGATGGTAGCAAGAACGATGGTGCCAATAACTTATGCAACTTGGCATGATGTTGGTAAGGAAACCAAGAAAGAGTTATGGGAATATGTTTTGGTAAGTCTTATATTGGTTGTTAACTTTTTATATTTTAATATCTTTTTGTTTATAGTTTATTTGCTTATATTAATAAATTTTCATGTTGCAGATGAATTTTGTACTTGACCCAACGAGTCTGAGGAACGTACTTAAATCAATTGGGAAAAAATGGAGAAACTTCAAACATTATCTATTCAAGAAATTTATTGAGAAATATAAAGATGGCCCTGAACCGAACTTACTCAATCCTCCAGAAATGTATCCATTTTTGAAGAAAGCCGATTGGAGACTTTTTTTAGCACAAAGACTTTCAAAACAGTGGCAGGTTGTTCAACTTTGTGGATTTGTATTTGTTGACTATTCACTAACTTTATTATTTTTATTGCAGGAAAAGAGTGAAGGTGGTAAGAAAGTACGTTCACATAATAAATACAATCATCGCTTAAGCAGAAAAGGATACGTGGGACTCATGGATGAGATTGTATGACTTAAATTAACCAAATAGTTTACTTCTATGGTTTTATGTTAATTATAACTTTTTAATTAAATTAACTTTTGTTATTCTTGGTAATTTAGTCTCAACAAACAAGAATGAATGAAGAGGATATTGATAGATCACTTTTATGGAAGAAAGCAAGAGAAAAGAAAACAGGAGGGTACGCCCAAAATGTCCAAACTGTTGTTGATAAAATTGTATGTTTTCTTTAATTAAAATTTTCCCAAAATGAAAGAAATAGCAATGTACTTTGTTATTTCTACCATTTAGGCTATTTTACTATGGTTACTATAAAAACATTTAATTCTAGGTTGATATAAAAGAACAAAGTAATGAAAGTCTAATGCTATAATCGACAAACTAACAATTTTGATTCTTCATAATGGAACTGTGTATGCTAATAAACCCAGTCAAAGAAAGTCAAGACTACTTGGGACAGAACTGTTTGGTTCTGGACAGTTTTATCCTTAACAGCTGTGATTATTTATAATGGAACAGTGTACGCTACTTGGGACAGAAATGTTTGGATCTGGACATTTTTTATTCTTTATAATGGAACTGTGTATGCTACTTAGGACTTGACAGTTTTAGTCCCTAACAGTTTTGGTCCTTGACAGTTTTCATCCATAACAGTTTGGTTCTTAACAGATTTGGTTCTACACTGTTTTAGTCCCTTAACAGATTTGGTCCTTGAAAGTTTTAGTCCCTAACAGGTTTGGTCCTTGACAGTTTTAGTCCCTAACAGTTTTGGTCCTTGACAGTTTTAGTTCTACACTGTTTTAGTCCCTTAACAGATTTGGTCCTTGAAAGTTTTAGTCCCTAACAGGTTTGGACCTTGACAGTTTTAGTCCCTAACAGTTTTGGTCCTTGACAATTTTAGTTCTACACTGTTTTAGTCCCTTAACAGATTTGGTCCTTGAAAGTTTTAGTCCCTAACAGTTTTGGTCCTTGACAGTTTTCGTCCCTAACAGTTTTGGTTCTTAACAGATTTGGTTCTACACTGTTTTAGTCCCTTAACATATTTGGTCCTTGAAAGTTTTAGTCCCTAACAGTTTTGGTCCTTAACAGTTTTAGTTCCTAACACTTTTGGTCCTTAACAGTTTTATACCTAACAGATTTGGTTCTTAACGGTTTTAGTCCCTAACAGTTTTGGTCCTAAACATTTTTAGTCCCCAACAGTTTTTGTCCACAATTTTAGTCCCTAACAGTTTTAGTCTCTAATCTTTAATTTTGTCCCAACTACATGAAGAGCTACAAAATTCAGAAAATCATGGAGAGGTTACATGTAGGACAAACGATATTCTTACATAGGCCTTAGGTACTGCTGAAAATCGTGGGCATGTACGTGGGATGGGAAAGTATGTAACCCCACACCAATACTTTTATTTACCCAAGACCGTTAAACAGTGCATGGAAAAGGAGAACAAGAAGCTTCATCAACGGTTTAACAAACTTGAAGGAGAGTTAGAAAAATTGAAAAGAAATATGAACACTGTTTCTGAGGGTGCTAGTTGCCAAATGTGGGAGGACAATAAAGATTTTAAAGACAAACCAGTTGACGAATTACTTGTAAGTCTTGGCTACAACTATTTCTTTTTTATTATTAGTTAAGAGTTCTTTAAAAATAAGAATTAATTGCAACTAACATCCTATATGTATATTGTAGGATAATTCTTGTTTTCTTGCAGTTGACGTTTCCTCCAACATAGTTGCCAAAGGAACCATAACGAATTATGGTGTTTCAGGTAATGTGAAAAATATATATTTTTATATTACTACCTTATTTTTACACTTTTAAAAAGATTGTATGTTAATTAGTTTTACCTTGCATATAATAGATGAAACCATTGAAGTTATGATGTACATGTGTGTAAAAGGAGAAGCATTGTTACCAATTCCACTTGAAGAAGAGTTCATTCTAAAGGTTAAAGATGCAGTAGGCTACATACTGAGTTATCCAAGGCATCTAGTCATTCGATGCTCTGATTTGGTAAATATTATCTCTTATTTATTTAAAGCTGCATTTATGTAGGTCTAATTTACATGTATTTAATTTTTTTGTAGGATAAAATGTCAGGAAAACCATCTAAAAAAAAGAAAAATTTGGAAAAGAAGAATTAGAAATCACTAAAGGAAAAAAGCGACAAAGAGAACTAGATGAGGAAAAGGAAAAAGTAAAAGAGAAAGGAAAAGCAAAGGATAAAGGAAAAGCAAAGGAGCAAGGAGTAGATATCATGCGAAGGATGAGGACAAGAGCACAATTGAATACAATGATAAGAGTTGAAAATAACCGTGTTTTGAAAATGACTGCAAACATGGTTGATAAACAAGTTTCAAAGGAAGAGTCTCTGAAAGTGCAATGTGAGGATGAGTTATTTGGTTATGAGAGTTACACTTATATAAATTGGGAAGATTTTCAAATGATTTTTACATTGGATAAACTGACTGGTCCTATCATTACTTGTTACATGATGTAAGTGGTTAATATGAATTTAAATTACTGTTTGTTAAATTGTTTATTTAATCAATTTAGTTTTTTTTTCATGCGTACCAGGTACCTGTATGAGCAAATCAAGAACGGGCTAAGAAGAGATTATGGAATATGTTTTGTTAGCCCAAGTTCAAATGATTTTTGGGTTTTATAGAGGACATTGGGTGTTGGCCGTTCTAGATATGGAAGCATGCCAATGTCGATCCAAAACTGAAGCAAATGATTGAAACGCAAGTATTATTATTTATTGAAACATTATATTATATTATTTGATATATTTCATAAAAATTTTTTAGGGCAATGGTCTTGTATTCCACCCAAATAGGATCTATCAAAAGGGTTAAAATCACTTGGATCAATGTTGTGGTGAGCACCTGAACCATTATAATGATTTTCAACTTTAGCTAATCAGCTATTATGTAACGATTTGCAACTTTGGCTAATCAACTATTATGTAATTGTTTAGTGCCCTCGTCAACCAGGAAGCACCAAATGTGGATACTATGTCTTAAGGTTCATGAAAGAGGTGGTAGAAGGAGGAATAGAAGTACTCAAAAACGACATAAGTAAAAATATTGTGATGATTTTTGCATAGTTTCCTTAGTTAAATGTAAGGATTAGCATTGTACTTTAATTTATTTGGGTTATTTTAGTTAATGCAAGGATTAGCGATGTGCTTTCATTCATTTTGGTTATTATAGCATTATACTTTCATTTGTATTTCAGTTTGGGAGCGGCAAGAGTGAATATACGAATGATGATATTGATGATGTTTGTAAGGAATGGGCATCTTTTGTAACAAACTTTATTTTCCAGTGAAGATGTGGCAATGGATGGTATTATGTGTTTGACACAATGTGTTTGACACAAACAACTATTATTATTTTGTGGTAGTTTGTGTTTGACACACAATGACTTATTTTGTATGACATTGTGTGACAATATAACCTTGGTATGTGTATTAATGATATTTTGTTTTGTATGATATTAAAATTTATGTGTGATTTAATTTTAATATAATCAAAGCATTATATATATATATATATATATATATATATATATATATATATATATATAATATTTTACGACTTACATTGCGAGTCATTAATGTATGTCCTAACTATGTGTCATAACTATACGTCCTAAACGTGTGTCATTAATGTATGTCGTAATTTTACGACTTACATTGCGAGTCATAAATTTAAGTCATAAAAGTATGTCGTAATTGAGTGTCATAACTGTATGTCATAAACGTGTGTCATTAATGTATGTCGTAAATTTACGACACACAAATGTGTGTCATCTGTCATTTATGACAGGGGCTTCCTTGACATACATTTGCGTGTCATCTATACCCTTTATTGAAACGCAATGCGTGTCATTAAAAGCCTTTTTTTCTAGTAGTGTTTATTGTGTATATATTCATAGGAAGAATGTGTTGATATCAATTTACGGATTGCAAGGATTCGTAGGTATAGGGAAGAGTTGGATAGGAAGTTTATTTGTCACACTGAAAAGGATCCATCTAACAAGACATTGTTAGATTTGAAAAGGGAGTATGATGGTTTGTTTGGTCAAGTAGTAAGTGATGGTTTAAGTTCATTAGTTGTCAATGATGAGACTGGGGGTGCTTTTTCTACTTGTAATTACGCAGATGACGGAACAATTAGTCCAAGGGATGATGAGGAACATGCTGATAAACATGATGATGATCATGAGGAGGATGTCATGGATATTGCAGACGATCATACAAAGGTGGATATAGTAAATATGTTATATCCAATTGGGAATGTGCTAAACATAAAAAAACAGTTTGATGCAGGCACATCTGGTCAGGGAACCAAAGTTCCAGATGTTGAAGGAGTGATAAAGACTCCAACAAAGACGTTTTTTTAAGCTTACCGAGGGATCAACACCTGATGCTAAGAAAGACCCATTCGAGTCTCCCATTTCCACTTATATGTTACAGGTAGTGGAAGAGACAGAGAATAGATATTTAGAGAAAAGTAAAAGTCTGCAAGTTAGGAATCCTAATTACATGGGACTGTAAAAAAATTCATCAGCCTAATTTCAATAACATTGAAATTGATGATCAACCTAACTTTAATTTGGGGTCAACCTAGGAATTTAGGAGTGTCCTGGCTGAGTAATACGGTCCGGTAGTGAAAATTGATGGTCACCACGTAAAGGTACCACTTGCAAATACTGACAACGAGGTGGAGGATCTTATGGATGACATACCATTGAGCAGAAGGGTGAGGAAGAAGCCTTCTCAGTACAAACGGTCTCCACATGTTAACAAACATGTCCAAATATTTGATTTTGTAAAGGTGATTGAGGTACTCAGCGGTGATCCCGAGTAAGATTTCTTCACCCTATTAATACCATTTGATTATATATATAATTGGTTGATTAATTAAATACATTGCTTATTTATTTCAAAAACAGGTCATCAATATTTGAAGATAAAAATGGAAACTACGCAAAACGAATAAACATGGAGACGTTTATTCCAGATTGTGCATTGGATATTTATGCTGTCAATGCCGGTGTTTCGTAATGAATCATGAGCAGGGTACAAAAAAGAAGGGTGGACATTCAAGATTGTATATGGATATAATAAATTTTGTAAGTTTATTAAGTATAGCACTTTTTATTAATTTTTGTATACACTAATGAATTTTCTAACTACTTTGAATCGGTGATAGGATGAGACAAATATCAAAGAATTTATGGACAATTTGAACAAAACGTACCAACAATTCTCAACAACAGTCAAAGATTTCATGAAGACAATAAAAGGGAAAGACAAATGGAGCAAATTTGAGCTGGTATACATTTCATATTAAATTATTACTTTCCATGTATATAAAAGTTTCGAAAACTGTTGCATATGATACATGTATGTGTACATATATATGTCTACTAAATCATCTACATATACACATGGAATGCACATATGCATGAGTTTATCGGATACGCGCACGTGTTTTTTTATGCGTTTCTACATATGTACACAAATGCATGTGTACACAAAAAATACGTATGTATACTGATGCATATGTACATATATAATCATTTTGATATCTTAAAGGTATTTTAATTATTATGTATACACATGTAATGCATATGTACACAAAATGCATATATACATAGAAAATGCATATGGTCACAACTCTACTTTTACATATAATCATTCTGTTATATTAAAGAAAATTAAACCAGTATATATACACACAAAATGGATATGTACATAAATACATTTGTACACAATAAATACATATGTACACAAATGGATATGTACATATATAATGATTTTCTTATCTTAATGTTAACTAAATAATTATATCTACACATGCCATGCATATGTACACAAATGCATGTATACACAGAGTATGCATATGTTCACACAAAACGGATATGTGCACGAATGCATGTGTACACAAAATGGATATGTACACACAAAGTAAATTAAACTAGTATACATACACACAAAATGCATATCTACACAAATGCATGTGTACACAAAAGATACATATGTACACAAATGCATATGTACATATATAATCATTTTCTTATCTTAATGTTATCTAAATAATTATATATACACATGCAATGCATATGTACACAAAGGCATATATACACGTAATATGCATATGTTCACAGATGCACATGTACATGTAATCATTCTGTTATATTAAAGTAAATTAATCTAGTATATATACATACAAAATTATGTTTGTACACAAATTGCATATGTTCCCAAATTGCATATGTACACAAATGCATACCTTCATATATTTGATTTTGTTAATAGATTAAATTACATTGTTGTGTTTTGTTTATGCATGTGTTCTTCCCAATTTGTCAAAATTGACGTTTTTATCTGCTTGTCTTTGATTTAAAAAAAAATAGAAGTTCACCTCTTGGATAGCATAAAGAAATATCCTTGGGATTTTCATTTGAACATTCCTAGGAGATTGGTTATTATCTAAATTTTGTCCTTTCATGTATGATATGTTACAACAAATATATTTTAATTGATTTTGATGCAATACAGGTATTGCTTTTTTCAAACATCCTTGTGGAAGTAAAGCACAAAGCTGCGCAAGACATTGGGAATCAAGAGATAAAGTACGCAAAGATGAAATCGCAGATAAATGGAACAGATGAAGATGGCGGTGTTTTTTTGTTGAGGCATATGGGGACTTTCAAAGGTGGTCCATTGAGCAAGTATGACTGTGGGATCTTACCTGAATCGGAGGAACAAAATCATCAATTACGCAAGCTTAGGAAAAAATATGCTACAAAGATATTGCTTAGTCCTATGAACAAGCACGCGGACCATATATCCCAAGAAGCTGAGGAGTTTGGAAAAATACCTGAGAAAGAAAGGAAGAAGATCCTTCTTGAGGCCTATAAGAAAAAGGATGGAAGGTTTAAAAAAGAGTAGTATTATGAACAAGGATTTGGTTTTTTGAATATTATTATAAGTCAAGTGTTTGATCTTGTTTGATTTTAGTAGTTAGTATGATCATATGTGTTGGTGTCATATGGTTTTTATGTTGGTCGTTTGGTGATATACACTTATAAGTATTGAACGTGTTTTTTGGGTTTTTTTGCAATTCAACTTATGAAATGCATATATGCAGTAGACAATATGGTTTCAGTTAAACATATTTTTTTTGTTAACATTAAATTATGCAACTTATTATCTGCACATATGCACATTAAAATATGTAAATGCATATATATATATATATATATATATATATATATATATATATATATATATATATATATATATATATATATATATATATATATATATATATATATATATATATATATATATATATATATATATATATATATATATATATATATATATATATATGCACAATAACACGCTTACACGATTGACCATATGTAACTGCATTTATCTTGACATATGTATATATACATACAGAATGCATATGTACACAAATGCATATGTATACAAAATTAATTTGTACACATATGCATTCTACACTCATATGCCCATATGCACATAAATATTCATAAACACACACATACACATTCAATTGTTAATCCCCATATGCACATATGCACATACACATATGTGAATATGCATATACACATTTACATATGTACGTATCTACATGTACACGTATATGTTGAATATAATAATGAAACTAGTATACATATATACACACGACATGCATGTGTACACAAATTCATATATATACACAAAATGCATATGTACACGAATGCAGATATATACAAAATGTATTTGTACACATAAGCATTATCCACTAATATGCCCACATACACATAAATATAGATAAACACACACATACACACTCAATTGTAAATCCCCATATGCACATATGCACATCCCTATATGTGAATGCACATATACACATTCACATATGCACGTATCCACGTGTACATGTATTTGTTAAATATCATAATTTGATATGATGCATATATGCACTTTTTTTATAATCCCCATATGCACACAAGCACATACCTATATGTGAATGCACATATACACATTCAAAAACACACATTTTCCCATATGCACATATCAAACCAATTCATAAACTTCATAATCTATAACTGTATTAATAAAATAATTAATTATTAAATCGGAAAAATGGCTGTTTCTCAATTCATCAAATCACAATACTGTTTTTGACAATAGTTATTTAATCTAAGAAACATTAATTTATTATCAAATACTTGTATAACTCTATTTATCTCTAGCTTTTTCCATCTTTTTCCTCTCTAGGCAGTTCCGTCTGTCATGTTTCTCATTTGGTGATATTTTCTTCATACAGAATGTACATGTTCGTGGATCCTTTTCCATGTTTTTCAGTGCAATTTCTCTCCTCCCTTTGAGCCTTTTTTCTAGTTCCACCTCCTTTGTTGCGGATGTTTTCTGGATTACATATTGTTATCTCATCTGGTCTACTAACTCCAATTGCTGAATCCATTACTTCAGATCTCGTACGCTAGTCTTTAGGAGGTGGATTGTTTCGTATGGTTACTCGAATATCTTTTAACATTTCAATCAGCTTATCTATTGCATCTTTATCATGTGTAACCATGTTTATAGAATCACCTATTATGGAGTGTATTTTCTGCACATGTGGGTTTTGGCCTATACCATTCTCACCAACATAGGTTATTTTATGCAAATCATCAATATGTATTATACCTTTTTGCCAAAGTTTTAAAAGGTATTTAGAAGGTATACATTTCATGAATTTTGTCTTCATTATACTCAGAATATGCCTGCATAAAATCCCATAATGCTGGAATAACATGCAGCAACATTCAAATGTATCATCTTCTTTTAATATTTTCACCTTCATTCACATAAAAAAACCCATTAATCGTCCATTATACATATATAACCAGTAGTTAGTATACATGTGAATATTCCATTTTAAATAGTTTAAAACAGTAACCTGATAATGAAATTCACCTTCATTCTCACTCAGAACTCCTTTGATGATGCATTAAATAACAAACTTTTGTTGTGATCTTTTGTTGGCATTACTTGTTCAAGCACTATGCATGAATCATATTCCGCAAGTTCAATAACAGAACCTGGTGAGCATGACCATACCGAATCATGTGCCTCCAGTTGGAAAATATGAAAAATTTTATGAGTATAGAGGTCCGCCGCTTGCGCATCAAAAGGTAGTAATGAGACAAGTGGGGGTTTTTGAGTCAGTCACGTAAATTCACTATTTGTTTGTGTGTTCCTTTGTTTGTCCATCGCTGCATCAAACTTACACATAAACATCAACAGATTGGATTTTCTTGACATGAAACTTTGGAAAAAGTAGTTTTCACTCGCTGATCTAGATGTTGTGCGCATCAAACCAATCAACGGTGTTTTGCTGAAATACGAAGGTATCCAACGCTCGCGCATGTTATACATCTCTTTTAACCATTTATTATCATGTAGTTGAAACTCGTCTATTAAACTGCACCATTTTTCCTCAAACACATCTGGACTAATGCACGAGTTCCATATAAGACATTGCAACCTTTTCCTGAAGTCGG
Source organism: Cichorium intybus (assembly GCA_023525715.1). Lineage (NCBI taxonomy): Eukaryota > Viridiplantae > Streptophyta > Magnoliopsida > Asterales > Asteraceae > Cichorium > Cichorium intybus. Next base: position 53,749,254 of record CM042010.1, on the reverse strand, counting down.
TTTGTTATATTATCCTCGCATACACCTACAAATTATTATGGTATACGACACCATTAAACATATGAATCATTAATTATATTAAAATAAAAACAAACAAGTTGTACGTATCTATACTTTATCTGTCAACTTTTTACCTATATGCCACATGCATAGACGGTGCGTGGAGTTTGGAAAAACACGTTCAACAGCTTTGGCCATAGCCGCATCTTGATCCGTGACAACGATATTAGGTTCTCTTCCAAAAGACGAAAGGAATGCTTTCAGTAGACATATATAGTATTCTGATGTTTCTTTTGCTAACAAACCCGCGCCAAATGTTACACATCGTTTGTGGTTATCAATCCCAGTAAACGGAACGAATACCATGCCAAAATCATAATACACATATAAATATATATTCAAAGTAATAAAACAAAAAATATGGCTTCTCCTTGTTCTTACTTGTTTGTACGACACGTAGCATCAAAGGATACAACATCACATAATTCGTTATAGTTTAGTTTTGTGATACCATCAGCCCAAAACAAAGCTCTTAGTTCATCTTTCTCCAACATATAATGGAACGAGAAAGAAGGCGTGTTCTTGCTCCTTTGTGTTAGAAGGCTTACCACCATATTTGCATCGCTATCTCCAATATAGTAATTCAAGTCTCTTGCATAATTTTTCTAGTTGTTTTTCTGTGGACTGTGCTTTTTGTATCCACATTTCAATCCTGTCACGATACCATGAGCCCTTGTCGATCCGATATTTGAAGTATTGAGTTGGTTGATCATATGTTGGTCTGAAAATTGTATTATCCTATAATGTTTTGACATATGCGCAGTTGTCCTCATGTACAACTCATGGTTATGAGTTAAATCAATCGTATTTACCATAAAACTATCACTTTCATCTACACGTTTAAAACCAATCTTTGCAAGACAAGATTGCATTTGGCTAGATCTCTTTCTTTTTTTCTTAAGGCCTTCTCCTTTTAGTGTATCAATATTCGATGTCTCACGTGATCCAGATCTGCTACAAATAACATACTTATAACGTAGTATTCCGTTAGTTGTCTTTGTTGATGCTAATCTTGGATCAAAACCTGCTCTAATTGCATATTTCTTATAGAAGTCTATCCCGGCTTCTAGATTCTCAAAAACCATATCCATTTTGGGATCACAGTCAGCTTTAACATTTGGTATCCCATATTACTGTCTTTGATCCTCCAGGAGATTTTATTTCTGAACTGCTTAATTCATCCTCGATGTCTACATCATCTGAAACATAATAATAAAATAATCATATTTGCATTATCACATATTGATTATTTGTCACATATGCATTTAAATTCATATGCACATATGCATTTATTATTATATGTGGACTGATTTTATTTGTCAAATATGAATTAGACTCATATGCACATATGCATTAGTATGATATGTACATATATTTGATCTGTCACAGATGTAACATACTGACATGCACATATGCACATATCCTGGTATTATTGCATTAACATGACATATCAGACTATCTGACGTGTACATATGCAGACTGGTATGCTTTATGCACGTATGAGCATCTTATTGTTTTTATGCACATGTGCACACATTTTGTCAATATGCATAAATATGATATAACTGTTATTTGTAAATTCAAATAATTCGATTAATCAATGATGTATACTAACTATATGTGTTGTTGGAGGAAACATTCTCTTCTGTAGTCACGTTGTTATCATCATGCACAACAACTGTTGGATTAGGTGTCTAAGCCATGACTTATAATTTGTATTTATCTTATTAATAGAAGCAAAGTCCATTTGGGTTGCCCTTGGTAGTCCAACCGGCATCAAGGTTAAATAGAGAGAGAAATAAATAGTTCGTTAATTTATTATGTGATAATAAATTAATGATAAACTAGTTTGGAATTAATCAGAATTAATTGGAATTAATTTGGAATTAATTAAAAGTGCAGGGGCTAAATTGATTATAAGTGCAGGGGCTAGAATGCAATTGTTCAAAAGTTGAACACTATAAATAAGGCTCTCCCCATCACTTGAAAACTTGCACCATTCCAAATCATCTCCTTGGAATTTCTCTTCTCTCCTTGTCGTCTATAATCCTTCTCTAAGGTTTTATAGCGAGCCGTTCTTAATAAGAGGTTAAGACAGTTAACCTCTGCTTGGGCTTCTGGGTGTGATCTCATTTGAGGCAGGACACTTGTGCTGCTCGGCTTCAAGAATAAAACTAAATGTTAGTTTTATTAATTGTTTTATATAGAATTTTCTGTTAGTCGTTATTAGAAATTTCTGTTAGCCGTTAGAATTATTATTATATGTTCAAAGATAGAAAACATAGATCCTTTCTAGGTTGCATGTGAACTTAGGATTTTAAGTTCATAGATTGCAAAAAAAGCTTACAGTGGTATCAGAGCGTTGGTTGTTTTCTTATTGAATTGCTATAATTGTTTACTTAAAAGATAAATTAAATCGTTTAACGGTTTAAATTTAATTTTAAAATTAAGAGTTAATTTTTGAAAAATTAAATAGATAAAACAGAAATATTTTAAAAGTTTAAAATACATCTTATATATATTATAATTAATAGTTAATATTTTATATATAAGATAAATTGGTTAGTCTTACCGTTAGTAGGCCTCATTCACAAAACTGTCCTATAAAGAGGGTATAAGGCGACTGCCTATAAAATGGTAGTCTAATGGGTATCCATTCTCACCCACCGCTCTCCTGGTCAGTCGAGTGTCGTTAGCCGAACGGGTTTGATGGAACCGCTAAAGCCTCTTAAAAGTATAATTATATATATTTGAAAGTACTAGAACCATTATCAAAATCCCAATCTAGTTACTTTAGGTTAAAAATGTGAATTGATGCTAATCCATGAAGTTGCACATTGCACTTTATGAAACGTTGGTGGAACGTGTGTGGTTTACCGGCACACCAATGGGGGAGAATAAAGAGTGGCAATGGGTGTCTCGGGTGTTATCATTGTTGATGGAGCGTGTGTGGTTTACCGGCACATCAATTTGAGATGATAATGGACCTCGAGAGTACCAAGCTAATTTGCATGGTTATTCACACCCGGTTTGTGATCCTCGACATCCCAGTCACAAACGGTGGGGCATATCTGAGATTAAACATGCTATTGAACAGTTCAATAAATCTCAAAAGAAACTAGGAATTCCATTTATAATAAGATTATTTTTCCGCGGTGGAATTGGCTGAATCGTCATTCGCCTACCTTTATAAAATTTGCTTATAGATTACGGCATCCCTCTTCTATGTTACAAATTGTTATAGTTGGATCCTAGCCTTATTTTATATTGGGTTATTATAAGGACCGACAAGTATCCAATTAAACTTACCTTCTTTTATAGATGTCTTCTGCTGATCAATCCGCTCCCCACTCAAACTCTAGTGTTCCCTCTATCCTCTCACTGTGTTCCAAGGTTCAATTGAACGGGACAAACAATAATGACTGGATTAGAAATATCAAGATGGCTCTGAGGTACGAGAACAAAGAGTATGTCCTCGAGACCGAGCTTGTCGATATTGACTCTGAAACTGCTACTCCCGAGGAGATTGCCTCGTACCAAAAAAATTATGATGATGCGACCAAAGTGGCCTGCATCATGATAGCCACAATGAACCCAGAATTGCAAAGGATATACGAAGACTACTGGCCGTTTGAGATGTACAAGGAGCTTGCGGAAAAGTTCCGCAAGCAAGAGCGCATCGAGAGGTGCGAGGTGGTCAAGGACTTCACGAACAGCAAACCTAAATATGGAGAGTCCATCTGCGCTCATGTGTAAAGAATGCAAGGTTACGTGGAGCGGCTTAGAAAGCTTGTGATGCCTGTACCGGAGGAGTTGGCCGTTGACATAGTGCTTAACTCCCTATCGAGTTCTTATGACTAGTTCAGGCTGGCTTATCATTTGAACAACAATCAGGCTAACTTGACTGAGTTGCATCGCATGCTTCGAGTTGCTGAGGACGGGATGAAGGGTAAAAGTGTACCCTCGGTTAATCAGCCGTCCTAGCCATTGGAAGTAGCAAAGGAAAGAAGAGGAAGGGCCCTCCTAAGCAAAATTGGAGGGAAAAGGTTCAGGTCGGGTCATCAAGCAATGGCTCGAGAACCAAGTCTTCCCAGATTCCTTGTGTGGCCAACCCCGATGAAGCCAACTGTTTCTACTGCAAAGAGAAGGGTCATTGGAAGAGAAGCTGCCCCAAATACTTGCAGGATGTCAAGGATGGGAAAGTAAAACCATCGACAGCAGGTATATACACTATCTCTAAAAACTCACCATCTTCTAATTCTTGGGTCCTTGATACAGGATGTGGTTTTCACATTTGTTCTAATCTGCAGGGCCTAAAGGAAAGCAGGGAGGTGGAGCACGGTAGACTGAACTTGATCATGGGCAATAGGAGATCGTCCCCTGTTACCAAGATCGGCGTTTACAGTTTAGTGCTTAATAGTGATGTTAGTATAAAGTTAATTAATTGTTGCTATTCGCCAGAAATGGCAAGAAACATTATTTCATTTCACGCATTGTTCAGACAAGGATTTCAATTTTCTTTTGATAATAAAATTGGTTCGATTTCTGTTTTCGAAATTGGTATTTTGATTTTTACTGCTTATCCTTGTGATGGTGTGTATGAAACCGTTGAATGTGTTGACAATTTAGGACATAGTGTAAATTATATTGATTCTACTAGTGATGTAGAAAAGGCATGTCTGTGGCATAGTCGGCTCGGGCACATCAGCAAGAAACGCATCGCCCAACTCCAAAAGGATGGAGTGTTGGAATCATTCGACCTCAGGTCGGATGATGTATGCGAATCTTGTCTGTTGGGAAAGATGACTAAATCACCTTTCAAAGGGTCTTTTGAAAGAGGTGAGGGTCTGCTGGACATCATTCACACGGATGTGTGTGGTCCATTCAGATCAACCACAAAGGATGGCACGCGGTTCTACGTAACCTTTACTAACGATTTTAGTAGATACGGTTATATCTATTTAATCAAGCACAAGTCAGACACCTTTGAAAAGTTCAAAGAGTTTAAGAACGAGGTAGAGAATCAATTAGGCAGGAAGATAAAGACGCTCAGGTCCGACAGAGGCGGAGAGTATCTAAGTATCGAGTTCCTAGACTATCTAAAGGAATGCGGAATAGTTTCGCAGTTGACACCTCCCAGGACACCACAGTTGAACGGTGTTGCGGAGAGGCGCAACCGAACCCTGTTGGACATGGTTCGTTCCATGATGAGTCGAGCTTCACTTCCCATTCACTTCTGGGGGTATGCCTTAGAGACTGTCGCCCATATCCTCAATCTTGTCCCTACTAAAAAGGTTGCTAAAACACCTCATGAAATGTGGACGGGGAAAGTTCCCTCGTTGGCACATATCAAAGTCTGGGGTTGTGAGGCTTTCGTTAGACGAGAGACTCAAGACAAACTCGCAGAAAGAAGCGAAAGGTGTTTCTTCCTTGGTTATCCCAAACAGTCCTTTGGATATCTATTCTACAGACCGAGCGAGGACGTGGTCTTTGTAGCTAGATGAGCAGTCTTTCGAGAGAGAGAGCTCATATTCAAAGAGGACAGTGGGAGTACCATTGATCTGGAAGAAATTCAAGAATCATCAGATGACGCAACCTTAGGAGAAACTAGCAACCAACATAAGGAAGAAGTTCCTGTTGGTCCGACAGATGTATCCTTACCTCTTAGGAGTTCCGGTAGGGTTAGCATGCCACCAGAGTTTTATGGGTTCCATATAACTTCGGATGGGGACACGTTTGTCAGTGATAGGACACTGATAAATTTAGATGAACTAGCTAACTACTAGGAAGCAGTGGCGGGCCCTGAGTCTGCCAAGTGGAAAGAGGCCATAGATAGCGAGATCAAGTCCATGTATGACAATCAAGTTTGGAACTTGGTTGACAACGTACCAGGTCGAAAGACAGTCGGGTGCAAATGGATCTTCAAGAAGAAGACCGACATGGACGGAAAGGTACACACTTTCAAGGCAAGACTGGTTGCGAAGGGCTTTACTCAAACCCCAGGGGTTGACTATGACAAGACCTTCTCACCAGTAGCCAAGATAAAGTCTATTAGGATTATACTGGCCTGCATTTCATGACTATGAAATTTGGCAGATGGACGTCAAAACCGCTTTCCTTAATGGAAAGTTGACTAAGGATGTTTACATGAATCAGCCAGAGGGTTTTGTCGACGCAAAGTATCCCAATAAAGTGTGTAAGCTTGAGAGATCAATCTACGGATTGAAGCAAGCTTCTCGCAACTGGAATTTTTGTTTCCATGAGAAAGTCAAAGAGTTTGGTTTCTCTAGGAGCGAGGATGAGTCATGCGTATATGTCAAGGCTAGTGGGAGTATAGTCACCTTTCTAGTGTTGTATGTCGATTACATACTGCTTATGGGAAACGATATTCCAACCTTGCAAGATGTCAAGACTTGGCTTGGGTAATGTTTTGCCATGAAGGACCTAGGAGAGGCAGCTTACATTCTCGGGATAAGAATATTGAGAGATAGGAAGAAGAGAATAATTGGACTTAGTCAGGGTACATAATTGGAAAAGGTACTAAAGAGGTTTAGTATGGAAAATTCCAAGAAGGGAGAGCTACCTATCCAAAATAATGCAAAATTGAGTAAGACTCAAAGTCCGAGTACAGACGAAGAAATAGCTGAAATGAGTCGGGTACCTTATGCTTCGGCTGTAGGATCGATCATGTACGCTATGACGTGTACTCGCCCTGACGTGGCTTTTGCTTTAAGCATGGTCAGTCGGTACCAGGGTAACCCTGGAAGGGCGCATTGGATAGCTGTGAAAAATATACTCAAGTATCTGCGAAGGACAAAGAACATGGTGTTAGTCCTCGGTGGCAGTGATACCTTGAGAGTTGAAGGATATACAGATGCCAGTTTTCAGACGGATAGAGACAGTGGTCGGTCTCAGTCGGGCTGGGTTTTCCTTTTGAACGGTGGAGCAGTTACTTGGAAAAGTTCCAAGCAAGAAACAGTCGCTGATTCTACGTGCGAATCAGAGTACATAGCAGCAAGTGAAGCGTCGAAGGAAGCGGCTTGGCTGAAGAACTTTATCGGTGACCTTGGAGTAGTCCCGAGTATTCAGGAGCCCTTGGAACTGTTCTACGATAACGAAGGTGCGGTCGCCTTGACAAAGGAACCGCGAGATCATGGAAAGTCCAGACATATCGACAGAAAGTACCACTACATCAGACATAGGGTAGAAGAAGGTCACCTCCTTGTAAAGAGGGTATCATCGTAAGATAATCCTGCAGATTCCTTGACAAAGGCTCTGAGTAGGATTAAGCATAATCAGCATGCTAGGAGCATTGGATTAAGAGATGATATAAGTTTTTGTAATTAGATAGGTTTTGAAACTTATAACAATGTTATTGTATTTGACTTATGTGATTTAATAATGGAGATTTATTAATGAGTAATGGTCTACTAATTTTGTCAATAATATATCATTGTGTTTCATTTTGCATGTTTTACTTCCTGAATAATTGGATTATTCAAATATCCACAGTCGCTCATACTTTTAGGGAGTAAGTATGAAGCAAGGCTGTCATGAATTAGTTGTAGATTGTCTAAGGAGTTAGACATTGCAATAAGATTGTTGCAACATTCATGAGTACTTGGAAATGGAGATTTGAGTATTGGATAAACCCGCACTCAATGGATTGCTTCATGGATTATATCACGAGCAATATTGAGACGATAATATCTTTTGATCTTTAAGCTAAGACATATGAGTTATGATTTACTAGACGGTTGTTCATTGATAATACAAAAACGCATCGGTAACTCGGTGTTATAAAACGTGTTGTTGTGAGTAATTTGTCTGGTAAAAGACATAAGTATATGAGTCAAAGTTTATTCGTCCCTTGACCCTAACGGGGAACAGATATCTGTAGGCCTCTCGATGAATTTGAAGTTGACTAAAATGGTTGGCCAACCGGGACTAAATTGGTAGTCTAAGAGTCATATACAAATCGGAAATCGAGGAACAGTGAATCAGACCAGATTGATTTTATCCATGTCTTGAGTCTGAAAAATATCTAGTTGGACGGAGGATCATCTGATCACTTATCTTTGGACAGAACTGACTAGGTCAGAGTTCGGCAGCAGCTTCTAGGAAGCTACAGTTTGCTAATTAATCTGAAGATAAATGGACAATTAAAGTCATAGACTTATCCAAGTGGGAGACTGTTGGATTAGGTGTCTAAGCCATGACTTATAATTTGTATTTATCTTATTAATAGAAGCAAAGTCCATTTGGGTTGCCCTTGGTAGCCCAACCGGCATCAAGGTTAAATAGAGAGAGAAATAAATAGTTCGTTAATTTATTATGTGATAATAAATTAATGATAAACTAGTTTGGAATTAATCAGAATTAATTGGAATTAATTTGGAATTAATTAAAAGTGCAGTGGCTAAATTGATTATAAGTGCAGGGGCTAGAATGCAATTGTTCAAAAGTTGAACACTATAAATAAGGCTCTCCCCATCACTTGAAAACTTGCACCATTCCAAATCATCTCCTTGGAATTTCTCTTCTCTCCTTGCCGTCTATAATCCTTCTCTAAGGTTTTATAGCGAGCCGTTCTTAATAAGAGGTTAAGACAGTTAACCTCTGCTTGGGCTTCTAGGTGTGATCTCATTTGAGGCAGGACACTTATGCTGCTCGGCTTCAACAATAAAACTAAAGGTTAGTTTTATTAATTGTTTTATATAGAAATTTCTGTTAGTCGTTATTAGAAATTTCTGTTAGTCGTTAGAATTATTATTATATGTTCAAAGATAGAAAACATAGATCCTTTCTAGGTTGCATGTGAACTTAGGATTTTAAGTTCATAGATTGCAGAAAAAGCTTACAACAACTTCAAGGTCGTTAGTATCTACATCACCATCAACTTCAACCTCATTATTATCTCCATCACCTTCTGTTACTATGTCGCTTTCATAATAATTAACATCTTTATGGTTTATAAAAATATCATGCCTGAACAAACATATAACTGAAGGGTTTGGTACAAACTATGAACTAGAAAATCCTAAGTTCACATACAACCATAAAAGAGATCTATGTTTTTCTACTATGAACATATAATAAAAAACCTAAAGGCCAACAATTATTTCTAAAGAATAATTCAAAAGAACCAACCTCTGATTCTTGATCCAGAAGCTAGCAGCAAAAGTATTATGCCTCAAGTGGAGTCACACCCAAGCAATGGAGGAGAGAAGACAGTAGAGTTTCCTTGAGAGATGAGTTGGCACAGGATTAGGGTTCCCCTGGGGTTCCCTATTTATAGTTTCAGGTGGCACAGCTTAAAACCCTAGAGCCCAACTTTTGACAAGCCTTTTATCAAATGGGCAAGGCTTTACTAAACCCTAATTAGGGTTTCGAGATTTGTGGTGTCACCACAAAATCTCGCCACTTTCCACCCCATCCACTGACCAGTCAATATTCAACTATTGAATAATTACAGAACCAGTCCTGCACTTTTAATTAATTAAATTAATCACTAAATTAAATCCAATTAATTCTCGATTAATTTCTAATTAATTATTATAGTTTCTAATTAATATATTTACACTTAAACATATTAATAAACCATTTATTTATTTCTATTGATTTATCAAAGGGTAAATTGCATAAAAGTCACTAACTTTTCCAATTTTCTCGATTTTGACACTGCATTTTTAGTTTTTGCAATTAAGTCGTTATGTTTTCATACAAATTGCAATTAAGTCATTATATTTTCCAAAAAGTTGCGAAAATGACCATATGATTGGATGACAACAGGTTACCAGGTCATATGGTCAGATTTGCAATTTTCCAGAAAACCTAATGACTTAATAGCAAAAATAAAAAAACATAGTGTCAAAATCTAGACATCTGAAAAAGTTAGCGACTTTTCGGGTTCGGGTTATTCGGTTACGGTTCCGTTTTTGGGTTGGTGATAGCCTTTAATCGGTTTGGCGGTTCGGGTTCGGTTTGGTTAAAAAATTTCGGTTTGAAACCGTAAACCGTTTAAAAATTAATATTAATATATACTTATTTTTATATTAGATTATATAACACCTTTTTTTTCCTAATAGAAATGATAGCATTAGGAATTACAATTAAATGGTTCGTCTAATCTTATTTGAACGTTTAATCGGTTTGGTTAAAAAATCTGGTCCCAAAACAACAATATTAAATGGTTCGTTTTCATATTTACCAAAAACAAGGTCACCTTACCTAATTAGTTTGGTTGAAAATAATATTGTTCATTACATTTTTTTTGTAGTTGACCAAAGATGACTATCCAATCATTTTCCATGACAATTTGAGTTTACATAATCAATTTGGTTCAAGAATAATATTTATCCGTGACCTATACATTTCTTTTTTTAATTACATATTTGAAGTTATTTCATTTATTTAATCAGTGTAATATTGATCATTTCAGGTAGGCAAATCTTTCTTTAGAAAAACAAAAGATAAGCAAGCTTTTGAGCGGAATATGATCATTCATGCTATTAGAAGATGTGTTTCAAAACGTACATCATTCCATGGCATGTTATTTAGTGAATTGTTAAACTTTTACCGTAAAATAACAATTTATTATTTGAGTTTTTGTTAAATGGTTTAATCAACCCGAACTCGCTAAAACAGAAACTCGATTAACCCGTAAACCGAAAACCGACTTTTATATGGTTCGGTTTATGGGCAGTTTGGTGACGTACCTCAAACTGACTATCCCGAACCGTTTAACCCGCGAAACCGAAAAACCGCCCGATGATAACCCCTATAAATTACATAGGGTAAATTGCATAAACGTCACTAACTTTTCCAAATTTCTAGATTTTGACACTATGTTTTTTATTTTTGCTATTAAGTCATTAGGTTTTCTAAGAAATTGCAAATCTGACCATATGACCTGATTGTCATATGGTTATTTTCGCAACTTTTTGGAAAACATAATGACTTAATTGCAATTTTTTTGAAAACATAATGACTTAATTGCAAAGCTAAAAATGTAGTGTCAAAATTGAGAAAATTGGAAAAGTTAGTGACTTTTATGCAATTTACCCTTATTAAACAATTAATAAATCAACCTTTCTCTCTACTAACTTCTACATCAATCTTCCTGCTATGAGGGCAACCCAAATGGACTTTGATTCAATTAATAAGATAAATACAAATATAAAGTCATGTCTTAGACACATAATCCAACAGTCTCCCACTTGGATAAGTCTATGACTTTAATTTATCTTCTGATTTATAAATCTCAGTTTCTGAAGAAACTGTTACTCAACTTTAACCTAGTCAGTTCTGTCCAAAGATAAGTGATCGTATGATCCTCTGTTCAACAAGATATTTTTCAGACTCAAGACATGGATTAAGATCGATCTTGGTCCGATACTCTGTTTCTTGATTTCCGATTTTGCTTATGACTTTAAGACTATTACCTTAGTCCTGGTTGGCCAACCCTTTCAGTCAACTTCAAAATCACCGAGAGGCCTACAGATATCAGTTTCCCTCAGGTCAAGGGACGAATAAGTTTCGACTCATATAGTTATACCATTCACGAGTCAGATCACTCACAATAATACGTTTTATAACATCGAGTTATCGATGCATTTTCGCATTATCAATGAGTGACTGTCCGGATAATTACAACTCATATCTCTCCACTTTAAGATCATAAGATATTATCATTTCAACATTGCTTATGATGTAATCCATGAAGCAATATGTTGAGTGCGGGTTTATCCAATACTCAAATCTCTATTTCTAAGTACTCATGAATGTTGTATCAGTCTTACTGCAATGTCTAACTCCTTAGACAATCTACAAACCAGTTCATGACAGCCTTCGTTCATACTTACTCCCTAAAAGTATGAGCGACTGTGGAACTTTGAATAATCGAGTTAATTTAGGAAGTTAAACATGCAAAAATGAAATACAATATTAACAATTGACAAAAGCATTAAACAATACTCATTTATAAATCTCTATTATAAAATCGTCAAAGTCAATTACATTAATACTTTTACAAATTTCAACCTATCTAATTACTAAAACTAATATCATCCCTCAGTACAATGCTCCGAGCATGTTGATTGTGCTTGATCCTACTCAGAGCCTTCGTCAAAGGATCTGCAGGATTGTCTCCCGATGATACCCTCTTAACCAGGAGGCGACCTTCTTCTACATGATGTCCAATATAGTGGTACTTTCTTTCGATATGCCTGGACTTTCCATGATCTCGCGGTTCCTTTGTCAAACCGACCGCTCCTTCGTTATCGCAGAATAGTTCCATCGGCTCCTGAATACTCGGGACAACTCTAAGGTCACCGATGAAGTTCTTCAGCCAAGCCGCTTCCTTAGACGCTTCACTCGCTGCTATGTACTCTGATTCGCAAGTTGAATCAGCCACCGTTTCTTGCTTGGATCTTTTCCAAGTAACCGCTCCACCATTTAATAGAAATACACAGCCCGACTGAGAGCATCCACTGTCTCTATCTGTCTGAAAGCTGGCATCTGTATATCCACTTACCTTTAAGTCATTACTGCCACCAAGGACCAACACCATGTTCTTTGTCCTTCGCAGATACTTAAGTATGTTCTTAACCGCTATCCAATGTGCCTTACCAGGATTTCCCTGGTACCGACTAACCATGCTGAGTGCAAAGGATACGTCGGGGCGAGTACATGGCATATCATACATGATCGATCCTACAGCCGAAGCATAAGGTGCTCGACTCATGTCAGCTATTTCCTCATCGGTACTCGGGCATTGAGTCTTACTCAATTTGGCATTACTTTGGATTGGTAGTTCTCCCTTCTTGGAATTTTCCATACTAAACCTCTTTAGTACCTTTTCCAAGTATGTACACTGGCTAAGACCTATGAGTCTTTTCTTTCTATCTCTTAATATTCTTATCCCTAGGATATAGGCAGCTTCTCCAAGCTCTTTCATGGCGAAACACTTCCCAAGACTTTACATCTTGCAAGGTCAGAACGTCGTTTCCCATGAGTAGTATGTCATCCACATAAAGCACCAGAAAAGTGACTATACTCCCACTAGCCTTGACATATACACATGACTCATACTCACTCCTAAAGAAGCCAAATTCCTTGACTTTCTCATGGAAGCAAAGATTCCAACAGCGAGAAGCTTGTTTCAATCCGTAGATTGATTTCTCAAGCTTACACACCTTGTTAGGATGCTTTGTGTCTACAAAACCCTCTGGCTGATTCATGTAAACATCCTCAGTCAACTTTCCGTTAAGGAAAGCAGTTTTGACATCCATCTGCCAGATCTCATAATCATGAAACATAGCTATGGCAAACATAATCCTAATCAATTTAATATTGGCTACTTGTGAGAAGGTTTCATCATAATCAACCCCCAGGGTTTGAGTGAATCCCTTCGCGACCAGCCGAGCTTTAAAGGTGTGTACCTTTCCATTCATGTCGGTCTGCTTCTTGAAGATCCACTTGCACCCGACTGTCTTTCGACCCGGTACATTGTCAACTAAGTTCCAAACTTGATTGTTATACATGGACTTTATCTCGCTGTCCATTGCCTCTTTCCACTTGGCAGACTCGGGGCCTGCCACCGCTTCACGGTAGTTAGTTGGTTCATCCAAATTTGTCAGTGTACGATCACTGACAAACGTATTACCATCCGTAGTTATATGGAAACCATAAAACTCGGGTGGCATGCTAACTCTACCCGAATGCCTAAGGGGCAATGAAATGTCAGTCGGTCCAACAGGAACCTCTTTCTCATGTTGGTGGCTAGTTTCTCCTAAGGTTGTTTCATCGGGCGTCTCCTGAATTTCTTCGAGATCGATTGTACTCCCACTGTCCTCTTTGGAAATGAGCTCTCTCTCTCGAAAGACTCCTCGTCTAGATATAAAGACCACGTCCACGCTTGGTCTGTAGAACAAGTATCCAAATGACTGTTTTGGGTATTCGATGAAATAACATCTCTCACTTCTTTCTGCGAGTTTGTCTTGAGTCTCTCGTCTCACAAAAGCCTCACAACCCCAGACTTTGATGTGCACTAACGAGGGAACTTTTCCCGTCCACATCTCATGAGGTGTTTTAGCAACCTTTTTGGTTGGGACAAGATTAAGGATATGGACGGCAGTCTCTAAGGCATACCCCCGAAATGGATTAGAAGTGAAGCTCGATTCATCATGGAATGAACCATGTCCAACAAGGTTTGGTTTCGCCTTTCAGCAACACCGTTCAACTGTGGTGTTCTCGAAGGCGACAGCTGTGAAACAATTCCACATTCCTTAAGATAATCGAGAAACTCGATACTACGATACTCACGGCCTCTGTTGGATCTAAGCATCTTTATCTTTCTGCCTAATTGATTTTCTACTTCGTTTGTAAACTCTTTGAACTTTTCAAAGGTATCTGACTTGTGCTTGATTAAGTAGATATACCCATATCTACTAAAATCGTCAATGAAGGTCACATAGAACCGCGTGCCATCTTTTGTGGTTGTTCTGAAGGGACCACACACATCTGTGTGTATGATATCCAACAAACCTTCACCTCTTTCAAATTAACCTTTGAACAGTGATTTTGTCATCTTGCCAAATATATAAGACTCGCATACATCATCTGATTTAAGGGTGAATGATTCCAACACTCCATCCTTTTGGAGTTGGGCGATGCATTTCTTATTAATATGGCCAAGGCGACAGTGCCACAAACACGCCTTTCCTATACCATTCGAATAATCAATATGTAACACATTTTTACCATAATTATCAACACACATAATAGTCTCATGCACTCCATCACAAGGCATAGCATTAAAGATAAAAACATCATTTTTAAAAACTGAAATTGAACCATACAATTTATCAAAATCATAATAAAATCCTTGTCTGAACAATGCATGATAAGAAATTATGTTCCTTGCCATATCAGGCGAATATAAACAATTATGTAATTCTAAACTAACTCCATTACTAAGCACTAATCTATAGACACCGATATTGGTAACAGGTGACGTTCACCTATTGCCCGTGACCAGATTCAGTCTACCGTGTTCCAGCTCCCTACTTTCCTTTAGTCCCTGCAAATCAGAACAGATATGAAAACCACATCCGATATCAAGGACCCAAGAACAGGAAGAAGATGAGTTATTAGAAATTGTGTAAGTACCTGCTTGTGATGGCTTCACTTTGCCATCCTTGATGTCCTGCAGATACTTGGGGCAGCTTCTCTTCCAGTGACCCTTTTCTTTGCAATAAAAACAATCAGCTTCCTTTGGATTAGTAACGTGTGGATTGCCTGAAGACTTGGTTCTCGGGGCAATGCTAGATGACCCGACATGAACCTTTTCCCTCCAATTTTTCTTAGGAGGGCCCTTCCTTTTCTTTCCCTTTCCAGATCCAATTGCCAAGACTGGTTGACTAACCAAGGGTACACTTTTACCCTGCATCCCGTTCTCAGCAGTTTGAAGCATGCGATGCAATTCAGCCAAAGTGGTCTGATTGTTGTTCAAATGGTAAGCCAGTCTGAACTGGTCATAAGAACTCGGCAAGGAGTTAAGCACTATGTCAACGGCCAACTCCTCGTGTACGGGCATCGTAAGCTTTCTAAGCCGATCCACATAACCTTGCATCCTTTGCACGTGAGTGCAGATGGACTCTCCATCCCTAGGCTTGCTGTTAGTGAAATCCTTGACCACCTCGCACCTCTCGATCCGCTCTTGCTTGCGGAACCTTTCCGCGAGCTCTTTGTGCATCTCGTAGGGCTAGTAGTCTTCATAAATTCTTTGCAGTTCAGGGTTCATGGTGGCGATCATGATGCATGCCACTTTGGTAGCATCATCGAAGTGTTTTTGGTATGAGGTAATTTCCTCGGGAGTAGCGGTATCTGGTCAACTTCAACTAGCTCGGTTTCCAGAATATACTCTTTGTGTTCAAACCTTAGAGCCATCTTGTGTTGGATTAGGTGTCTAAGCCATGACTAATAATTTGTGTTTACCTAATTAATAGTAGCAAAGTCCATTTGGGTTGCCCTCATAGCTGGAGGTTTGGTAGAAAGTTCGGTAGAGAGAAGGGTTGATTTATTATGGGATTAATAAATCAACAGGATTTAAGTATATGGTTTGTTAATATATTAAAGTGATAATATATTAACTAGAAACTATATTAATTGATTAATAATTAATCAAGAATTAATTGGATTAATTTTTGTGGCGTTAATTAGATTAATCAGGAGGACAGGGGCTAAAGTTGTTCCAATTCAATAGTTGAATTGACACGCGCGGCGCGCCAAAGCATGGGCCGCGGCGCGCGTATGGATAATCCGGAAAATGGCTTAGAGATAGGGTTTATCTTTGTTTGAAAGTCAAACGAGGTTTATCTCTATGGGTCATTTGGTTGCATATAAATAGGGACCCCTGGACGTCATTATTAAGGGCTATTCTCTTCTATTCTCTCTGGAATTTTCGTCCACCCTCTAGCTCCCTGGGTGTAATCTCATTTGAGGCAGGACACTTGTGCTGCTTAGCTTCAAGATTAAACTAAAGGTTAGTTTTTCTGATTTATTTCTTTTAGTTAATTTTGTTTGGCCTTTAGGAATTAGTTACATGTTCAAAGCAAGAAAACATAGATCCTTTCTAGGTTGCATGTGAACTTAGGTTATTTAGTTCATGGTTTGTAGAAAACCTTTCAGTGGTATCAGAGCATTTGGTTGTTTTCTTATTGAATTGCTGTAATAGTTTTTCCTAAAATTTAGGGTTTATTGTTTCTAAATCCTAAATAGGGCCAATCGATTTTAAGGTTAGGGTTTTTAAAACCCTAGCCCCTCCCGTTGGTAATTTCGGAATTTACATAGGGTTTAGAAGGCTTTCTATTTTTGGTAACTTTAATTGTTTAATTAAAAGGATAACCTTAAACCCATTATTTGTTTTTTCGAAAATTAGGGGTTTAAGATAGGTTTAAATTAATTTGATTAATTTGTGAAACCTATCTACATTTGAATTAATTTAATTAATTGTTTAATTAAAAGATAATTCAAGGGATTGAATTTAATGTTAATTTAATGGTTAAATTTCGAAAATTAAAGGATAAATCCTAAATATTTTAAAAGGTTTAAAATATCTAGATTTAATTAATTTAATCAATTGTTAATTAAAGGATAATTAAATCGATTTTTAAAGGTTTAATTTAATTTTTAATTTAATAGTTAAATTTGGAAAAATTAAAAGACAAACCACGAATATTTAAAGGTTTAAAATACATCTTATATATATTATTAAAGGTTAATACTATATGTATAGATAAATTGGTTAGTTAAATCAATAGTAGGCATCATTCACGAAACTGATCTATAAAGTGGGTATAAGGAGACTGCCTATAAAATGGCGGTCTAATGGGTGTTCACTCTCACCCACCGCTCGCCTGATCAGTGGAGGGTCGTTAGCCGAACGGGTTTTGATAGGACCGCTTAACCATTAAAAGTATAATGATCAAAGTACTAGAACACTTTACAAAAATCCCTATCTAGTTACTTTAGAAAAAAAATGTGAATTTGATGCTAATCCATGAAATTGCACATTGCACTTTATGAAACGTTGGTGGAGCGTGTGTGGGTTACCGGCACACCAATAGGGGTTCATAAAGAGTGGCAATGAGTTTCTCGGGTGTTATCATTATTGATGGAGCGTGTGTGGGTTACTGGCACATCAATTTGAGATGGTAATTGACCCCGAGAGTACCAAGCAAATTTGCATGGTTATTCACACCCGGTTTGTGATCCTCGGTATCCCAGTCACAAACGGTGGGGCATATCCGAGATTAAACATGCCATTGAACAGTTTAATGAATCTCACAGATCTAGGAATTTCATAAGACTGAAATTGATAAAAGTTATCTGCCTTAATGACCACTGTGTTGTGACTATGGCATCCCTCTTCACAGCATAGTTGGGGTATTTTGGATCCTAGCCTTGTTAAATAATATATATTGGGTAATTATTTAAAACGATTAATTAAACTAATAAATTCAATTTTTATATATGTCTGAAGAAAGTGTCATTCTCCTCCTTCCCCTCATTCACCCTTTTCTGAGAGCTTCAGAAAGCACCTGTTAAATATGGTAAGGCTGACTGGCCTTGACTATGTGGTCTGGCTTTGCAATTAGAGAATAGTTATTAGTTTTGCTGGCAAACCATATCCAACTGAGTGTCCGCTCCCAAACATGGCATCACACAGCAGCTTGTGATGAGCATGACTCCTTGACTATTGAGTCCAAGGAAGTTCGTTGCCTTATGCTATTGATCATTGACCCCGAGTTCCGCAGGGATTTAGAATTCCTGGGGTCAGATAAGTTAGCACGGCTGGTTGAGGAATGGTTTCGAGAACTAGTTGAAAAAAGGAACGAACTAGGATTTTCAAAGAGCTTGAAGTTGCAAGCTAGAGGGAAATAGCACCAGTTTGCATGTTCCCAAGATTGAGGGTTACATAGGCGAACAGTATAAAACTGGTTTCCCTTTGTGATCGGGAGTTAAGCATTAGCTCGACTCGCTGATTTGTTCATCCAGATGAACAGAAAGGGTAACCGGATAAGACAATCGTGGAAATGCATTCGATGTCGACTATGTATGAGTCATTCATGGTGAAGCATAGTTTCAATGATTCAGCTACTTCATGATTGAGTCCAGTTTTAAGGTGCATCAAGAAATGATCCGGATCGTCCGGACTCATTGTTCGATTTCTCAAACTGGGAATCCATAAGGTGGGACACAGTCACAGAAAGATTGGAGAAATGCTCTAAAGCCAAACCGTTTGGCAAACTCAGCAATATTTTAAAACTCAGAACACCTGATCCTCATTTCCTTGATCTAGGATGTGTTTCTCACATTTGCTCTGTATGAACGGACTCTGTAGGATGCGGAATGTTGTCGCACAGGAACATATTCAGATTGGATCTGGAGCTCGTGCAGTTTTTGGAATTAAGCTAGATATTTGTTCTTGTTATTAGTTTATAGATACATATGACATGGATTCGCATAGTACATTGTTCTGAGGATAATTCTGGTTTAATAAAATATTTTTCTTTTAAAACATGATTGTTTTAATTGTCCTCGAAATGTTGTGTGAATGTGTTGATGACGTAAATGGTAATAACTTGAATGTTGATACATCCAATGGGATTGGAATTATGAATTGTGTTCCTTATGATTGTTAAAGTGAATTTTATGAGAATCATTTCAACCAAAGGTCCAGTTGGACAGGACTTTGGAATCATTTGACTTAGAGTCACATGATGAATTGAATTCTTAATAACATCAGTTGTTGCAAGAAATGCATCACCCAAAGATCCAATGGATAGGATTTTAGAATCAGTTGACTTGGAGTCAGGTGATGATTGCATGTCTTGAACAATATTAACAAAGTCATAAAATTTACATAGGATGTAAAAGACCTTAAGATTTTGAGCAACAGACACATAAGTTACTGTGTATTGCTTGAATCTTCGAACAGAACACGATTAGTTATACTTTCTGATATTTGCCAAATAGTTTGACAAATATGGCTTCGCTTATCGGAATAAGCGATTGATTGGAACCTTGAAGTGTTCAAGGATTTCAAAGGAAGTATAATATCAAAAGAACCTGGGTGACAACATAGACTGAGAAAATGTTTCACAGTTTATCCTCTTCCAAGAACATTAATCGTTATAATGTGTCTTAGGGAAGATGATGGAGCATTGATCGAAATAGTTTTTGATCCTCAATGTATAAGATACAATTCCGATTAGTATTTCAATGAATTGAATATTCAACCAGTCAGACCGCAGAAGCCATATTCCGACCATATCTTAGACTAAGTAGGTTATGTCGACACTGTATGAAATGTAATGCTGGGATCGTCCCACTGGTACATAGAAAGTCCAGGGTCATGTAGCATTCGTCTGAATCTCATGACAAGCCTGAAACTGATCAGCAATGTCGTTTCATTGGCCATCCCGGTTATCCTTTGAAAAAAGAGTTCTTTTAGAAAGAGCTCATGTTCTAAGGAAACAGCGGGAGTAAGAATAATCCTGAAGGAGTTCAGGGATTAGCCAAGTGAAAGAACCTTTAGTCACCACTGGGCCTTGACCAGGAATCGGATTCATGTTAAACCTGACATACCCTCTCTTCGCTTGACCAGTAGTTATTGTCACCGTCATAAGGAGTTATGATCTAGGTGATATACCGAGTAGTGGTAAAACACTAAAGATGGTACGAATAAGTAATCCGACTACTAGGAAGCATTGGTGAGCCCGGTTGCTGCCAAATAAGAGAACCTTAGCGCGAGACACAATCTATGTGGCAGTTTGATTGATTTAACAACTGGTCTAGGAACCAGTGGGAGTAATTGAATCATCAAAAGAAGGGAACATAGAAATGTACTTACAGAACATCTGGTTGAATGAGTCATCACTTGGGGTCAAGCAATTGATTCCGAGAGAGGCACTCTGAATAGAAGATGAAATTCGAGAGGAATTTGCGTGGCATAGTGTGAGTCGTTAGTGGAGCGTGTGTGGTTTACCGGCACACTAATAGGGACTCACATAGAGCATGCCATTACAAAAGGTACATGGCCCCGGGATTCGTCCCATGGGCATCTCGCAAGAAAGGATATTCAGATTCTCAAAATAGGCCAAAAGGTTTGGATTTTGTGAATAGCCTGGAAGATTTCCTTTAATATGTCGTAAAGGTTTGGATTTCGGTTTCGCAAAATGTGTCAAAAGTTCTGGATTTTGTGAATAGTCTGAAAGAGTCATATAACCGTGTCAAAGTCAGTGGGAGTATCGTTGTCATCTGCTATCATTGTATGTGGGTTACATACTGGTTCTAGGAAACGTCTCTTATCATTACAAAGTGTAATGACTTGGTGTTAAGAAACGGTTCACTATGAAAGACTTTAAGAGATACAACATATTCAGGTGGTTGTGAATATCTATTAGATAGATCAGAATTCTGCCAATATGATCTTGATGAGATTCAAGATGCATAACCCTAGCAAAGGAGTTTCCTTTCATTGCAAAGTGTAATGAATTGGCATGAAAGAAACAAAGAAGGTGCAGCATACTCACATAGTTCATAGACATCTATCAGATAGATGAGACTGACAGTATAAACTTAGCCTTTGAGAATATGATCTTGATGGGATTCAAGATGCATAAGAAAGAGTCTCCGAAAGGAAATGGTTTCCGGAAATCATGACACAAGGATTATTGGTAATCATAGGATTCCGAAAGGGTTTGGAATGAGATTACATCAGGTTCCACGAGCCTCTTAGACCAATCAGAAGTGTTATGAACATATGCAGATAACTTGATGCTTAAAGCATGGTAAGTTGGTTTCAGGATATGACTTGGCTGAGAGTACTTATTGGATTTTGAACACACGTGAGAAATCATTGGGAAATCATTAGGGTGAACGATTTGAAAGGAGTTTCAAATCAGTGATTGGTTACACCAGGACGTGATGCTATAGGACTTCATGGTTAAAGTGTTTCGTAGGTTTCTGATGGAGCGCGTGTGGTTCACCGGCACATCATGATACCTCGAAATAGTATTAGGGTGCAGTCATGTAGACTAGAGACCGCGAGAACTGGGTGTAGTCACAGTATACATCACCGGAATGGAGTTGTGAGAGAGAAAGACATAATGACAAATTGAGATATCATCGGAAGAGTATCCGATTGGATTATCTGCAATAAAGTGTATAAGTGTTAGACACTTGGATACATAGAAAGAGTGACAAGGTCATAATAGACATGATATAAAAGGTTTGAATTGAAAGTTTACAAGAGAATAAGAAACCGATAATAGTTATGATAAATCTGACTTGGTGATTACCTCGTGGAGACTTGGTAATAAGCAGGAGTAGCTGCCAGTCAGCTTTTATGTTTCGCTTTTGCATGTTTACTTCCTGAGTAATTGGATTACTCAAATATCCACAGTCGCTCATACTTTTAGGGAGTAAGTATGAAGAAAGACTGTCATGAATTGGTTTGTAGATTGTCTAAGGAGTTAGACATTGCAATAAGATTGCTGCAACGTTCATGAGTACTTGGAAATGGAGATTTGAGTATTGGATAAACTTGCGCTCAATAGATTGCTTCATGTATTACATCACGAGCAATGTTGAGACGATAATATCTTATGATCTTGAAGTGGAGATATATGAGTTATAATTTACGAGGCGGTTGTTCATTGATAGTACGAAAACGCATCAGTAACTCGATGTTATAAAACATGCTATTGTGAGTGATTTGTCTGGTAAAAGATATAAGCATATGAGTCGAAGCTTATTCGTCCCTTGACCCTGATGGGAAACAGATATCTGTAGGCCTCTCGATGATTTTGAAGTTGACTAAAGTGCTGGCCAGCCAGGACTGAATTGATATGTTGAATTAGAAGTCTTATGTCATATGCAAAATCGGAAATCGGGAAACAGTGTGTCAGACAGAGATTTATCTCAATCCATGTCTCGTGTCTGAAAATATCTTGTTGGACGGAGGATCATCTGATCACTTATCTATGGACAGAACTGACTAGGTCAGAGTTCGGCAGCAGTTTCTAGGAAGCTACAGTTTGCTGATTAATTAGAGGTTAATTTGGTAATTATAGTCATAGACTTATCCAAGTGGGAGATTGTTGGATTAGGTGTCTAAGCCATGACTAATAATTTGTATTTACCTAATTAATAGTAGCAAAGTCCATTTGGGTTGCCCTCATAGCTGGAGGTTTGGTAGAAAGTTCGGTAGAGAGAAGGGTTGATTTATTATGGGATTAATAAATCATCATGATTTAAGTATATAGTTTGTTAATATATTAAAGTGATAATATATTAACTAGAAACTATATTAATTGATTAATAATTAATCAGGAATTAATTGGATTAATTTCTGTGGCGTTAATTAGATTAATCAAGAGGACAGGGGCTAAAGTTGTTCCAATTCAATAGTTGAATTGACACGTGCGGCGCGCCAAAGCATGGGCCGCGGCACGCGTATGAATAATCCGGAAAATGGCTTAGAGATATGGTTTATCTTTATTTGAAAGTCAAATGAGGTTTATCTCTAAGAGTCATTTGGTTGCCTATAAATAGGGACCCCTGGACCTCATTATTAAGGGCTATTCTCTTCTATTCTCTCTGGAATTTTCGTCCACTCTCTGGCTCCCTGGGTGTGATCTCATTTGAGGCAGGACACTTGTGTTGCTTAGCTTCAAGATTAAACTAAATGTTAGTTTTTCTGATTTATTTCTTTTAGTTAATTTTGTTTGGCCTTTAGGAATTAGTTACATGTTCAAAGAAAGAAAACATAGATCCTTTCTAGGTTGCATGTGAACTTAGGTTATTTAGTTCATGGTTTGCAGAAAACCTTTCATCATGATGTTACGAATCCAGTCATTATAGTTAGTGTCGTCCAACATCACTTTCAAACACAATGACAAGATTGAAGTGACATTACCGGAGTTTAAGTAGGGGCGGTTTGGTCAACAAAAGACATCTATAAAAGAAGAAAGAAGTTTTAATTAGACATATTTAAATAATCCTTATATTCACCCAAGAATAAATATAAGGCTAGGATCCTACAATAACAATCTACAATATCGAAAAGGGATGTTGTAATCTTTATTGTAAATTTTACAAGGTAGGCGAATGACGATTCAACCAATTCCACCGCGGAAACATAATCATATTATAATGGAATTCCTAGTTTCTTTTGAGATTTGTTGAACTGTTCAATAGCATGTTTTTATCTCGAGAATGCCCACTGTTTGTGACTGGGATACTGAGGATTACAAACCGGGTGTGAATAACCATGCAAATTAGCTTGGTACTCTCGAAGTCAATTACCATCTCAAATTGACGTGCCGGTTAACCACACACGCTCCATCAATAATGGTAAAATCGAGAATGCGACTCTTTGTGGACCCCAGTTGGCATGCCGGTAAACCACACACGCTCCACCAACGTTCCACAAAGCGCAATGTGCAATTCCATGGATTAGCATCAATTCACATTTTTGACCTAAAGTAACTAGATTGGGATTTTGTTCAAGGTTCTAGTACTTTCAATTATAGCATTATACTTTTAAGAGGCTTAGCTGTTCTATCAAACCTGTTCGGCTAACGACACTCGACTGACCAGAAGAGCGGTGGGTGAGAGTGGACACCCATTAGACTACCATTTTATAGGCAGTCGCCTTATACCCTCTTTATAGGACAGTGTTGTGAATGAGGCCTACTAACGGTAAGACTAACTAACCAGTTTTATCTTACATATAAATATTAACTTTTAATCATAAATATATAAGATATATTTTAAACTCTTTAAAATATTTTAGATTTAATTTTCTATTAATTTTCGCAAATTAACATATTTTTCGAAAATTTAAATTAAATATTTAAGTGATTTAATTTCTCTTTTAATTAAACAATTTAATTAAACTAATTAAATCAAGGAAAGGCATCACAAAATTAATCAAATTAATTTCCTAACCTTATCCCTAGATCTCGAAAATTGCAAGTAATGGATAAGGGGTTCCAGTTATTTAATTATTCAACAATTACCAAAAATAACAACCAACTATACAAGGCAGGCAATCAAATCGCAGACAAGGGAAGGGAGGCTAGGGTTTTCAAAACCCTAGCCACCAAAATCGATGGTGGCCTTGTGAGGGTCATGATTTCGCAAATCACCCATCACCATGCAAACAATTATATCAAATTCACAAGAAAAACAAATTGGCTCTGATACCACTGAAGGGTTTTGTACAAACTATGAACTAGAAAATCCTAAGTTCACATGCAACCCTTAAAGAGATCTATGTTTTTCTACTATGAACATATAATAAAAACCTAAAGGACAACAATTATTTCTAAAGAATAATTCAGAAGAACCAACATTTGATTCTTGATCCAGAAGCTAGCAGCAAAAGTATCCTGCCTCAAATGGAGTCACACCCAAGCAATGGAGGAGAGAAGACAGCTGAGTTTCCTTGAGAGATGAGTTGGCGCAGGATTAGGGTTCCCCCGGGGTTCCCTATTTATAGTTTGAGGTGGCATAGCTTAAAACCCTAGAGCCCAACTTTTGACAAGCCTTTTATCAAATAGGCAAGGCTTTACTAAACCTTAATTAGAGTTTCGAGATTTGTGGTGTCACCACAAAATCTCGCCACTTTCCACCCCATCCACTGGCCGGTCAATATTCAACTATTGAATAATTACAGAACCAGCCCCTGCACTTTTAATTAATTAAATTAATCACTAAATTAAATCCAATTAGTTCTAGATTAATTTCTAATTAATTATTATAGTTTCAAATTAATATATTTACACTTAAACATATTAATAAACCATTTATTTATTTCTATTGATTTATTAAACAATTAATAAATCAACCTTTCTCTCTACTGAACTTCTACATCAATCCTCCTGCTATGAGGGCAACCCAAATGGACTTTGCTTCAATTAATAAGATAAATACAAATATAAATTCATGGCTTAGACACCTAATCCAACAATAACGTTTTTTCGATTTTTTCTAAGAATATATGTTATTTGATATAAAAATTAATGAGGAACTATATTAATACCTGTTGATGAACATCAATTAATTATCTTCCTCACCAGTAATCCCCGATTCCATTGCAAACGTGAATAAATCTGAAAGAATATTGATATACACTTAAACAACGATGATGTTCATATATCACAGACTAAAAAATCTTCTATTAATCATGGAAGTATGATACCGGCAGTGACGAGCTTGATGATACCGACAGTGACGAGCTTGATGATACCAGCAGTGACGAGCTTGATGATAATAGACAAGAAGCAATAGTTTTTTCGATGATTCTGAAGATTTTGATCAGATTAATCATTAATTATTCTAATTGATTGTTGTTTCCGTAAATGTAACAGATTTGCTTTAATATTAGGGGCTGTTACGTTTTTAATTTATTTATTTAATTATTATTAAAATTAAATCCATAATGCAAATGACCATCAAGCCCTTTTTGATCTGGATAATGATCTAATGGATCATATTTAGTTCTAAAGATCTCATGAATATTTGGGTTCTTAAAAGAACCTAACCCTATATATAGTTAGGTTCTTTTGAGAACCTAAAAAACCGTGAGATCTTGAGAACCACATATTGACCCTTAGATCAAAAAATTGAAAGGCTGTGATTAATTGTGGTAGTTTTGTAATTAGTATGAACTCTAAAGGCACACTTGACTTTTTAATAATCCATTTAGGGATAGTTTGGGAATAACAAAATACATGATCCTATGAATTAGGAAAATCCCCAATTATCGCCAAACTTCCATTGATATACGAATCCGATCAGATCATATCTCTCTCTCTCTCTCTCTCGTTGTCTTCCTCACCACCTCCCTACCCTCTTAATTACTTTCTTGTTTCTGTTAATTGCTTCAGTAATCACATAACCAGAAAGATGGGTAGTAGCGACTTCTTTCAAGATCTACGTCGGTAACCTATCGTGATGCAGGTGTTGGAGGGGAGGGTAATTAGGGTTAATGAGCCGATGATGATTGTCGAGGTTTGTTATGATTCGTCAAAAGAAAAAAAAGAATTCAATTTAACCCTCTATCTCTCCTACCTTATCGCTGTAATCCCTTATCGATTGAGGAACATTCTAATCGATTTTTTGATGTTGGTTACAGCAGACCGGAGACAGGAGATACTACTGTTACAAGGAGGTCCTAGTTTTCGCCGCCATGGTCACCAGGAAACTCCTATGCCGTCGCTGCCTTCCTCCTCCTTCCGACACCATTATTCTCTAGCAGGTATGTCATCCGTTTGTAATCCACTTCCCCGCTCTCAATCAGCTCTCTAATCCGATGGCTTTTCTTCCCCTTCGCTCGGTGCCATAATGTGAAATCAACCTTAATTTAATCAATGAAAATATATAGGTCAATGATAAAAGTGTAATCAATTTACCTGTGAATAAAAACATAGATATATTTTAGCTCATATATAATATCGATGATATACAGGGTCTAAGACTAGAACTATGCGGTGAAGATAGAGTGGGGCTATTATCGGATATTTAGAGAGAACGGACTGTCAGTGACTCGGGCTGAGGTGACAACAAGAGGATTGATTCAGGTTAGTTTTTACTTTTCCCAGTAATATAGATTCACTATTTCAAAAACTTCCTCTATCCAATTGGGAAACGAAATAGATGAAACTGGAAAGAGATGGAGAGACCGGGAGATGAGAAAGCGAGTCGATGTGGCAACAACTTGGAGCTATTTTCAGTTATGTTGTCGGCTAGAAAATGTCAACGAGACGATTATCGCAAGGCAGGGTGACATTCATAAGAAAGTATGCACAAATGGTTCTGAATATTGATAAACTTTTTGGTATCTATGTGGTATTTTTCTTTGAGTTATATGTTCTATAGTTATTGCTATAATAACATTGTACTTCCATTTATTTGGTTATAATAGCATCCTACTTAAAAAATCACAACTTTTTACTATCTTATTTTACTAATGAAGTCATTTTATTCGAACATGTATTTTTTCTGGAAATGAAACATATATGTGTATATATGTATGTATATTTTTTTATTGAATTACTACATGTGTATATATGTAGGTGCATATGTGCACATATGTGTGTATTTTTCATGTATTTGTAGGTGCATATGTGCACATATGTGTGTATTTTTCATGTATTTGTAGGTGCATAAGTGCACATATGTGTGTATTTTTCATGTATTTGTAGGTGCATATGTGCACATATGTGTGTATATATGTAGGTGTATATGTGCACATATACCCATGTACATACGTGCACATATACATATGCATTTTTATAAAGGTGTGTATATATCATTTTGTTTATATATGTATTTATACATGTGTGCGTATGTGCATATATGCATATATGCATATATGCATGAATATATCACTACAAGGATTAGTGGTTTTAGCGGCGACAAATGTCGCCCCTAAAAGTCCGGAAAGTCGCCCCTAAAGGTATTAGGGGCGACATGTCGCCCCTAAAAGTGTCGCTGCTAATGCTTCGTCGCTACTGCTTCAAAGTCGCCTCTAAAAGTGTCGCTGCTAATTCCGTCGCCGCTAATACTACTAAGTCGCCCCTATAGGGTCGCCACTAAAGAGTTCGTCACCATTATGGTTAACCGTCACTAAAACGTTCGTTGCTATTACATGTCGCCGCTAATACTCTTATGTCGCCGCTAAAAGTGTCGCCCCTAATCAATTCAGACAGGTTCAGGAAATGCCTTATTTTCATTAAGTCCTTACTGCAGATGTTCTTAATCTATTCAGACAGGTTCCAGAAAATGCAGAAATTTAAACAACATCCATAAATATTTATATAATCCGATAACATGTTTCAAAACCCATAACATGTCTCAAAATCCATAACATATCTGATAATACTAAATAAAACATTAACTAGTTGTCATAAACTAAAAAAACTACTCATCATTACCACCGTTTCCATCATCGTTATCATCATCTTCTTCTTCTTGCAATTGTCGCATATATGCTTTCATTTTTTCAACTTTTCTTGGGTTGTTGAATAAACGGTCTATATCATCCATCTACAAAGTACACAACAAATGTATTAAGTACACAACAAATGTATTAAGTCATTATCAAATAAGTTACAACTAACCTCAGTACTCTGTGTTGGTTGTGATGATTGGCCCTCCATAAAAGAAGGATTCTTGGAACTTTGTTTTCCAGACGGTTTACGTCCGATCCCTCTTATGTGTCCTCGTCGTGTACTGAGCACTTTTTCAAATACAGCCACCTCGTCTACTGGAGTGTTTGTGGGGTTACATATTGCGTATTGCTCATTAAACTCACGAAGTAAATCATTCTGTAATTTACAATGATGATTAATATAGATTAGTATACTTCTTATTTAAAGTAAAAAAACAATAATATACATATAACTATAAACAAAAAACACCAATGTACTTACATATTTTTCCTCAACATCTGGGCTATCAAAGTTCCCTTCTTTATCAGTATGTGCTTCATGATAGGCTTCAATTCTGGTAATGCCCTGTTTCACATAAAAAATTAGATTATACTCTAAAAGACTAAAACTAACACATATAATTATAACTTACTTTCTTGAATGCAGCATTACTGTAGGTACTTGTCCCTCCGCGGTTCTTTACTGTTTGTTTGGCACGATTACCACTATTTTGTTGAGAGCGCTCAAGAAATTTAGGACTCATGAAAAGATCAACCGCACTGTCCCAGTTTTGTGGTTTCATACCCGGGGGGGATTAGCCCTTGCTCTCTCCACATCATTCACCCCTCCATTTTTACCAAAATAGTCATTCGCAGTGGATTTACGGCCTCTATAACGCTTTCCTACTTGACATTCAATGCCCTCCCATAAAGCTCTTCCATCGGGATCATTTTTAAGTGAATCAAAATCAAAGTATGTCTACAAATAAAAAAAAAGTTAGATAAATAAAAAGTAATAAAAAATCAACAAATGAAATATAATTATATAAATAA
The DNA here is from genome assembly GCA_023525715.1 of Cichorium intybus. Lineage (NCBI taxonomy): Eukaryota > Viridiplantae > Streptophyta > Magnoliopsida > Asterales > Asteraceae > Cichorium > Cichorium intybus. The sequence continues at coordinate 53,719,631 of CM042010.1, read as the reverse complement.
TTTACCCGTAGGTGCTCCCACAAGCCATTCTTTTGGTCTTCTGGAACTTCTGCCCATGATTTTTTGTCTAATGGGATGTCTCGCCAAATATAATCGCTAGCCTCACGAATAAAAATGTCATAATTGTCACCAACCGGAATGTAGGTAGCGGCCCTATCCCAAACTAACGGTAAAGGCCGCTTGCCATTAGCTACCCATTTCTCAATCATCTTAAGATTTTTTTGAATGCCTCTACGATTCTTGGGTTGAGCTGCAAATGTAATTAAAAAATATTATTAGTCATAATTTATAAGAGTGATTTTTCAAATAAATAAATCTTAAAAAACTTACTATCCTGTTGATGATGGCTATGGCCTCCAAAACCTCGTGGAGGTGGCTCCCCATCACCATCTCCTCCGTGGCTCATTACATCGGCCATCCTGAAAAGTTATAAGATATAGAATACAGAAATACAAAATGAAATACAATGCCATAATTACAACATATAAACAAGAAGTATATTTCTATTTCAATGAGCCAAGTTCGATTACAATGAGACAATAATACATATAAAAAATTTCACTCTTTCTCACCCTCAGACATTTCAGTGTCATCCTCGTACGTTTCACAATCAAAATCGCTCCCGTCATAATCAGTCTCGTCTTCAGATACTTCATTGATGATATGCGTCGATTGACGAACTGGAATTTGACTTTCAGGAGTAACTGAACTTTCACCTACCGTTGGTAAACCTATAAAGTATTGGCTCAAGTCGATTACAATTCTACAATTAGATGAACAGTTATTCTGAACGGTGTCGATATTTTCAGCAGGGCTAATAACATCAACATTTTCGATAGAGTCATTGACAACGTTATCGACACGACCATCATTTGTTGGTAGATCCCAAATTTGTCGATGGTTAACGTTTTCAACAACCCATCGGTGGTTATTATTTGGGTTTGCTCGACAAGGTTCTCGAATGTAAAACACTTGTTTCGCCTGTGAAGCAAATATGAGTTGATCTTCTTTGTCCCATTCGTGTCGTGTGTCGATACTGGTGATATTATTTTCACATGTAACCCATTCAGGATCGAACCACTTACATCGAAAAAGGACACTAGAAAGATTGAATGGATAATGCAACTCAATAATCTCTTCGAGCTGGCCATAATACTTTTCTTGATTTAGTCCCTCTACCAAAATCCCAGAGTTTTGTGTTGTGCGGTTTGCATCACGACTAAGTACCACATACCTAACACCATTGACTATGCAAGAGGTGTAAGTAGAGACTTTTATGTTTGCACCGATTGAAAGAGCCGACAACTCTATGTGAAACTCTGGAGACTTTTGTGTTTGCATCTGATAGACCTATTAAATATAAATTTATGTGTGTTATGTTCAATTTGTTAATGAAAATACAACATAAATAATTGTTATTTTGTATTACCTTGCGGAGGAACCATGTAGGGAATGCAGATTTAAAATCACTGTGGGGATTTTTAGATTTGAATTCGCTACATTGATGACAAGAGATATAGATTTTAGTAAAAGGACAAAATTGAAAGGAGATGATGGAAGGTTAAACATAAGAACACTTACTTTATGTATTCATCTACTTCATCACAATGCTCGAGCACGAATCATTCTAGCTTCTTTTTTTCTGTCACCTCAAGAGTTTTGAACTGCGTTGCGCTTGTCGGTCGACATTTAGACTCAAACATCCAAAACTTTGTTTTTTGTATGACAACATCCTCATTTCTTTCAGGACGATTGAATCGAGTTTGGACATCTTTAAGGTACATGGAACAAAACGTTAAAGCCTCTTCAGCAACATAACCCTCTGCCATACAACCTTCCGGCCTCGCCTTATTCCTCACATAGTTTTTCAGTTTTTTCAAATACCTTTCGATCGGATACATCCATCTGTAATGTACCGGGCCTCCACAAATCGCTTCATCAGGTAAATGTAAAACTAAATGAACCATTATGTCAAAAAATGCTGGAGGATAGATCATTTCTAATCTGCACAAGATATTAATAATAGCATCCTTGGCCTCCCTCATATCGTTCACCATCAATGTTCTGGAGCAAATTTGTTTAAAAAACATGCAAAGATCTACCATTGGTGTATATTCATTTCTTTGCAAAAACCCCCTGACTCCAATCGGTATCAAACATTGCATAAGAATGTGATTGTCATGAGATTTCAACCCAGTAATGTTATTATCACTATCTTTCACTTTATTGCTAATGTTGGATCCAAACCCATCCGGAAGTTTAACGTCTTTTATAAATTGACAAAAATGTTTTCGATCAGAGTCCTTGAATGAGTATTTCGCATGGGGTATATCTTCTTTGTTACGTTTTTTTCGTATCCAATATTGTTTTCGAATGTTCAGATTCTCCAAGTCTTTCCTTGCACTTCGTGTGTCTTTGGACTTGTCGTTCTTCAGAAGGGTACCCAACAAGCTATCACACACATTTTTCTCGATGTGCATAACATCTAAGTTATGCTTCAACTGAAGAGATGACCAATAATCAAGTTCGAAAAAAATGTGTAAGACCCGTATCCTGATTATAACATATACTTAAAATAAGAGTGTTAGGAATTATATGATTTTTGGTAGTTATAAAGTTAAGAAAAACTTTAGTTACAATTTCATATAAAATCAGCATTTTGTGTCGTTTTTAGAAAAATCATAATTAATTCTAGGAAAATTGTTTGGACCTCAAACCAATGCACAAAGTTTACAAATTGAGTCTAGTACAATTACCAAAAATAATAGTAAGCTTGAAAATGAGATTATCTATGGTAAAAAAATGCAATCTTTACTGATTAGTTCGGAATTGACAGATTAGATAGTCTGTTTTCAAAAATTCATAATAAATCATAGAAAAATCGTATAAATACGTAAAATACATCACTGGAAAGGTATTGAGATGAATTTTCTGAATATCAAATAAAAACGTGAATTTAATGGGTTTAAGATCAGCTAAACCAGTCTTGAATAGACTGATTCTAGAAGGCCTTTAATTTCAACAAAATTATATTATTAAAATCTTTTGTCAAAAGTGTCATGCCATTTTTTATTCAAGAATTCAAGTATAAATACCCCCCAAAACATCTCATAAACCACACCAACAAATCTCAATCCAATATATAGAGGTTTCTAAGCACTAGAGTGTAAGAAGTGAGCGGAAGGAAGCTCAAAAGCCTAGCGAAGAAGTTATAGGTTCCGACGACCGGTCATAAGGTAACTAAAAACTTTTCTATAGCTTAATTAGGTATTGTAAAATAGTTTTTGTGTTAAGAAGTAGAATATTTAATAAGTATAACATATGTTATATTATACTAATTTCTAACAATAGTAAACAAAAACCTTAAAATGTCGTTATTATAACAATTCGTAATTTCCGAATATAATACCGATTGATTTACTTACGAGGACGGTGACTAGGCCGATTACTTGGGATCTGGTTGTTGGATTTTCCGAAAGGCTAAAATGCTGAAAGGATCCTGCCACCCCATCTAATCTTCTACCTGGCCGTTCTTTACTTGATAAATCATGGAGTATCATATTGGAATTATTGAAGGGTTTAATGATGCGACTATAATATAGTTAAGGATTAAGAAATGATAGATTTCTTATTATGTTAACAGTTAAAGTTGAAGGAAATACAAAGCCGAGAAAGATAAACGATATAGTCAACTATAATCAGGTGAGTCTTCTCACTATACTATAGGTGATATTGCATACGTAGGAAGGAATATATGTTAGACTAAGGTGATCTTACATGTTATGATAATTGTATGAATTATTGCTATGATAATGATTGTTTGTGGACGGAACGGGATAGCCCGCGAGCCAATAGGCGGAACGGGAATAGCCTGCGAGTCATTAGACGGAACGGGAAAAGCCTGCGAGCGATAAGACAGAACGGGAACTGCCCGTGAGTCTTCAGCGGAACAGGGATAGCCCGCGAGTCTCACAGACATATGAATGGTTATGATGTGTTGTATGTTATGTGATGGATCGTATGGTATTTTGAGGAACTCACTAAGCTCCGTGCTTACCCTTTCCCTATATAAACTACTGTTTCAGGTACATCAGGTACCATGGATGGCAAGGCGTGACGTGTATACACTGTGCTGCTTCATTGGAGGACTGTTTTTGAATTAATATTCCGCTATATTGAGATTTCGTTAACTTCTGTAAATCCTGGGGTGTTTTCATTAAACTTATAAGTTATGGAATTTTTATGAAAATTAATTAAGTGGCTTTTCTTGTATTGAAGTTTTCTTTTAAAATTTTTTAAATTTACCCTAAAATTTTGGGATGTTACAAGTTGGTATCAAAGCACAGCTTGAGAGAATCAGGCTCACTTAGTGAGTTCTGGACTCAAGTTGAGGCTTAAGAGTTTTCTTAAAACATTTTTACGAAAGAAATATGTTTTATGAAGGGTGAACTGAAGACACAGTGTGTACCGCCAGCCGACGCCAGTATGAGAAAAGGGTTAAGTATTTAATATTGTGGATGTTAAAAAAAACATATGGTATATGTTTGCTGAAATGCCTGGTAGAGATCACACATTGCTGTATTATTATCTGCTATTTGCTAATAGAACTGTATGCTAGTGCCGATAGGTTGCTTATTGATTTCCACTAAGTTGTATACAATATGGACTGAATAGTCATAGAATGTGTGAGTTGACCTTATTGCATGTTCCTTGTTTGGTTGTTGCCTTAGGGAAGATTCTCTTATTTGAAAGACTGTTTAGTTCAATATTGTATACAACTACGTTCGCGAAACAATCTGTCATCACTGGAGGAAGTTCTGTCTTAGTTAGAATAGCAGGGTGGGGGTGGGATTCCAAGTATTCCTAGAAGGGTTGACATATGCCTTGTAAGGGCATATGTGTTAAAATTATCGGTGATAAGCAAATTGGATATTTCGAGACGGGTCTTGGAACGAACATGGATAGGTGTGGAAGGTAGTAGTAGAGCTCCTACTATCGAAAGCACAGGATCCGCGTTTGAGTCGGGAGTTCGTCACGAAGGATCCAAGGAGCTGAGTATGTGAGTGTCTAGCATAGTTGACTTAAATACTAGTATAATGTGGTAAACCTTTATCCATTCGATTGTTGAATATTGATTGTGAGGTTCAGTAGGAACAATTAAGATGTGATCATACCAGTTTGGTTGGACCGATCATGCTTAAGTTGATTACTGAGCTTAAAGACTGTTGAAAGGGAGAATGTCAAAATGCTATTGTGCTAGCTATTTTTCATGCAACTAATGGGCGCACAAGTCAGACAGGGACTAAAGGATGCAAGGGTGAGTTTTCCAACTCATGGTCAAAGAGGTGCAAGTGGCGCCTGAGATGATAGCGGGTATTTTTGAGTCGACTCTGTACATGCCTGGTGCTGTGTAATAGTGGGGCAACCTACCCTTGTATTGATCTTGCTTGAGTGATTGATCAAGTCGTGTGGGTTGAGAGTCTGGATCACTCGCTCGTGATTGAGGTAACTGACGATAGAGTAACATATGGTGGTTGATGTAAACGTCTCTACATTATCGAAACATGTTTATTGAGATGGTGTTTGCCCCTGATGCAAGTTGTTGGCTGAGCAGAATGGGCTTGGTTTTCGTTTGAGAGTAAGGGCTCGTAAAAAAATAATAGTTATAAATCGAAGAAACAGACTTGGACTTTAGTCCAAGTGGGGAAGGAATACAAAATTAAGGGAACAACATGAAGATTGTATAGAATCGATGAAATAATTAAAATTATAGTAACACATTGATATATTTAATTCATTACTATAACTTTATATTAATACATTAAGAAAAGTTTACAGAACTACTAACCTAAACTGGAGAATCAGAGAAAAGATCTTCTACACTCCACTCTTTGTCATCATTACGTTGACTTGTACCTTCTTGAGGATTTGGAAGGGGTATGCTTCCGGTTATTGGAGGAGGAGCTCCAAGGTATGGGGTCTCAATAGGGTTGGAACCCGTAATCCCATGATTATGGGCTAAAAATCGACTCGTTTGGGGAGTGTGTAAGTAGGGAAGTGATGAGGAAGGTTCCCAATTCGGAACCAGTTGGGGATAGCTATAAGAAGGAGGAAACCAGGCTAGGTCACCTACAAAGCCTCCAAAATTATCCTCACTCGCAGGCTCGAGTAAACCAGGGTTAATACTACTCATACCAGAATTAGATGGCGGAGATTGCTGCTGTGTATGAGTTCTTGATGAAGTTTCCCCCTTTTCCTGAATTTTTCTTTTCCTAAATACAACCTTATGAGCAGCTTGTATTAGCTTCTTTGTGCCGTCTGTTAGACCCGATTGTGACCCTTCAATTATTGCCTCTTTCTCCCTTTTTAGGTTGGGTATTAAATCTTTCGATAATCCTGCTGCTCCACTAAACTCGTTACCAAATTCCTGTGGCACAAACAACTTTAGTAATAATAACATTATGATATAAAGGAATTAAAAAAAACAAAACAAAAATGTAATTCTTTACCTCAACACGATCAATAAGAGTTTGCAGACTCTTAAGTTGTCGTTGGGGCCAATGTTCGATACCTAAATCTCTACAGCGTTTTTTTAACTGTGTCGATCCAATGTTGAGTTCTTTCGCAGCCTTCTCAATTGGTTCGTTAAAGTGTTCAGCTATTATTTCTCTACTTAATGAATGTCTGAAACCTCTTCTACTGCCAGCTACTGTGGTTATCGGAATCGAAGGATTGAGTTCAAATGTACTATTATTATTCGGGATCATTTGAACATGATCCTGATTTTCTGAACCAAAGATGGACATTGATTCATTAAAATCAGTAACTTCTATTGGTGGTAATTGTAGGTTTTCAATCATGGACCCATGATTTTGAAATCCTTCTAGATTCCTCTGAATCACCTGAAGGTGATTTTGATATTGAAAACCAACCCCAAGTTCGGGATTCATTTCAATATTGATGTTATGAGTTGTTTGTAATTGACTTTCATTCTGAATGTCAGCCATGAATCCTTGATTCATGGGGGTAATCTCACTACTCGTTGAGGGTACGTCGATGAATGGATTGTAGTCAGATAGATCATCCACAAATGGGTCTACGAATAACAACTGTCAGATGATAAACAAAATTGAATATTCATAGAAGCAATCATTTAAAGAATTTAACCTGGTAGAAGGTATGGAGTCTGATCAAGTGTAAAGTCTAATGATGCATGCACCGGATCTTCTGAGTTAATGTTCAACTCGGGAAAAATTTCCGGCTCACCGTGAAGTTGCTCTATTGGTAGTATATCTGGAAGACTGTAACATAATTCAGAATCAAACAAAACATTAGAAATATAAACAAAATATGGATGATAGATGTCTAGAATGTTAAGTCACCGAACTCTATTAGGAATTCTTGGTTTGAAGTACCCTCTCCTTGCGGAAAACCAGGTCCAGGGTTCGACAGATCGCCCATTGAAGATCTGTTTTCCATGACTCGGCTTTAAATATGAGTTCGTTTATGAACAAACTAGTGATAAGAGAGGACGAGACTGAAAATGAATGTGGAAATGAATGATACTACATACCTGTATATATAGTATCTTGCAGCTGGAACCGAAAGGTCACACGGAACTGAAAGGACACCTCACGTTTTAATTACCGAAATTCAAACTAACTACAGTAGATGCGACTTTTCACTACCCCAAGTGACATTTTTTCAAAATTCCCTGCTTGACTCTGGTGAGAACGCGATAATAAAGAGACTTTTGAAATAAAACAAAATTTTATGTCTCCATATAATGGAAATAGTTTAAAGAGTGTTCAGTACTTCAAAGAAAAAAAAAAGAACTTACGAAAGATGATGTAAATTTTATATTTTTCGGTGAAACAAAATTTTTTGGAGATTTTACAAATATAGAATTATTTAGCCAAAAAGTATTTAAAAGAAAATATTGAATTGAGACAAATGTGTGTTGAAATATGAGAATTCATATAAATATGAAATAGTGTTAAAAATTAGGTGTTGCAAGTTAACTAGGTTAACTATGTATACATGAAGATTAGAAAGTACTAAATATGTACTGTAGAAAGTAGTCGGTCAAGTTGATGTGTGGGACTGTGAGAAACAGTTAGAGTTTTACATCTAGAGTAACTAGAAGAAAAGAAGTATGGAGTGAATGAGAATAATAGGACCTTAAGCATTATTACAGAGACATGTGAAAGTTGAAGGGAAAGATAATGAAACCTTGTAAAGGTTCGACAATAAGATGAGGAGGATTTTTGAAGAACATAAGGACTCGATGGGAAATACATAGAGGCGTTCGAGAATGCGGATTTCGGGACGAAATCCAAATAAGTGGGGGAGACTTGTAAGACCCGTATCCTGATTATAACATATACTTAAAATAAGAGTGTTAGGAATTATATGATTTTTGGTAGTTATAAAGTTAAGAAAAACTTTAGTTACAATTTCATATAAAATCAGCATTTTGTGTCGTTTTTAGAAAAATCATAATTAATTCTAGGAAAATTGTTTGGACCTCAAACCAATGCACAAAGTTTACAAATTGAGTCTAGTACAATTACCAAAAATAATAGTAAGCTTGAAAATGAGATTATCTATGGTAAAAAAATGCAATCTTTACTGATTAGTTCGGAATTGACAGATTAGATAGTCTGTTTTCAAAAATTCATAATAAATCATAGAAAAATCGTATAAATACGTAAAATACATCCCTGGAAAGGTATTGAGATGAATTTTCTGAATATCAAATAAAAACGTGAATTTAATGGGTTTAAGATCGGCTAAACCAGTCTTGAATAGACTGATTCTAGAAGGCCTTTAATTTCAACAAAATTATATTATTAAAATCTTTTGTCAAAAGTGTCATGCCATTTTTTATTCAAGAATTCAAGTATAAATACCCCCCAAAACATCTCATAAACCACACCAACAAATCTCAATCCAATATATAGAGGTTTCTAAGCACTAGAGTGTAAGAAGTGAGCGGAAGGAAGCTCAAAAGCCTAGCGAAGAAGTTATAGGTTCCGACGACTGGTCATAAGGTAACTAAAAACTTTTCTATAGCTTAATTAGGTATTGTAAAATAGTTTTTGTGTTAAGAAGTAGAATATTTAATAAGTATAACATATGTTATATTATACTAATTTCTAACAATAGTAAACAAAAACCTTAAAATGTCGTTATTATAACAATTCATAATTTCCGAATATAATACCGATTGATTTACTTACGAGGACGGTGACTAGGCCGATTACTTGGGATCTGGTTGTTGGATTTTCCGAAAGGCTAAAATGCTGAAAGGATCCTGCCACCCCATCTAATCTTCTACCTGGCCGTTCTTTACTTGATAAATCATGGAGTATCATATTGGAATTATTGAAGGGTTTAATGATGCGACTATAATATAGTTAAGGATTAAGAAATGATAGATTTCTTATTATGTTAACAGTTAAAGTTGAAGGAAATACAAAGCCGAGAAAGATAAACGATATAGTCAACTATAATCAGGTGAGTCTTCTCACTATACTATAGGTGATATTGCATACGTAGGAAGGAATATATGTTAGACTAAGGTGATCTTACATGTTATGATAATTGTATGAATTATTGCTATGATAATGATTGTTTGTGGACGGAACGGGATAGCCCGCGAGCCAATAGGCGGAACGGGAATAGCCTGCGAGTCATTAGACGGAACGGGAAAAGCCTGCGAGCGATAAGACAGAACGGGAACTGCCCGTGAGTCTTCAGCGGAACAGGGATAGCCCGCGAGTCTCACAGACATATGAATGGTTATGATGTGTTGTATGTTATGTGATGGATCGTATGGTATTTTGAGGAACTCACTAAGCTCCGTGCTTACCCTTTCCCTATATAAACTACTGTTTCAGGTACATCAGGTACCATGGATGGCAAGGCGTGACGTGTATACACTGTGCTGCTTCATTGGAGGACTGTTTTTGAATTAATATTCCGCTATATTGAGATTTCGTTAACTTCTGTAAATCCTGGGGTGTTTTCATTAAACTTATAAGTTATGGAATTTTTATGAAAATTAATTAAGTGGCTTTTCTTGTATTGAAGTTTTCTTTTAAAATTTTTTAAATTTACCCTAAAATTTTGGGATGTTACAAAATGCTTCGTTTGGTCCAGTTGTGCCACGTTCGTTTTCTCTTGTTAGTATTAGCAAGACCAAATGCAGGATGTTTGCCTGGTACATAACTCGGTACTTGAGCTAATTGAGCTTCTATTTCTTCATAAGTAAGTTGTTTTATGGGGGGTCGTGTCTCGTGTGCTCCATTAAAATCCAAACTCTTTCTCCAAGGGTGGTTAGCATTTAAGAAACGGTGATGACAAAGATAAACGATTTTATTTTCTATAGCGACTGAAGGAGTGTCTTTATTGCAAGTTGGGCATGCATGGTACCCTTGTCCAGACCAACCAGAAAGACTAGTACGGCCTGGAAAGTCGCTTATTGTCCATAACAACGCCGCTTTCATAGTGAAGAACGTATTTGTTGCTGCATCTTTAGTACGTACGCCCGAGTGCCACAATTGCTTAAGCTCTTCCACCAATGGCCTAAGGAAGACATCCATGTCCTTCTTGGGTGATTTAGGGCCAGGAATCAACAAGGCCAACATGAATGATGACTCTTTCATACATAGCCATGGTGGTAGATTATATGTAGTGAGTATGACAGGCCATGTGCTATGACCTGAATTAATGTTAGAAAATGGATTAAAACCATCAGTAGCAAGACCTAGGCGAACATTTCGAGGTTCCCTTGAAAAGTTAGGGTGCTTTAAATCAAAGTCTTTCCATGAAGATCCATCAACGGGATGACGCATCGTACCGTCTTCTGATCGTCCGGTACTGTGCCAAATCATATTTTTTGCCGTGTGCCTTGAGCAATACAAACGTCGTAGTCTGGGGGTCACAGGAAAGTATCGTAACACCTGATGTGCCACCTTCTTGCCCTTTTTCTTGTCATCAACCCACCGACTGGTATTGCAAACAGGACAATTCTGCAACGACTTGTTTTCGCCCCAAAAGAGAGCACAATCGTATTTGCACACATGTATTGACTCGTAACCCAAACCAAGTTTCTTCAGCTTCGCTTTGGCTGTATAATGTGAAGTGGGAACCTTGTTTTCTTTAGGAAACGCAGATTCCAACAACTCGAGGAGCTGATCGAATGAAGCATCACTCCATTTATTGTTCACCTTGATATGCATCAGCTTTGCTAAAAAGTCGAGGGAAGAAAACCAGGTACAACCAGGATATAATTCTGCTTGGACTTCATCTAACAGCTTATGAAATCCATCATCGGCAACGTTGTCCTCTGTATCTAAGTTCCCTTCCTCCCGATTAGTATTGTTTTCCCCCATATTTTCCCCCATAACATCGTTGATAACGTCAACCATGTCGTGACTTGGAGCTATGTCGTCACTTGGTGCTTGGTTTTGACTTGGACCTACGGCATGTACCATCATAGTTCTTCTTTCACCATGATAGGTCCATGTATCATAACGTTTACTAAAACCATACGCATGTATGTGGGATTTCATTATTAAGAGTTTTACGAATTCTCTAAGTTCACATCGTCTACACGGACATATGATTAAACCTCTACTGTCGATGTGTTGTTTGGATCTCTCAACAAAACTATTGAGTCCTTCCTCGAATGCGTCAGAGTTACGGTTTTCAAGAGTAGTCCAACTTTTATCGATAGGCATGATGTAACTGAAACATAAAAGATGTTTGAATTAAATTTCATATTAGATTATTTTAGGGGAGACCACGATGTTAGATAATTTTTGTTTACCAAAATGGCAACAAAAAAATCAGAATAGAGATAGAGTATTCATAATGCAGTCCCAAAACGAAATAGACTGTCTCGATCAGAATATTTTGGAGAAATCGGACAACGGATAGAGTATTCACAAGGGTAGGCTTCTACACCCACTTTTTGAATACATTACCTCATATGTGAATGCGCATTACATGATTGGTCGTTTAAGAAAAATTCGGCAGCATTTCCCCTTAGCTCCCAGGTATATTTGTAAATATATACCCGAGGAGCAAAGAGAAAATGACAACCAAATATTTCTTAAACGAACAATCATGCAATACACATTCACATCCTAAATGAGATAAACTATTCAAAAAGCAGTCCCAAAACGGGGACAACCCGAAATCAATTTCTAAATCAATTTCGAGCGGGTATTTCTAAGCTTAAGATGATCAAAAAGAAAAAGAATTATGATAAAAATCAATGAGTTTAGGATGTAGAATTTATGGTTTGGGTTTAGGGTTTAGGGTTTAGAAATTAGAGTTTAGGTTTAGGGTTTAGGGTTTAAGGTTTTAGAATTTAGGCTTTAAGGTTTATGGTTTAGAATTTAGAATTTAGGGTTTACCGTTTAAGGTTTATGTCTTAAAATTTAAGGTTTAGGTTTATGGTTTAAGGATTAAGGTTTAATGTTTATGTTTTAGAATTTAGGCTTTAATATTTAGGGTTTAGGTTTTAGAATTTAGTTTTTAACTTTAGGGTTTAGAGTTTATGTTTTACTTTAGTATTTTTGTTAATTATAGCATGCTACTTTTGTTTTTTGTTTCTATTAGAGCATTGTTGTTTCTTATTTTTGTTAATTAAAGTATTCTAATTTTGTTGTTTTCAATTATAGCAATCTAAAGAAATCGTTAACTAATAAGTTCTTAACAAATAAGTCAAAATAAGTCCTAACTATCATACATTCCATTAACATAATATTAAGTCATAACTAATAAAGTTCTTAACAAATAAGTCAAAATAAGTCCTAACTATCATACATTCCATTAACATAATATTAAGTCGTAACTAATAAAGTTCTTAACAAATAAGTCAAAATGTATATTAACTAATGCAAAATCTATAAAAATTAACACAATCCTATAATTTCACATATATTAACTAATGCAAAATCTATAAAAATTAACACAAAATGTATTCAATGTGCATATCAAAAAATCCATATACATTAACATACATTTTAACACAATATTACACAATCAAAACTTTATACATCAAAGAATCAAAATGCATATACTTCAAATGATCAATCAATTCTCTATATAAAATAACTCATCTTCAAACAAACAACTTATTACATAAATGATGCTAGAACTATAATTTATAAAACCCTAAGTTAAACATAATAAAAGTTACCTCTTTTAGTTGAAAATTACACAAACAATGTTGTAGGAGATGAATGTTCCACGAAACCAAGCTCCAAACCTTGAAATTTCCGGCCAAAATCGCAGCTTCTTGAGAGGATTTTGAGGTTTTTTGGTGAAAAATGCGAGAAAAGAAACCCTTCTGTGGGTTTTCCTGATCTAAGAATTAGCGGCGACACCCTTTAGGGGCGACACCGAGCATTAGCGGCGACATGTTGGAGGGAAACTTCCCGCTTTTTTTTGGGCCGTCCGATTAAAGGAATTTTCAACGGACACGATTGAAACGAGTGGGGAGGGGCGGATAGTGGTATTAGCGGCGACACCCTTTAGGGGCGACACCGAGCTTTAGCGGCGACTCCTTATTTCACATGGCGGGAAAATGTCCCGCCTGATTTTTGACCGTCCGATTGGTTGGCTTTTGGATGGCTAGGATTCCAAACGGTGGGGAAGCTCGGATCGTGCCTTTAGCGGCGACACCTTTAGGGGCGACCCAAGCATTAGCGGCGACACTCGGCTCGTCAGGCTTGGTGTCGCCGCTAATGCTTAAGTCGCCCCTAAAGGCGTCGCCGCTAAAGGCACTAATTCTTGTAGTGTATGCATTTTTATACATATGTCCATATGTATTTCAACTTGTTCATGTACACATATGTTCGTATTTGCATATATGCATAAATAAATGTTCATTTGTTCATATGTGTATATGCATGTATGTATTTATTTTAATGTTTTCAGATATACATTTATATTAATTTTTATTAATGTTCTTGCAGATTTTGAAGAAATTTATTCAACAAGTTGATGAAGTGAAAAGTGACAAACTGAAAAATGAAGATATCTAGGATTTTTGTTGTTTTTATATTTTTTGTATGTATCGTTCATAGTTTCTAATAAATTTGTATGTATCGTTGAAAACGATTGGATATTATTCTTTTTAATAAATCGATTTTTTATTATTTGTATTAATATATTGAAGATAAGAATGTGTATATATGAATTCAGAAAATATGCATATATGCACCCACGAATATGTATATATGCACCGGTAATTACGAAAAAAATGTGTGCGTTTTAAATTCCAAAAATCTATTTAAAAAAATCTCGAAAATTTCTGATATTTAAAAAAACGAAAATCTGGAAAATTTTGATATTAATAAAGACGAAATCTTATTATTTTTAAATTTTGAAATTTGAAATTGATTAGGTTCTCACAAGAACATAACCCTAATATATATATATTCTTACAAAATAATCATTGACGTCTAAAAAAAACTTTACTTTACAATCAACCATTTTTCCAAAGTGTAAAAGACTTCCATAATTGTCCCAGTCAACTGGCTTTAAACTGCCTTTTTTCTTTATTACATAATTCAAAATAACTTTCTTACCCCAAAAAAGACTTTTCTTACCCCAAAAAAGACTTCCATAATATGGATTAGAACTATTTAACTATAAGCCACCTAAATCAATTAATGCATCTTATATCAGTTAAAGTGATAGGATTTAATTTCTTGGAACTATTTTATAAAATGGAAATAACGAGTGTAAGTTTTGGCTAGTGGCAATGGAAGTTAAATACACCTTTTCTTTTTTGCTCTTTTATGGGCTTTTACTGTGTAATTAAAATTTTGACTGGTTCCGTGATGTGTGGCGGTGTCCCTCTCATTTTTGAGAGGTGTCCCTGCAGTTTACATAACATATTTTCCAACTTTGTTATAAAAATCAAGGGTTAATGACCAATGCAAGTGGTGTCCTTGCCACCCTCTAATTTCTATATGAATTCGCCCCTAGCACGAACAAGATAAATTGTTAAACAAACGAATATGAATAAGAAATTTTTTTCTTTTATTTATTTGTGTTTATTTGTTCGGTTAACTTAAACGATCAAATTATGAACAACCGCTAACAGTTCCCTTACATCTATAATCATGAATAAGTTATGTTAAAAGGATTAATAGTGTAATATGAATATGCACATATATATTTATTAAGTTCAAAAAATTAAAATAGAAAGCAAAATATGAATGAAGACATAGATGCAGGTAACGAAAGTATAAGTTAAAAGTAGGAATTTTTTTCTATTTTTAATAAATTATATACTTTTAAGAATTTGTTGATGATCGAATCAGATTTAGCTAAAATTGAATTTATTTGGATCTTTTCGTTTTCAGTTTCTTTACTTTTATAATTAGACTAAGGGGTGTACTTATCACACTACCACATCAAAAACTTTGCTATATCGGCGCCACATCATCACCACTTTCCTACTACTTAGCAAAGAAATATACCTATAATCCGTCACCCTAAATCATCTCTATTTTGAATATAAAAATAAATTTTGCTTTAGAGAGAAAAAAAGGAAGAAAGACGGAGATATATATATATATATATATATATATATATATATATATATATATATATATATATATATATATATATATATATATATATATATATATATATATATATATATATATATATATATATATATTAAAAGAGAAAGAGGGAGAGAAACGTGGTGTTGCATGACTACCATTACTTTCATCACATCACATCATCACTACACCACACCACACCATTACACCAAGAAGAAAGTGGGATGGTATTTCATGTGTCGCCACACAGTTCAACTAAACACCACACCATGTGCATGAAAACCATACCCTTCGGCCTTAGTTTTGTTTTGATTTGATCTGCTTTATACACAAATAACATCGTAAGAGAAAATATATAACGTATAAACTTTATTAGTATTTTTTGATAAAAAAACATAATAGAAGAAGACAGAATCTAAAATGACAAAAATATATACATATATCATTAAGATGATGTGCTAAACTCTTCATCTGAAAGAATAATATGCATGTGGAATAAACGCATGAAAACGAACAAAGTTGGTTGATCAAACGATTGAATTCGTCAAGGACCGATACGTAATGTTTTTTCCCAAATCTAATAATCGTGCAATGATGACGTTACATGTATGCTTATCTGAAATGATAGAACCTCTACATAAGAGCATGAAAGAAAAGATAGAAAACGACTGTGAGCTTCAGCAACCCGGTTGGTATCATAGAGAGCATGGATTATGCTGCTGAGGTTGAGGGAATCGAGACAAAACGAACAAAGTTGGTTGATCAAACGATTGAATTCATCAAGGACCGATACATAATGTTTTTTTCCCAAATCTAATAACAGTGCAATGATGACGTTACATGTCTGCTCATCTGAAATGATAGAACCACTACATAAGAGCATGAAAGAAATGACAAAAAACGACTGTGAGCTTCAGCAACCCGGTTGGTATCATAGATAGCATGGATTATGCTGTTGAGATTGAGGGAATCGAGACAATATCCACGGATAAGGTGAGGGGGGCTTTCATGGGTAATGTAGAGAGATAGGGGCGGTGGTACCTAGGATAGAAAGAGGGAGATATATATATATATATATATATATATATATATATATATATATATATATATATATATATATATATATATATATATATATATATATATATATATATATATATATATATATATATATAGAGAGAGAGAGAGAGAGAGAGAGAGAGAGAGGGAGAGAAGGTAGATGTGGTAGCCGATGATGGAGTCGTTGAGCTAGAGCTACGCGGAGAGGCGGCTGCTGCGATGGATGGAAGCATAACAAAAGTGTAGGGGAAACAAAGGAGACTTTTGGCTTTTATTTTTTTTTGGAACCAGCGAATAGATATGGTTTCACCTGAGGGTAATCAGCCCCGCAACCCAGGACGGTTGGCGATTACCTAAGGCGCAAAGGCCTTTCCCCTCCACCTAATTCGCCTTCCAGGAAAATCCCCCTCATGGGGTTAGTCGGAGTCGAACTCCAGACCTCCCACCACATGGGTATATAACCCGGATGCATCCACCCAGCTAGGCTGGGCTTCACTTGCGACTTTTGGCTTTTATACATTAGTTCTTAAAGTTCAAATGTTTTTTTTTTTTAAATTTTGATATAATGATAGAGACGTCTTTTTACATTAAACCTAACAGAAAATTGAATCTAAGGGACCTGTGGTCAGGGATGAGCGTGGTCCGAAAACCAAACCGAACCAGACTGAAACCGAATTGGACCGAAACAAAATTAGGATTTTTTTAAAAACCGAAGACCGTATATTCGGTTCCGGTTCGGTTCAGTTATGTCAGTTTGATAATAATAGCGTTAGGGGTAAGCATGGTCTGGGGACCGGACCGAAACCGAATTAAACTGAAATCGAATTAACATTTTTTAAAAACCGAAAACCGAACCCAACATGTGCGGTATCGGTTCAGTTCGGTTTTTCGGTCCATATGTCCATCCCTACCTATGGTGCAAGATTTGGAAATCATAGAGACTAAGGGGTGTTTGGGATTGTGGTAGGAATAAACTTATTGACTTATTGGTTTTTTGAAAAGTCAATATGTCAAAAAGAGAGTTTGGAAACAAATAAGTCATTTTAAAACCTACTCTTTGAAACCTTTGATAAGTCGATAAGTTATAAGTAAGAAGGGTGTCACTTCTTGACTTTTGAAAAAGCTAAAAGTTTTTTTTATGAAAAAATACCCTCATTTATTTACCCAAACATTTTTTTTAAAAACAACTTATCAGCTTATAGTTTTTTGCAATCACATAAGTTAATCTAAACATTTTTTAAAAACCATATTTTTAAAAAGTTATAAGCTAATAAATACTTTTGACCAAAAATATTTATTGAATTAAATAGCAATCCCAAACACCCCTAACAAAATCAATTTTTCAATAACTCAGACAAAAAAAATATGATTTTGTACAAACTTGGTTGTGTAATTTACTCTAAAAAAATTAAAAAAAATGTGAATAATAATAAATAATAATAAAAGGTCAACCTATAATCAATAAAAGTCATATAGCAAATCTGATAGACAGTGTATACGGAATTGCCAACATAGCGACATTAATCAATCTTCAACACCTACCTTCCTCGTCAATCGCTTCAGAAACCCCACCCATCGTCACCACCGGCGAGGTGCCCGGTTACAACATGAAAAATCAGCTCTCTCCTTCTCGTTTTTCACTTGGTAATTTTCTGATTCCCTTTTCTGTTTGACCTAATTTTATAGGTTCCATAAACTTGACCTATTTGTTTTTTACGAAATAATGAACATGCTACAAAACACACCAATTGGGACCTGTAAGACAATAAAGTTATAACGTTAGCATTGTTGAAGATGTTGCATATATGCTTCTATGTTTTTATGTGCAAATTATGTTCTCCAATTTGCAGCTCCTAATGGTAGCTATTATCGTCAAATAGATAAGTCGTTATTACCTCTGTAAGTGAGGAAATGCTTCAAAGCTCAATTATTTCCCTTGCTTCACAGCAGACACTTTGGTACTTACACAAATGGTGGTATTGTAGTGTATCAACTATTAGAGTATTAATTGTCATTGCAGCAGTACAAATACATGAAATGTCTCTCTGCAACTTAAAATCATCAACACACCAATGGCTTAGTCATTGGAGTCAGTAAGGATTGATATTTTTTCTACACAATACTCTAGGACTTCCATAGCTGTATTCTTTCCTTTTACTTAAATATAGTTGATCAATCTTCTGGTGAATTTTCTTCAAATCAAAATGCTGATATTCTGGTCGTCTTATTTGAATGAATAATGATTGACTATATATACTTTAACCAGATCTTCATTCTAATTTGACGAGCTACCCTGTGCCTATGTAATCTCTTCAAACTTGTGTTCTATCCCATAGTTGCTAAAACCAACCTGATTTTGCCTATTAATTACTGTCAGGAAAGTAAAATCCAAGCAATGAACAAAGGGAAAACATATCGATGCTAAAATTTTGCCTATTCAGTTCAGTAGTAGGAATAGTACAGTTGCATTAAATAGCCAAATAAAAAACTGAAGATATGCTAAAAGCAAGGCACTAGTACTACTATGTTGGAAACATATATAGACCACTAAACTGACAAAAGTCAACCCTTAACAAAACATAAGATTAACCCAAAGTGCTCGTTTGATCATCCAAACATAAGAGTACGCATCTTTTACTTTTGACCAAGCTTTTTGGTAAAAGCGGCTATTGAGCATAAGCAATGTATACAAAAACTTTTAGGTGACATGGAACAACTTTTGGCCATTTCAACAATGGTTAACTTTTTCCGTTCAGCCATACCCTTTCTTTTCTGCTGATATGGAGTGTATGGTGCAGTAAGCTCATATAAATCATTAACTTCTCATGATGTAAATGCACCAGCTCTAGGGCAATGAAGAACTTTAATGTTAAGCATTGAATGGTTCCAGACCTATTCTTTAACAAGTATAATCATCTATAAACAACAAGAAATATTGATCACCACCCTGCAATATAGCACTGATTAGGCCACAAACATGATTCTGCAATATTTTTTAGACAAGAAGAAGCCCTCCAAGACTTGTTTACAGGGAATCACAAACTCAAGCCTCACAAGATCCCAATGTATCAGTTTATTGGAAGCCACAAAACCGTAATTAATTGCTATGTTAAGGTGGACTTATACATTAGTAACTTATCTCCTTATGAGAATGTAAAAGATGAGGCCAGAGTTCTCTATATTTTTTTCTGTAGGCAGTATAACTTGTCTAAGGAGCTGTGTTTTTTTTCACTAAACGAGCTTAAGGGTTAAGCACTTAATCTAGTCAGTTATATATGGCTGTTTCTTTTTTACTTAATCCAAACAAAATGACTTAATGGGTTAGGCAAAAAGCTTAATGTATTAAGGCACCAGTTGTTAACCTAACTTGCCATTCTTCCATTTTCCTTCCAACTCCTCTCATGCTAAAATTGATGCATATTGTGAAAATTGTTTGTCGGAATGTAATGTAACAGTAAAATGGTCATTTAGGTTCATTCACACGGTTTATTTGTTCTAGAAAAGAAACAGGCTTTTTTGCATTTTTCATCCATTTTGTTTTGGACATGTTTATGAAAGTATAAACGATATATATAGTAGAATGAACTTGGTAATTAATGGTGCTTAAAAAGCTTGTTTGTTTATCATGGTTATCTAGAAAGTGAACTGCTCTCTCCCAAATTGGATGCAATGATATCTATAATTGACGGCAACTTGTTGAGTTTGGTGGTATTAAGCATTTATGTCGATTTGTTTTGTGTTTCAGGAGATTTGTTGATGTTATTGAATGTCTCACTTGATGAGAAAATTACATATTATGGCGAATCTAAGCCTCTTCTAGGGAATCTTTGTGTAAAGGTGACTACCCTAAATGTTTTTCCTTTGTTAAAATTTAGACTTAAAATTATAGAACATGTCTTATTATTGGGCTGGAAACATCAACCTTGTTAAAGTCAGATAATCAAAATTTTCTTTTCCTACAAGTTTCATAAACCTTTAAACGTCATAATCAACTTTGTTGTTTTGTGTTGACTTCAAAGTCTTTGAATGAAAACATGACGCATAAGACATTTACTTGTGCCATGGGGAATTGAATATAAGTTTGTGAAAATTATTTTCTATTGACTCTCAAGTCTTCGAAGGTCACTTTCTATTTATTATTTAATGAATATAAGTTTGTGGAAATTATTTTCTATTGACTCTCAAGTCTTTGAAGGTCACTTTCTATTTATTGTTTAATGAATAAAGTTTGTGGAACTTAATTTCTATCGACTCTCAAGTCTTCCAAGGTCACTTTTCTTATAATTGTTTAATTTTCATTGCTATTGTTGGGTGGGTTTTTCAAAGTATAATGGTTATGAATTTAAGTTTTTCTATTTAATGTTACAAATATGTGAATTTTGGGGGCTGCTTGTTTGACATCAGATTCATATGTGAGGTCTACCGTGAAACTACATATATAGACCTCCTTGTTAAACTTTTTCTATTTGATGATAAAACAAATACACAATTTTTTGTAAGCATTGGATAATTTTACTCGTTAAACCATTTGAAAATAAAATCCAACCCATTTTCAAGTACATGGGTTGTAATTGCCAGGTGTAACAAGACCTGACAGACTATGACTTCCTTAAAAAAAAAATACGACAAAATATTGAATTTCACGTTAAAGCATTTGAAAATAAAATCTCTATCGGGTTTGACTCATTAACTTGTTAATCATTTACAAAAAAAAAGTTAAAAATTATCATTGATTTCTTGAAAACGTAAATGATTGTATGTTGATTAATTGTTTATCTGGTTCATGTTCTTTTAATAATTGTGGCCATATACAATTTGGTATGCGATGGGGGATAGACTTGGCCGTAGACCTATTTTGATCAAGAGAAAAAGAAAAAAGACCACACATAAGAATACAAGTCTGCCATTATTGACTTCCAAGTCTTCCATTCCAAGTATTCTCGGGGCATAAGTGGGTCTTCATTTATGGCTTTATTAATCAACTAATTTCTTCATCATAACAACCCACCACTCTATGTTAACAACCCATCTTTCTAGTTTCTACTTCAGTTTTCATTTCAATCTGTAAACTTTTTTTCAGGTTGATTATGGGGATCAGAGAGGTTTGAGGACACGTCTCCTTTTTCTATTTGCTTTTTTGTTTGCAGCCACACTTACTTGTTTGGGTGATGGAAATACTAGTGTTGTTTGCTCTGAGCAAGAGCGACTTGCTCTTCTCAAGTTCAAAAACAGTGTCAAAGATCATTATGGAATGTTGTCATCGTGGGTTGGCAGTGACTGTTGCCTCTGGGAAGGAATCCACTGTGACGAAACCGTAGAGAGTATTCATCTCAGGGGATCTGAAGAATGGTATTTATATGGTAATGAAGTGGACTCTTCTTTGGCAGAGTTGAAGCATCTCAAATACTTGGACTTGAGCTGGAATGATTTCCAAGGAAGTCAGATCCCAAAGTTCATTGGATCCTTGAAACAACTGAGCTACCTCAATCTCTCTGGTGCTGGTTTTCAAGGTATCATTCCTCCTCACATTGGAAGCTTTCTAATTTGAAGGTTCTTGATCTCAGTCGGAATAGAGCGCTGATGGCAGACGATATGGCATGGACTTCAGGCCTTTCCTCACTTGAGCATCTGGACTTGAGTTGGGTAGATCTTAGCCGAGTGCAGAACTTGGACACGGTGTTTTACACGATTCCTTCATTGGAAGAGTTAAGCTTGTCACTTTGTGGACTTTCCAATGCTGATTTTGGTCCTTTTATTAATTCGAGTAGGATGCTTACCAACATCAAACACCTGGATCTTAGCTCTGACTCTTTCAAAGGTCCGCTTCCTGGCTTTTTTCAAAACATGTCATCCCTAAGATTCCTAGATCTTTCATCCTTTAATCTCAGTTTGGCCTGGAACTTTGCAAACCTGCTAAGCGCGATTCCTTCTTTATCAGAGCTGCATTTGTCACATTGTGGGCTCGATAAGACTCATCTATCTTCCGCTCGTCTTAATTTCAGCACACTTTCGAACATCCAGCACTTGAATCTCAGCCACAATTCAATTGAAGGCATATTTCCATCTGTTTTCACAAACATGTCTTCCTTAAGAGTCCTTGACCTCTCAGGAAACATGCTGAATTCATCGGTTCCTGTTATGCCTAACCTTTTACAGCTTTATCTTTCTGGTAACGAGTTTAAGCAGATTGAAGATGTTGGAATCTGGAGACAGTGTCACCTGAAACAGTTGCATGCATCATACAATCATTTTGAAATAGAAATGATCAATTCACCGAAAAACGAATCAGAGTGCCCCCAATATGCTTTGGAGTGGTTGGATCTAAGTTGGTGTTCAAATGGTACAATTCCGGAACCACTTGGAAGACTAGCCAATTTAAGAAGGATATATCTATCGAGTAGCAGATTAATGGGCCCAATACCTAAATCTCTTGGAAGACTAAAATATTTACAAGTGTTAGATCTATCTAATAACCAGTTAACCGGTCCCATTCCTGCATTCCTTGGAAATCTTTCCAAACTTGACCTTTCTATTAATCAATTGAGTGGTTCAATTCCAGAATCCATTGGAAATCTAGCAACTTTTAACATATTTGGATCTAAGTTCCAGTTGGTTAACGGGTCCCATCCCAACATCTCTAGGAAGAATTGTTTCATTACAAACAGTTCAAATGTATTCAAATATGCTAAATGGGACTATTCCGGTTTCAATTGGGCAACTCGCCAAGCTCCATTCTCTAGATTTCTCCAACAATTCTTTAGAAGGAGTCGTTTTTGAAGGCCATTTTGCTAACCTCTCAATGCTGAAGTACTTGGATACTTCTTCTAACACCAAGTTGACATTCAATGTTTCACATGACTGGATACCTCCATTCCAATTGGTAACTCTTCGACTCAAGTATTGCAATATTGCAAATGGATTTCCGCAGTGGCTTCGAAATCAAAGGAATCTTGAGATGTTAGAGCTGTCAATGCTTCAATTTCGGGACCGCTCCCCACATGGTTGCGGAAGATGCCCATCATTCCTTACTTGGATCTCTCTCACAACAAACTCAGCGGACCTTTGATAAACCTTCCTAATGGGGAAACTTACGGTGCGTGTGAATTTGTTTCAGTATTATTTCTGGAAAATAACTTTTTCAATGAGTCGATTCCAAGGTCATTGTGCAGAAGGATAGATCTGGAATATCTTGATCTTTCTAGAAATAGGTTAATTGGTAAAATTCCTAAGTGTCTTGAGAATCTGCAACAGTTGCATACCATGATACTTTCCTCAAATCAGTTGTCCCGTGTCATTCCAAGTTTTATAGGTCTTAATTCCTTGATTTGGTTACAACTGAATGAAAACAACTTTGTTAGTGAATTTCCTCGAGAATTGGGGAATTTACAAGAACTAAGGATCTTAGATGTGGGCAATAATGAATTGTCTGGAAACATACCGGACTGGGTCGGGGAAAAACTTAAAGATTTGGTAGTTTTGAGGTTACACAAGAACAACTTTACTGGAAGAATTCCAGAGTCTTTGTGCAAAGCTTCATATCTTCAAATATTGGATGTTGCACACAACAACTTAAAGGGACATATCCCTCGTTGTCTAGGACAGTTGAATGCCATGGTTAATAGTAGCAGATCTTGGCCCTTTGGCAATTACGACAATGATGAGAAAGTTGATCAGGTCATGAAAGGTGTTGATCTTAAATATACAACAAATTGGGATATGGTTTATAATATGGACCTTTCAAGCAATAAACTTGTTGGAGAAATACCGGTTGGGCTAACTGCACTTGCCATGTTGGTGGGTCTCAATTTGTCTAATAATTATCTCAGTGGGCATATTCCAGACAGCATTGGTAGCATGATGAAGTTAGGATCTCTTGATTTATCTGGAAACGAGCTGACTGGGGTGATCCCCCCAGGCATGGCAGATTTGACCTTTTTGAGCCATTTGAATTTGTCACACAACAACTTGTCAGGACGAATTCCAACAGGAAGCCAACTGCAGACTTTGAATGATCCATCGATATATGAAGGGAATAAAGATCTATGTGGACCTCCATTGACCAAGAATTGCTCAAACCCAGAAGTCCCAACCGCAAGAAGCAAGAAGAAACACGGAGCAACTGATGAGCAGACGGAGGCATGGTTGTTTTACCTGGACATCTTTTGTGGTTTTGCAGCAGGCTTTTGTGGTGTTATTGGAGTTCTGTTGTTCAAGAGACAGTGGAGACAGAAGCTTTTCATGTTTGCTGAAGAAATGATGGACAAGATATATATGTTGCAGTTGTGGTAAGAGTTGCCAAGATCAAGAGAGGAAGAGAAGCAACATAGATCTTCTAGAATCAATGTTTATTTTGCTTTTTAATACTGTTATTGTGCTATATTATACTAATATTTAGATTTTATATTTGTAATATGGATGTTGTTTAAAGGTGTCATTTTGAAATTTTTGTTGGATTTGGTATTTGTAAAAGATAAATTAGTTAGATTACATTGTTATGGAATTTAATTAGGAAATATCCATAAGTTGTAGGATTTCAACATGAAACACGTTGCTCTTCACTATTGGCCTGCTTCTGCTCTCACAACAACCTGCTGCTGCTACATTTGTCGTTTTTCATGTACATGGCTCCACGCTAGAATCAGGTAATTGACTCGTTATCTATTTCTTGATTTATTTTATTGTTGTTCTGCTGCTGCATTTGTTGCTTTTCGTTTTTCTACTTCAGTTTTCCAGAGCTTAAATTACAGTTCATTTCAATAACATAATTTTAAGGGATATCACTTTAGTGACCAAAATAGGAGGTGTTTGGACACCAAATGACCACCTTTTTTACCACAAAATAACCATCTATTTCATGAAAAGTGATTTTGTGAAACTTCTTTTATGGCCATCATTTCCAGTATTATGAGAATTCTGCACTATATTTTGTGATTTTTTTTCTTCATATTTTACAAATTACTTATCTTTGGCAAATTTACATGACAATTTTATGGTGATACCATTCATAGAGCTATTTTGTAATGTGTAACATTTTGTTCATTATAGTGATTACGCCTAATGTTAATGATATTAAAACTACTTTCACTATTTAAAATCTTCTTATTTTATATATTACTTTCTTAAACATTCAGAATTTGCTAAACACTCAAAGCACCATTAATGTGATTATCGTAACATTTGTTGTGCTTTTCCAGATGGTACAAGCAACAATCATATTAGAGGACATGATTAAATCAGAGTACTTGAGAAAAGAATGGTGGTATTGGTCAACACCATCAACAGCTGCTAAAATCTCAAATACGCCCTTGATGCAGCCATATGTTACGAAAAACCCATAACACTTGATCTGGACCCCATAGAACCCATGACACATGAGTTCCGGGACGCTGAAGACTCTTGTCGGAAAGTCAACCCTGAAGAATAGTCAAAGGTCAAGCAACTCACACGTGACACAGGGTTCAAGACCCAAAACAAGATCAAAGAAGACGATGAGAGTTTGTGATAATTGAAAAAAGTAGTTAAATATATGCAGCTTCTGTTCTTTGTAGAGTTGTAAATGCTACAAAGATGGCTTTGATTCATTGATGCAGATAGCCATCGTATAATAGTTGAAAGTAGACAGGTGTAGTTTGGTATTTTAAATATTTGCTTTCTTTTTGTTGATTGGAGAAAAGAAGGATTACATTGTTTCAAGACGACGGTGATTTCTAGAGTATTGATGTGTTTTGAAACCATGACATTGTGTATTATGTTTGACGTGTATTTGATTTAGCCTAGGATTAAGAAAGACTTAAAGGATTCATGATTGGTTTTTTGCCATCACGACTTTATGTAATACCCGTTCTCTGTTTTTCTTTTGTGAATTTGAAATCGGAGTAGGGTTATTCCATACTTTGAGTATAAGGGAATATGAATCAGTTTTGAAGGAAAAACACTTTAAATTATGAAGTTTGAGTGTAAAATAAAGTATTAGGTGCAAGAAATCAACTTGTTGGGTAAAAAGTGATCAAGTATTACATGTATGGGGTCATAATTGAAAAATGTAATTAAAAAAGAGGGGTGGGGGTCGAGAACCCTCCTGGTTTCAGCAGGAAGCAATTTCCATTGATAAATGTGAAATACAACAAAGAAAAAGGGGGCAACCGACGTGAGTCTCAGTTCAACAAGGGAGATTGGCATTCTTCCTGAAATCGAACTACAAACTAAAAATCAAAAAGATTGTTGTGGAAGAAGTAATTCCCACAAAGATTTTAACACCTTTTGATAATCTTTTTCAAAAATTAAGGTATGTCCCTTGTTATGATTATATTAAAGAATAGAGGTTATGGTTTAAAAGAACTTGTGCTTCGGGTTAACTTCTGGAGTGATGATTTTCTTTTTTGCATTTCTATTTTGTTTTGGACATGTTCATGAAAGTATAAACGATATGTATAGTAGAATGAACATGGTAATCGATGGTAATTAAAAAGCTTGTTTGGTTATCATGGTTATATATAGAAAGTGAAATGCTCTCTCCCAAATTGGATGTAATGATAACTGTAATTTATGGCAACTTGTTGAGTTTGGTGTATTGGACATGTGGTATTAAGCATTTATTTCGATTGGTATTGTGTTTCAAGAGACTTGTTGATGTTTTTTTAATATCTCACTTGATGAGAAAGTTTGCCAGCAACTTATTATGGTCAATATGAGCCTGTTTTAGGGAAGCATCGTGTAAAGGTTACTACCCTAAAATGTTGTTCCTTTATGAAATATGTTTCTGCCAATGTTCACGAGAACAATGTTATATGTGATGTTAAACATGTTTGTAGGATCTGTTGATAGAAAAATTGCATGTACTTTGATACACATACAAATACATATGTACACATACATTGATATACATACAATAGACATAGGTAATGTGGTTTATGGGATTTTTGTTTCTTGAGAATGATTATTTGGGCAAATCGGTTTTAAGATCTCCTCTTCATCATTCTGATAATAACCTCAAGAATAAAGAAATTCGAACATCAATAGATCGAGATTTTATTTAATTCATATATATTTATTAATTTATATTTTGATTTAAGTTAAATATATCATTAAATTTTGATTTATAAAAATAGGACCAAATTACAAGAACTGTCCCTACGGTTTGGTGAAATTTGTGATTTGTGTTCCAAGTTTCAATAATCAGGCACCAACAAGTTTTAAGGTTTCAATTTCTTGTATGGTTGTCATTAGGTATAACTCCGTTAGAAATTAATAAAACCTATAAACTACAGGGACCAATAATGTAAAATGTATAAATAATTTAGTCAAACACAAACTATTGTCTCCATACACACACACCCCCCCCCCCCCCCCCCCCCCCTTCTCCAACTCTCTTTTGTTAAAACACAGATATTTTTTTCTTCCTGAACGTCTAATTCCAAATTACCATTTCATTTTGTGTTTTTAGTTTTTTGATTGAGCAGCAAAAGAAAAAAAAAACTTTTCACAATTCACAACAGTCGAAGAACACAAGTGAGATGACAAAAAGGAGAAGAACAAAAGAAGGGTAGAAAAGTCTTTTTACATTAACTTAACAGAAAAAGGTAATGGTTTTGGTGAGAAGGACCACCGTTACAAGAAAAATGGAACCTTAAGGGCTGCTGATTTATATATCTGAAACTGCTGAACATACACTCTAGGTTCCCTCAAGTTTGCCAATATCTTTTCACTACCATCTCCTGACAACCCATAGTTTATAAACTTGTCCGTATCTATAACATCCACATCAAATAAATCCACAAAGTCCACATCTGGTCCATCAAACACATCTACAACAGGGTCAACAACACTTTGAAACTCGTCCATATCGACATCAACTTCTTCTATCAACTCATGGTCTTCAAGAACAAAGTCACTGTCTAAATTGCTATCATCACCATCACTTTTACCATATGACCTATATCATCTTCGTCCCTGCCAGCCATCATAGTAGATAATCTTTTGTCAATATCCATTTCATATTCAGCTTGGATGTTGACTTGATAATCCTCTTCAATGTTACCTTCATATGGAGTTCCATGATTTCCCAAATCAAAGTATGGATCGAAAAAGTCAATACCCTCTTCAGCTATAGTTGTTGCCTGAGTTTGATAATCGAAAACAGGGAAGGAGGGTTGCCATTTCTAAATTGTTGATCATTTCCTTGTTCATTCTCCATAGAACAAGTTTGTGCAGAATAAATTTCAACATCTTCATTGTCTAAAATATCCACATTGGGTTTATGAGAAATTGTAGAAGGCATTACCACTTGGGTTTGTTCCCGACAAACTACCAATGCTTGATATGTTTGTTCACGGTCCTCTAGATCAATGAAATCGGAGTAATCGAAAGGCAGATTTAGGTCAAATGTTAGTTTTTTGCTACAAGAACTAGATGCGATGCTCCTTTTTCCCTATTGTAGTGCAGGGACAATTTTTCATCAACATCCTCTAAAAATCCTTGACAGACGACTAGTCGTATGTATCGAGAGTGGTACTTCCATTTTCAGTGTATACGACAATCTCTTTAGAAATGCGAACATACCTGACGAGAAATATGCACATCTTAGTCACGACCAAGAGGGAGTAGACCAACATCAAGATCAATCTCCGGCATACGAAAGTGGAAGAATATTGGTTCTTCTTTAACATACCCCACTTGCTGTAACATTGAATTAAGCTCGTGCACTGAAAATTCTTCAATATCCACATTGTCGATGTACATAACTTTACGTATCTTCTACCAAGGGCTTTGGTAAATAAACCTCCGTGATTTTGATTTCAAGAGTAAAGAGATTATCGAAATCTTCTACACATCAAAATAATGAATAATGGGGTTACTCTTTTTTGAATTTTACTGTAAACATCAGTGAGATTAACCGGTTCCTTACACAGTCATAAGTTCAAGATGATGGGTAACATTTTCTTGTTCAAGCCGCTAGCGATGGAAGTGTTGTAATGTGATGAAGGTGAAGACGATTGCAGGTTTTCTTGGGTGACGACTAGCAACTGTAGCTTGCGGGTGTAGGGCGAATTGGCCAACAAGGTAGTCATGATTAGGAGACTTTAAGGCGCCAAGTGTAGTATCAGACTCCGTAAAATAACTAAAAAGCCCTCACGTGAGGGGCACCAGTTCTCTATTACGGAGGAAAACAAACAGTGTGACCAAGAGGGACCAATAGTGTAATAAAATGTCAACCACAGGACCGTTTTCGTGAAAATCCAAAACTTGGAATGAAAGTGAAAATCCGTGTAAACCAGAGGGACCAAAACGGTAATTTACTCATTTAATAATAAAGATACTATGAAAATAAAAAACCATAAAAATTATATATTATTATTTTGGAATAATTAGACAATCCGTTTAGTCTCGTATACAAAACTAGTAATAGCAAAGTACTTATAACTAGAGATAGAATATGTAAACATACTCAACTAGAAAACTAAAAGATTAACCTCCCCCATTCGCTATTACACCGATGACTTCAAATTTGTGATCGGTTCGCAGGTGCAATCCAAACAAGACTGTCGACATACTCGATAACTGTACTTATAATACATTTTCTCAACTTAATCTTAAAGAATTTAGTCTTGGCTGCAATCGGATCATACAAACCAAAATGATGACGATTATCATGATGATGATTACCATTATATCTATAAACAAACTCATTGTGTGATGTGAATCCATATGGAAATATACCACCGCTAAACTGGGGAAATGCATGACGTTTGACCCATGATTCAGGCACCCCATACTCATCCATCACCCACACCTCAAATTCACCACTTTTAACGCATGACATCACACAAAGATTTCCACCCAATACTCCTAAGTAATGGACCCGACTTCCATGGCCGTATTAAGAATCTGGAAGAGGTATCTCACGGAATGTCTCTGCACCCAAATTAAATGCCACTATCGTATGGCGCTTCCACTCCAAATCAGTCAAAGCAAGCCAATGAAGATGGCCGTCATGGCCATCTGCACAAACTTGGTTTTGACACCTCAGCATTGTGATGTGTGAAGGAAAGCTTTGAGATATTGACTCCCAGGAACCCTTTCTCATGCTATAAACCTCACCTAGCGGTTCCATGTTAGGTGGTTGAAAAAGCTTTTAATCTTAATAACTTTGTAATCATCTGTTTCAGGATCAAACCCAAATCCAAATTGCATTTCACGGAAGGGCAAAGAATATGGAGGGAGAGTTAGCACGGCGGAGAGAGAAGGGTTCCAAATGTAAATGCCAGGATCACCATATTGTCCGTAAGAAAAGCATATTAAGCCATTCACGGATCCAATGACACTGCCCCAACTGCTTTTATGCCGGGGAATAACCGGGAATTTGATAAAATTAGTCAGTTCAAGATCCGGAGTACAGGAGGGGAATGCTGTGAATGAATTACAGTCAAAAGAAAATCCATTCCGAACAAACAAGAGAATCGCATTGTTGTTCTGAATTGAATGATGGAGGTGGGATTTCACAAAGGAGGATTCTGATAAAAAAACATTCCAAGATTTATAGACACACCTCAATTGAGCAAGTTGTTTGGCCAATAACTGGATGAATATGTTTGATAAAACATCGCGCGGGAGGTTCTCAATAGTCGTTCGGCTTCCTGATGTGGCCATTTTCAAGTGAGTAAACTTGGCCTATGAGGTTCTTTTCCTGTCTTCGTTTTTCCTTTTTAGCTGTAACTTTATGTGCTTCAACCTAGATGTGTATATTTAGGCTTTAAAGTTGAGGAGCTGCATTTTGACACATGAACGGACCAGTTACAGGACTGATCCCGATTAACAAGATTAAAAAAATATGTTAGCGCATTTTAAACTCAAGATATTGATTTTCAACAACGCAGAAAAAGATTAAATATGTTTTATCTTAAACATATCGCTTTTCAACAAACTATAACTTAAACCCTGACAAAAATATAGCTACTAACGAGTCATTTTAACTTAAACACGACTTGAAAAGAAACCTTAAACACAAAATACATGAAATTATAGCTCTGTATACATTACTTTGTAGACATGCTAAGGCTAGTTCATTGCCTATTTGCCAATCATCTATTGAAAAATTGTCATGCTATAGGAAGGAAATACCTACTTTAGCCTTGAGTCCTTTTAATCTGGGTACTTAGATATCTACTTTAGAAAAACATAGAGTGTTGCTGATGTTTGTGCTTGTCTTAGCAGTTAGCTCTTGTTGGGGATTTTATATGGTCATTGGTGATAAGGGTTTTAACTCTGCCCGTTTATCATCACTAGTACTAACTTTCTTTTTGATGACAGTTTCTTTGTTTGACATTGGTTTGTGGGTATTCACCAATAAAGATGGATTTTAAGCACACGGTTAGGTTGCTTTTTTAAAATTGGTAAGAACTCTCTAAATTTCCTTTTGGGGTGTCTGCATAGATGTCTTTGTTTCTGTATTGATTGATGTTACAAAAGAACCCTAAAAAAATTAAAATGGGGGAAGACTGGGACAGCGTGAGACTGTGAGAGAGTCAGAGAGACAAACTGTGAGAGGTGGTGAGTGGTGACAGTGTGGGTCACGTGAGGGCAGCGGTGCAGAAGGCGGCCAGCGTCAATAACACGTGAGACCATTGACGGAGTGCGAACGGAGAGCCGCGAAAGTACGTGGGATTTTTTTTTTGAGATATGGATTCACATATTCTGGATCTGAGATTTTTTGAGGAAGTTCCTATTTCCCTGAGCCTAGGACGGAGGTTTCTTATTTTTTGGGAGAATAAACCGTGTGGGGAGAGAGATGTACACAATAATTTTTATCTATACATAACAATATACTATTTTTTATGCATAAAATACAAGTCTTCTGAAACATAAATTATTATGTATGAATAAAAATTGTTGTATACATACACTACTTCCCAAACCATATTGGATTTTTAAAATTGATCCAGACGGATTTTGAGACCAATTCATTTTCTCTTTTTAACGCACAAAGGAAAATAGTATTTGTCATTCAAACCTGATTGATTTTACCATATATTTGAATGGGCAAAATGCTAAAAGGCTCAACCATATATTGGCGAGCATTCAAAAAAACCCTTAAACTTTATTTTAGTTTAAAAAAACCTTTCAACTTAAGTTGACCTTTCACTTTATCACAAATTGTGGGTTTTCAACTAAAACCACCGGTTACACTTACACTTACACATAACACGTGGAAAAAAATACATTGAACACGTGGATTAATAACTAGGGTTATATACCAAACAAGTACTCCCGTGATTGCAGATATTTGTAACGAATGAGGTGAGCAAGGAAATACTTTTCCGATCTCGTTCTTCAAAATCAGGAACCCTGCACACCGATTGCTTCGTAGAATCAAGGAAATAGTACGTATTTCCAGACCACAAGCTTCGTAGAAGCTACCGTTTAAACGACTCTGTCAAAAACACTAGCAAAAGTAGGATCGATGGCTTCGTTTTCTACATCTTCTAAATGGAACAAGAACCTGGTAAAACAAAGGCAGAATAATGCAATTTAGGATCAATGTAGTTGTAAACAGAATGTCAGAACGTGGAAATCGACTACAAAATCAAACCCTGGAAGATGAATTTGTTGGCGTAATTCAGATTTTTAGCACAAGGGTATTTTAGGAAATTTCTGTTTTTCTTTTTACAGATAGTCATTATCTTTCCGTAACTTAAGTTATTAGATTAGGATTCTTTTTGGTATAAATAGGACGTCAAGTAGGGTTATTTTTAAAGTCTTTTCCAGTTTATAAAGTTTGCTAATTCTTTTTTCTTCCTTCCCCTGTTCTCCCCTGTTTTTCGTTTCTTCCTGTGAATCCAAGTTTTGCACCAGGTTATTTGTTTTCAGAATTTACAAGTATCCATATTGGGTTGATCCAAAGTTAAATGAACACTATAAAGGTCTAGTCAATGAGCTGATGGGTGAACCGGAGGTAAAGAACGGAATTGCCGAAGGCAATGTACATTTCAAGTTTGAAGAGCTTGTAAACTTGTATTAAAATGTTGTTTAGTTTGGTTGTTTGCATTCTTTTTATATAAATTTTTACTGTAATGGCAATGTAATTTTTTATAACAAGAATTGGTTTTATTATCCAAATTTGGAGCAATCGATTATGGTCAATTATGTGACTATTACATCAACTGGTATACACGGATTGTTGTCCTATTGTTGTGATGGAGAAAAGCTTACGATTTCCTTGCTTTCAGCAATTAGTTCGTTTCTGATCTTTGTCGATTTTTCCTTGCTTTCAAGTACATAACTTTCAAACCATTACCGTGATCTTACAATAGTCGCTTCCGCTTCCTATCTGTCGCTTTTTCCACGGTTTCAATTTGATATTACGATTTGGAGGTTCGATTAGGCATTTACGTGATTTCTATTTGGGATCGGCAGCTAGGATCGGGGGTTTTTGGATTCTTCGACCGTTTCCTCAAAATATCAAGTTTATGCGTAAAAAAACTTTTACATATCCCTAATTTCACTTCCACGTAAGCTCTTAAATCCCACGTATACAGTTTTAATTCCAAGTCATTCCTTAACCGGTTACGTGGATTAAAACCTTTAATTTGGGTAGAATTGATAGTAAAATATAAAATGAAGGGTTTTATTAAACTCAAATATAAGTCAAGGGTTTTTTTTAATATCCATTATAATTGGTTGGGCTTTTCTGCATTTAGCCCTATTTGAATCTATATAAATACTTTGTGATCGGATCTTATAAACCGACAATCCAGAATTGAATGAAGTATATCATTGGTCCATGTGGTTTGCCTAAGGTTGCAGTTTTCATCCAAGTATTGAAAA
This sequence comes from Cichorium intybus, assembly GCA_023525715.1. Classification (NCBI taxonomy): domain Eukaryota; kingdom Viridiplantae; phylum Streptophyta; class Magnoliopsida; order Asterales; family Asteraceae; genus Cichorium; species Cichorium intybus. Next base: position 53,685,156 of record CM042010.1, on the reverse strand, counting down.
CTTGATGTGGATAGTCATTGTGGTTTGCAAAACGAACGCCGGAGGTCCTGTGGTCTTGAAATCGTTCATGAGAGGTTTCCTGGTCCATGTAAAAAGACCTTATTGTCTTTTCCTATTTTTTTCGTTTTCTTTTTATTCATCTAATAATTAGTAAATTAAAAAAGAAAATAAATCTCTCTCTCTCTCTCTCTCTCTCTCTTACGGTTGCGTGTGTTTGTTCTTCATAAATCAACACCCACACACCGAGTAAAAAACGCCATTGAAGGCCCCCCCCCCCCCCCCCCACACAAGGTTGTTGATGCAATTCTGCCATGGGACTTCGTTTTTACGTCAATGGATGAATATCCCAAACAGGTGGTGGTGGTGATGATGGCTAAAGGATTCCATAAGTAAACAAGGGAAACAATGTGGATTCCATAAGTAAACAGGGGCAACAATGTCACCAGATGGAACATTTTCTACATAATACAAAGTTCACCAGCTTTTTTAGAATAAAAGAACATTTCAGGCACTCTGGATTTAAAAGGCGGCTGTATCCAAAAATTTAGTCTCATATCAACTATGTAACTACGAAATTTACTAGAAGTTAATGATAACAAATGAAACATATTATAAGCATTTCGAATTCTGTTTGACTTGTAGTTAGCAAAAAGTTCATGCCCTAATTCTCATCAGCAAGAACACTGTCACAGGCAAAGAACATATATGAAGCTTCATCGCCCTCAAAACCTTCACATTCAGCATTCCAACAAGCATTTTCATCCCTCTGCCAATTTCAAATAATTTCAATTTCAAATATAAATTAATTAAATCAACAAAAAGAAATTCAAATAAATGATAAATTACTCCGGTCGATCCATAACTTTTTCAGTTGCACCACCAAACTCAATTCATCCAGACCGCCGTTCCACCACCACAGTACATCCACCACCACCCATCTGGGGTTGCTTCTAGTACATCCACCACCGCCCATGTGAAGTATGACTACAAAATTTCAAAGCTAAGACTTCAAACTTCAAAGATGGCATCCTTACAGCCCATGTGAATAAAATTTTCTCAAAGATGGCATGCAGATTTTCTTTTAAAATAAGCAAATTTTCTAATGTGGCATGTAAACATTTCCTATAAATAGGATAGGAAATCATTTGCAAAAACCATCTCAAAAACACACAACACAACATTTCTCTTCTCTCGTAAATACATAAGAGTTTTCTAACTCTTTGTATTTTTGTATTCTTCCAACCTTTTGTAAACACCACAAAATATAGTGAATTGGTTCTCGGCTTCCTCCGCCCGTGGTTTTTCCCGATTTGGGTTTTCCACGTAAATATCCTGTGTTCTTTCTTTTTATCGTTCGATCTATTCTTGGTTGATTATTCAATAGTTTTATATTCCGTTGAATCATTATCGTGATATTTGGGTTTTATACTTCGATCTTGAAGTTAATCGATTATTTATTGAAGTCGATTTTCTCTACAATTGGTATCAGAGCAATTCGGGTTTTCCGATAACGATTCGTAAAAACTATTTTCAACCATGTCATCGATGAAGTACGATATTCCTTTACTTGACAGAAACACAAGATTCCCTCTCTGGCAAGTAAAGATGAAAGATGTGTTGATCCAAATGGATCTCCACAAAGCACTATTAGGAATGGAGAAAATGCCGGCAACTTGGTCGACTGAGGAAAAGGAGATGAAAGATCTGAAGGCGTCGTCGCAGATCCGTTTGCATCTTTCTAACGACGTTCTCCAAGATGTGTTGAAAGAGACATCCGCAGCGGCTCTCTGGCTAAAACTCGATCAGCTACTTATGACGAAAAGCTTGCCCAACAAGCTACACTTGAAGCAACGACTTTTTAACCTAAAGATGAGTGAAGGTAGTTCTTTGTCTGATCACCTCTCTACCTTTAAAGAGCTTGTAGGAAATCTGGAGAATATGGACGTCAAATACGAAGATGAAGACTTGGCGTTATTTTTATTATCTTCTCTCCCAGACTCCTACGATCACTTTCGTGACACCATTATCTATTCTCGGGACACTCTTGTCCTTGACGAGGTAATGACTGCTCTTGATTCAAAGGAAAAGATGAAGCAGATAGTTGGGAACAGTAGCAGCGATTCTAAAGCCGAAGGTCTCAACACCAGAGGGAGACCTAACGAGAGAGGTAGCTCTTCACAAAACCGATCTAGATCTAAGTCCAAAGCCAATCGCAAATATTGCAATTATTGCCACAAGAAGGGACATCTGATCGGTGAATGTTTCAAGTTAAAGAACAAGGAGAAAGCGAAGGAAATCGCAAAGGGAAAAATAACCAATAACACCGTTGAAGCTGATGTTGCCGAAACTGGTTCCGATGGCGAGCTTCTATCCGTTTCGGACTACGATTTAATAACCACGAGTGAGTGGGTACTTGATTCAGCGTGTACTTTTCATATGAGCTCCAACCGAAGCGTTTTTCATTCATATGAAAAGGTTAACGAAGGCCACGTTCTAATGGGTAACGACACTTCGTGTCGTATTATTGGACGGGGTACACTCAGGTTCCGCATGTTCGATGGCGTTGTTCGAACGATTCAAGATGTGAAGCACGTATCCGGTCTTAGGCGAAATTTACTAAGTCTCGGTACTTTCGAGAAGAAAGGTTACGAGTTTGTTGGCAAAGACGGGAAACTCCATATTTTCAAGGAAGGTTTTGTGGTCATCCGAGGAGTTAGAAAATCCGCAAACCTTTACATTATGGACGGACAAGTTATTTCTGGTGAAGCCTCGGTTAGTTCTAAATCCCTCTCCAATGTTGATCATTCTCGCCTATGGCATCTCAGGCTCGGTCATATGTCATACCACGGTATGAGTGAACTAAGCCGAAGGGGGTTGCTCGGGGAGCACAAATCAACCGAACTTGAATTCTGTGAAGATTGTGTATTTGGAAAGCAGAAGCGAGTGAGTTTTATCGGTGGCAAACATACGACGAAAGGGCCACTTGACTACATACACTCTGATTTATGGGGACCAGCAAAGGTTACATCGAAAGGTGGAGCCTCTTATATGCTCACGATCATTGACGATTTCTCAAGAAAGGTATGGTCGTTCTTCTTAAAGTCAAAAGGAGAAGTATTCCAAACTTTTAGAGATTGGAAAGTATTGGTTGAAAAGCAATCAGGTTTTGAAGTGAAATACCTTCGTACCGATAACGGACTGGAATTCTGCTCAGAAGAATTCAACTCCTATTGCCGTAAGGAAGGGATTACACGTCACCGCACTGTAGTCCACACACCACAGCAGAACGGCGTTGCGGAAAGAATGAACCGCACCATCATGGAGAAGGTCCGATGCATGCTCTCTCACTCGAAGCTACCAAAGTCTTTTTGGGCCGAAGCAGCTTCCACCGCATGCTATATTATCAACCGCTCCCCCTCATGTACTATTGGAAAGAAGACTCCGTTTGAGCTATGGTCTGCTAAGCCTGCTGACTACACAAAATTAATACTGTTTGGATGTCCAGCATATGCACGGGTTGATAATGGCAAATTAGAACCAAGAGCCATTAAGTGCATTTTTATTAGATACAAGACAGGAGTGAAAGGTTTCAAATTGTGGAGCCCAGAGCTTATGAAGGTCATTACATCAAGAGATGTGACCTTCGATGAAAAAGCCATGCTTCATCCTGTCTCCAACATTCAGACCAGAGAAAATGAAAATTCGGAAAAAGACAAAGTTCGAGTGGAGGTGGAGCTTCCTTTAATTTCATCTTTCGAGGACCAGTCTCATGAAGGTGTCGAGGTTTCTCAACCCTCGAATAATCAACATTCCTCTTCTCATGAGCCAGCCGAAGCCCCAAGCCAACCTCACAGTCCGTCCATTGCATTGCAAGAGATAGACCTCGCAGACAGATTGTACCTCCAAAGAGATATGTTCAAGCCAATTCTGTCGCTTATGCACTTACAGTTGCCAATGAAGTTGAGTCTGTTCTGGAGCCCACAAGCTACAACGAGGCCATTCAATCCAAACATTCTAATAAGTGGATGGTTGCCATGCACGAGGAGATGGAATCTCTTCAGAAAAATGGCACATGGGATCTCGTTCCAGCTCCAAAGGGTAAGAAGACAGTTAAGTGCAAATGGGTCTACAAGTTGAAGGAGGCTATCCACCCTGGTGACAAACCAAGATATAAAGCTCGTTTGGTAGCCAAAGGCTACAGTCAAATCCCAGGTATCGATTATACCGACATTTTCTCTCCGGTTGTGAAACACACGTCAATACGTGTCTTGTTGGGATTAGTTGCCTCTCATGACTATGAGTTAGAGCAACTTGATGTTACTACAGCATTCTTAAATGGTGTGCTTGAGGAAGAGATATATATGCAACAACCTGAAGGTTTTGTAGCTCCTGGCAAGGAAAGCTACGTGTGCAAATTGAAGAAGTCTCTTTATGGCCTCAAGCAATCTCCGCGACAATGGTATAAAAGGTTTGACTCATTTATGACCAGTCACAAGCTGAAAAGGTGCACCTACGATAGCTGCGTTTATTACAAGAAGTGTGACAATGGTTCAATGGTCTATCTACTTTTATACGTGGATGACATGTTAATTGCAGCAAAGAATATAAAGGAGATTCAAAAGATAAAAGACCAGTTGAATGCTGAGTTCGATATGAAGGACTTGGGTGCTGCCAAGAAAATTCTAGGAATGGAAATAGTGCGAGACCGTAGTGCAAGAACTCTATACCTTTCTCAACAAAGCTACATTGAGAAGGTTCTGCACCGTTTCAATATGCATGATGCAAAAGAAGTCAGCACTCCTTTCGCAGCCCACTTCAAGCTATCATCCGCCTTAAGTCCTACCACCGAAGAAGATATAGCATACATGGCAAAGGTACCATACTCCAGCGCTGTAGGATCTCTTATGTATGCTATGATTTGTACACGTCCAGATTTGTCATATGCGGTAAGCATGGTGAGCAGATACATGGCGAATCCAGGAAAAGAGCATTGGGCTGCTGTTAAATGGATTTTTCGGTACTTGCGAGGTACTTCATCTTTATGTCTGCGGTTTGGTAAAACCGATAGTGGAGTACTTGGTTATGTGGATTCCGATTATGCAAAGGACTTGGATAAAAGACGATCGATTACAGGGTATGTGTTTACTTTGGGTAATTGCGCAATTAGCTGGAAAGCGCAGTTACAGTCCACCGTAGCGTTATCCACCACCGAAGCCGAATACATGGCTACTACGGAAGCAGTGAAAGAAGCCCTCTGGTTGAAACGGTTGATAGGTGAGCTTTCAAACAAGTTATCCGTTAAAACTGTTTTTTGTGACAATCAAAGTGCAATATTTCTGACAAAGGATCAAATGTTCCATGATCGAACGAAGCATATTGATGTTCGCTATCACTTCATCAGAGATGTTATTGCTAAAGGCGATATTACGGTAAACAAGATCAGCACCAATGATAATCCTGTTGATATGTTCACTAAAAGTCTTCCAATAGCCAAGTTCAAACTATGTTTGGACTTAATGGGTATTTCTGATCGCAGTTGAGCCTGATTAGGCTCGTGGTGGAGGAAGTATTTCATTTTTCAGGATCAATTTTTCTCTATATGGTGATTGCAATTTCTTATGGAGTTTTGAAGTTTGAAGAGTTGTTGGTTTTACCAAATGGGTATACAAGTTTTGTTCCATTTTGAAGTCAATGTGGAGATTGTGAAGTATGACTACAAAATTTCAAAGCTAAGACTTCAAACTTCAAAGATGGCATCCTTACAGCCCATGTGAATAAAATTTTCTCAAAGATGGCATGCAGATTTTCTTTTAAAATAAGCAAATTTTCTAATGTGGCATGTAAACATTTCCTATAAATAGGATAGGAAATCATTTGCAAAAACCATCTCAAAAACACACAACACAACATTTCTCTTCTCTTGTAAATACATAAGAGTTTTCTAACTCTTTGTATTTTTGTATTCTTCCAACCTTTTGTAAACACCACAAAATATAGTGAATTGGTTCTCGGCTTCCTCCGCCCGTGGTTTTTCCCGATTTGGGTTTTCCACGTAAATATCCTGTGTTCTTTCTTTTTATCGTTCGATCTATTCTTGGTTGATTATTCAATAGTTTTATATTCCGTTGAATCATTATCGTGATATTTGGGTTTTATACTTCGATCTTGAAGTTAATCGATTATTTATTGAAGTCGATTTTCTCTACAGCCCATCTAGGGTTGCTTCTGAAGGCATCTTACTACCAGATGTACCAATCCAACAACCAACTAACTCAGCAAGATACCAACTCCTGACTCAAACCTTCAAGAACTTGACTGCATAAAGAAAAAAGAAATAGGAAAAAGGTGTATTGTTTACATGGGTGTATTGGCAGCCCTGGCAAGGGTATTCTCACAGCCGATGAGTCCACCGTGAAAGATGAGTTGCACAAACACTCTCAATGCCTTCACGACAAACATCATCTCCCACCATTAATTTCAATCCAAAACCTCATCCCCAAATCTTAATTGCATCTTATTCTTTCTATTCTTGCTTCATTAATCTTTACTCGTGGTTGTGTTCTTTGATTGAAAAGTTTGTGTAAATGGCAGATAGGGGTGGTTTGGGTTTGGGTTTTTGCATGGAAGAGGGAGAGGGAGAGGGAGAGAGGCGGGGTATGGGGTGGTTTGAGTTTTCTTTTTTAATTTTTTTTATTTGTAGAGTTGTATAAATGGGTAAAGATAAAAACAAAAAAGAAAATAGAAAGGGTAATAAAGTCATTTTACATGGACCAAGGACCTCCGGTGTTCGTTTTAGAAACCACAATGACCATCCACATCAACTTTTCAATGCTTGGATCAAAACTACAACCGCAGACAAACCACAAGGACCAATATTGTAATTTAATCTTGAGAATTTCTTTAAAATTTTCAAAATTAATACAAAATAAGAGTTTGCAATAATAAATCAAATGTATATACATTTGTATTATATTTGATTATAAATAAAAAGGTTGTAATAAATACAAAAAGAATAAATTTTAGTAAGCTAAAATATATAAAAATATATAGTATTTATTATTGTTTAGAGTTACTCTTCGTTATAGTTTACGTGGTTGTCGTCTTCACCTTGCTAAGGGTACACGGTGTAAGCGAAAGATGAGGGCGGGCTCGGCTGCGGGTTCGTGTGGCACCGGCGGTACCGCTCGGGTTCGTCCTCCGGCGGGTTCAAAGAGGACTTCCAGCGGGCTCGTGAAGCCGCTGTGCGTCGAAGGCAAAGAAGGAAAAGGGGTTGGAGGTGGGTTCGGCGGGTTGGAGGGCGAGGTGGGTTCGGCGGGATCGGCGGCTTCTACACCGTCCGGCTGCGGGTTCCGGCGGGTTGAGGGCGGGCTCGGCTTCCAGCGGGTTCGCCTTCCATTACTCTGGTCACCCTAAGGAGTCTACTCTTCTTTGTTTATTTTCTTATTCGGCCATTCAATTTTGACTATAAATAAAAGTGCATTTTGTATCCTCTTTACGCCATCTAAGTAATTCTTCAAAATAATCCCAAATTTTTGAATTTATGTTGTAGGCACTACTTTGATGACGACGTTGATTATCCAAGCTCTCCCAATGGAAGGTTGTTGGAACTCCCCAAAATCTGATGCAATTTTAAAATACATAACACATTAAAATCGAGATATGAAACATTCAAAATCACAAGAATATCGTACGATTAGACGCGATAATATCAAAATATTTTAAACAAATCATGACAGTATGAATTACCAAAAATACAAAAAGCCGCTTGAACAAAAACAAGACAGACATTTTAGGCATTCTAGTCTATAAATTATAACATATAAAACTTATAAAGAATTTACACCATTAAGACAACAATTCCTTAAATTTTAAGACGTATAACTTGTAAATTTTGGATACCACCCATAAAGCATCAAATGAACTAACTTATCTTGAAACTGTCCTTCAAAAATTTCAAATCACACGGTCGAGTCCTTTCTCATTCAAAATTTCATATTTGAATTCATCTTAAAAAATTTGGATTTGAGTTTTGAAATACATTAAATCTCTCGAAGAGTAAGGGTTTATTATGTTAATTTCTCTTGATCTCTCCATTGCTCATCCAAGGCCCATATCCCCCACAAATCTTTCAATATAGGACGTCCACATTTTCATATATGTATCATGTATTTTTTTACTTTTAACATTCGACTCAAAGTATTATATTTGAGCAATACCGTTCAATTATGATTTTCTTGTTTTACAGGGTGCGTCATTGGAGTTCAGTTTTACCTAAAGTGTTATTAGTTTCTAACATTATACATGTAATCCAATATAGAATTTGGAATAGGCATATCACAAAATGTCTCAAACACCCTTATATGTTTGCTGCATACTAAACTTCACTGCAAATTAAATCATTATAACCAATCCAATGAACATGACCATCTACACAAGCTTCCTCAATGAATGACTCTATCTAACAATAATGATGCAGTACATGATGGAAATCATGGTTCATGTAATTAGTTTCAAAAACAAGAGTTTGCAACGGAAGCATAAAATCATGAACACAAATTCCATTTTCAAGAGGATCATGCTACATGCATGTAGAGATAAGATGAAGAACAAACATAGATTAAGTTCAAGATCATAACCTTTGTTCTTGGGTTTAGTTTGGATGATTTTGATAGCTAAGAATCAAATTAGAATCCCTCTATAGTTGATCCACCACAAGCTTGAACACCCTTGAATGCTAGTTCCACAACTTGCAAGTTAGAACTCCTTTTCTTGTGAAACCAAAAACCAATTTTTGCTAACTATCAAGAGAGCTTTTAGAGAGTTTCTTTGGCTGATTTTTGAAGCAAGAATGATCACACAAACCCTCTCAAAACCGTCCACAATATAACCCACCAAGAGAAAAGAAAAGCACATGCAACTAGCTTAAAAGAAAGATCCATTTGATTTCGATAATCAAAAGCTAGAAGACACAAGGCATCTTCCTTTTCTTTTAAGTTCTTAATGCATTCTTTTCCTTCCAATATGGCTAGTTATATGATGACTAATGAAGTGCTAGTGGGTTGTTATTATTTATAAAACTTAGATAATTATAAGCTTATAAATAATACATCTTCTCATTTCTTTAATGGAATAACATTTAACCCATAATCAAATATATAAATAAACCATCTAAATATACAATCTTAATTGTATAATTATATATATATATATATATATATATATATATATATATATATATATATATATATATATAACAATATATATATATATATTATTTAATTTACTAATTAAATTAAATAAAAGGTTTACTTATAAATCAATTAAATCGTTTAACAATTTAAACAATTTAATTGTTACTTAATTAATTCATCACATATGAATTACTAATCAACCTTTAATTTTGTAGTTATTATTATTTACCTCAAATAATAATAACCTACAAGATTAAATTGCAAGTTTAGTATCATTTGATGTTAAATCAAATTTAACGTTTTAAATGATCAATTGGTGTCAAACTTGTTGTTGGTGTGACCCTATAGGATCATGTATTATTAGTAATATCATTTTATGATCATCCTTGGGCATATAGAACTAACAATCTCCCACTTGCACAAGGTTGCATCATAGAATGATATCGACAGTGGTAAACGTCTAGCAACATTTCACTGCCCCCAATAACACATGACATTGTGCCATTCAACAACATTCAATTCTTCAGAAAACACGAGGCTCTAATTGATGTATAAGGTTATCTATCAATTATCCCTTTGTCACAGACATCATGTTGAACATGAGACATGGATCTTAATCATTCTCATTTTATGTTCAACTTTCAAACAGGCGCCTTAGATGTCTAACTCTCAACACATAAGAGGAACAAATCCCGTCTTGACTACATACGCCCCTCATATAGTTAGTACTATACATGAGTATGGCCTTTATGGTTGTCTGTATTTCAAGAACAACAGTAAACCATATCAAAGCATAGTACACTCTACACTTGAGTCCCAAATATGTATCTCAGGTCAAAGGATACAATGATAATACCTTTATTCAAGAATCACTTATGATGATGATCCATGGAGTGATCTTGAAACGGGTCAAGTCCAATACTTGTTCACTGACAAGTACCTATGAATTTGGTTGCAACCTTTTGCTACTTTTACCCATAAAAGTCAACCAATCCAATTCATATTAGTCTTACTTCATAATTGCTCCCACAACTATGATCGACTATGGACGTTTAGAATAACTAAATTATTCAAGGATTAAACATGCTAATAAAACACAATAATTATGAATGAAACATCACGTCACAAATATTACATAATTCTTGTCGTTTACATAAGTTCATATTCATAAAACATTAAACACAAATCAAATCCATTCATTAGAAAAACGGAGTCCTATACCCTTAGCATGACTTTCATGCTTAGTTTGAGGTAAAGGTTTCGTGAATGGGTCTGCCAAATTTTGATCTGTATGAACCTTGTGAATACTTATTTCACCATTTTTAACTTCATGTCTAATGTAGTTATATCTTCGGTGAATGTGTTTGGTTTTTTGATGCAATCTAGGTTCCTTTGCTTGAGCTATAGCACCTAGATTGTCACAGAAGATTTCTATAGGGTCCCGAATGGAAGGAACAACCCCTAGATCTTCTATGAACTTTCTCATCCACAGCTTCTTGAGCAGCTTCTGAAGCAGCAACATATTCTGATTCTGTAGTGGATTGTGCAATCACTTCTTGTTTGGAACTCTTCCAAGACACGGCTCCTCCATTTAAAATAAAGACATACCCAGATTGAGATTTCGAATCATCCCTATCTGTTTGGAAGCTTGCGTCAGTGTAACCCTTTACCTTTAAGCTTTCTTCCAAACCGCCGTAAACTAAGAACATATCTTTAGTTCTTCTCAAGTACTTAAGAATGTTCTTTACAGCAGTCCAGTGGGCTTCACCTGGGTTCTGTTGATACCTACTAGTCATACTTAAGGCACATGAGACGTCGGGCCTAGTGCATAACATGGCATACATGATGGACCCAATTGCCGAAGCATATGGGACATGTTTCCTCCTTTCAAGTTCAGTCCTAGAGTTTGGGCACTGAGACTTGCTTAGGATGGTGCCATGAGGCATTGGCAAGAATCCTTTTTTGGAGTCTTGCATCTTGAACCTTTTCAAGATTTTATCAATATATACACTTTGGCTAAGACCAATAAGTCTCTTAGATCTATCTCTATAGATCTTTATGCCTAATACATAAGCAGCTTCCCCTAGATCCTTCATTGAGAAACAACTCTCAAGGAACGCTTTGACGCCTTTTAAGGTTGGGATGTCATTTCCAAATAAAAGTATGTCATCTACATACAATACTAGGATTATGACAATGCTCCCACTAGCTTTCTTGTAAACACAGGAGTCATCCTCATTTTTTATGAATCCAAAACTCGTAATCTTTTCATCAAAACGGATGTTCCATGTTCGAGACGCTTGCTTTAATCCATAGATAGATCTTTTAAGCTTGCACACTTTGTTTGGATGCTTGGGATCGACAAAACCTTCAGGTTGATCCATATAGACATCTTCCATTAAGTATCCATTAAGGAAAGCGGTCTTGACATCCATTTGCCATATCTCATAATCATAGTACGCGGCTATGGCAAAAAGTATCCTAATCGACTTGATCATTGCCACTGGAGAAAAGGTCTCATCATAGTCAATACCATGAGTCTGTGAGTATCCTTTAGCGACAAGTCTAGCCTTAAAAGTGTGAACATTTCCATCCACGTCGATTTTCTTCTTGAAAACCCATTTGTTCCCAACAGTCTTACAATTGGTGGGAATATTAACCAAGTTCCAAACTTGATTATCGTGCATGGATTGCATCTCAGTGTTCATGGCCTCAAGCCATTTATCAGATTCAGGATCTGATATTGCACTCTGATAGTTGACGGGTTCATCAGAATCTATCGTATAACATTCCTCTTCCATCAAAAGGTAACCATACCTTTCTGGTTCAATTCGAACCCTACCAGATTTGCGAACACCTTGTGTTACAATTTGTTCCTGATCAACCGTTTGTTCAGGTTCAACAATTTCTTGTTGAATGCTAGATTCAACTTCTTGTGTATCAGGTTGTGGTTCCTGAAGTTCCTCAAGTTCCACAAACCTCCCACTAGCCTCTTCCGTCAGAAACTTGTTTTCTAGGAATTCAGCTTTTCGAGAAATAAATATCTTATTCTCGATGGGATTGTAGAAATAGTATCCAAGACAATCTTTCGGATACCCTACAAAGATACATTTAGTTGAACGGGGTTCTAATTTGTTTGAAGCTTCTTGTCTAACATAAGCTTCACAACCCCATACCTTTAGATAGGATAAAGATGGAACCCTTCCATGCCATATCTCATAAGGCGTTTTATCTACCTTCTTAGTAGGTGCCATGTTTAGGAGACGAGCAGCTGTTTGTATAGCATAACCCCAAAATGATAAAGGTAGAGTACTTTTACTCATCATGGATCGAACCATATCCAATAGTGTTCGGTTCCGCCTCTCAGACACACCATTATGTTGTGGTGTTCCAGGTGGAGTAAGTTGTGAAACAATTCCACAAGTCTTAAGATGATCCATAAAGTTTGTACTTAAGTACTCACCTCCTCTATCAGAACGAAGAACTTTAATTGTTTTGTTGAGTTGATTTTCCACTTCACTTTGAAACGTTTTGAACATTTCAAACGCCTCATGTTTATGTTTAATTAAATAAACATATCAAAAACGACTAAAGTCGTCAGTGAAGGTGATGAAATATCTTTCACCATATCTAGTCATTGGCTTGAAAGGACCACATACATCCGTATGTATGATTCCTAACAAGTCCTTTGCTCTCTCATTGGTTCCAGAGAAAGGAGCTTTAGTCATCTTGCCATGTAAACAAGATTCACATATATCAAATGAGTCATTCTCATTTGCCTTCAAAAGTCTGCTCTTTTGAAGTTGGGATATGCGATTCTTGTTTATATGCCCAAGGCGACAATGCCATAGATAGGTTTGACTCAAATCAAATTTGGGTTTCTTGGTGAAAGTGTGGTATAAAGAGCCATTGTTAGTCTTTTCATCAAGGTTTACTTCATAAATTCCATTTAAAGGCCTAGCCTCAAAATAGAATACATTATTTTTTTAAACACAAATATCATCATTATTAAAGGAAAGATCAAATCCACATTGTCTTAATTTAGCAACCGAAATAATATTCCTAGTCAAGCTAGGAACATAGTAAACATTCAACAATGTCACACACAAGCCATTAGGTAGTAATAAATTAAAACTTCCAATTGAATCCACCGCAACCCTTGCATTGTTTCCAACCCGAAGTACTACCTCATTTGCCTTCAGTTGCCTACTCCTTTTGAACCCCTGCAACATATTACATATGTGAGTTCCACAACCAGTATCAAATACCCATGTGTTAGAAGATAAATTATAAAGTTCTAGGTCTATCACATAGATACCTGAAGTGCCTTCACCGGCCTTCTTTTTCTTCAACTCCGCAAGATAAGTAGGGCAATTTCTCTTCCAATGCCCAGCTTTGCCACATTCAAAGCATGTTTCATCTTTGGCAACCTTTGCCTTCTTCTTGGGCGGATGGGAAGGTTGGACAACTTTCTTGCCCTTACCTTTGAAAGCTTTTGCTTTCCCTTTGCCCTTAGAGTTGGTGGGGTGTTCTGGTCTAGTTCTCTTTGTTCCACCTTCCTTGATCATGAGAACTTGAGTGGTTTTCTTAGGCAGATTCTTTTCCGCGGTAATTAGCATCCCATGTAATTCCGGGATAGTCTTGTTGAAACTATTCATGTTAAAATTCATGACAAAAGGATCAAAGGACTTTGTCAAGGAGTTAAGGATCATATCCGTTGCTAGCTCTTCGGGCATCACAACTCCAAGACGTGCCAAATGATCAATGTGACTCTTCATTTTGAGCACATAAGAGCTTACCGACTGCCCATCCTCCATCTTGCAAGCATGGAAAGCCCGAACAGTTTCGAACCTTTCCGTTCTTGCAAGTTGTTGGAACATTTCCTTTAGTTGGTGAATCATGTCATAGGCAGAATGATTCTCCAAATCCTTCTGAAGGTCGGGAATCATGGTTGCCAACATGAGGCATGATGCATCGATGGAATCATCCATCTTTTTAAGCCATGCATCGTGTGCGGGCTTAGGAATGGCAGGGGGCTCTTCTGGAAGTGGTTCATTGAGAACATATTCTTTCTTTTCTTGTTTGAGAACAATTCTCACACTACGGTGCCAATCCAAGAAGTTGGTATGGTTAAGTTTTTCTCCTTCAAGGAGAGACCGTAGTGAGGTTTTGTTAGGAGCCGAGTGTGTGTTGTTTGGTGCCATTTACAAAATTTTAACAAGGTTCTATTTAGTAAATTATGATATTAAGTCCTTAATAATTAATACCCTTTCTTGTTTCATAAACTTTAATTAATTAAGGTCTAGAATCCAAGTTGCATCACGAATAAGTGGTTAGGTATCCTTTATCCCGCCTATTCGAATCAACAAGGTAGGTAACGGTTTACCAATTATATCCAAATATAATTTCTAGAGTTATGGGATCCCATTATAACATTTATAAGTTTGGCATGTTTGATCCCATCTATGCCTTGGATTTCTAATGCTTAGGTGACCTTTATCACAAGAGATTTCCAAACGAATCATCCTACTTAAACGGACGTGTAGTTTTGACAACTATTAATGGTTAGGTGTCCTTTATCCCATCAATATTGCAAAACTACTTCTTGTATCACAACAAGACTCCAAGTGGTTAGGTATCCTTTATCCCACAAGGAAATACAAGTGATACATGAGTGTCTTTAAGAAGGACGGCATAGATTCGTATTTCATAATGGATTTGAATGTTTTACAATTCTAATTTTGAAAAACATATGGTATCATGTAGATTGCATGCATCCAATGAACATGGTACCATTAAATCTTATTTTGTTAATTGGTTCCTAAATCATAAAATCTCCATTTTATTGATTCTTTGTTTGTGGTCAATATTAATATCCAATATTAAGTTTGAGTTTGATCACATATATTAGAACCAATTTATAATCCTAAATAATTACCATTATTACTTAGGGTTGGAGTTTGTAAGAGTTTATAAAATCTCCATTTTATTTCTTGTTTCAATCATTTTCAAAACTTGACTTAATAGGTTTTAAACAAAACCCATTTTAATAAAACCCATTTTTCACATCTTATGTTTTAATTGTCAACTTTTGAAAATACAAACTCCTTGATGATTATGTTTAATTATCTAGGTTGTCTAGCATGCAAAATCTTATTTTCATTCACAACATAACATAATAAAACATTCAAACATCACAAGCATGCATGGGTGCATAAACACAAGCCAACTAGTTTGATATTTCATGTGAGCCACACATGAAATATCAAGTCCAAACCTAGGGACAAAAAGGTGACAAAAACTCAACCAAATGATCTCCGATTTGGCTACAATTTTGCCAAGCTTCTTATATCACCAAATGACACTTGAACCACCATTTCTTGACATCATAGAGTGAGATGTGAATTTTCTTCTGGCCCTATGAAACTTGCGAAATCCAGGGGCAGCAGGAAAAATTTTGTGGTTTTTTTGTTGCATTTTTCAATTCATTCTTGGCTATATTGATGCTAATACTTGTTGAAACTTAATGTATATACTAGATATTAAAGTTACCAACAAGTATATCACCAAATGACCAAGATATGAATTTATAAAACACTTCCAAAACATTTTTGAAATCTGGACAGCAGCTCTTCAGAAAGTGCTGCTGTTGGGTGCAATCTTTTCTTTCTTCCTTCTCTTGTTACATTTTGTGAATGAAATAAAATACAACTATTCTAACAATTACAAAATGAATAAAAGAAGTAAATAACTAATTATTATTACAAACTATTTGAATAAAAGAATAGATTACAACCAAATCGAATACAAACACAAAACATGCATCATATGGTCCTTGGCTTGTTTATGCACCATTTTATCACATAAAATCATAAGAAAATCAACACTTTGTTTTTCTAAGGCAACATCTATGTAACCAAATGCATGCATACATAAAATATAGTTGGTTACATAAAATCATAGATTATATATTTGCATGTTGCCAAAGAAGCCATGCATGAAACTTTCAATCAAGAAGATGAACATTCATGGCTTCCAAAAACCAAGTTTATCCAAATAAACTTATTATCTAAACATGCAATATAGCCATGGCTCTGATACCAATTGATGGAAATCATGGTTCATGTAATTAGTTTCAAAAACAAGAGTTTGCAACGGAAGCATAAAATCATGAACACAAATTCCATTTTCAAGAGGATCATGCTACATGCATGTAGAGATAAGATGAAGAACAAACATAGATTAAATTCAAGATCATAACCTTTGTTCTTGGGTTTAGTTTGGATGATTTTGATAGCTAGGAATCAAATTAGAATCCCTCTATAGTTGATCCACCACAAGCTTGAACACCCTTGAATGCTAGTTCCACAACTTGCAAGTTAGAACTCCTTTTCTTGTGAAACCAAAAACCAATTTTTGCTAACTATCAAGAGAGCTTTTAGAGAGTTTCTTTGGCTAATTTTTGAAATAAGAATGATCACACAAACCCTCTCAAAACCGTCCACAATATAACCCACCAAGAGAAAAGAAAAGCACATGCAACTAGCTTAAAAGAAAGATCCATTTGATTTCTATAATCAAAAGCTAGAAGACACAAGGCATCTTCCTTTTCTTTTAAGTTCTTAATGCATTCTTTTCCTTCCAATATGGCTAGTTATATGATGACTAATGAAGTGCTAGTGGGTTGTTATTATTTATAAAACTTAGATAATTATAAGCTTATAAATAATACATCTTCTCATTTCTTTAATGGAATAACATTTAACCCATAATCAAATATATAAATAAACCATCTAAATATACAATCTTAATTGTATAATTATATATATATATACATATATATATATATATATATATATATATATATATATATATATATATATATATATATATATATATATATATATATATATATATATATAAATATATATATATATATATATATATATATATAACAATATATATATATTTTATTTAATTTACTAATTAAATTAAATAAAAGGTTTACTTATAAATCAATTAAATCGTTTAACAATTTAAACAATTTAATTGTTACTTAATTAATTCATCACATATGAATTACTAATCAACCTTTAATTTTGTAGTTATTATTATTTACCTCAAATAATAATAACCTACAAGATTAAATTGCAAGTTTAGTATCATTTGATGTTAAATCAAATTTAACGTTCTAAATGATCAATTGGTGTCAAACTTGTTGTTGGTGTGACCCTATAGGATCATGTATTATTAGTAATATCATTTTATGATCATCCTTGGGCATATAGAACTAACAGTACAATGATTCCATTGAAAGATAATGATACAATATTTCACATGGGATTAGGCGTTTTTTTAGGGTTGTGGTTTATAATAATTTAACAATAATGATGCAACCCAATGTTTTTGTTGCACGTTTTTATCTTTATAGAATAATATTTAAAAGGTTTGCTTATATTATCGATCATCATTTTTTACTTTTAATGAAATTAGTAGAATAAAATCAAGTGGAATCTATTAATTTTGGAAAATTGAAAAATTTAAGGGGTTTGTGTGCAAGGTGGTTATAGATATTTGGACGTGGGTGCTCAATAATGGATTATATGTGGAGATAAAAATAATCAATGTAATAAAAATAATAAAAATAATCACGATTAATATATGGAGATAAATATTATCCTTGTGTTTAAGACCAAAAATATGCAAGGATTTTGTGGATGCCTACAAAGTAACAATCAAGTGTGGTTAGGACGACATCCTTAAAATATTTCTCTTTGTCTTAATTTCAAGAGGTTTTGCACATTAAGGTATGAAACTTTTATCAGAAATTATGATTTAAACATTTTGAGCATAATGTTGTTTGTTATGTGCTAATATCTATGTCGAATTCTTTTTACTAAAATGTGTGCTTATGGTGTGGATATGTTGACATGAAATTGATCTATTATATAGAAAGTTTGAAATGAAAAAGCTTCACAAAATTGCACCACTTGTGAAGGATAACATATTAAAGTTTAATTTCTTATACAAACAATATGGGATAATAGAGAACTCACAATAAAAAAGATGAATTATTTGGATTTGGCATGTTAATAGTTCACGGGGTCATAAGCCCCTATGAGACTTTTACGTCACTTCCATTTCTATATGTTTGGAAGATATAGGTGTGTCAAGTCCTAGTTACTCGGTTAATAGGCATGTGGTTTGTTATAATTTATAAAGCATGTAGACCTCATCGAAATTAAGCTAATCATTCATACCTCCTAATTTATATAGGTTGTCTCTATGTAAAAAAAATCTAACTAACTCTAACTAAGCTCGAGGTACCTCATCCACACATTGAAAAAAGAAGTAATACTTGACTTAAGAAATCATTTTAAAATCTTTGACTAATAATAAATACCTTTAAGCATCATTCAGCAATTGTTGAGTGTCGTAACCAACAAAATAAAAGAGTTGAAATATGGTTTTGGAATGATTTGTTAATTTACCAATATTTCGTGATTACACTACTTGTTATAAATACTAACTATGTAGTATAAATGGCAAGTAGGGTCGATCCACAGGGAGCGATGGTCTAATGAATTATACCTTGATTTCACGAGATTTAAACTTGTAAAGAAAGTAACAAAAAGGGGGGTTTTGATGTTTAGTTGGAACACGATTGTATAAATGACTTGAGACAAAATATAGAAAAATTGCTTTTGTATTTTATAATTTGGGGACAAATTCTGGTTTTGTATTTTTAGTCATATGATTGGAAATAACAATAAGAATGATGTTTTATAACTTTAATCTTTCTAAATTGGTACTTTGTGTATGCCGAAAGCTCGCACATACACCATTCACCTAATGTACCTTAGTCAAGAGAAGCTCGCTAACTAAGACTAATCTTACTAATCAAATCTAGATTAGTCAAGTGTATGCCGAAAGCTCGTACATACACCATCGTAGAATTTGAATGAAAGATTGCATTATGTTTTATGTGAATGTTCCCAACAATGTTCAATACGCCTAAACAAGCGTGGAAGCGTCAAAACATGAGATATGATTTTCACCAATTAAAGATGATTGTCACAAATAACATTTTATAAAAAAATTACGGATTTCATAATTTGTATGACTAGATTGGTTTATATTTGAGATCAAATGGCCAATATGAAATAAATAAAAATCAAACGCTTGTTAAGCCTCAAAATCATATCACTAGAAAGATATAAAATCAAACATCAAACTTTATATTAAATCACAATCATAATCCTTAATACAAAACCATAAAATAATGTTACTAGCCACTCATGACTAGTAAAAGAGAAATAAACTTACAAAATGAAGATAATCCACACTTGAAGTTGCACACAAACACAAAAACAATGTATCTAGAGAGTATTCAGAAGATAAGGGATGGTTCTAAGGCTAACCAAACACATCTATTTATACTAACACACCAAGGGTAAAATGGTAATTTGAACAATGGCAAACATCATCATTCCAAGACCCACTTCCTTCATCACATGGCCTCAAATCCAGATGGGATCTGGATCTGGTCGTCCACCAAGAGAATGACAGCACAAGATGGAATAAAAAACTCATAGTGGGAGAAAAAGTAAATCTGGCCACCAGTTAAAGTTACACGGCCGTGTAACTTTTAGTACAAAAATTACACGGCCGTGTAATATTACACGGCCAAGTTACACGGCCGTGTAATTCTGCAACACTTTCTGGACAACTTCCTGAGCTGACTTGGCATCCATGTGGCAAAATAAAGTTACACGGCCGTGTAACTTCTAGGCCTAAAGTTACACGGTCGTGTAATACACTGTTTTGTCTTCGGGTCGTTTATTTCACAACTCTTCCGTTTGTGATCCGTTTCTTCTGAAATTTGACGTGCAGCTTCCTAATGATATATAATTAATGTTCCAAGTCTCAAAATACCTGAAAAACATACCATTTTACCTAAACAAATGGTATTACTCCGAAATAAACACATTAGTACGAAAACATGCATATAGCATGCTTTTATTGGCGAAATACGATGTCAAATGAAGTAAATAAACGTGATAAAAGGTGTATATTAATATACCTATCAAATATCCACAAGCTTAAATTCTTCTTTGTCCTCAAAAAAAAACAAGAAAGAACTAGACTAATGGGTAAAAAAAAAGAAATAAAAAGAAGTGAATCCTTTTGAGTTAAATCGTGCCAACATATCACCAGCAATTATATGGTTAGCATATTGTCCCTGTATTTGCCTAAAATCTCACAATTGTGTAACAATAGATTGTACTAAGAAACAAATATACGTTAAACAATAGCATAGCCACGTCATATATCGATTATAAAAACACTACCGCGACTTTCACTGTCTTTAGCAAGGACGACACAATACAAAGTTAGTGCTCACAATTGTTCGCTCTCCTCATATATGCACACAATTCGCTGATTGCGACTCACAAATGTCTTCCGCCACTCATATGGAAATAGGGTGGTGTTTACACTCGGATATCGTACTTGGACTCGTGTTAATATGACTTTGCCTCAATTATCATACCGTTCACGTTTGTCATAACTTGTCAATAATGATCTTCCCGGAATTAAAGTACAAGAATGAAATTACAACTCGATAAATAGAATACAAGTACAAAAGAAAATAAATACTCTATTTTTGGATTTTTCTTTCAAATGAGTAAAACAATTCTCTATATGGAAAGAATTGTAAAAAAAAATCGTAAGATATTTCATTTGATGACTTTTGAACAAGCAATGTGCTTTATTCTATATTATTTTTTTTGAAATTTAATTTCTTTAAACACACATGTTTGGTTCTTGGTTTTTTTTTTTTTTTAAATATTTTTTTATTAATTGTTTTTAATAAACCATTTTTTTTAGAACCAAACAAAATATTTCTGGAATTTCACCATTTATTGGACTCAAAATACAAATATAAAAATTTTGTTTTTTGTTTTTTTTATTTAAAAATGACCAAAATGGTCAAAAACCAAAAATGAGAATATCGGGTAATTGACGTGTTATGAACAAATGTGTTGGCCAATATATGATTACGAAGGCAAAACCTGTAACATTAACCAAGCCGATTGCACACATTGAAGTTCTCACAGGGTAGCTGCACTTTGTATTGCTGTACTTGCTAAAAATAGATTCGGTTAAAATATATGTCTTATAAACTCATCATACGTGCGTATGCTAAGTAAATTTAACAAAATAAAAATGTCTTTTAATTCAATCTAGAATTTCACAATGTGAAAATATTTTTGAATACAAGGAAAATAAGCAACTATAATATTGAAAATAAAGATGTAGCATGTTTTAACAATTAAAAGATTTCACAAAAGTTAAGAAAAAAATTCAAGAAATAACAAATGTTTTAAACAATTTTTTTTTCTCAAGATTTTTGGTAAAAATAAAGAAAAATAACATAAAAAGAAAATGCGATGATACCGGACATCGTATACCTCCACAAGCTTAAATGTAAGCGTCGTCCTCGATGCTTGCGGAAGGTCTAATGCGGACCTCGAGGTGGTTTTGCATTTCGAACACATCCAAACACTTTATTAAAAAAATCAAATGAAACACAAAACTTAAACATACAAATACCATAAAATCAAAACTAAATCGGTTTGTCTCTTTAGAGGCGCACTTGTTAGGCAAAAGAATTTTTATTTTTTAAGCTTTTTTTTTTACCACATTTTCAAGTTACACGGCCAAGTTACACGGCCGGGCCAAAAGTTACACGGCCGTGTAACTTAAAAACGATTTTTCAAGTTACAAACGGAGTTTTTTTTTTTTTTTTTTTTTTTTTTTTTTGACCACATTTTCAAGTTACACGGCCGGGCCAAAAGTTACACGGCCGTGTAACTTAAAAACGATTTTTCAAGTTACAAACGGAGTTTTTTTTTTTTTTTTTTTTTTTTTACCACATTTCCAAGTTACACGGCCGTGTAACTTTCAGTACAAAAATTACACGGCCGTGTAACGTTCTGTTACCATTTTCACGTTTTGTATCTTGAGCCTCGGTTGTCCGTTTTTAGTTCCGATCGTTTCCACACGTTGGTAATTGAAAGTTACACACAGAAAAATTATAAAAACACAAAAATTCACACTTTCAAAATTTGACTAAAATACCCGCAGGTTGCCTCCCGGTTAGCGCACTTGTTTAACGTCGTTGGCTCGACGCATGACCCTTGTTTGTTTTTTTTTTTAAACTTCTTACTCGCTCTCTAGAGGTGTACCTGTATGTGAAGATCTTGGCATAAAATATTAGTAATACCGTGCTCCCCGGCAACGGCGCCAATTTGTTGAGTGTCGTAACCAACAAAATAAAAGAGTTGAAATATGGTTTTGGAATAATTTGTTAATTTACCAATATTTCGTGATTACACTACTTGTTATAAATACTAACTATGTAGTATAAATGGCAAGTAGGGTCGATCCACAGGGAGCGATGGTCTAATGAATTATACCTTGATTTCACGAGATTTAAACTTGTAAAGAAAGTAACAAAAAGGGGGGTTTTGATGTTTAGTTGGAACACGATTGTATAAATGACTTGAGACAAAATATAGAAAAATTGCTTTTGTATTTTATAATTTGGGGACAAATTCTGGTTTTGTATTTTTAGTCATATGATTGGAAATAACAATAAGAATGATGTTTTATAACTTTAATCTTTCTAAATTGGTACTTTGTGTATGCCGAAAGCTCGCACATACACCATTCACCTAATGTACCTTAGTCAAGAGAAGCTCGCTAACTAAGACTAATCTTACTAATCAAATCTAGATTAGTCAAGTGTATGCCGAAAGCTCGTACATACACCATCGTAGAATTTGAATGAAAGATTGCATTATGTTTTATGTGAATGTTCCCAACAATGTTCAATACGCCTAAACAAGCGTGGAAGCGTCAAAACATGAGATATGATTTTCACCAATTAAAGATGATTGTCACAAATAACATTTTATAAAAAAATTACGGATTTCATAATTTGTATGACTAGATTGGTTTATATTTGAGATCAAATGGCCAATATGAAATAAATAAAAATCAAACGCTTGTTAAGCCTCAAAATCATATCACTAGAAAGATATAAAATCAAACATCAAACTTTATATTAAATCACAATCATAATCCTTAATACAAAACCATAAAATAAGGTTACTAGCCACTCATGACTAGTAAAAGAGAAATAAACTTACAAAATGAAGATAATCCACACTTGAAGTTGCACACAAACACAAAAACAATGTATCTAGAGAGTATTCAGAAGATAAGGGATGGTTCTAAGGCTAACCAAACACATCTATTTATACTAACACACCAAGGGTAAAATGGTAATTTGAACAATGGCAAACATCATCATTCCAAGACCCACTTCCTTCATCACATGGCCTCAAATCCAGATGGGATCTGGATCTGGTCGTCCACCAAGAGAATGACAGCACAAGATGGAATAAAAAACTCATAGTGGGAGAAAAAGTAAATCTGGCCATCAGTTAAAGTTACACGGCCGTGTAACTTTTAGTACAAAAATTACACGGCCGTGTAATATTACACGGCCAAGTTACACGGCCGTGTAATTCTGCAACACTTTCTGGACAACTTCCTGAGCTGACTTGGCATCCATGTGGCAAAATAAAGTTACACGGCCGTGTAACTTCTAGGCCTAAAGTTACACGGTCGTGTAATACACTGTTTTGTCTTCGGGTCGTTTATTTCACAACTCTTCCGTTTGTGATCCGTTTCTTCTGAAATTTGACGTGCAGCTTCCTAATGATATATAATTAATGTTCCAAGTCTCAAAATACCTGCAAAACATACCATTTTACCTAGGGGTGAGCGTGGTGCGGTGTGGTGCGGTTTTAGCATAAAACCGCAACTCGTACCGCTATGTGCGGTTTTTATTTTTGTAAAACCATATGTTGCGGTTTTTTTGCGGTACGGTTTTTGCGGTTTATTTTGCGGTTGCGGTTTGTAGCGGTGCGGTTTCGGTTTTAAACCGCAAATACTAAAAGCATCCAAACTACAAACTAATAATATGAAAAACAACAGCAAAGCTTAAACACTTAAAAACAATAGATCTTGCAACAAACTTAAAAAGAACAAATAATAGTTATTCCCAATTCTTGCCACTGGCAAGTGTCTAACTTTGCAAGTGTCTAACTTTCCATCAGTAGCCAAAGGAATGCTTAGTTTAGCAAGACCTAGTCTACATTTCTCTTGGTTAAAGGAATGTTTAGCCAAAGAGCCACCCGCCTCAGTGCCTTTTGGAAAATGTTGCCAAACAACGACTTCATCATTTTGATCATCCACATCAATTACAGCTTCATTTGTAGCCATTCTAAAACAGCAAACATATGAAGTAATTAGAACCATATTGTGAAATAAACAGATATAAAAACAGAATTAAAAACAGAATTAAATTGAACTTATATAAAAACAGAAGTAATTAGAACCATTTTGCTCTTCCATATTATGAAATAAACTGATATAAAAAAACAGAAGTAATTAGAACCATATTGTGAAATAAACAGATATAAAAATAGAAGTAATTAGAACCATTTTGCTCTTTCAATCCTAATGAAGTTAGAACTCAGAAGTATATATTCAATCGGTATACTCAAGCAATCAATTAAACAACAAATCGTTTCGAACATGAATTGGAATTCGACTGCATCTCGAATTGAACATATATATACAAACACACACACAAATCGATTGGAATCTATGAACACTGAATCGGCCAGAGACCGATTGCAAACCGATACGCAATCAAGAGGAGCTTTGAAGGTGGAGGCGGGAATCTATGAACCTTTACCGATTGCAAACCGATACGCAATGAGATTCAATCGGCAAATGAGATTCAGTCGACGAAAATGGGAATCTATGAACCTTTACCGATAAGTTGTTAGAAAATGAATTGATAGGTGGAAAAATCAAGAGGAGCTTTGAAGTAGGAAGGCTACGATCGCAAAAACTGGAGATGAGTAATCAGAGTAATCAGGTGGAGGCGGCTAAGAAAATGGGAGGGAGACCAGACAAATTCTTGGATGAGGTAAAAAAATGAGGGATTTTTTATAATTATATATATAAAATTATAAGGCATTTACGAAAATGGGAGGGAGACGAAAATGAGCGGCTACCAAAATGGGAGGGAAACGAAAATTAGCTGCTAAAATATAAAATTTTACAACATTCATAATTATATATATATATATATATATATATATATATATATATATATATATATATATATATATATATATATATATATATATATATATATATATAATTTAAATATATAATAAATTTTGCGGTGCGGTTTCGGTAAATTTGCGCGGTTTTTCAATCTAAAACCGCACCGCACCATGCTTTGCGGTTGCGGTTTTTGCGGTTTCGGTTTTTACGGTTTTTTGCGGTTTTGCGGTTTTGCGGGTAGCGGTAAATACGGTTTTTGGCGCGGTTTCGGTTTTCGGTTCGGTTTTTGCTCAGCCCTAATTTTACCTAAACAAATGGTATTACTCCGAAATAAACACATTAGTACGAAAACATGCATATAGCATACTTTTATTGGCGAAATACGATGTCAAATGAAGTAAATAAACGTGATAAAAGCTGTATATTAATATACCTATCAAATATCCACAATCTTAAATTCTTCTTTGTCCTCAAAGAAAACAAGAAAGAACTAGACTAATGGGTAAAAAAAAAAGGAAATAAAAAGAAGTGAATCCTTTTGAGTTAAATCGTGCCAACATCATCACTAGCAATTATATGGTTAGCATATTGTCCCTGTATTTGCCTAAAATCTCACAATTGTGTAACAATAGATTGTACTAAGAAACAAATATACGTTAAACAATAGCATAGCCACGTCATATATCGATTATAAAAACACTACCGCGACTTTCACTGTCTTTAGCAAGGACGACACAATACAAAGTTAGTGCTCACAATTGTTCGCTCTCCTCATATATGCACACAATTCGCTGATTGCGACTCACAAATGTCTTCCGCCACTCATATGGAAATAGGGTGGTGTTTACACTCGGATATCGTACTTGGACTCGTGTTAATATGACTTTGCCTCAATTATCATACCGTTCACGTTTGTCATAACTTGTCAATAATGATCTTCCCGGAATTAAAGTACAAGAATGAAATTACAACTCGATAAATAGAATACAAGTACAAAAGAAAATAAATACTCTATTTTTGGATTTTTCTTTCAAATGAGTAAAACAATTCTCTATATGGAAAGAATTGTAAAAAAAATCGTAAGATATTTCATTTGATGACTTTTGAACAAGCAATGTGCTTTATTCTATATTTTTTTTTTGAACTTTAATTTCTTTAAACACACATGTTTGGTTCTTGGTTTTTTTTTTTTTTTAAATATTTTTTTATTAATTGTTTTTAATAAACCATTTTTTTTAGAACCAAACAAAATATTTCTGGAATTTCACCATTTATTGGACTCAAAATAAAAATATAAAAATTATGTTTTTTGTTTTTTTTTATTTAAAAATGACCAAAATGGTCAAAAACCAAAAATGAGAATATCGGGTAATTGACGTGTTATGAACAAATGTGTTGGCCAATATATGATTACGAAGGCAAAACCTGTAACATTAACCAAGCCGATTGCACACATTGAAGTTCTCACAGGGTAGCTGCACTTTGTATTGCTGTACTTGCTAAAAATAGATTCGGTTAAAATATATGTCTTATAAACTCATCATACGTGCGTATGCTAAGTAAATTTAACAAAATAAAAATGTCTTTTAATTCAATCTAGAATTTCACAATGTGAAAATATTTTTGAATACAAGGAAAATAAGCAACTATAATATTGAAAATAAAGATGTAGCATGTTTTAACAATTAAAAGATTTCACAAAAGTTAAGAAAAAAATTCAAGAAATAACAAATGTTTTAAACAATTTTTTTTTCTCAAGATTTTTGGTAAAAATAAAGAAAAATAACATAAAAAGAAAATGCGATGATACCGGACATCGTATACCTCCACAAGCTTAAATGTAAGCGTCGTCCTCGATGCTTGCGGAAGGTCTAATGCGGACCTCGAGGTGGTTTTGCATTTCGAACACATCCAAACACTTTATTAAAAAAATCAAATGAAACACAAAACTTAAACATACAAATACCATAAAATCAAAACTAAATCGGTTTGTCTCTTTAGAGGCGCACTTGTTAGGCAAAAGAATTTTTATTTTTAAGCTTTTTTTTACCACATTTTCAAGTTACACGGCCAAGTTACACGGCCGGGCCAAAAGTTACACGGCCGTGTAACTTAAAAACGATTTTTCAAGTTACAAACGGAGTTTTTTTTTTTTTTTTTTTACCACATTTTCAAGTTACACGGCCGTGTAACTTTCAGTACAAAAATTACACGGCCGTGTAACGTTCTGTTACCATTTTCACGTTTTGTATCTTGAGCCTCGGTTGTCCGTTTTTAGTTCCGATCGTTTCCACACGTTGGTAATTGAAAGTTACACACAGAAAAATTATAAAAACACAAAAATTCACACTTTCAAAATTTGACTAAAATACCCGCGGGTTGCCTCCCGGTTAGCGCACTTGTTTAACGTCGTTGGCTCGACGCATGACCCTTGTTTGTTTTTTTTTTTAAACTTCTTACTCGCTCTCTAGAGGTGTACCTGTATGTGAAGATCTTGGCATAAAATATTAGTAATACCGTGCTCCCCGGCAACGGCGCCAATTTGTTGAGTGTCGTAACCAACAAAATAAAAGAGTTGAAATATGGTTTTAGAATGATTTGTTAATTTACCAATATTTCGTGATTACACTACTTGTTATAAATACTAACTATGTAGTATAAATGGCAAGTAGGGTCGATCCACAGGGAGCGATGGTCTAATGAATTATACATTGATTTCACGAGATTTAAACTTGTAAAGAAAGTAACAAAAAGGGGGGTTTTGATGTTTAGTTTGAACACGATTGTATAAATGACTTGAGACAAAATATAGAAAAATTGCTTTTGTATTTTATAATTTGGGGACAAATTCTGGTTTTGTATTTTTAGTCATATGATTGGAAATAACAATAAGAATGATGTTTTATAACTTTAATCTTTCTAAATTGGTACTTTGTGTATGCCGAAAGCTCGCACATACACCATTCACCTAATGTACCTTAGTCAAGAAAAGCTCGTTAACTAAGACTAATCTTACTAATCAAATCTAGATTAGTCAAGTGTATGCCGAAAGCTCGTACATACACCATCGTAGAATTTGAATGAAAGATTGCATTATGTTTTATGTGAATGTTCCCAACAATGTTCAATACTCCTAAACAAGCGTTGAAGCGTCAAAACATGAGATATGATTTTCACCAATTAAAGATGATTGTCACAAATAACATTTTATAAAAAAATTACGGATTTCATAATTTGTATGACTAGATTGGTTTATATTTGAGATCAAATGGCCAATATGAAATAAATAAAAATCAAACGCTTGTTAAGCCTCAAAATCATATCACTAGAAAGATATAAAATCAAACATCAAACTTTATATTAAATCACAATCATAATCCTTAATACAAAACCAGAAAATAAGGTTACTAGCCACTCATGACTAGTAAAAGAGAAATAAACTTACAAAATGAAGATAATCCACACTTGAAGTTGCACATAAACACAAAAACAATGTATCTAGAGAGTATTCAGAAGATAAGAGATGGTTCTAAGGCTAACCAAACACATCTATTTATACTAACACACCAAGGGTAAAATGGTAATTTGAACAATGGCAAACATCATCATTCCAAGACCCACTTCCTTCATCACATGGCCTCAAATCCAGATGGGATCTGGATCTGGTCGTCCACCAAGAGAATGACAGCACAAGATGGAATAAAAAACTCATAGTGGGAGAAAAAGTAAATCTGGCCATCAGTTAAAGTTACACGGCCGTGTAACTTTTAGTACAAAAATTACACGGCCGTGTAATATTACACGGCCAAGTTACACGGCCGTGTAATTCTGCAACACTTTCTGGACAACTTCCTGAGCTGACTTGGCATCCACGTGGCAAAATAAAGTTACACGGCCGTGTAACTTCTAGGCCTAAAGTTACACGGTCGTGTAATACACTGTTTTGTCTTCGGGTCGTTTATTTCACAACTCTTCCGTTTGTGATCCGTTTCTTCTGAAATTTGACGTGCAGCTTCCTAATGATATATAATTAATGTTCCAAGTCTCAAAATACCTGCAAAACATACCATTTTACCTAAACAAATGGTATTACTCCGAAATAAACACATTAGTACGAAAACATGCATATAGCATGCTTTTATTGGCGAAATACGATGTCAAATGAAGTAAATAAACGTGATAAAATGTGTATATTAATACACCTATCAGCAATAGAGAATTGCTATAACTTGCTAAAGAAATTGATATCCTATAAAAATTGTCATATAGTAAGTCTGTAATTAAGAAAAAGAAAAAAAAAGCAATGTCCGAATAGAATTTTTTTTTTGAACGGCTAGACACACACGCTCACTAAATCCTACTCTTAGACTACACCAATGTCCACTACAGGACTTAAACCCTCAACCTCTTGGGGGAGGAACACTTTTTCAGACACATTGATACCGCTAGGCCAATGGCCCTTTGGTTATCCGAATAGAATGTATTTTAATTTCCTTTTTCTAGGATGTAGGGTACAACACAACAACTGTTCCCATGAACCCTGATACATGAAGATAAATAAAACACATTCAAAACCACGCATAATCCGAATACATAATAATTTCTACTTATTTGTTTATAAATGATGCAATTTTAGTTGCTTTCTATTGTTGGTAGGTTAAATCAAAGAGATCAAAAGGATTTTAGGATGTTTGAGATTGTGACTGCAACCGCTTATCTGACTATTACATCTCCAAAACACAATATCGGTTTTTAGTAGTTTGTCAATTCCATAATGAATTTTAAAGTATTGAGTCCAAATGACAATTTTCCAAAATACTTGTTGGGGTGATCATTGTTTCTGAACAACCAACTCACGTGCTTTTCTTACAAAGTGAGAGTTAAACACGCAACCTATTGGGCCAGTGACATCTTCTTGACAACACTTGGTACCTCGGTAGGCCATAGGCCCTTGGGATGATCACATGTTATGCTTTCCTCGTAGCCCACCTACTTAAAATCCATGATTGTCATCCTCTAGAATTAGAAGTCTAAGCTCCTCACTACAACATCATAACCAACCTCACTCTCATTATTATGATGAGAGTTGCATGACACGATGACATACTATCATCCAAATGCCCCCGTTAATTTATCCAATCCTATCTTCAAAATGAGCCATCATTTTTAAAACACACAGGCATGGATGTGCAATCGAGTGTTCTCATTAACACGGCCCACCCGAATTCACCATTAAATCCTCCCCCAAACTTGATATCCAATTCACAAACCAAACGCTTATATGTTGAATTTTAATAGTATAATATTATATAAGACCATCTTAATTTTGAATAGCTTTTGTCTAACTACATCATATGAGCTTAACCTGCTAGTGATTGGGTCGTGTTGAATTGTAATTTCTGTTGGTTCTCTTTAAATTTTGAATAAGTTTTGCTAAACATTCCAATTTCAAGCCATGGATTCATTTTCCCAACACTACATAAGATGTTTGTATCTTTATATCATCAACTTTAACAGCCTCTAGAAAAATGTTAAAAATGAACATGTTATATTTTTAGACACCGTTCAATACTCCACGTTATATTTATTTCATATTTTATATTATACTGAAATTATCAAGTATTAATACTCTTTAAATTATACTGGTTGAAGAGAGTATAACCACTTGTCTTCAAATCTTAATCTCAACCGCTTCATCTTGAAATACATAAACTTCCTTTTTTTGGGTTTAAGTGAAATCCAAAAAATGTGTCCAAACTAAATAAAAAAAAATTAAGATGCAAAAACCTGAAAAATCAAACACAAACTCTTAAACATATAGTATACAAATCTTTAGCCATTTGATATTTATCATCTAAATTAGCATTTAACCAAAATTGAAAGTCATTCACTGATATCCTTTAGACAGTAAGTTACTTTTTTTTTATCAAACTTGAACCCACAGTGATTAATTCAAAAGAAAATGAAACACAATCCTTGGTATAGTGATAAAATCTAAGACGCTTATTAAATAGATTTAAACCAGAAATAAAACCAACTTAATTTAGAGATGTACTACTATGTCAAAAATGTTTAAGGAAGTCAAAACGTTTCTGCAAACAAAGAAACAGAAAAGCAAATTTAATACAATGTCAAATACATCATATTGACAATAGAAAATGTAGATGCGATTGCTGGACCTAATAACTGGAACTTAACCTAAACATCATCTCCTTCCCCCATTCACCATCCGGCTGATGCCTCTTCAATTTATCGATTGGGAGTTTCTATCCAAACAAGACTATCCACATACTCGACAACGTTACTTATACAAGATTGTCCCAATACACTCTTAAAGATTTTAGACTTGACTGGAATCGGAATGTGCAAAGCAAAACAATCATTATTGTGGTAAAATCTAAAAAGAAACTCATTGTGTGATGTGAATCCAAGTGGACGTATATCACCACTAAACCCTGGCAACACATGATGATGTTTGACCCATGAATCAGCCACCCCATACTTATCCATCACCCACACCTCACATTCACCATCTCTAACCCTTGACATCACACAAAGCTTTCCGGCCAAAACTCCTAAAACATTCTGGCAGTACTTTCTGTAATCTAGTATAGAATCTGGAAGAGGCATCTCATGGAATGTTTCTACACCCAAATCAAACGCCACTATTGTTTGAAATTGTGGCTTCGACCCCAAACCAGGAGAACCAAACCAATGGAGATGGCCATCTATACAAACTTGGTTTTGAAACGAAAGGCTTGTGCTGTGCAAAGGAAAACTTTGAGGAATAGATGCCCAGGAACCCTTTCTCATACTATAAACCTCAACTTGCGGTACCGTGTTGGAATCTACGAAAAAGGTTCTAACCTTAACAACTTTGTAATCATCAGTTCTGGGATCAAACCCAAACCCGATACGTAACTGACAAAAGGGCAAAGAAGATGGCGGGAGAGTTAACGTGGCAGAGAGAGAAGGGTTCCAAATGTCAATGAAATATTCATTATAAGCTCCGTAAGAAAAGCATATTAAGCCATCCGCAGATCCAATGACATTAAAATTATTATATTCACATTGGTTTAACCGGAAGTTTTATGAAGTTAGTGAGTTCGAGATCGGGAGAATGTGAGGGGCGTGCAGTTAATGAACCAAAGTTAGAAAAAATTTTCTGGCCGAAGAACAAGAGAATCTCATCATTGTTGTGGATAGAATGATGGAGGTGGGATTTTATAAAGGAGGATTCAGATAAGAGAGCATTCCAAGATTTAGAAACGCATCTCATTTGAGCAAGCTGTTTGGCCAATAACCGGATGAATATGTTTGATAAAATTTCTCCTGGGAGGTTCTCCATAGTCGTCGGGTGTGGTGGTGAGGCCATTTTTGAGTGTCAAAGTAAACTTCACCTGGGAGGTTCTTATCCTGTCTTCTTTTTTTCCCTTTTCAGCTGCAATGTTACATGCGAACCGGTTAGAAAAGTACAAGCTAGAAGAGGAACGATCCAGTTAATGAAATAAAAACCATAAAAAAATTAATTCATTTTAATTTGAGCACATCGATTTCAACAAACTCTAACTCAAATATTTGAAGTTAAACACAAGTTGAAAAGGAACCCTAACAACATTAACGAAGAAATAGCTTTGTAGACATGGTAGGGTGAATTCATTGCCCTTTATGTATGGATGTTTATAATCCTGCTCTTGCAGGTCGGTCGTCACTATTGTAAGTGTGTTCAAAACTGGATAGCTGATATGTGAATCCGCTTCTGAAATCGATTTCTTTTATTGTCACAACCAACTGACTATAAACCCAATAAAAAATAAACATTCACAAAATCAATTCAAATCGGAACAAACATATAAACAGAATACGTACAGAATCAGAAACATTCAATCATATATAACTTTTTCTTAAAGAAAATTGGTATTTTGCACATTAATATAGGAAGAACAGGCTCAACATGCACGAGATATCATTTGGAACACATGAAACATATTATTAATGGAAAGGATCCATAGTGCTTAATTAGAAGCATGTCACTGGTGACTTGCTTCAAACTGACAGCCCCAAGCTCTGTGTTCATTCCCTATGTTGTAAGTATCAATAGCCTTAAACAGACAAACAGTCACAAGTACTCTGCTGAACTAATTAACTTAGATAATCACATTACAGAAGGAAATAGCCAAATACCTTAAGTTTTCGAATCCCCTTCTCAATCCAAATATATGAAGTTACATATACACGAAGGCAGAAGCACCTCACCAGTAGTCAGCGATGACGATGAGGAGGTGGAGGCCGGAGAATAATAATCGCTTATAACGGTGAAATAGGGGGAGACTAGAGGACAGTAGTCGTCGACGATGAAGGAAGGGATTATCGCCGATAGTGAAACAGGGTTTCGAAATCAAAGAACCGGACAATGGATGTTAACCCTAACTCAGAATTTTAATTTGAGAAATCACAATAATGGGTACAACTTAACGGCATAAATGATTTAATTTTTTGAAATTTAGTAGGGTTAAACATCATTGTGAATCCATTTTTATTTTTAATTCTATTTTTTGAGTGAAAATATATCAAATTTTAGAATTAAAAACTATTTCTAACTTATCTATTTTTTTCATCTTATTTTTACTTTAAAAGTTATATTTTTAGTATATTTTTTCTTTTAGTTACATAAATTGTCAAAATCAATCATAGTATTCATTAGTTTAAAAAAATATTATTTTTATTGTAATAATATTCTACATTATGCTATCTATATTGTATGATATATATCAATTTTGTAAGTTTTTTTTGTATAAAATAGTTGGCGTGCTTTATTTTTTAAATATACATAAACTTTTATATAATTGACAACCCGACCCATAAATAAACAATTTGAGAAATCACAATAATGGTTGATTTTGTTTATTTTTTTAATTATACTTATCTTTAGTATTGCTTTAAATTGTATAGTTGACAACCCGACCCATAAATAAACAATTTTGACCGGTCTATATTATGTGAGTTTGAATTCTGAATTCGCCACTGACCATCATCACTACAGTGGCGGTGCAGGATGGTGGTAAGTAGTAGTAACGGTAGTGGGAGGTGGCGATGGTGGTGGGTAGTAGTGACGGTGGCGGTGGTAATGGTGGTGATATTGTTGGTGGGAGGTGGTAGTAGTGGAGGTGGTGGTGGGTAGTGGCGATGGTGATGGGTAGTGGTGACGGTGGCGGTGGTAATGGTGGTGGATGGTGATACCGGTGGTGGGAGGTGGCAGCAGTAGAAGTGGTGGTGGCGATAGGTGGTGGCGACGGGTGGTGGAGGTGGGTAGCAATAATGGGGTGGTGGGTGGTGGTGATGGTGGTGGGTGGTGACAGTGGTGTTGGGAGATGGTGGTGGTGGCGACAGTAATGGCGGGTGGTGATGGCAGTGGTGATGGGTGATGGTGGTGGTAGCGGCAGTGGTGGTGTGGTGATATAATATGAAAAATATATACTTAAGGTAAAAAAGTTAAAAAATCATAAACATAAGGGTTTTTTTCGAAATTTATTTTATGGTAACCTGGAACTTGTAATACCATGCTCTAAGGGTGAAAATGGAAAAAAGTTTGCAAAGTTTTGGTTTTAGTGAACATAGAATCTGCAAAATAGTAAAACTAAACATTTTTGTCACACTTAAGGGCTTTTATAACATTATTCTTTTTTATTTTACCAAATTCCACTTTCCTTTGTACCAAACCTTTAAATTCGTCCTATGGTGAAATATTTTTAAATCTTCGGCTATAGATCAAATCGGTATATTTAAAAGAAACATACATGATATCGTATTATATTGATAGGTTAACTAATCAAATTTCGATTTAAGTTAAAAAAAATTAATAATAGAATACAGATAACTGCTATAAGGGTATATAATTAAAGTTATAAAATATATTCATAGCTAAACAAGCCCGGTTTGATCGATTAAGGATCCTGCTTAAGATAGTCAAATAAATTCAAGCCCAAAATGTTGCCGTTAAAGACTAGATAAGGCCATAGTGACTAAGGGGCCGTTTGATAACATCTTAATGATTCAGATCTGAATCATTCAGAGACTCTGAATGAATATATTTTGGAATAAAAACAATTTGTTTAGTTAGGCCTCTAAATGACTATGCTCTTCATGAACTATTAAACTTGCAGACCTCATACACTTGCGAGTAGACGAATTTGTCAAAAGTCATCAATCTTATGTGATCCTTGAGCAATTAGATGGTTTATTACATATAAAGATCAAATAAACGATTACAATTTGTACAACTCCTAGATTTCCCAAAAATATCAAAAGTGGACTCCTAAATTACGATTAACATATCAAAATTGTTGATGATCAATTTGTTACGATCCTTAATTTGAATGTTTATGTTTATTTATGTTTGTTCATTTATGTTTTTATGGTCGTTCAACAACTTAATGAACATTAACAAACGAGCATGACCAAGGTAAATTGTTAAACGAACGAAGATGAACAAGAAAATTTGTTCTTTTATTTATTTATGTTTATTTGTTTGGTTAACTTAAACGAACAAATATGAACAAGCGCTAATAGTTCGTATACATCTATAATCATGAATAAGTTATGTTAAAAGGATTAATAGTGTAAATGAAAATGATCGTGTTCTCGTCGAAAAAAAATCGCGCCAAAATAGGAGAAATATAATGTCAACAACATAGAGATTAGCAATATTTCAACATTTTATCATAACTTGGATAAATGAAGTGTGAAGAGGTGCAATATCTTATTTTCTTTGAAGACTAAAGAGGCATATCAAATCTAAAAAGGCATAACAAATGAGGTTTTCTTTGAAATTGCACGGGCTGAGAGAGAAGGGAGCATAAGAATAATATGTATTTCACAATTAGTTTTTGAACTTTCTCAAGGACCTAGATTTGTGAGTATAGATTAAAAATAGGATAGATGTTCTTTTTATTACAAAATTAAGCACAAGAAGTAGAAAATGAAGATATCAAATCCAAATTTAAAACATCCATATATTTTTAACGGGAAATGCTACAGTAACCCTTCGTGGTTTTCATTTTGAATTGATTTGGTCCCTATGTTTTTTTATTGTTCTTTAAGGAATCATGGTTTGAAAAAACATGTTTGCTTAGTCACTCGATGGTGAGTGACCCGGTAAGGCGGTTAAATGGCAATAAAGCTAGAAAAAACGTGTGACGTGTTTGTCCACGTCACAATAGCTAGTTTCATTAAAATGCAGGGAATATTATGTAACACCCTGTCCCATATACAACATTTAATAAAACAATTCACGTATTAAATTTCTTATAGAAAAATTTTCGTTACAATATGGGGTGTCACAAGCTCAATATATCACCACAATTTAAGGAAATAGGTACATACTCTGATCAATCTAGGACTCCTGTTCTTCTAACGCATCATCTACCCTTTTCCACTGCTACCTGAGTACATAGCATTTTTTAAAAAAAACATACGTGAGACATATGTCTCGTGAGTAATACGGGTTTAGACCCAAAACAATATCTCATATTCTAAACATTCCAAATTTTCTTATTATTCAATTTCCTATGAGCGCACCCATAGGTATTCCTTATCGTTCTTGAGCACATTCCTACGAGCGCACCAGTATAGCTTCTTCCTCAATAGCATGAAACGGATTCATCTACCAAGGTAAGACAACTACTTCGCGACGGGAGGTACCATCCCAGTAGTGTCTTTTTGCCACCCCTACCGCAGCAGGCCGTGGTCTTTATCCGGATACTTCTCAACTCATCAACAGGGCTCAATTACTTTATTACTTTCTTGTATTTCTCATTTCCCCCTTTGTATACATTATCCTTACTATTTCATAGGAATCATTTTCCAATCTCACAAAACCATTTCCAGTTCCATTAAATCATTTTCACTTTCGTTAAATCATTTCAATTTCCATAAAACCATTTTGACTCTCAAAACATTCTTTAATAAAATTCATTTTGCTATGTACTCGAAAATCCACATAACACTCACCTTGACTAGTTAGAGAAGTCTAACTAGAACCATCCTTTCCTCGTCCCTCCTATTCATGATCTTTTACTCCTTAAGTACCTAAGGAGTTTATTCACATTTTATTAATAACATATTATACTTTAACGGTATGTATATACCACTGATTTCAGATTCCATTAGACTCATATCACAATATGGTTGTAACATTCATTACTTCACTTATCCTCTTCTTTGCTACTTTTAATTATCACTTACATGGTATATTATTGCCCATTATACCCTTGTAAAGTCATACACTCAATCTAACATTATTTTCCATGTTTTTATATCATAATATCCTTAAGGTATCAATTGGACATCAAATGGATAAGCCTAACATCAAATTGCACCTTATTTTGCTACTGCTTTGGGAGCACGACTCGTGCATATTTTGCTCTATAAAGAGCACGACTCGTGCTCCTTTAAAAGCACATTTCTTTTGTTCCCAGGTAGTGCACGACTCGTGCAAACCCAAGGGTTAAAAGGCACGACTCGTGCATGACCTGCAGAAACCAGTTTTAGTCCGATTTTTGTCCTTTAATTCACTAATTTCTCATATTAAGTTCTTTATGACTCACTTAATCATTTTAGACCCATTCCAGGACCAAAACCTATCATTTAAACATGTCTTTTAACCATGGAATCACTGATTCCATCCAAATTTCATTTCTAGAGTTTTGACACCAAAAATTGAATTTACTTCAAATTGACTATCAATACTAGTTTCTTTCATCTATTCTATCATATTAAACTCACTTTAGCCACTGAAATCATCTTTGATCACAAGGACCCGTGAACTAGGGTTCTTGGCCAAAATCATGATTTCCCCAATTTAACCATATCTTTTGATTTAAGTAGAATTGCTTGATAATTCAAGCTTGTTTAGATGAAAAGACCCATAAAACATATTGGGTTGCAACTGAAATTTTAGTTTCCAAGTTACCCCGTGAAGAATTCGTGTGCTAGAAGTCAAGAACAAGTGTTCTTACCTTGATTTGGCTTGGAAATCTTGAACTAAATGATTAATTGTTACAATCCATTGCTTCTCCTCATAGAATTCTCTCGACCTCTCTCTCTGGATTCCTCTGGAACTGATTTCCCGTATTCTATCTTATGGGAGAAGATATTTCTCCTATTTATACCACCTAACTTTGTCCAAATGCCAAGTTAACCCCCCTTAAGTTCCATTTCTTCCTAAAGTGGCTTAAAAACACATTTTTATGACATTATAAGTTTATGTTCTTCATTTTGACCCCCAACATTACATTTTCTTGACTTTAAGGTCATTTGCATGTGAAATGACCATTTTACCCCTTTTTTACCATTTTTCCCAACATAGCATATAACTTGCTTAAATTGTAAAAACTTCTAACTTTTATAGCTTTACCCCACTTATAAACTTATTTTGCACGTTAAAAACATTTTAACACATTAAGATCTCGTTATGAAGTTAAATATTTCAAAATGACAAAAATGCCCTTTTTACTCTTTTTACACGAAATTTCTATTCTTAAAACATAGTTTAACCAAAACTCCATATACTTTCATTTTATACCTTTGTTACCATTTTCGGGTTCTTACATATTATTTTGGAGCCTGCATTTCGCTCGATTCCCCCCAAAATCCTTTCGACGAAGACAACAACAGCAAGGTACTATGGCATTACACATCCCGATCAAACTAAATTTCCAAGGTATGTTTCTAAGTCGACCGCTTAGATATGTTAATGGTGTAAAACATATGTTTGAGAACATCGATTTTGCTACGATGGATGTTGATGAATGTAACTCATTTATTGAACGATTTACACAAAAAACATGTGAGAAACTCTATTTTTGCTTGCCTGAGTTCGAGATACCCAAAGGATTAATGCTAATTTCAAATGAGTTAGAGTATGCATAGTTTATCGAGGTTACCTACCACTGTAGGGGTTGTCATAACCTTGTATGTCGATCATTTAGGAGTACACATTGGGGAGTTAGCAGACGATTAACAACAATCAGTTGCAAGTGTGGAGGATAACATGTCAGGGGTTGGAGAATTGTCAACAGAAGATGAGGCCGAAAAGGAATTCAATGGAATACTAGCTGCAGTAATAAACACACCAAATGATGTTATTTTAAGTAATTTATGCCCAAAAAGAACCAGCAATTTGGAAATTTAGATTGTTGAATCGAATAAAGACAGTTATGAATATTGTGCCTTAGTTGGAACACATCCACACAACCTTCAATGAAGATATTGATTGGAAGAAGAAAAACCGATATTAGGCATGCGGTTGAGAATTCTAAACAATTAAAACACATGCTATGCAATTATGTAGTTGCTAACGGGTATCAACTGTGTTACAAGAAAAATGATAGTAGATAGCTACATGTTAGATGTTTCGATGAAGAATGCACCTTTAGGCAGTAGGGTTCATGAATAAGTGGTGAGAAATCCTTTCAAATTAAGTCCTTAAAAGATGTGCATAGTTGTGCTAGAAACATCAAACTAGGTTTCATAGTCAACTATAGGTGGATACGGAGTCATTACACTAAAGAATTTCTGGAAAAGCAGAAAATGAGTGTTAGAATGCTTAGAGAGGAGGTGAAAAAGAAATTCGGTATTGAGTTAAGTATGAGTCAATGTAAGAGGCAAAGACACACACACTTACTCTTATTGATGATACACTAGTTGAACACTATGCCAAACTATGTTCATACGGAGAAGAGATTAGAAGATCCAACCCAGGTTCCATCGTGAAAATACGTGTGAACCCAATGCCAGATGAGAAAACTTACTTTAGTAAGTTCTATGTTTGTTTCCAAGCTCTAAACAAAGGGTAGTCGGATGGGTGTAGAAGGGTGATAAACTTGGATGGATGTTTTCTAAAGGGGATTTGTAGTGGGGAGTTGTTAAGTGCAGTTGGTAGAGATGCTAACAACCAACTCTTCCCAATTTCTTGGGCCATGGTGTGTGTGGAGAATAACGAAATTTGGAAGTCGTTTTTAGAGTTACTAAAATATGACTTACAACTTGACAGATGTTATAATTTGACATTAGTGTGTGATTAACACAAGGTATGCACTCTTTATCTTAACGTTACACTTTCTACTTTTTTTTTAACTTTCTGCATATGGTTACATTTGTAGGGCTTATTGGAGGCAGTGAAGGAGGTGTTACATACTACAAAACATAGGCAGTGTGCTAGGCAATCTATGCAAACTTAAAAAAAAAAAAGATTGTTCGGAGCACATTTTGAAAACCTGTTTTGGAAAGCTAGCAAGTCAACCATGGAGGCACTATTTATTCAAGCAATGAAGGAAATATAGTTGCTTAACCTTGCAACATACAACTACCTTTTTAGATAGAGATCCAAAGACATGGTGTAGAGCATTTTTTTCAGGATTAGGGCTTGTTGTGATGCTGTTGAGAACGATTTATCTGAAAGTTTCAACAATTTGTTTATAGAAGCGAGGAAGGAAGCCTATTATCAGTATGCAAAAAGATATACGACTGTATACTATGGAAAGGTTGTACAATATGAACTTAAAAGGTAGCAATTGGGTTGATTACCTTGTTTGTATGACCATCAGAAAGATTTTGACTTGGTTCTCCGTGGAGAATACATCGCAATGGCATGACGGTTGGTCCTCCATTACGTCGGCGACGTGTAAACTCTTGAAGGAATGGCAGCAAGAAGACATGTTGTTTCGAGGGATCGATTTATATTAGACGACCGGGAACCTTTTTCTCCAATTTAGGGTATCGGGGTTTTTAAGTGTGATCGAAAGAGGGAAGAGGGTCAACCCTTTTTT
This sequence comes from Cichorium intybus, assembly GCA_023525715.1. Lineage (NCBI taxonomy): Eukaryota > Viridiplantae > Streptophyta > Magnoliopsida > Asterales > Asteraceae > Cichorium > Cichorium intybus. The sequence continues at coordinate 53,643,923 of CM042010.1, read as the reverse complement.
ACAACCGGGACTAGACCATAAAGTCACTATCTTTGTGACCTAACCCTAGGATTTGGTCCATATCTAGTCATATCTGCCTAGTGAGCAGTTAAAGATACATTCATACTATTAGATGTCCTCTAGATTGAAATAACTTAGCAATAGGTCCAAAGATAGATTGTAACATACATATGGTTCCATGAATAAACAAGCATGATAAAATATGGAACAATCCATATCCAAACATATCAATCAAATCATATCTATAAAGTGTTCATCTACATCTAAGTGAAATCATGAGGAAATTACTCCATAATCAGAAACAAAGAACACACAGAAATGATAGATAGAGTGCTCAACATTATAAGTATGCAAACCGAATAATATCTAAATGATAATACTTCTTTGAATCTTCGATCCTAGCTCCTAGCCTCCTTCCAGCCTTGATATTTCGTAACTGGGACTGTTATGAGTGATGTTGAATTAAATGGGTTTGTGTAACACAGGAGGAGAAGACCTCTATTTATCAAACCACTTCGCGACGCAACGGTCTTGGTCGCTACACGATCTGTCGCGAGGTGTGCTGCCATGCTGGCAACTGTCCTGATTAGTGGAGTGCAGTTGGTGGTTTGGGGCGCGATGTTTATTGGGTCGCTATCTAATCATCAATGGTATGCCGTTGAGTCATCGGTGCTCGCGACCCGAAGAGTGTTGCTTCGCGGTGCGAGTTTGCATGCTCCTGGTTGTTATTTTGCCTACTCCCGGTTGTTATATCGCCTGCTCTTGATTCAACTTCTTTTCCTTTTTCCGCCCTTAAGGTCGTGTCCAACTCCTTTTTCATCCGCAAAGTTATTTGACGTGTGTTTTGGTATCTTAAGCATAATCCATATCTTTTATCTTAATATTTAAGCAAAAACAAGTATCTATTACTCGATATTGCCCGGAATATGTGTATAAATAGAGCAACATCATGAATTCTATAGGGAAAGAATAATAAAAAATGAACAAATATATATATATATATATATATATATATATATATATATATATATATATATATATATATATATATATATATATATATATATATATATATATATATATATATATATATATATCTTAAAGAAACAAAAAAAATTGAATCGGAAAGTGAGTTTTATTCAGTGTTGCAGAAATCAGCCTTGGCGGCCGATTAATCGGCTTGGCAGTATTCAACCGATTACAATTAGGCCTAATCGCTCAGCTTGACGGTTTGCTGCAAAAATCGGTCAAATATCGGCATTGGCGGCCAATTTATCGGTCTTGGCGGTCATTTTTTTTTCATTTTCTTTAATTTTTTAATTCTTTATTTATTATTTATTTTTAAATGACGACACAAACACTTTCTAATAACTCAAGAAAACTGTAAACAAATCAACATTAAAGAATAAAAATAAACATATGTATAATCTTTGATGTGTATCTTGGAATAAATGAATCAAACTTTGCTATTTGTTATATTTATATACTTTAAAATGAATTTCTTTATAATTTAGAGTATCCGACTAATCCCCGATTAATCCCTTAACCGCACTCGACTGCCAAGCTACTGTCAAGCGATTTTTACAACCTTGGTTTTATTCATAGGTATAGTATTTAAAAAAGTTATCAAATCATTGTACTTTAAAAAATATTTACTAAATTATAGCAATGAATGTGGTAATGTCTTTTTTCACCAAACATATAAATAAATTTAAGCTAACCAAGACGTTGCCCGAATTTGAAGCCTAATTGAAGCTAACCAAGACCTCATCGGAAATTGAAACGAACTAAAACTTTCTCACCACCAACACTCACCCTCTTTTATTCTTTTTGTTCTTCACATCACCACATCATACACTATCTAATTCGACCAAGACTCAGAGTGAGGTTGTACCATATTCTTTCTTCTTCTCGATATGTAACTAGAACAATCCCCTCTTTTCCGACAATGTAAGTTGGATATTCTAACCGCGAGTGTGAAGTGGGCATTCGTCGACACTATATAGGTGCGATAAGGTTCATTATTGGTGGGAATTTCCGGCGATGAATGGAAGAGTGCTCTGTTTTGAACCTTCCATCCCAAGCTTTCATCGACTTAACAACAAATTAGTCAATGCTCCAACGATTAGAAACTAGCAATGAAGACGTAATCGGAGAAGAGGAGAAATGGATGGTCCAGGTTTTTTTTCAGTAACTTCTTTCTAATTAAAAAACATGTGTTTATACTTTTTATTAGTTTTTGCTAAATATTTTTTAAACCACTCCATTTTGGTAAATACTTTTCCTAACAACCATGTTTAGTTAAAGAACTCCCAGAAAGTGAAGTGATGTAATATCCATTTAACAAACATTAAAATCATTGATTATCCATTCAACCATTTAAATCAACCCAATTTGAGGATTCCAATGTTAACCATTTTAGATCAAAATTTGCATCGGTCCTTGAAACACAATTTAACAATTGATTTCTATCAAATTCTTGACTATAAAAATACTAAAATTGTTTATACAAACTTGATTGATCATTCATACATTCTGCTTAATTGATTAAATACCATATACACCCCGCATGGCTGATCTATTCTAGTTTATGTTCTTCACAGAATCAACATCCAAATTTGGATGTATCACATAACTTCACTCTCAATTTGAAATTGCTTCACTATATTAAGATTCCTTTCTCAAATTCTCCATTGTCCACTCACGCTTCTCATATGCTTTCTTTCTCCGCTCAAGAAAAGGATATAAAGGGTTTCCATAGAAAATACGCCCATTTGTTTTCTTGCAAATATAGCATACAACAAAATTGTTCAGGCAACCGGTTAAAGCTATAGTTGAATAACTGTCACATCAAACCATATAACAAAAAACTCCTACAAAATACTTCGAAACATAAGATCAAGACAACAAAACGTATATTGGTAAATTACTCAGTTGAGCGACTAGTCCCATAACAACAGCCAAATGTGAAACACAACATGCTGACAAGAGAGAGTGTAGATTAACGTGCTAAAACTAAATAAGTGACAGGAAACTAATCAAGAAACATAGCATAAGCAGAATAGTAATAGAAATAGATATGATGCGTTGCCTTTTTATAGCCATTTTGACCTTTCAAAATTGAAACCAAGAGTTAGAATCTCTCTTCATGCGCCGAGGTGCTACCCAAACAAGACTATCTACATACTCCACAATTGTAACCATGCCTCTTTCACCCATTATCTTGAAGGTTTTAGTCTTGTTTGCAACTGGATCATACAAACCAAAACGATCCTCTTTAACTCGAAACAGAAATTCACTGTGTGATGTGAATCCATATGGATATATTTTACCACTAAAATGGGAAAAAGCATGATGTTTGACCCATGAATCAGCCACCCCATACTCATCCATCACCCACACCTCACATTCACGTATATTTTGAATATATATATAAATTGAATATAAACGTATATTTTGTAAATAATAGGTGGTGGTTCAAATACGGTGAACCGAGCGAAGGAAAAAGAAGTGCAAAAGACTAACTTATTCCTAGGTGACTCGAGGTGAGTGTTATGTGGATTTTCGGGTACATAGCAAAATGAATTTTATTCAAAAATGTTTTGGAGTCAAAGTGGTTTTATGGTTTTTAAAAGTATTTTATGAAAAATATGATTATAATGGGTAAATAAAGAGAATCGGAAATATGGTGAACTAACGATGTGATTGGCCCTTGAAAATAAGTTGTTTAGTATCCGGATAAAGATCACGGCCTGCTGCGGTAGGGGTGGTCAAAGACACTACTTGGATGGTACCTCCCGTAGCGAAGTAGTTGTCTTACCTTGATAGATGAATCTGTTTCATGCTATTGAGGAAGTAGTTATACAGGTGCGTCTCGTATAAAACCTACGGGTGTGCTCGTAGGAATGTATCATCACAAAATAAGGAATACCTATGGGTGCGCTCATAGGAAATAAAACATTGGGAATTTAAAGAATAAGGTTATTATTGAAAAACTGTTTTGGGTCTAAACCCATAATGCTCACGAGACATTATGTCTCACGTATTTTTTTTATATATGCTATGTACTCAGGTAAGCGGGAAGGGTGGTAAAAGAGACAAGTGTGGGACAGTAATTTCTGTAACATAAAGTGTGTAATAAACAGGTTTGAACCGTGGTTGTTATGCAAATTCGTGATACCCCGTTGTATAATTAAATGGTTTGTATAATAAATTGACTGTAAAATATGTAAAAAAAAAATTGTGTGAAAGTTGGGGTGTTACACTGGGGAGCAGTTTCTGTAAGGAACCAAGCCAAGTTTAAAGTGATCAAGTTGAATAACATCCTCTGCTGCCACCTTTTGAAATTTAGACCAGAAAATTTCTTCGGTCTTTCAGCATGATTAGCCATGATGTTTGGCACAGGTGTGGTAGCAGTTTTCTTCCCATTCGTGTTTCCAGATGAGTTCTGTTTCTCAGACGTTTCAACCATTCTGAAAACGTTCAAGTCAGGAATTAGAACAATAGTAACAAATTGTTAACATGAAACAAAACAAAAATTGAATTAAACATAATGGTATACTACAATTATGAGAAAAATTATAAGATGAAGAAAAAAATATGTTTAAGAATGTTGGTAATCTTCCATAATATTTTCAGAATTATGCCTTCAAAACAAAGTTAGAAACAAACGAAAGTGATTGAGGCTCATGTTTAACATGATTCCCTTAAAACATATTTGTCGTCTGTCCCCAGGGTACAGCAGTCAAAGCAGTCAGCACTGTCGGAGATAACACTTGCCTAAAAACGTTTGTCGGAATAATGTAAACAGAGAATACGAGAAATCGAGGTGCATGGAGAATGAAAGCCAATGACTGTTTATATACTAGTTCTTTGTAAGATAGTAATTAAATGAAATAATTACATATTAATTATATTTATTGCATCAATTACAAAATCTTAAAGTTGAACAAAAAATTAGGAAAAGCGTGGGTTGCACGAGACTGGAATTTCGTAGCTGCATTTGTGTCCGCAGGTCGCGCCCACACACAAGTTCGACGAATTTAGCTTACGAAATCCAAATTTGCAACCCCCCCCCTTACGCGCATGTAGGTGTTGGAGTAAAACCATATATAGAAGCTTGTAACCCATTACATATCTATTCTTATAAACTCACTAAGAGTTTACTTCTTCTGCCTATGTGGGACAAATTCCCACACCCACTTAATTCTGCTAACTTTCTTTCTAGATACCCAACTTTGAGTATCGATATCTCATTCACGCATACTCCGTTTTGGACATACTATATATCCTCTTGAAGCTCTCACGCATGAGAGTACTAACCCACTAAGAATTAACAATATATACAACATATAAATGTATTTAAATGTGTCCTAAGTTAGGAAAGACACATAGTTTTTACTAAATTTTCCAGCATTTGTATAACTACCATAATTTTCACCACCCATGTCTAAACTCACTATTTTTATATTTCAGGCAAGTTGATTTTCTACTCTGACCTTAAAGGTTTTAAACATTTTAGGAGATTTAGACTTTTTCATCCATCAATTACGAAGACATGTAACAAGAGTAATCAGCCATAAAAGTTATATATATATATGATTCATGACCTCTTATGTATGTTGAAAAAGGTCTACAAATGTCGGTCGGGATCAACTCTAGTAAGCAATACTTCTTGTAGATATTCTCTTATTCTCTTCATACACTTAATGCTAATCTTGAATTTCGAGAAGTCACATTACGGTAAGACTTCATTGTCTACGAGACGTTTCACTTCTAAATTATATTTATTAAAATTTTCATTAACATTACAATATAATAAAGGTTCCATAAATTGGTTTTTGAGTTGTAATTTACGTTGCTATCACTCCAAAACAACCGTAGCCAACAATATGGGAATTGAAACTAATCATTGTATTATATATAATAGCATAACAACCATTAGCTAACTTGGATACAAATAATAAGTCTTGCGTTATACTCAATACGTAAAGAGTATCATCAAGACATAAAGAATGACCACTTTCTAAAAAAATAATGAAGGTGAACCAACTACTTCTTTGTTTAAGTCTACATCATTCCCAACTTTAATTGTTACTTGATTTCAATCCACTTTCTAGATTATACAAAATTTTTGTAATGATTTAGATGTGTATCATGGAGCTAATATCGGTCCTTTGTGAGTGGGACAATTATACTTAGGGACACATAAATCATAAAATATTTTGTTACGTTTCTTCGCAAGCCATATTATGAGCATGCGATAGTTTCATTGACTATGCCGTTTTTTATGACAAAATATTGGAATGAGTTTATTGTCGAGCTTATGTGTATATTGACTTGACTCACTAACATGAGAATTGACATTCCTCTTGATGAGATCCATGTAGTTTTAATATATGCAAAGAAGTCAATAATGTGATTTAATGGGATACTAATTATTAAGGCATATCAATATACCTATTATTAACACCAAAATAATAAGCCATATAAACACTTACTCAAATTATCAGTTTCGCTTTGGCTAGACCAACAATTGAATTTTATGGTGTCCTGAAAGTTATAATATGCTACATAAATATTGCAATCATTTTTGGGTAAAAATACAAAACTTTTGCATATTATGCTTAAAATTCATTGTAAGAGTCATCACTCGTCATCCAATTAACCTTTGGGTTCCTTGAATAATAATTCAAAGACTTGCTTAATGTGGTGTTAAATCAACTTTAATATCAAACTCAAACAACCTTTTTTCGGTCCAATCACTTAAGCCCGATATCAAAGTTACCATCCATCACAAAAAAAATTATTAGCTATTTGAAAAACAAGTATATGATAGTATTGAATCATATATGCTAACATGAATTGGGTGTCGTATAAATGTGTATCCAAGATAGATCGAACTAAATCGCATATGCATGCTACTGAAATTGAATTGACATGTTTTAGTGGCCATATTTATGTGTTTATAAAGACAACATGATAAACATTCAAATGAACGTTTTCAAACTTTCTATACATACGATAATAATATGAATTGTAATTTTTATTTTAGATTAGACCTTAAACACACACAAACTTCATGGATCGTCAAATATCATGACATTATAGAAGCGAATCCTGCTGTTTGTAGGACATTGTAATTAAATTTGATTAAGTTTAAGCTTGAAGATGTGTCTAATATACAATAAAAAAAAACACTAACATATTATATCATAATATGCTATAAAATTTAATATTCATCGATAATCTCATAACCAATGTTTTTTCATTAATTGAGAAATATTACAAAATCTACAAAGACAAACTATATGTATCATTGATGGCGAATTAAAATAAACAAATAACTTGAACGTGTATAGTTCTTAAGATGACCATATTAGATTACACAAATTATTATAAATATATTTTATTTAAAAAAAGGCTAGTTATGATCGTTCACAATAAATTGGAACATATCACACACACAATATAACCATTAGTTAGCAAATTTTCTGTTATTATCTAAAATTAAATATTACCCCCAAGATTCAAAGGAGAAAAATAAATATAGTACTCATCTAGTGATCCGATTCTAACTTTCCAATGTAAGTGATGCCTTACAAAATTTTGGGCTCAGACCGATTTTATGACCTAGGATTATTGTCGGCGAACAATCGTCGACAGAGTTATACACTATTTTTAGAAAAATCCAAAAAAAATACAAGAATTATTTTTGCATTAAGATTAAGATGATGATTAGTGTTCCTATAATAATCAAACAGGAGAACAGAAAACATACGAAAACTTAAGATTTTACTTTCTCAAATAATGAGCCAATATCAAACCGAACTAGAATTTATATTAAAGCCTTGAATATTAACCCTCTCATACCACATATTGAATTTATAGGTATAATCCGGTCAACATAAATATGATAAATCTTAAATAAATGAAGAATACTTACTTGGAGAAGATAATATCCCCTTAATTTGTAAGATGACAATCTCATTATTCATTTCACTTTACATTAAGGTGCTTCATTAAGTTCTTGATGGATATGAGGTAACACACATGCCGATGGTGTTTATAAGGAGACTAGGAAGATGAAGGAAAATACTTCTCAATTTCTTGTAGTATATTGCCCCAATGTATGTTAATGCTCATAATTGCACATTATGGGTAAGTTATATAGAGCAACTAAAGTTTAATTCCTAAATTTATAGGCATGTGTCAAATCTATCGTAATACACAATTTAAAGTCTATAGACATGATATGTCACTATAGCAAACATTATGGTAGAAAAATATAATTATACCTAACATGTAATTAACATTAAAAAATAATCCTAACGCCACACTAATGGGTTATTTTCATTCTAATTCCCTTACTTTTAAAATGGTCCACACAAAACTTTCAACGTTTTAACATAATATCTAACCTAATGCATTAAGAACTCAAATATTGAATCCCTCCCACCTGTTTTCTTGCAAGCATAGCTTACAACAAACTTGTTTAATAACTATCACATCAAACCAAAACTTCCATAAAATACTTCGAAGCATAAAAACAACAGCCAGTGAAACACCACAAATATAAATAAAATTTGGGAGCCAGGGGAGTAGGAAATGTGTGGAACCAAAGGATGAACATTTGGGGGCAGGTTCCAGCAGTCACAATCTACACTATGGTTTAATGGTTTTGTTTAGCCCTACTTGTACTATCAGCTGCAGTGGTAGTACTATCCAAGGCCCAAATTTTGGGCCGAGAACATGCTTGGCTAGTTTGGTGTAGCTGTCAGAAAGACTCCCAAGCACAAGGAAAGGTAAAAACACCAGCAAATTAATACTTTTAAAATCCATCAAATGCCCATCCAAACAATTCACCCAAAACACAAACAGATTCCTTGAATAGCAATAAGGCTACACATTATTCAACGCTTATAGGAAAGAGTAATGGGAACAAACCATAAATACCACCAATATAATTTAAAACATGTCCAAATGTTAAACACAACATGCTGACAAGAGAGAGTGTAGATGTAATGGGCTAAAACTAAATAAGTGACAGGAAACTTATCAAGAAACATAGCATAAGCAAATACTAATAGCAATAGATATGACGAGTTGCCTTTTTATAGCCACTTTGACCTTTCAAATTTGAAACCAAGAGTTAGAATCTCTTGTCATGCGCCGAGGTGCTACCCAAACAAGACTATCTACATACTCCACAATTGTAATCATGCCTCTTTCACCCATTATCTTGAAGGTTTTAGTCTTGTTTGCAACTGGATCATACAAACCAAAACGATCCTCTTTAACTCGAAACAGAAATTCACTGTGTGATGTGAATCCATATGGATATATTTTACCACTAAAATGGGAAAAAGCATGATGTTTGACCCATGAATCAGCCACCCCATACTCATCCATCACCCACACCTCACATTCACCATCTCTAACCCTTGACACCACACAAAGCTTTCCAGCCAAAACTCCCAACGCATTGAAGCGGTATCTATTGTGATGTATTATAAAACTTGGAAGAGGTATCTCACTGAATGTCTCTGCACCCAAATCAAATGCCACTATCTGTTCTTCCTTCACCTCCGAATCAGTAGTGGCAAGCCAATGAAGATGGCCAACAAGGCCATCTACACAAGCTTGGTTATGACCAGTAAGCACACTGGATGGGCAAGTGTAACTTCTGAGTATCGAGTCCCAGGAACCCTTTCTCATGCTATAAACCTCACCTAGCTTAACCACTTTGTAATCATCGGCTTTTGGATCAAACCCAAACCCCACAAGGGATTGATAAGAGGGAAAAGAAGATCGCGGGAGAGTTAACATGGTGGAAAGAGAAGGGTTACAAACGTGAATGACATGATCATTAAATAGCCCGTAAGAAAAGCATATTAAGCCATTCACGGATCCAATGACCCTGCCCCAACTGCTTTTATGCTGTGGAATATCCGGAAGTTTGATGAAATTAGTGAGTCCGAGATGGGGAGAACGAGAGAGGCGAGCTGTGAGTGGATTATAGTCAAAAGAAAATCCCCAATCGAAGAATAAGAGAATCTCATCGTTGTTATGGATTGAATGATGGAGGTGGGATTTTATGAATGAGGATTCAGATAACAGATCATTCCAAGATTTACAGACGCACCTCATTTGAGCTAGCTGTTTGGCCAATAACCGAATGAATATTTCTGATAAAACTTCGCCTGGGAGGTTCTCCATGGTCGTTGGATGTCGTGGTAAAGCCATTTTCGCATGTGAAAGTAAACTCCAGTTATAAGGTTCTTTTCCTGTCAACTTTTTTCCGTTTCAGCTGAAACTTTATGTGCTTCAGCTTTGGGCTTTTTAGCTGAGAAGCTGCAAGGTAACAGGGCCTGTTAGAATAACGACAGCTTAGACGAGGACTGATCTCAGTTATACAAGATAAAAACGAAAAAAAGAAGATTAACACAATTTAACTTTCAATTATATCAATTTTCAACAAACCCACAAAAAGATCCAACTCATTTGAACTTAAACATATTCACTTTCAACAAACTGTCAACCTCTAACAAAAATAATAACTATTAACCGAACAATTTAATTTAAACACAACTAGCATTGCTTTTAGACATGCTAGGGTGAATTCATTGCCTTATTGTCAATTACCTGATGAAGAACTGTTAAACTATAAAAAGAATACACCAATTTAGCCTTCAATTGTTTTGGGCCAAGACTTGCATCTACATTACGGAAACATAAGAGTGTTGTAGAGGTTTCTGCTTGTGTTGGCTCTTGTTATAGGGCTTGTATAGTCATTAGTGATGATGTTCTTAATCCTGCCCTTTCTGGTTTGTCATCACTAGTTTGAATTACATCATTCATTTGGTTAATTTTATTTAATTTTTGGTTTGCTTTTTAGATTTTCTTTAAAGATCAATGCTTGTTAATTCCCAGTTTTAGCGCTTTTGACATCAACTTGTCACTTCTTTTTCTAGGGTTTCCCCAACTCAAAATATAAGCACGTTTTTGGGACAATTTCTTCAATAAGCATTAATTAACGGGTTAAATTTATTGGAAACTGTAAGGAGGATATTAGTTTGTTTTTGGTGGGAATCATACAAAATTTCTTTTGGGTTGTGAGCATAATTGTCTTTGTTTGTTTTTTACTTGCTAAATTGATTTATTGTTAAATGATACTAAGAGAATCAATAAAAGGGAAGAACCTGAAACAGTGAGGTGTAAACAGAGTGCGTGAGGGGGAGACACATACAGCGATAAATCATAAATCGTGACGGTGAGAGGTGGTGAAAACACGATCACTGGCGCAGAGGAGCGGCGAGTGGCGGAGTGAGATTTATTGTGAGAACTGAGAGCGGCGGCTGGTGAGACCGCGAGAATCTATCGTTTCGGAGTGCTCACGTTCTTTCTGGATTTAGGTAAACTGAAACTTTCATTTCTATTATTAAATATCCAATCAAAATCGAATTTTTATTAAATAAATATAATTTACGACTAATTCCTATTTTTTTAAATTTAATAAAAATATTAAAAAATCACTTTTATCGGGTAGTATTGATAATTCACTTGAGAATATTCGTCAAATAAGAATTTAGAATAGTTAAAGATATTAAGTCGAAATACATTAAATATAGATGATAAAAATTAAATATAGAAGTATATATATAAACCAATCTATCCATCCAATTTAAAATACCATATATGAGAAAAAATAAATTAAATTAAAAGAAAAAGGGCAACTTGTGGCATAACCAGGATGTTGGGTTTCATTTGTTTGGGTTTGGGTCTTTTTGTATTACTTTTTTTTTAATTTATGTTGGCATCCGACTTGGAGTTTTAGTTGCCAAAAAGGCTAGTCTTATATGTTCCGGACGACTTTGGAGTTTGGAATACTTTGGATCAATAAACTTTTTAAAAAACTTTAGCTACTAATTAAAACTAGGATAATAAGAAAACTAAAAAATATATTGTGAAAGACGTTTTTTAGCTCTTATAAGATGTTGTACTCCCTCCGTCCCAAAATTATTGTACACTTTGAAAAGTCAAAGTCTTTTTACTTTAACTTTGACCACGAATATCTAAGTTTTTGTTATATAGTATTTGACAAAAAATATATAAACGGATAGTTTTTTAAAATGTTTTTCTATTGGTATAATTTTTATCAAAAATAATAGAATACAAAAGAAATTATTTAACGACAAAGTTGAAGATGAAAGACTAAAAAAATCAAACGTGGACAATAATTTTGGGACGGATGGAGTATTTGTTATCGCTCGTTTCACAAAAACGTAATTGGAACTCAAAATTGATCAATTGGATTAAAATTGGGCTAAATGATTACAATTGGAATACATGCACTTCGAGATGCCTAACTCTCCTGAGTCGATTTCACTGATTACGCACGTCTTTTCCTAACTGCCTAACCAACTCCAACAACTCTTTATACTACAACTCATCTAAACTAAAGAAAATACACATTTGCCCTCAAAGCCTTATTACTCAGGAAACTCTATAAATGACACTCAAACAAAAAGTCAACTAATTAAATTCTCTTATTTCTCCTTGCATATGTAAACCTCAATGGAGGTTTACCAATACTAAACCTACCCACTCCCCCCCCCCCCCCAAAAAAAAAAAAGCAAAACCTTGTCCTCAAGGTTTTTATCAGGAAAAGTTGCTAGCAAAACTTCCAATTTTTCCCATGTTGACTTAAAGCCAGAAAGATTTTCCCATTTAATCAACACCTCATACTGTCCTGAAACATTATCCCCCACTGAACGGGCATCTAAAAGATCTTCTTGAATAGCTTCTGATTCTAAGGTTATTGTTAATTGAGCTGGGATCACAAGAGAAGAATTACACACTCCAATTGCCCTTCTTAATTATGAAACATGAAAAACCGGGTGAATTGTGGTTGTAGTTGGTAATTCCAGTTTATAAGCTACTTTGAGGCCAACTTAGGTTTGTTGTAATGAATCAAAGAACCATGCTGATATGGTCTCATTTTAAGAAATACAAATTTTCCCACTTCAAAAGACTCTTTCTTTCTTCCTTTGTTGGCTTGTTCTTTCATCTTGAATTGGGTCTTTAACAAATGCATGTGTGCTTCATCTAAAATTTCATCCCTTTGAACCAAATCATAATCAACTTGCTCCAATTTTGAGGATTGCAGTTTGTAACAAAGTAATGTCGGTGGATCTCAACCATATAACAAGCGAAAAAGAGAGCTTTTGATACTAGAATGATAAGCCGTGTTATAAGAATATTCAGCCCAAGCTAAGTATTTATACCATTGTTTTGGTCTTCCCGACACAAAACAACGTAAGCATTGTTCAATGATCTTGTTGACCACTTTTTGACCATCTGTTTGCGGGTGATATGCGGTACTAAATTTCAATTGGGTCCCTTGCAACTTGAAATTTCTTTTCCAAAATTGACTCAAAAAATGCGATCTCTATCAAAAATTATAGATTCAGGTATTCCATGTAATTTGACAATCACTTTCGTGAAAACGTCTGCCGCCACTTGATCCGTGAAAGGGTGTTTTAATCCAATGAAATGAGCATACTTTGTCAAACGGTCAACCACTACAAAAATTGTAGAATACCCAGTTGATTTAAGAAGTCCTTCAATAAAATACATAGAAATTTCCTTCCATACTTTTAAAGGAAGTGGAATGGGTTGTAGCAGACCCGGAAGCGTACCCGATAAATGTTTGTTTCGTTGGCAAACTTCACATTCCCGTACCATTTTAGCCACATATTTCCATACTCCTGAAAAATCTTATTTTTAAAAGTAGAGGCTTTCAGTATAACAAGTCGATCTTTGTATAACAACACACCTTGTTGTAACAAAACATCCTTATGAACAATGGAGCCTTGTTGCAAATCTTGAGTAATCTTCACCAAAAAGTCAGGTTTTTTAGCTCCTCTTTGAGCACATCCCAATCTTTCATATTGGACCTTCCAAAACTGCACATTCCACAATATCTCGAATTCTCAATAATGCATCGGTGGCGCGGTTACTTGCTCCGTTTTTATAAACAATTTCAAAATTGTAACCTAATAATTTGCTTACCCATTTTTGATACTTGGGTTCAACAATTTCAAAAATGACCACAGGGGTTTACAAGGAGTGAATCACTAGTGAAAGTTTCTTTTGAATTTAGTTAGTCTTTTTTTTAATTTAGTGTTTTAATATAAAATTTGTTGGTTGTAACACCCGTGTTAGAATACTTTGGTGTATAAAATTATGCTATGTGGACCTTGCTTTCATTGGACCTAACATTATTGCAAATAATGTCATCTTTATATGCTAAATCTCGATGATGAAAGATGGGTTACATTTAGCCCCATCCTATCAAAAGGGATGGATGTAAGCTTCGTATCTTGGAAATAAGAAACATACTTTATTTGAGATTGTCTTGAACAATTTTAGTTCCTTTACTTCGGTTGTGCATCATATTTGTTTGTATAGATAGCTTGTGCCCTCTTTCATTTTTCTTTCTTACATGCTTAACCAATAATCATTTGTGGAAATCTTTATAATAGTTTTGCTTTCAATTTGTTTGTATATGATGATTTGTGCTCTGTTTCTTTGAGATGCACACAATATGTTTGGGAAAATGCTCAAGTGACTTGTGGAAGCAATTACCTTTTTATTATATTAATTTGTGATTTGTGTTTCATAGTCCAAACTTATCCACTTGATAAATGTAATTACATTATTATTTTTACTAGGACAATAGTGCAGTTACAATTTTTTTGTCTCATGAGCAGGGAAGTATTATACTTTCACAGTGAATGATACCAACCAAAATTTGCACTATTTGAACTTGTCCCCCACCACTCTAGATGACCTCCTAATAAATGTTCCTTGTACAAGTATATTGATACTCAAAACAAATTAAACATGTGGAATAAATATGTGAGCTCTATGCCATTAGTTTGATACATTGTTTGATGCCAATGCCTCTTGATGATGAACATCCGGATATGATTATTAGTAGTACTATTTGAAAGTAAAAAATAAATCTAGTTATTATGTTTCCAAGAGTAAACAAAATAACGTTATCCAATACATATGGTTTGTTAGTTTATAGATTGATGAGCACAAACAACTACAACTTAGTTGTCCGTTTTTCGAACTTTTCTTTGGTTCTTTTTTCATTCAATAAAAGGAGTATACTATAGATGATCATATCTTTACTCTAGAAATAAAAATAAAGATTACATTTCTGTTATTCTGTATACTGTCTTTACGAGTGGGTAACTTTTTTTACAATATAGGCTGAGAGGTGACTCGTGTCGTTTACAATTTATCATGTATGTTGCTATCAAGAAATTTACATAATATTGTGAAATGTTGCTTTGTGGAAGATGTTGCCATATTGCTAGATTGTGAATATAGCTATAAAAACTTGATAAAAATATTGCTTCAAGAAATTCGAGCTGTTGGTTGTATTTGTACAAGTCCTTTTGTTTAGTCAAGTGACTGATGAACAACTTTAAATACGGTCCAGACTTGTCAATGTATCTCCATTATTCTCTCTTGGTAGATGGAAAAAAACAGTAATTAGATGGATACTTGTGATCACTAACGGTTAGCCAGTTACAAAGACCAGTATTCATGGGAAACGAATCTTGATTAATATGTTATGTTTTTGTTGTATGCAGATTAATACTAGTATGCAAAAAAGAAAAATTATTGTTTGTAGATGGAAAAGGAGTGGCTATGTTGACGAAACAACCGAAGAAAAGTTAACTGAGTGCCACGTTGTTGAGAATATTTCTGATGAAGTGCTGACGTATCCGAAGCCCCCTCTAGTAGACTTTTGAAGAATGAAACCCCGAAGTAATAAAGCAATAGAAGACCCCAAAGTCTGAAGACTCCGAAGTGCTACGTGTATCGTACAATACGTGTTGCATGAATCTTCTATCCTATTGGCTAGTACACTGATATGATATTCTCTATAAAATTTGTACTATTGGTATCACTAATTCAGTATAAATATCATTGATCCCTTGCCGTGTAGAACGTGAGATTACGAGATAGAAAAACCACAACATAGAAAACCTCATTGTAAAACCATATCTTATAATCAAACATTCGGCACAAGTTATCAATTTCACATTGTTCATTTAGCTTTCTTATATTATCCTTGTGTGATTGATTGTGTTATTGATTTAACCTTAGTCTTAGTTCATCTATTAACTGATTTCAACACCCAACAAGTGGTATCAGAGCGAGTCAGCTCAAAAACCTGTTGATAGAGCTCGAATTCATTTGCTTCAGTTTTAGAATTGAATCGATACTCACTTCTAGCCTTCCGCAACTATTGCAAATCTCTATTGCCCGTTTTTACTGAAAATATCCAGTTGAAATACATCAAGATGACTGATTCCACAGCTACTTATGCCAATATGCTTAGCTATGCAAACCTCATTGGTTCTGCAACAAAGGCCCCTGTTCTAGTAACCTCTTACTACGATTACTGGGCTGGTCGAATGAAGGATTATCTTATTGGACTTGACAAAGACTTATGGAGGTCTGTGACTGAAGGTCCACACACAGACATTGCTGGTCGATTCGTAGTTCCTGACGGAGAAAAAGCTGTTGTCCTTAACGCAACTGACATAAAGAAGCTCGAAAACGATGAGAGGGCCATGCGTGTACTGAGAAGTGGCTTGAGTCCTGATGTCAGCCATCACATTGCTGATGCGAAATCTGCAAAAGAAATGTGGGACAATCTCGAACTCCGTTTTGGAGGCTATAAAATTCTTCATACCAGCAAAGTTCAAGAAATCCTTGCGGACTTCGGGAACTTTAAGCAAGAAGAAAATGAGTCCTTAGAAGCCTGTTATGAACGTCTGAGCAACATGATTTACACACTAGATAAGTATGGGGAAACAAGAAGCCAACAAGAGATAAATATCAAATTTCTTATAGTCTGCACAAGGAGTGGAGACCAATCATGCTCATGGTCAAATCCTATGAGAATATTGAGAAATACAAGCTGGCTGCCCTATACAATCTACTGAAATCACACGAACCCGATGTGGTGGGTCGAAGATGTGAAATGGCTGGTTCTGGACCACTCGCCCTCGTATCAAAAGAAGATGAAGAATCAAGTGATGAAGACATTGCTTCCTACATGGTAGATGATAATGGAGATATTGTTGCTCTCTATGCCGCCAACAATCGTAGATTCAAAAAGCCTTTCTTCAAGAACAACTCTGGGAAGCCACTCGTGAAGAACTTCAACAAATCAAACTTCAACTCCAAACCCAATCCAGAAATATTCACTCCGAAGGAGGAGAACTTGAAATTGTCAACCCCGAAGCCATCTGAAAAACCGGCTTCGGAGTCATCCAAAGAAAAGACTGAAGAGAAGAAGATCTCAGGTGATTCTGGTTATGATTGCAACTATTGCCATGGCAAGAATCATTTTGCAAAAGACTGCATGCTTCGGAAGCAAAACGAAAAGAAACCACAAGTGAAGGATGAAGCATACTACACAAGAAAAATGGAGGAAGTTAGAGTAAGGACCAAAGACCTAGCCTTAATGCTTGCTGATGATCGTCAAGGATCTTATCAGGTTTGATCTTCGGACTCAGATGATGACGAAGTGAGAAAGCCATCTCATAGTGCTTTCATGGCCTATGATGTCGGTAAGAGCTTTCTAAAGGACACTTCGGAGAAGTTGAATGATGAGGAAATGATGAAGGTTGAAGCGACTGCGGGTCTTGGGTTTGTGACTTCGGAGGGATTGGAAATGATTGCTGCTGATACTCCGAAGACTTGGTTTGAAGACTCTTCTGATGATGATGAGGAGGTGTGCTTGATGGCAAACGACACCCGCTTGACAATTCCAGAACAGGTATCAAAACTTCTTTCATCTTTTAAAATTCCTATTTCTCATTCTGCTCCAATTATAAATGAAATAACTCGTGATTGCTCTGTTATGCATAAATTACTCATTGATGCTAAAAATAGGGAAGTACTCACTGAGCAGGAGCTTCTAAGCTTGAGGGGGAGAGTAGAGAGCCTGAAGCTAGCATTAGAAAAATCCAATCTTAGAATCTCCTTGTTAGAAGAAAATAGAGAACAATTTCTAAACAATCATGATGTAATCTTCAAACAGCGAAACATATTTTGGGAAACAGCCAAACGATTATATGCGCATATTACTAGAATTTATCATTCAGCTGATGGTTGCAATGTCCAACATAGACAACTATTGCCTTTCATTGAGTTTAAATTAAAGGAAGTTGATAGTATATCCTATGAATGCGAATCCATAGTATCAGGTTTCGAAGTTACAAATCCCTCATACAAACATGGCCTGATATCTGTAGAAAAACATCTAACTGCTGATAATTTGTTGAAAATATTGCCGCAAGAAATTCTCATCCTGAAAAAGGCTGTACCTCAAATTGAAACAAAAGAAAAGGAACTTGTCAATAACATGTCTGAAAAGGATTCTGAAAGTGATTCAGACATGGAGGAGATTGATTGTTCTTCTTTGATATTATTAAAGTCATCCTCTGTATCCGAATCGATCTCCGAAGACATTTCACAACTGTCTTCGGTGGACAAAGGAAAAACAAAAATGGGTTGTGAATCAAAAAATTTTGAAACCAAAGAAACCTTAAACTCCAAAATGCAAATCACAGATGAATGCCCTTTTTATGATCAATATCTTAAGGACAATTCAAAAAGACTTGTCAAAGTGGCTTGTATCTATCCTAAGATTTCTTATTTCAAAAACACAATTTTTGTAAAACCCGGTGGATTACCCTCAATTAACAACGATTTACAAAAACTTCTTGAAAAAGATAACTCCACGGTTACAAACGAAGGATTTTTCTCATCTTCCAAAATGGTCGAAAACGAAATGAATAAAAGAATGGAAGTGAAAATTAATATAAGAAAACAAGATCTATATGGTCACAACGTGTATAATCGCCTTTGTTTTGAAAAAGAGAAAATACCTGAAAACATGTCACACTTATTGAATCTCAAAAACGACGATCATATTTACACAAATCAAAACTACAAACAAATTCAAGTTGTGGAAAAACCTACAGCTCCGAAGATGGATATATTTCAATTGATGGAATCTTGTGAGTGTGTACCTTTATCACAAAATTCAGAAAATGCAGTGTCAAAATCAAAAGGATTTACCAACAAAACCACGGTACAAAAACCTCAAATTTTGAAAAGACCACAAGTTCCACAAAAATCAAAACCAACAATAGTAATTTCAAAACCAATTCAAAAACCTATTGTTGCGAACTTGAAAACCAAACAAACTTTGAATCTTGTGAAAAGAAAAGTTCCCTTAGGAGATTTGAAACAAAATGAAGCAATTACTTCCACGTCTGGAACAAAACCCGTTTGCTCAAAAATCTCAAAAGTCAAAGGTCGAAATGAAAAACCAACTTTTACACCAACGAAACCTAACTTTCCAAATCCAAAATTTCAAAAACCCACTCAGAAAACTTTTTCAAAAGGAAATAATTTGATAGATACATTCCATCAGTGGCTGGACAACAATTTGGATCTGGTTAAAGATAATAATCTTTCACTAAATGACTTTAAAATGGCATACGAAGAGTATCTTTGTACATCTACGTCGTGCAGCTCAATTTCAACGAAGTCAACAATTGAAAAACCAAAACAAAATTGGAAAAGGAATGATTTGCAAGAAAACTTAACAGCAAAAACAAAAACTTCAAAATCTTCAAAAATGTCAAGTCTTTCAAGTAAAAAGAAAACTTCAAAAACACCAAAGTCAAAATCATCCATTCAAAAATGGGTTCCGAAGTCTGCCATTTTGTCAATCACTTCGGACTCATCGATTTTAACTAAAAGCTCTTCAGAATCCTGCTCAGATACTTCGGAATCTTGCTCATCTCATGATGCTTCGGAGAATCTGATTAATTTAAATGCTAATGAAATTTCTGAAGAGGCCATAGAAAAATGGATTCAAGAATCCTTTGCTTACCCTGAGAACCCAAGGTTGATTGGGTACCAACTTCTTCTTGATTAATTGCAGGTTATGTCTGATGAGCGGTATGATTCAAAATGGTACATAGACAGTGGCTGCTCAAGACATATGACTGGGAAGAAGGAATATCTCAGGGACTACAGGACCTTGGATGATGCTGGAAATGTTCGCTTTGGTAATAATGAAACATGTCCTATCCGAGGATATGGCAAAATAACAAATGGCCAATTCACAATCAGTAGAGTGGCATTTGTTGAAGGATTGAAACATAACCTTGTGAGTATATCTCAATTGGTGGTTGGAACGGGAAATGCTGTCACATTCAACGACCAAGGGAGTGTAATCACCAAATAAGCAACAAAATAAGTCTTACTGAAATCAGAAAGGAAGGGATCGATGTTTCCCTTAAATCTAAAGCCAGTAACCGGTGGGCAATCCCTATGTCTTCTCTCTAAAGCCAACTCCGATGTCAGTTGGTTATGGCACCGAAGACTTGCCCATCTGAACTTCAAAGACTTGAATAAATTGGTGGCTATGGATTTGGTTCGAGGTATGCCTGCACTCAAATTCGATAATGACTCTCTTTGTTCTGCTTGTGAACATGGGAAGCAAACAAAACAAAGGCATCCAACAGTGATAAATCCAAAAATCATCGAACCCCTTTCGCTTCTCTACATGGATTTGTGTGGACCATCCGCAGTTGAGTCTATTGGAAAGAAGAAATACATTCTTGTGATAGTTGATGATTTATTCAAGATTCACTTGGGTTTTATTCCTAAGAAACAAATCAGATGCTGCTGAAGAAATCATCAACTTCATAAAGAAAATGGAATTGATGCTCAACAAGAAAGTCCGAACTGTGCACAGTGACAACGGTTCGGAGTTCAAAAATCAGATATTGGATGGATTCTTGAAAACGAAGGGAATTAGTCACAACTTCTCTGCACCCTATACTCCTCAACTAAATGGGGTTGTGGAAAGAAGAAATCGTTCTTTGTGTGAAGCAGCTAGAACTATGCTAAATTTCGCAAATTTGCCCATGTACTTCTGGGCTGAAGCTATTTCTACTACATGCTTTACTCAAAACAGATCCTACATTCACAAACGATTCCATATTACACCTTACAAAGTGCTCAACCGAAGAAAGCCAAATGTCAAATTTCTTCACATCTTTGGTTGTGGGTGTTTTATCTTGAACTTGAAGGATCACTTGACCAAGTTCGATGACAAATCAGAAGAAGGAATCTTTCTTGGTTACTCTCAAGACTCAAAAGCCTACAGAGTCATGAACAAGAGAACTCGCAAAATCGAAGAAACCTTTAATCTAAGGTTTGATGACTACTACATCAAGAAGTCTCTGCATCCATTCCCCATGTCTTCAATCTTTCCAAAGCCTGCTGTAGATGCTATTCAAATCACAACATTTGATACAGACTTCACACTTTTGTTTGATCAACCTGTGAGAGCTGTGGACTCCGAAGCTAGGGCACCAGATAACCATGAGTCCGAACTCTCCAAGCTCACAGATGGACATGATGACTCCTCTACAAGCAGCATACAAAGACCATCATCTGTTGAAGGGGAGCCATCTAACCAAAGTATGGGAAATGCAAGTGTTGAGGGGGAGCCATAAAACCGAAGTGAAGGCACTGCCAGTGTTGAAGGGGAGCCAAACAACAGTCCAAGAGGAACCAACACTCCTATCTCTTCTTCCCGGGAAATCTCTAATATCATGTCCTTATATCCAACAATATAGGGGGAGCCAGAGATTGCAACACCGAATTCAGCCACAACAATCGCTTCGGATAGAGCTACTACCTCCTCAACACCAACACATGTCCAGGGGGAGCACACTTCAAACTCAACTTCACAAATACACACACCACAAATCAACACAAATTCAAACAATCACTTACTGATGGGTGATTTCCCTTCCACTTCGGGATATCCCTTAGACATCGAGGACATCGATGCTGAAGGACCTCCTGACTTTGATCCAAACTATCCTCCTTTGGAAAAATGGACGAGAAATCATCCACCATCACTTGTCATCGGTAATGTTCAAGATAAAGTATTGACTCGTGCACAACTTCATCAAAGACAAGTAGAACTTAACAAAACTTCGGAGTTGTGCATGTTCAATGTCTTTATCTCCAAGGTAGAACCTAAGAACGTTAAAGATGCATTTGATCACTCAGACTGGATTGAAGCAATGCAGTTGGAATTAGAAGAATTTGAAAGAAACAAAGTTTGGAGGCTAATTCCAAAACCTACAAATGCCTTAATTTTCGGTCTCAAATGGGTATACCGTAATAAACTAGACACCGAAGGAAATGTAGTTCGGAACAAGGCTAGGCTGGTTGTCAAGGGTTATTGTCAACAGGAGGGGATTGATTATGAAGAAACTTTTGCTCCTGTTGCCAGACTTGAATCAGTTCGGATATTTTTAGCTTATGCTGCACACAAAAATTTTGACGTTTATCAAATGGATGTCAAATGTGCCTTTCTGAATGGTGATCTCGAAGAAACCGTTTTTGTTGAACAACCACCTGGCTTTGAAAGTAAAACTCACCCAAACCATTGCTATGTGCTAGACAAAGCAGTATATGGTTTAAAACAAGCACCAAGGGCTTGGTATGAGACCTTGACTAAATTTTTGAAAGAATCAAACTTTAAACAGGGCTTAGTGGATCCAACACTTTTTAGAAAGAAAGTTGGATCTCACTTGATGTTAGTCCAAATTTATGTGGATGCCATAATCTTTGGATCCACTGAACCTAATTTGTCAAAAGAGTTTGAAAAACTGATGAAAAGCAAATTTCAAATGAGTATGATGGGAAAGATTAACTTCTTTCTTGGTTTACAAATAAAACAATCTAAGGAGGGGATATTCATCAATCAACAAAAGTATATGAAGAGTTTGCTTGAACGCTTTGGAATGACTAACTGCTCCAAAACAAAAGTTCCTTTGCCTGCAGGTACAAGGTTGAATCCATCGTTGGACAAACCGAAGACAGACATACAGCAATACCGAAGTATGATTGGATCACTGCTCTATCTCACAGCCAGTCGCCCTGATATCATGTTTGCAGTCTGCAATTGTGCAAGATATCAAGCTGACCCCAGAGAACCTCATTTGGCTGCGGTTAAGACAATTTTTCGATATCTTCATGGCACTAATGCTTATGGCCTGTGGTATCCAGCAAACTCCGGCTTCTACATACAAGCTTACTCAGACTCCGATCTTGGTGGATGCTCTATTGATCGCAAAAGCACTTTGGGTGGTTGTCAATTCTTAGATGGAAAACTAATCAGCTGGCAATCCAAAAAGCAAACTTGCGTCTCTATCTCTACAGCAGAAGCAGAGTATGTAGCAGCTGCAGCATGTACCTCACAAATCATTTGGATCCAAAGTCAACTGAAAAGATTACGCCATCAAAATGTGAAAAATTCCTTTGTTCTGTGACTCTCAAAGTGCAATTCGTATATATCACAATCCAGTTCAACATTCCAAGACGAAGCATATAGCTCTTCGCTATCACTTCATCAAAAGTCATGTTGAGGAGGGGAATATTGAGGTGCACTTTGTTCATACTACAGAACAATTGGCAGATATCTTCATAAAGGCTCTGAATGAAGAGGCATTCACGAGGATTGTTCGTGGACTTGGAATGATAGATGGATCCACTCTTCATTGAATCAGATTTGCTCACTCTTACTTATGTCTTTAGTTCAATAATTTACTAAATTACAAAACTCCGTAGTACTCCAAAGTAAAATATCACTTCGGAGCTCTGCGGAATAAATCAAGAAAAACCACTCCAAATACCACCGCAGCACATCGAAGTAAAATATCACTTCAGACCTCTGCAGAACAAACTTTTCTTCAAAATAAACTCTTCAAATTTGAAAATCGCTTGAACATACCTTGGCTTCGACTCTTAAGGACAAAAATAAAAAGATTTTAAATCAAAGAAAATTCAAAAACATGAAAAATCACACCAAGTTATGAGAAAAATTTGATGCAAACTGACAAAGTTTAACCTTTCTTTCATGAATTAATCAAGTAAAGGACAAAACTTTGATTTTAGATTTTCATAATCATACCTTATTGCACTAAAAGGTATTTGGGAATCGACTTGAAACATTGGTAAGAAAACAGACTTCGAAGTGAGGTTAAGGCTATTTTACCATTTGAAGCCTTGTTTGATTCCAATATCCTTAACATAATGTCTATTTCTAACCACCCTTCGGAACTTGACTCGCTTCAACTTCAAATTAATCATGTAGCCTCAAAACTACACAGGATAACTCAAGTGCTCCGAACTTTTCCTCAAAAATAGTACCAACATTGTTTGATAAGTAAATCTAAATCTCTTTTCATTAGTGGTACAAAATTGAAATATAAGAAGATTTTCACCCACAAGGATTGTTTAAAACAAAAATAAAGGGCACCAAGAAGGAAACTATATGGTGATGTTTTATGTCTTCGGATAATGAAAATCCAAAATTGAAAAGATAAAATGGAAAATTGAAAGAGGATCAAAAAGAAAAATAGAAAGCAATTGTCAAAAGAATCAAAGACAAAAAGATAAACTAGGGAATGAAAAAGTTAGAAAATCAGCATTCAAAGGCTTATTCTTCTGTTTTAAATAACGATACAAGGAGCTCCTATAACATAGTCGAGTACTTTGTAGAGAATATGAACATTTCAAGTAGTCTATCTTAAATGATAAAGTTGGAGTGGTGTACGAAGCTCAAAGGCTTGTCATCAGAGTATAGTATCCAAACACTTCAACTGATGAAAAGGAATAAATGTTTTCAAAAGAATCTTCAAAACAATCCAATTTCTAAAAAACTTCTGATGCTCAATTCATGAATGAAAACTTCTTTAAATTTCAAATGCAAAGGATGTTATCATTATTATATTTGAAAATTTTGAAGCACATAAGCACAACTCAAAACATGTTTCCAAATGCGAAATCAAGTTAGTGATGGGGTGATTAGACTTATACATTCATGACTGATATTGAATCAAACAAACTTTGAAATGAAAAATGGACTTCCAACATGATTCGAATGATTCTGAACATTAACTGGCTAAAAAACTCGTTTCATAATATTCTTGGAAGGTAAGGAAAAATGTTATGTTGCATCAATCAAAATCAAAACCAAAAATTAATAGAAAAACAAAGAGAAAACACTTGGACATCGGTATGTTGAAAAACACTTTACAATCACATGTCAATCACCGAAGTAACAGAACACACTTCGGAGTCAAACATAACTTTGTGCTTTCACTCTGAAGTGCAACTACAACTGTCATAATTTTTCATAAATATGAAGTCAATTTAATGTTCAAATGATTTCCACATTTATGATCAATCTCAGAGACAAACATTCCTTGAAATATAACCGTTTGTTTACAGCTGTCAATGAGTTTTTAATGGAAAATCTTAACCATAAAGATTTCTCAAAAGTGGCGGTTCAAATTTTGAATCATTGCAATTGACAGCCGTACGTTTCTCCTTTTTGCAGAGATAGTGGGACGAGTAGGTGCTGAGGTGTCCGTCTCCTACAGGACCATTTCAATCGTGCATTAAATGACCTAGGGACCACGAATACTATATAAACCTCTCACCGCTTCAGTTACACTCTTTACGCAAACACAACATTCGAATTCTCTCTGTAAACTTACTCTCAAAGAATTTCCTAACTCCTTCAACTTCTTCATCTTCCTCACTTCACCATCAATGGCAGCTGAAGCTTCATCTCAAACCACGGAAGCAATGTCTATCCCAAACCTCAAGAGCCAGTCTGCTAATCTGGTTCTTCGCAACAGCCTTCAACTCTACCCTCAACCAATCGATGCCTTGGTTGAATGCCTGAATAACTCTGTTCTTGGCTATGCCCTAACCTGTACTCCTTCAATCCCTGCGACTCTGGTTCACAGGGCTCACTATACATCGAATGCTCTGTTCGATTCCAACAACCAAGTGAAATCGGTGTTCTATGAGGCCATCGATTCGAAAGGAAAAACCAAGAAGGTACAACTGACAAAAGAAAAATTCGTTGAAGCCCTTCGTCTTCCGGTCTATAATTCCAAAGAAATGGTGGTTCCTTCGGCTGAACAACTGGTCGAGATGTTCAATGAGATGGGATATTCACCCCCTCTCGAAAGGATCAGTACCTTCAAGAAGAACCAATTACCTGATCTGTGGCGGTACTTCTTCAGCATCTTCCTTAGATGTCTATCAGGAAGAACTTCTGGACTGGACTCAGCCAGTGTATCATTCCAATCGATACTCTATGGAATCTACTACGACGTTAAGGTAGATTACGCAACCATACTCTGGAATGATTTCTGTTCACATATCAATCACAGCTTAAAGGGAACAGAAATGGCGCATCCAAGATTTTGGGCAATCATTGTTCATGCCCACTATCTACAAGCTGGAGTTGTTCTTGATGTCTCTCTCCCAGAATTACGATACACTCCCATTGCCATTCCACCACTGGATGATGAACCAACACCCTTCTGTGCTCAAATTCCACAAGTCATGCTCTCCAAAGTCCCCATGGAATGCAATGAGTTAAACACCTATCGTAACACTTTAGTGATTCCTTACCCTACTCGTGATTTAAGTCAAGAAGCATCCCTCATGGCAAATCCAAAAGGAAAAGGAAAAAGGAGGATTGCTGGTGGACCAAGTGGTCCGAAGAAGGATGAAAAAAAGAGAAAGGCTTCGGTGAAAACTACTCCGAAGAGGAAACAGCCGAAGAGGCAAAGGGAACTAATTCCTGTGGATGAGTCTTCGGACTCAGAAAGGACTCCATCCGCAGTCCATGAAGAAGAACATGAAGAAGAACAAATCGAAAATCGACCTCCTTCACCAACAACCAGACCACCCACTCCACTGCAAACCAATATTCCTCCATTTCCACCAAAAACAACCCAACCACCCTCACCACCACATATATCTACATCTCTTCCACCACCACCCTCAACAGCTCAACAAACCACCACCATTCATACTACATCCTCTAATGTACCACCACCACCTCCACCTACAACAGCTCCTTAAACATCTACCATATCTTCCTCTGGTATTGATTTTTCATTACCAGAGTTTGACCTACCCCCATCACCCTCAAGACAAAACCCCACTTCGGAAGCTTTCTTTGAAGCCTTTCATTTGGATCCTTTGAATGTTGAAGGAGAGTCTGATGAAGACCTGCCAGATGAAGGCTTTGTACTAATGAAACAGTACAAAGTCCTCAACTCCAAACTTGACACTCTGATTCAAGCACAAACTGGCTTTGATCCCACCAAACCCACTTTGGTTGATATCACCGAAGAGATCGAATCTCTGGAGTTCTCCATGTCCAAAGAAATAAAGGACTCCGTACAAAAGCTTGAGAAGAAAGTCTTGGATCAACAGAGTCTGATCCAATCCTCACTTGAACAAAAACTCGAATCTGCTGTAACAACTATTGACAAGAAAATATAAGCCTTCACCGAAAAAGTTGAAAAATCGCATTCCGAAGTTATGAAAACTTTACAAGAACTTCGGAGTGAAACTCAGAAGAGTACCGAGTTTGAAAAACAACTCGATGAAGCTAGAGCAAAAATTGAAGAGCTCACAGCCGCCCAGGCTGCGTCGGACATTTCAAAGTTCACAGAGGAACTGCAACGAACAAATGCAGTTCTTACACATGACATGGCTACTAAGTTGAAAGCTACACTACAGCCCTTGATCAACTTTTCTGATAGGTTATCTAGGCCACAAGGTAGGCCTACCACTGCTCAGCATGCGATCCATGCTTCACAAGGGTGAGAAAGGCCTAGACTAACCTCCGCAGCCTTAGCAGGTCCTTCATTTTCGACCATCACAACAACTACCATGGGTGCTAGTGGATCAGCTGGAGCTGGAAGCTCAACAGACCGGTTACTAGAAAGCATAATTGCCCCACACATGGAGGAGGTCTACAAGGCCAGACGGGCAGATTACAACCTGATGATCAAAATAAACGAATTTGCTCGTGATGATGGTGAATGGACCATAGAGGCAATCAAACTCTTTGGACTTCAAGATCCGAATGTACTCAACAGGCTACCTCTTCGGAGTTTTGCGACAACTGACTCCGAAGACATTCAGCTTGACATTCCTTTTAATCCAAAGACTTTTGCCTTTCTCCAATTTGTCAATTCGGTACCAAATGAACAGAAAGCAAATTTTTGGACCAACAAAATCAACTTCCATGCCAAATACATTCAACGTTAGAGTGTTGTGTGGAGTTTAAACAAAATCAAGCAAATCATCTCAATCAAGGAGGCTGAGACTTACAAGGGATTCATAAATTATGACTTTAGTGTTCTGCGAAGTGAAAATAATGATGAGTCAAGGTTTACGATCGCCGACTTTCCAATAATGAATCCAATGGACTTCATTGAAATTCTTGAGATTCTGCGAAGTGGTGAACCAGCTCAAGCCGGGTTGCCAATGTTCGTTGTCAAAAACCATGTTTTGGGTTTTCTAAATAATTACCTGATGAGGTTTACCAAACATGACTTGGAGTTATGTTCCTACGACAGACAACCATTGAACACTCCTCCTGTTGTAGTACGGAACATAGCTAGATTCAAGAATGGAGAGATTCTAGACGAACCATATGGCGTAGTCTTCAAAGGACTTCAAAACGAAACCGAAGTCACAATCAAGTTCTTTGAAATAGACTACATTGGCCTCCATCCCTCCTCTTTTATCTCCGGAATGATCTCTCATGTAAATGCTTGTCATGCAAATTCAACAGAGAAGAAGAATAAGTTCATGGATCATATGAACTGGTACCTGGCGATGAGGAAAACTTTGAAGAGGGCTTACAAGAGAAATTTCCGTACATAGACTTCGGATGCACTTCACACAAAGGGGGAGATTGTTGAGAATATTTGTGATGAAGTGCTGACGTATCCGAAGCCCCCTCTAGTAGACTTTTGAAGAATGAAACCCCGAAGTAATAAAGCAATAGAAGACCCCGAAGTCTGAAGACTCCGAAGTGCTATGCATGGAGGATCTGAAGACTTCACAGCCTGTCCATCTGTCTTTTGTGTGCACGCGTATAGTACAATATGTGTTGCATAAATCTTCTATCCTATTGGCTAGTACACTGATAGGATATTCTCTGTAAAAGTTGTACTATTGGTATCACTGATTCAGTATAAATATCAGTGATCCCTTTCCGTGTAGAACGTGAGATTACGAGATAGAAAAACCACAACATAGAAAACCTCATTGTAAAACCATATCTTATAATCAAACATTCGGCACAAGTTATCAATTTCACATTGTTCATTTAGCTTTCTTATATTATCCTTGTGTGATCGATTGTGTTATTGATTTAACCTTAGTCTTAGTTCATCTATTAACTGATTTCAACACCCAACACACGTGTTACTAGAAAGTTATAGTGACTATGGAAGCGTTACTAAAAAGTTCCATTGAAAGAAGAGAACCCAAAAAACGAAACCAAAATTCCGAAAAACCAAAGACACAAAAAAATCTCGAAAAAACCGATAGAATAGAACCCAAAAACCAAAACCTAAACCGAAAAAAACTATAGAGCATATCTGTTTTACAAATTCAAAAAACAAACTTTTTGGTCCGGATCCGGTTTTTTTAGACATGAACCCGTAGCGATTAGGTTGAAGAAAATGGAACATATTATTTTTTTAGACATGAACCTGTAGCGATTAGGTTGAAGAAAATGGAACATATTATTTGGATAACAATAAGGCTAGACACTAAATAATTCTTGTGGGAAGGACCGAAGGAGTAATAGAAATTGAACCGGAAATACCACTGATGTAATTTGGAGATGTACCAATGTATCCAAATATTATAGAAGGTAAAACTCAACAAAAAAACCAAAACCGAAACACAAACAAACACATTATGTTGACAGTAGAGAATGAAACTGAAACTTAACCCAAACCTAATAAATAAACACAAAATCATTGAAAGTAGTTATAACAAGAGAGAGAATAAGTAGAATATCTAACGGCTTTACCTCCCCATTCACCATATGCCTCATTGAATTTGCAACTGATTTCCGATGCTATCCAGACAAGCCTGTCGACATACTCAACAACTTTACTTATATAAGAAGATTGTCCCAATATAATCTTGAAAATTTTAGTCTTGGCTGCAACGGGATCGTACAAAGCAAAGCGACCATCATCAATGTCAAAAAGCAACTCATGGTGTAACGTGAATCCATACGGATATATTTCACCACTAAACTGAGAAAATGCATGATGTTTAACCCATGATTCAGCCACCCCATACTCATCTATCACCCAAACCTCACATTTACCACCTTCAACCTTTGACATCACGCAAAGCTTTCCGGTCAAAAAGCCTAAGACATTATAACAATGAGTGTAATCTATAACAGAATCTGGAAGAGGTATCTCACGGAATGTCTCTGCACTCAAATCAAATGCCACTATTGTTTCTCGTTTCCACTCCAAATTACAACAAAGCCAATGAACAAAGCCATCATATCCATCTACGCATAATGCGTATTCATGCCCAAGTATAACGATGTGCGACGGTAACCTTTGAGATGTTGACACCCAGGAACCCTTTCTCATGCTATAAACCTCACCTTGCGATACCTTGTTAGGTGCCGGTAATATGCTTTTAGGTTTAACAACTTTGTAATCGTCAGTTTTTGGATCATACCCAAACCTGATTTGTGATTGATAGGAGGGCAAAGAAGATGGCGAGAGAGTGAACACAGCCGAGAGAGAAGGGTTCCAAAGCATATTAACCTATTCACAGATCCAATGACACTGCCCCAACCATTATTATTAATACATTGGAGATTAACCGGGAGTTTGATAAAATCAGTCAGTTCAAGATGGGGAGAACGGGAGGGTCGCGCTGTGAATGAAGTAAAGTCAAGAGAAAATGTATCGCCGAAGAACAAGAGAATCCCATCATTGTTATGGATTGAATGATGGATGTGGGATTTTATAAATGAGGATTCTGATAAAAGAGCGTTCCAAGATTTACAGACGCACCTCATTTGAGCAATCTGTTTGGCCAATAACCGAATGAATATTTCTGATAAAACTTCGCCTGGGAGTTCTCCATGTTCGTTGGATGCCGTGGTAAAGCCATTTTTGCATGTGAAAGTAAACTCCAGCTATCAGCTGATACTTTATGTGCTTCCATTTAGAGGTGCATATTTGTGCTTTTTAGCTGTGAAGCTGCAAGGTAACAGGGTCTGTTAGAATAATGACAGCTTAGACGAGGACCGATCTCAGTTATACGAGATTAAAAAAAAAAGAAGATTAACACAATTTAACTTTCAATTATATCAATTTTCAACAAAGCCACAAAAAGATCAGCATGTTTGAACTTAAACATCTTCACTACTGACAAACTGTCAACCTCTAACAAAAATGATGAAAATGACTATATTACACTTTTGTTCTAAATGAAACCCTGACAAACTTTCAATCATTGAGTTTGCCTCTAAATGAAACCACGCTGTTTGATTATACATCTGACTAGCTTTGTTGAATGATGAAAATGACTATATTACCCTTTTGTTCTAAATGAAACCCAATCTACAAAACAGTCTCAGTCAAGCATTTTAACAAACAGTTAATATGCATTTAATTTACAGGATTTGAACATGAATTAATTGAATGTTGGTGAACTGAAAATGAGTGGAAACTGACACAGAACATCCAAATAGAATAAAATTGAAAAATGAAAGCGAAACAGAGTATTGTGTGATAGCAGGTTCAGAAAATAAAGAGCAAACTAGTGTATGACTTTTTGATGTAAACTGCAGCAACCTGCAAGCATCCATTTTGAATAGAAATCCAATCCAACTGAAATATGCAGAGATTGCTAAGACTAGAGATTGCCAAGAAATCATGGGCATAACTCCGATTGAACGGAAATTCAATTTTCACATGATTTAATATAGACGAAGAAACTTGACAAATAACATACCTTGAAGAATTCGACCTGGGCAGAGATGACGGAGGTGGCGCTGGACGGAGACGACGAATGCCTTAGCCTGAGGATGGAAGGCCGGCGCTGGTCGGCGGTGGGAGGGCGGAGAAGCTGTGATAATGTTGGAGGTGGGAAGAAAACTCCGCGTTAAATTGGATTTGAATATTTTTATTCAAAAAATATTAGAAATCTAAATTACACAATTCTTTTACTTATGTAATTATATTTGTAATAAAGTGGTCATCATTTTTTTAATTATGCAACTATATTTAAATAAAGACATTATAAAAAATGAAATATATTTCCATAATAATGTTTTTAATAAGAAAAATTTTGAAGATACAATATCCTATAGAAAAAATATTAAAGAGATGTAGTAAAAAAAATTAACAAATTAAATTTTTATGTTTTGCATTTAGAAAAATGACGTCATTTAAGATACATTTAAATACACACATCCAACAAACACAAACATGTAACAACATGCGTCTCATCATGATTTTTGGATATGACGTGTTTCCTAAAGAAAACTGTTCATGGAAAAGAACTATTCGACACCAGTGCTTGGTGCAGGTAGACACCAAGTTTTATTTAAAGAAAAAAAGCAATGAGAAGTTATAGGTGACCATTTCCTAGGTATAGGGGAAGTGTGGGGCGGTGATTCGGCACTGATGTGACAATGAAAAAATGAGAAGTGTGGGGTGACCATACCACATGCCCTCTCTCTTTATAATAATATTTAGGTTGATGTTCAAGTCCAAAATGTTGTTGGTAGGCACTTCAAGTAGTTGCCCGGCATATTACTTCTGCATACTTATCCAAACTCAATTCTTTTTATTCCAATATTTTGTTAAAGCTAACAAATTATTAGTACTCAAATAATATATATTCTCTTTACTGCTTTCTCTTCTAAAAGCACACAATTTTCTTAGGACAAGAAGTTAGTTATTATCATAAAAAACTTGTTACAAATTTGTAAATGTGGCATTATTTTATATCTAACTTTTTGGGATATAGGCATTAAGTAAGCAATCATTGAGTACATCCAATACACAAACGCACTAAGGTTGAAAGTGCTTAATATTTTTTTAGAGAGTGAAAGATTTTATTAAACAACTAATAAGACTCAAAAAACAAATATGTACAATTACTAAGTGAAAACCAACCCTTATTGGTCTTTCCCAATCCAAAACCAACAAAATCTATAGTTAATTTTTGTAAGATTTTGTTTGATGCATCTTGTGTCTTTTCCAGGTACATAGAAGTTGGGGAATCATCAGCACACAAAAGCTAAATATGTCCAACTTTCTTGTCAAAAAAGTATTTTGTTACCCTCACCTAGTTTTGTGTCAAAATTTTCAACCACGCTAATATTAAAATTACTAAAATGAGTTCTGATGTTGGTGATGCCCTTCCAAGTACGAAGCACCCCTTGTTTTACTACCATGAACGTCCCAATTTGGCTTGTATGGCGATTTGCATTAAAAGTGATTAATATTTAAGTAACCCTTCTAATAGTTAACATCTTTTACAACTATTTTATTACTTTATATTTTCAGCGACCATTTAATTAATATTTCTAGAAAAAACGTAATAAAGAAAAACCAGGCCGAGCCACATTAGGTTTAAAAAGCTTGGTTAAACTCTTTTTTGGCCTAAAACCTTGAAGCCAAATCTTATATCTAAAAAAAAAAAATGAACCGTAGTAAGAGCATCTACAATGAGATTTTTTTGAGGGATCAAATTAAAAAATCAACATCAAAGACAACTTTTTGCCATTGAAGTGGATTGTTTTTTGATTCGAAAATAAAATTGATTAGATCATATTAAATGTTTTTTGAGTTTAATGTTTCATACTATCAACCCTATTTTATAATAATGTTCCATTTTACTCCATTATATTTAACCTTAAAAGTTTTTTTTTTTTTTTGACTAATTCATTTGTTATTTCAATCTACAACATTAAATATTAATTTTCATGAAAATAAGCAGTGCATGACTAACAAAAAAAATACATATTATCAAAAGTTGTGCGAATGTGCTATGTATATATCATCGAATGTTGTGCGAATGTGCGGTGTAAAATCAAAATAGAGATTCGAAATTTAGTATATTTATTTAATTTCATGTATTGTAAAATTATATTTTAATTTTATAGAATGTTATATATTACTTTATTTAATATTATCGTCAATTACTTTTTAATTTTATAGATATTGCATAAGCTTAATTTTTATATAAGAGGCTATACAAAATATTTCACAAAATAATGATAAACTAATTAATTTAATAAAAAGAGATTAACATTAGTTAAATATTTAAAATGATTTAAAATAATATTATTTTTTTAATAAATTTTTTTTTTTTACATTGATAACTTGATGGAATTATAATTAGGGTTAATAACATAAAAACCACTATAGTTTGATCAAAATTCCGGTTTAACCACTATATTTCTTTTTTGTTACATAAAAACCACTCATACTTTCAAAAATTACATATTGACCACTATTCAATTTATTTTATAACTTTTACAGAATATTTTCATCGAAAGATTATGTGAAAAGTTCTATATCGACATTTGAAGTAAATATTGGAGCTTTATTGCAATGAGAATGATACATAAAGTTGTTTACATGTGATTTTGTTTTTTTGTAAATGCAATTATTCGACCACCTTGTGAATGCATAGGGTGTCAAAGTGAATCCACTAAATTTTGAATGTGAATGGTGTAAGAAGTGTTTGGAGTTGGCGTCATATAATCATGACTTTTATTTGTTATAGTGGTCGCAATGTATCTTTTTGAAAATATGAGTGATTTTTACGAATTTTTTTTAAAATATGAGTAGTTTTTTTAGAACAAAAAATAATATAGTGCTTAAACAGGATTTTGGCAAAACTATAGTGGTTTTTCTGTTATTAGCCCTTAGGGTGGGGGGAGTAGATCCCTCCCATCCCACTGAACCCACGCGCCACGTCAGCTTTTCTCTCTCCCCTCACTTCCATTTTCCCCATCTTTCACCAATCTTTCACCAATCTTTCACCCATGGAACCGGTACCCACTGAACCCACTGAACCCACAATGCCACATCATATATTTGATATTTAAATGTTTTAATTAAATGAATAAATTAATTTTAACACTTAATTTAATAATAGAAATAATAATAAAATGCACAAAATTTAAAGAAAATTCAAATTACATTTAATTAAAAAACACACCGGTACAAGAAAAAAAAAAGTCTAAATACGGAAATAAAAATCCTAAATACGGAAATAAAAATCCTAAATACGGAAATAAAAATCTTAAATACGGAAATAAAAATCCTAAAGTTCCCACCCATACATTTCTGCAATTTCCTGTTTCTTCCCAAGAACCAATGCCAATTTTGATCCGGTCAAATGATCATGAGATTTAAGGAAGAATTTTAAATCTTTTTGTTCACGAGACCTTTTGAGCGCTTCGATCTCTTGCTCAAGGAGGGCCGATTTCCTCGTCAATTCTTCCTCCTGTTTCTCCAAAACAGCCATTTTCTTTGCACGGAGGGTTTCCTTCTTCTGCGCTTCTGCCTCATTAATATTCGCCAGTGCGGATATCTTATCGACGATGGTCTGATAACCATCTGGCATTGATGAAGATCCAGCTACATTTTTCCCTTTTCTTTGCCGGGAATGTGATGATGGTTGTGGGGAAGCTTCATCAAGATCGATTGGTTGAGGCGAAAAGTGTGCATCAGAAGGAGAGTTGGTGAATTGGTTGGAGCCGGATGTCTTACTTCGTTTGGCGGAATGATGTGGGGAATGCATCCCCATTTCTTTGACCGTTTCCCATTTGGCATGCTCTTTGAGTATTTCCCATGCCCCTGTATGTGAGAAACTGGACCGGTACAATTTCCGGTACTCTGAATGGGTGGCCTGTAAAACATCCGCATCCCCCCTCCCACCGGCACGCATGTTCATTTTATTGTTGTAAATACAATTGAACTTATTTACCTTATTTAGCATATCTTTGTACTTGGAGTTGACTTGATGCTTGGTCCGATCGGTACCTGGAATTTGCGCCTGGAAATGTTCCAAAACATTCTGCCAGAAAGAGTCGGACCGTTGGGTGTTTCCGCGTTCTTGGTCCTCAGAACAACTAATGTATGCCTTCGCCAAGGCGACCTCCTCCCTCTCCTCCCAAATTCTGCGTTTTACTCGGTGGGTGTAATTCCTTTTACGCGTAGAGGGTTGTGTCTCTGGGACAACCTCCTCTGCGTCCTCCTGGTCATCTGCATGCTGCTCCTCTTGCTCCTCCACTTGCTCGTCCTCTTGCTCCTCCACTTGCTCGTCCTCTTGCTCCTCCTCGTTATCCGAGGGTGGAATGGTTTCATCACTGGACTCCACTTGGTTACGGAAATGAGAAGTGTCCGGGACGTAGCATTGTTGGAATTGGTTGGGGTATTGTGGAAACTGAGTTTGATATTGTTGGAATTGGTTGGGATATTGTGAAAAGTTTTGTTGGAATTGGTTGGGGTATTGTGTGTAACTGTAAATGTGTGGGGATGGGGTTGGGGGAACTTCACGGCTCCTGCTTTGTGAGGAACTGCGACGTTTGGATTTACCACGATTTGAATCCATTTTATAAAAAAAGAGTTTTTTATAAAATAGAGGGCAAATGGTTTTTGAGAGAAAATGAGAGAAGAAAGAAGGGTGAAGGTGTGATTTGTGAAGGGGTGGAGGTGTGGTATTTATAGGGATGAGGGGAATGTAATTTTTTAATTATTAAATTTTTTTTTTTTTTTATAAAAGTGGCTGGGATCATCGGGTTCACCATCCTCCCTCACCCGCTACAATGCCGAAACCGCCGAACCCGCAAGGAGGAGGGGCAGCGGTACCGGAGGTACCGGCGGTACCGGCGGTACCGCCCCCATCCCCCATCGAGCCCGCTCCGATCTAGTTGTTTACTCCGTGCACCCTTATAATTATGGAGATACACTCTAGTCAAATAGAAAAAAACCCGACCCAGGTCCACGGCCCGATCCGTGTGCATCTCTACCGCTCTACGTCTAAATTCTAATAACTAGTCTTCAACCCTTCATTCTCATTCCCAAAAGAATAGAATGCCATCGACAACTCCAAACTTTTTGCAAAAACCTGAAATCCTGATAGAGCAAACAGATTAATCTACCGCCGTTCCCTGCCGTTGCTCTCACAGGATCTCGGCACAGGCCGCCGCTCTTCGCGGTCATCTCACATACTCTCGCTTTCACTCCTTCTCTTGGTATGTCTCTCTCACAATCTTACTCTTTCTATGTCTATATGTCTCCGGTATTTTGTTAGCCGTTCCTTTTCAACAATCAATAAAGAAAACAATTCATTTATCCAATAGGAATTTTGTAGATTTCTTACCGAGGTTACAAAAAATAACCTAATATTGCCCTTAAGACGTTCTTCATTGGTGAAAACCTAGAAACCTAACTCATAAATCGATGTCAATTGAAAGAATTGTAACAAAAAATAAGCTAGCAGTTTGAGCTGGGGGAAACTCTTGAAAACTAACAGACAAATCGATGTCCAAAGCCCTTAAATTGGGGATTAACAAGCATCGGTTAAACTGTAAACAGCAATAATAAATTAAATAAAATAGAATCAAATGAATTGATGTAATTCAAACTAGGGACGACAAACATGAAGGGCAATGCAGGCTTAATAATATCATCGGTAATAATCATACACACCCCATAAAAAGAACCAACACAAGCAGAAATCTCTAGAACACTTTATGCTTTTATAATGTACGGTTTAGTCTTGACCCAAAACAACTCACAGCTAAACTAGCTGTTTCCTTTTTGATAACTTAATAGCTCTTCATCGGCTAATTGACAGTTTGGCAATGAGATTACCCTAGCATGTCTGCAAAGCTAAATCTTTATATATTTAGCTGTTAGAGTTCCTTTTCTAGTAGTGTTTATGTTAGAATTGTTTGGTTAGTAGTTATTGTTTTCATTAGGGTTAATGTTAGACATTGTTGAAAATTGATATGCTTAAGTTAGAATATGTTAGTTAAAAACTGATGTATTAACAGTTATAAATGTGTTGATCTTTTTGTGGTCTTTATCTCGTTAACTGGGGTCGGTTCTCCTTTAACGATCTTTTTTTTCTAACGGGTTCATTTGTTACCTTGCAGCTTCTAAGCTTAAAATCTCAAATATGCACATCTTAACGGAAGCACATATATTTTCAACTGAAAAGGAAAAAAACAAGACTGTAAAAACAACTATGGAGAAGCTACCAGGTGAAATTTTATCAGAAATATTCATCCGGTTATTAGCGAAACAGCTTGCTCAAATGAGGAGCGTCTGTAAATCTTGGAATGCTCTCTTATCTGAATCCTCCTTTATAAAATCCCATCTCCATCATTCTATCCACATCAAGGATGAGATTCTCTTGCTGTTCCAACAGACATCTTATCGTGACTATATTTCAATTGCAGCATGGCCCTCTTGTTCTCCTGATCCAGAACACATAAATATCATCAAATTCCCGGTTAATCCTCGATCCAGATATATCAATGGCAGTGTCATTGGATCCGTGAATGGATTAATATGCTTCATGTCTAATCCTTTGCCCTCCCGTGATTATGCGGTTCACATTTGGAACCCTTCTCTCTCAGCACTGTTAAGTCTCCCACCATGCTCTTTTCCCACTACTGAAGGAAACCATTTCCGGTTTGGGTTTGATCCCAAAACAGATGATTACAAAGTTGTTAAGCTTCAAAGCCTTGTATTACAACCCGCCATGCTACAGAAAGTTGAGGTCTATAGCATGAGAAAGGGCTCTTTGGAGTTGAAAACTTATAGATTTTCAAAGCAGCTCACAGTAATTAAGTATCAGGACCACGTCTGTGTAGATGGCCATGATGGCCATCTTCACTGGCTTGTTTATGATTTGGAGTTGAAGAAAGAAACGATAGTGGCATTTGATTTGAGTGCAGAGACATTCCGTGAGATACCTCTTTCAGATTCTGTAACAGATTACACTCGCTGTTATAATGTCTTAAGCGTTTTGAATGGAAAGCTTTGTGTGATGTCAAAGGTTGAAGGTGGTAAATGTGAGGTGTGGGTGATGGATGAGTATGGGGTGGCTAACTCATGGGCCAAACATCATGTTTTACAGTTTGGTGTCGATATATTTCCATTTGGATTCACAGTACGCAACGAGTTTCTTTTTACATATTTTGGTAATTCTCTGGATCTTGCATTGCAAAATTTGGTTACAGCCAAGACTAAAATCTTTAAGTGTATATCGGGACAATCTTATGTAAATAAAGTTGCTGCGTATG
The DNA here is from genome assembly GCA_023525715.1 of Cichorium intybus. Classification (NCBI taxonomy): domain Eukaryota; kingdom Viridiplantae; phylum Streptophyta; class Magnoliopsida; order Asterales; family Asteraceae; genus Cichorium; species Cichorium intybus. The sequence continues at coordinate 53,604,556 of CM042010.1, read as the reverse complement.
TGGATAGTCTTGTTTGGGTTGCGCCTGTTAAAGCTTCAGATGGGCTGCTGCAGCATCTCTTGATTTAAATTGTGAAGACGCATCAGCAGTCAAAAGGGCTACAAAAGGCAACACATCAGACCCACTTCTTGTATCTTTAGTTATTACTATTATGTGCATAATGCTATGTTTATTAATTATTTTTCTGTCATTATATCGACGTTCTCTCTTGTCAGTATTATCAGTTGTTTGACATTCCAGTTCAATCTGCTTTTCTGCTGCTATGTAAGCGGACAAGTTTTATCCTTTTTAACGTTTGGACATGTTGGTTTAAATTTGAAGTTATGGTGGAGATGATTATGGTTTGTTTATATTTCTCTTACCCATATGCATTGAATAACTGTCTAACCTTGTTGCTATTCGAGGAATCTGTTACCTTCTCCTTGACCTAATTGTCGTAGGTAGGGGTGTAAATGAGCCGAGCCAAGCTCGGCTCATTTAAATTCACGTGGCTCGAGCTCGAGCTCGAGCTCGGCTCGTTTAGGCTCGTTTAATATTTATCGATAAATAAATTAATATTTATTAATAAAATAATTTATAATATAAAAAATAAAAAGTTTATAACATAAAAATATAAAGGCTCGTTTAGGCTCGCGAGCCTAGATCGACCTCAATAATGAGGCTCGGGCTCGAGCTCGGGCTCGTTTAACTCGAGCTCGAGTCGAGCTTTTAATGAGTCGATCCTGAGTATAGCTCACCTCATTTACACCCTTAGTCGTAGGCTCTAGTCTAATGGTTGATATACTAATTTACTCATCTTTAACCGGTGTACATAATGCCTCTAAAAAACTCATCGAAATGGTAGGTATGAGTGGCTTGTCAGACTAATATAATAAATTCTTGAGTAAATTACAATAATGGTCTATGTGGTTTGCATGAAATTGCAATAATCGACCAACTTTTCAAAAAGCCACGAAAATGGTCCAATTTAAAGATTTAGTTGCAACAATTGTCCAACTTGAAATTGCCCGTTTGTTTCACCGTTAACGACTGTAAGTGTGCTGAACACGTGAGGGGCAAATCAGTAATTGTACTAAAGGAAACCACACCAACTCAAATTTTCTCGTTGGCGGGTATAATAAATGAGTTGCAGACCATCACTTCACTTCACTTCACTTCAGTGAATCTTCAACTGAACATCGTATCCAGCATCAAAGCTCTCAACTTAAACCTACCAAAAATGGACTCCGATCGCCGGTACAATGTATCTTATCGGAATAACAAGACTTGGAAAATAAGAGATCGGGGTGTCGAAGGAGATGGCTACAAAGAATATGGTGAGTGTTCCATTATAGAAAATCTGTTACTCTGATTATAAAGGAAAGCTAAAACTTATAATCTGTATTGCAGATGGTGATCTTAACAACTTTTCTCTTGAAATAAATCATGGGGGTCACTTCGTTATTGAACCGAAGACTGCGTATCTTAACGGTAAGGTTAGCATTGTTGATTATTTAAGAAAGGAAACCTTCAGTTTATTTCAGCTGGATAGCATTGTAAAGGCATTAGGTTATAGATTACCGGATCCTGTTTACTACCATTGCGTATCTTAATTAGGGTTTTAGAGGCTTGGTCCAAATGGGTAACAGGCTTGTCCATTAAGAGGCTCCTCTAGGGTTTTGACTGTACCACCTGGAGGCTATAAATAGGAACCTGGAGAACCTTAAAACCTGCGCCAACTACACTCTGTCTCTCTAGAATTCTACTGCTTCTCCTCTTGCATTGGGTGTGATATCATTTGAGGCAGGACAACTATGCTGCTAGCTTCAAGACTGAAATCAAAGGTTGGTTTTCTTGTCTTAATTCTTTAGAAAATAATTGTTTGCCTTTAGGTTTTTGTTATATGTTCATTGATAGAAAAACATAGATCTTATCTTATGTTGCATGTGAACTTAGGATCATTAGTTCATAGATTGCTAAAAACCTTTCACCTTACGATAGACAACTTAGATGTGGAGGGCAACAACAATGAGTCGACTTGTATGGACTCGTTTCCAGAAGAAGAGTTTTATTCAAGCTCTGTTAGAATCCGTTGTAATTGAAATGAGTGGCGCAAGTGTAGTTGTTTCAAGATTCCTTGATTGCAAGAATACGTATAATACTAAAAGTTGTTTGCTAATTGATTCAGATTTAAGCTTCCCATTATTGGCTCTAATTGATTTTGGTACGAATACATTGGTCTTACAATATCCGCCAAAGAACTCACTACTAGAATGTAACACCCCATTTTCGTTTTAGCATGTATATTAAACGTCAACCGTTAGTTACATTTTTAACAGAAAAATGGGTAAAGTTAATTAGAAAACGATTCGTAGAATTTGATCTCGGCTAATAAAGATAATAATAATAATAATAATAACTCTAGAAATTTAAAATATATATTTGGGAAAGGGTTAAATATCATTATTAAAAACTTATAATGTTGGATATTAGAGATTTGGGTTGACAAAAATTGAAGCACTAAAGTCTAAGGGTGGTTTTTGTCAATTTACCATAGCTGAATGTTATTTTGTTCCATTTAGGCTCGGCTACCAATTTTTGGAGGGTAGTCACATGTGAAGCTCCAGGAGATATGATTTTTTTAGAACCCTAGCCGTATCCTCCTTTCTCTTCTGCCATTCTCTCTAGTTTTTTTTCCTATTGGTCCTCTTTCTTTAAGCTGCTGCTTCCATCTCCTTGTTGCTGTTGTTGTCATGGTGAGGAAAACATGGAAATCAAGGTGTGTTCTCAAGAGCAAGGAGGAAGAAGGCAGCAAAGGAATCGAGTGAGGTATAAACCATTTTAGTTTTTCTTTTCTTTCCTTTTTGGTTTGTGTTTTGTCTAATCCATTAAGTGGATCGTTAATATGTCAAAACATCTGGAAATTACCTTCTTTTGATTAAAGAATATGGTTATTGAATGTGTTCTTAAGGGCTTATTGGTTAAGGACTTCTAATACTTACAACTTAACACAATTCGCATGACAACTTTCTGCCTTAATCATGTAAAAATCATATAAAATCGTATGTTTGGCCAATTGGGGTGAATCATACCTTTCTGGAATGGACTACATGTGTAGTTTCTTGTTCCAGAAGGCCTTGGTCTAATTCATATTCTAAGTTAAGTGAATTATGCAATATTCACTGACTTGTCCACGTTCTGTCGTATTTGGTCCCCTTCCTAGAGAAATTCATTGTAAATTTTATAAACATCCTTTGAGAGCAAGGCCAGTTGCCTTAGTTCACTTTTGAAGTCTATTTTGTCCATACTAAATTTGAGAGTTCAGTTCTTAACCAATTTTGAGCGATTAATATTTCTTTAAGGTGTGGTTCAGTGGGTGGACTGATTGTATTAGTTAACTTTGGGAATTTTTCATTTATTCATGGAAAGTGCAAATGACATGAGGTCAGGCCCTGTGACATCCTGCTTGGGTCTAGTTTTCACATGATTTTTATTGTATTTTATTTCCAATATATCATTGGTTTAATATTACAAATCTTGTCGTGGGTCTAAAAATCAGCCTTGCTGTCAAGTATATTCTTTCGTGGTTTTTGGTCTTGGTTGCGGCAAAGAGTTCGTAGTGGGTATTTGGTCCTATATATTCTTATTAAAGATATTAATAATCTCAATGATGTATTTATAAGGTAAAGGGAAGGTATGGATACGGTACGTGTCGGGTATCGGGAAAATATATGTATACTTATATAATTATCTATTACTACTTATAAAGCAAACTTGTTGAATTTTTAAGTCGTACAACATTTTATGCACATAATACATATATAAAGCACATATTTACAATTTTTACTGCACAATTTACAAACTTTTAATGCTACATGTGTTTTTAATTTTTAAGAGGTACAAAGTCAGATGCACACTGTACATATTCTAATGCATATGGTTTGAATAATTCTCACCTTATCCGGGTTTGAAATGCAAAATTCACGCTTTTCCCTCATCCGATCCCAACTCCTTCTGCTATATTTCCGGCATCTCCACCTCCAATCGGATTATCGAATACCACTTTTGTTATATAAGGAGCTAACCCTAAATCCCTCATCACTCATCGTCCCACCTTCCTAGCCCTGATCCTTCTATGTAAACCTAAATCCCTCACCCTCATTGCTGCAAAAAAACCACCACCATCTCCTACAAACCCTAACTGCACCAAATATGAACTGCCGCCACCAAAACCAACTCCTCCACCAGCAACGGTAGCACGGCCACCGTATTCACCTGTCAATCCGTTTTCACTGCAAAAATAAACTCGTGAAAGCTATCAAGAATACAAATGGAGCATGTAAGAGGCAAGTCGTTTCACATTCCCCCCTTCAACTCTTCTCCTGTATGTCGATTTAGATTTTTTTGTATGTATATATATTATGATTTTAGGTTTGGTTTTTCAATACAATTCTTAGCTTACACCGTTGTTTACCACATCCCTCAAGATCTGCTTGACGACTCACCACCGCCGGAGCAGGTACCATTGTCGGACCACAACACCAGCACCAACTCAACTGAACCTCTTCATGCCTCTCTATCTCTCTCTAGCACCTTGGCCACGAGCACCTCACTTTAACTCTGACCGTAACCTCTGCAATGCATCCCACTGATGGTTCGGCAACAAGAATACGAGGTATGCCTCTCCCCAAAATTGATTATTGAAATTATCATGTTCTTTGTCGGGGTGCTCTTAATTTCGACAGAAATTATCATCTAATTTGGCTTTTCCGTTTTCAGATCTGTGTGTGAAATCAGCCCGTGTCAAATTTTATGTGTTTTAGAAGTAAATGTTGGAATTTTTTTAAAGAAACTGAGTTTTAAAGTCGGTTTTATGTGTGTATAATCTGTTGCAGGCATGACACCATTGCACCATCACACCATATATAGCCACCATTGCACCATTCTCCTCTGTTTGACGAACAGAAGTTTTCAAATCGGAGTCAAAATCATCATTCTAGCCAACTAGATAAAAAACCAGGTAAATTTAATTTTGAATCTATTTTCTTTGACAAAAAAACTTTCAAAACTTGAATCTTGATGTTATGATGTTATTTTTTTGCTATCCCAATTTCGTTCAGTATATATGGGTTTTAGAAACGACACCCTCAACCTTCTTCTGCTTCCGATTAGAAGAGGTAATCCCATAACTCTTTACTCATTTACTTGTTTTATCTCTCTCAAAGTTATATTATTTTAATGTTTTTTGCAGGTTTTGTAGTGCAGTATAAAGCTCAAATATTTGGAATACTTGAGAAGGTAACCAGTGATGATGGTACGCATAGTATTTGGTGGCTGGATCTATTTTCTAATGCCAGCTAATATGTTTAGCTCTATGTCTATATCTGGTGTGTTTAAGTATAAGCCTTTGTGTATGCATGGGATCTGTTTGTGTCTGTGCATTTGACCATATGTTTTTATGACTGTGATCTTCTGAGTGAACGAAACATAAGTAAGTTGACTTTGAAGAACAAGTTGGAAAACTTCAAGAAGATCTTATGTACTTTTAATTTCTGCTGCAAAAGTGATGCAACTTACATTATTAACCTTTTATTCTAATACCCGTGCTTATTATTAACTTTATATTTTCTGATTTTGGACATTTTGGATGAATTTTTACTTTTGCATTAACTCCAACTGTTTATTACAGGATATATGTGCAATAACTTCTATCATTGTGATTTTCTATAACTATTTAATATGCGAACTTTATTTTTCGTTTCATAACTATTTAATTTAACATGCATTTAATTTAACATGCAATTCGAAAGCTGTCAAAGTGCTGCCATAGGAATAAATCTAACATACAATGCTCTTCAGAAATCGTAGTTCATCTATTATGTATGTATGTGTACCTGTGTATATCTTAACAGCCTGGTTGAATAGATTTTCGAAAACGAAAAAAATGATAAAAGGTATAAGGGTAAATTTGTCATTTTTGAAATATATAACACCTGGGTTATTCAGTTTGAGTTTGATGATGCAAGGACCGAATACGTCACAATGACCAAAATTTTAATTTACTCCTTTTTCTATTGGAGCATTCTAAACCTTCACATTGGTCAAATTTGGTTTTTATACATCTTACATAAGTTTGCTTCTAATTTTTTTGGAACCTATTCTTGCTCCTTCAGTTTGTTCCGGTCTAGAAAATGTGTGGTTAGAAGGTGTGTCAGAAAAATGTCTTGCGTGGTGGAGATTAGATTATGGAGGTTGTAAACTCAACTCACAATCAAGGGGAAAGCAGGTAGCGATAATAGTTTACCATGTATGCATGGTTAGATTAGATTACGGTATTGCACTTTGTGATTGGTATATCATGATAGGCTGCACCTGTTACCTCCCAAACCTTTAACCTTATTTATTTAATATGTTATTACTAATGTAGTTCAATGACTGTCAATTATACGACAAAACATGTTGGGCAGGGATTGTATGCGTGAAATCAAGATATGATGTTGTCACTATTTTTATTAATAACCATTTGCATTTGATTTTATGGTATTTTCATGTATGTATTATCCCCCCCCCCCCCCCCCCCCCCCCGGAAATGATCAAAATATGTTAACCAGCTCAGCAATTTAGAGGATAATAACAATATCCGACATTTAGAGGATAATTAGATCCAAACCTTTTTATTCAAAAATGGTGGATTTAAACTAATGAATACCATAATAAAATTATTTGTAACAACAATTTATCACCTATGATATTTTATATCACATCGAAAGAACATCATTTGTCGAAATGAACTATTAAAAAAAAAGACTATTCGTCGTTCGCTGCAATGTGCGGGTACCCCCTCCACCCCCCACCCCACCCAAAAGATAAAAAACAGAACTATATATTAAAAGAAAACTTTTCGCTTAATTATAAATGATATCCCTATACTATGAAACCGAATTATCCGAAAATCAAATAACTCACAGCCAAAGGAAACTAACATTTGAAACATTTGAAAAAAACTAAACGTTGAACCTCCATTAGCGTCCGCCGCATTGCGCGGGTACACCACTAGTAAGTAATAAATGTAAACGTTAATTCGTTCTAAGCAGTACCACGTGGAATGTAGGTTCGGGAAAGAAGAAGAGTTCTTGAGTATCACGTGCTTGTGTATGCGACCTACTTCTACGTATCAGGTGAGTAGTATGGGGATTTTGAGTACATAGCAAAAATGGGTTTTATACAAAGAAATGGATTTTATATACAACGTTTTGGGAGTCAAAATGGTTTTATGGAAATTGAATGATTTAATGAAAATGAAAATGATTTAATGGAACTGGAAATGGTTTTGTGAAATTGGAAATGATTCCTATGAAATAGTAAGTATAATGTATACAAAAGATAAATGAGAAATACAAGAAAGTAATAAAGTGATTGAGCCATGTTGATGAGTTGAGAAGTATCCGGATAAAGACCACGGCCTGCTGCGGTAGGGGTGGCAAAAAGACACTACTGGGATGGTACCTCCCGTCGCGAAGTAGTTGTCTAATTACCTTGGTAGATGAATTCGTTTCATGCTATTGAGGAAGTAGCTATACGGATGCGTCTCGTATAAAACCTACGGGTGCGCTCGTAGGAATGTGTTCACAAATGAAAAGGAATACCTATGGGTGCGCTCATAGGAAATTAAATAATATGAAAATTTGGAATGTTTAAAATATGAGAAATTATTTTGGGTCTAAAACCCGTATTACTCACGAGACGTATGTCTTACGTATGTTTTTAAAATGCTATGTACTCAGGTAATATGTACTCAGGTAATCAAACAAGGAATTAGAAGAGTCGAGTGTGGGACGATAGCTTTCGTTGTGCAAAGTATGTGCTGCTTGAATTGTGGTAATGATACAGAAGAGTAATACCCCGTGTGTATAACTAAATATTTTGTATTATAAAGTCTTGGAAAAAAAAAGAAAAAAAAATTGTGTGAGATTGGGGTGTTACAATTTGGTATCAGAGCCATAGTTTAAGCGAACTAGGTGTCAATACTTGAACCTAGACTTAAACTGTGTAGGTGTTAAGTGAGGTACATACTTAAATATGAGGTCGTAAGTATGTAAAAGTGGGGGTAAACCTGAAACAGTGAAACATGGGTCCTGGTGGTGAAACCGGAAGCAAATATGTATAGGTGGTTATAATAATATGGGCCCGTACTATCATAATCACAGGATATATATATTTGAGTTTGGTGGAACCACATAGGAATCATGTGAATCTGTAAGGGATGAGTAGAGGAGGTGTGAGGGGCATAGGTCCGGAGTACCTGTGTAATAAACCCAGTATGCCTGAAAATACTAAAGTATAATTGAAAAAAATATTAAAGATGAAATAATAAGTATGAGGTATGAAGTGGGGAAAACCCATACTCTATATGTGAAGTATTATAAAGTATGAATGAAGAGAATTGGAACTAAGATAACAAGTATGTGAAGGGTAAGAAGAGAAAAGTTCAAATATGTGGTTGTGATAACCACCGTATAATGTGAGAAATAACATAAAGTATATGTAATTGAAACTTGAGAGAATAGTAAAAGAGAAATGAAAAGAAAATGTATAGTTGAAAAGTTCCGTTGTCTAATGGAACGAAGTATGATTTTGGAATGAAAATAGATGTAATGTCACTACAGTGACCAAAGAAGGAAAGATTGGAAAAGAATATGAATACATATATATATATATATATATATATATATATATATATATATATATATATATATATATATATATATATATATATATATATATATATGAATAAAACTCATATAATAAAGAAGAATGAAAACACTTAACCGGGGAAAAGTAAAAGGAAATGAGCTGAGTTTGTAATTGTAGACAAACCCAAAAGAGGTATAAAAAGGGGTAAAGAATAAATATTGAGAAGTAGTATGATGCGTCTCCCATGGACAACCAGGGGATTAAAGAATATATACAAAAAGTTGTGATTAAATATGTTAATATAAAATGAAAGCAAAATACTTAATCAAGTATTAGATAAGGAATCAAGGACAGAAATGAAAGTGTAAGAAATGGGAAGTCGTGACTTCCAACCCTAAAAGTAATATGACAAGTAAAGATATCCAATGGTTGGAGCAAATAACTAAGTTACAAGCATAATACTATAATGGGTAACATAACAAATTAAGTTACCTGAATGGGAAGGAACTGAAAAATAGAAAAAAAAATGTTAAAGGCTATAAGTATATCGCATTATCATAAAGTGATTAAAAAGAAAATGAATTGGGAAATGGAGATTTAATGCCTAATCAAGTGTTAGGCGAGAAATTAAAGATAAGACAAGCGATGAGGGTGATGAGAGGAATATAAAGAAAGTTATTAAAGAAACTGGGGATGAAAAAAAAATGGTCATTGGAATCAGATTTAGTGGTCATATAAAATCAATATAAGAAGAGATGTAAATGATAAAAGGGTAACCGAAAGAATGTAGAAATGATGACTAAAGGTCATAATCAATATGAAGTAAGGAATAAGAGAGAATGCCTAAGTAAGTACTAGGCAAAGAATCAAATATGAGATAAAGAATGAAAAATAAGAATTATAATAAACAGATAGGAAGTTACTACTTCCGAGTGTGAATGAATATAACAGGTAAAAGTGTCCAAATATTGTGAGAAATGAATCAGTACATGGCTAGTAATAATGAAACGTAAGAATGTGTATATATATGTTCATACGTGCTTATAGATGTAAAAGAATGAATAAGTTTTGGGACTGATACAATGTATAAAAGTATAAATGTGGTTATGAAATAGGTATTCTAATTAGAATACTATAAAGTGTGAAGCAAAAGAGTGAGATAATGCATTTGGCATATCGCCTCGAAATACGAAAGAATGAAAGATAATGAGGAAATAAATGGCAGTTGTGTATCACCTAAAGATACATAAGAAGTAAGTCTTATATGAAATATGAAATATATAATGTTGTAAAGAAATGTATAGTGTATATCACCTTAAGAAATGTAAAAGTAAATGGTGTGATGAAATGAAGTTTACATGAAAGAATAATGTAATGTGTTGGGCATATAACCTTATGACACATAGAGAGAAATGGTAAAAGATACAATGAAAGAAATTTTGGGCTTCAAACCCAAAAATGTCTATAAGTAAAATGTATGAGACGTAGAGATTGAATGTCCATGAAAAGTAGTGGTAATCTATATGATTATAAAAGTACTGTATGCTTAACAAGTGTAATGAGATAAAAACAAGTAAATGTTGAATTAAAAATGCAAGTCTTTATTGAAGCGTTATTATGATGCAGTTGGGGTAATAAGAAAGGTAAAAGTTATTTTTGGTATTAGCCATAACAAGTAAGGAGTAATACATGGTAAAAGGTAAAAACTTAAGTTGTCTATGGAAGTAGTAATTTAATTTTGCTTGAGAAGTAAATGACAGTTCACATATGTTAGCTATATTTCTTCTTAGTAAATAAGAAAGAATATGGGGAAATAATAGCTAAATAGTATCTAAAAGTGGATATGAGAAGTTGGTTGGTAAAAGTTGATCAAAGAAAGTGGAGACCACATCTATGTCAGCGGAACAGGTCTGGGTTTTGACCTGGGAGGATTTTGTGACACGGATCCAGGGGTAGTATGTGCCTCAAGTAGAGATGGAGCGGAGTTCCCACGAGTTTTTGACTTTGGAGCAGACGACAGAGAGCTTGTCTGGGATGACACAGAAAGTCACAAAGATGACGCAAGTGATGGAGTGGTCATGTGCTGTAATAGCGGTTAGGGCAGGGACAGAGAGGGCATGTGGTCGAGCGTTACAGCTCACGATGGAGGAGGTGCCGACGACGGATAGAGTGGCTAGCGAATGATGAGCAGTATACGATGGTTGATGTAAATATCTTTACCTCGTCAAAACACGTATGATGAGATAGTGTTTGGCTTCAATGTGAGTTGCTGGGTTGGTAAGCTAGGTTTACTTTCCATTCTCCAAAGAAGTTGAAGAAGTGGGAGGTGGTCGTAAAGTGTGCTTACTTAAGAGGTGTCGAGGCTTCGAGGCAAGTGTTATGTTCATTCAAAGTAGGGGAGCCGGTTAAGTCGACGAGTGCGACTACGAGAAATGAAATTAAGCTTTTGGCGCAGCTGAAATTGCTAGAATGAAGACACACAATGTGATTGAAAGTAAAAGAGCATGGACCATTGTTGCAGGAATAGGTGGCATGTCGCTGAAAGGATCAGGTAGGATCGGGTTTGAACCCAAGTAGGGAGAATTTGTTCATTTGAAGGGGAAAGAGGTTGCTTAAACGACAATAGTGTGTTCAAACGTGTAATGACATGTTGTGAGCATGAACAGAGATTCTAGGGGTGTTAGGGGTGGTATATTCCCCGTTAGGCTATTAATTTGGGTCACAGAAGGATTCGAACCTCAATATATTCCCTTCCGCCTGTTAGGAGGGAAGAAGTGCATAACTCTATCTATAAAGGTTGTATGGGTTGTGTATGCTAGTATTATGTGCAAAGTTATGCAATCAAGTCGATTATAGCATGGTCTGGGGCTGTTGGACTATTGCAAGTCTATAGCATTCGTATAGATGGTATGCCTTGCTATGTGCTACAAGTGCAGTGAGGTAGTAACTTACGCGCCAGTGTTTAGCTATTGTGGTTGCTAGTTGGATCGAAAGAAGAAAGTTAGAATAACCTAGGTGATTCTAGGATGTGGACTATTTGTTGTTGTGACGCGCAAAGATCTGATTGAAGGTCAGTGGTGGTCAGATATTAAATGAGATATATTATGTTACGTTGAGATGTATCTTGGACTTTGGGGGAAGGGCAGCTGGGATCCATGCTTACCTGCCTATGTTTGTATTTCGCCTTCGCTGGCAACTGCCAGCTATAGCATCGGTATGTCGCGTCACAAGGTGTCGTACATGCGAGGGTGTTGGAACCCTATTCGTTGGGATGAGAAGGAATCTTTATAGATCGAGGAGTCGTATGAGGGTCTTGAGGCGTTTAGTTTAGAGGTGTTAGAGTTGAATTTCGAGGACGAAATTCTTACAAGTGGGGGAGAGTTGTAACACCCCATTTTCGTTTTAGCATGTATATTAAACGTCAACCGTTAGTTACATTTTTAACAGAAAAATGGGTAAAGTTAATTAGAAAACGATTCGTAGAATTTGATCTCGGCTAATAAAGATAATAATAATAATAATAATAACTCTAGAAATTTAAAATATATATTTGGGAAAGGGTTAAATATCATTATTAAAAACTTATAATGTTGGATATTAGAGATTTGGGTTGACAAAAATTGAAGCACTAAAGTCTAAGGGTGGTTTTTGTCAATTTACCATAGCTGAATGTTATTTTGTTCCATTTAGGCTCGGCTACCAATTTTTGGAGGGTAGTCACATGTGAAGCTCCAGGAGATATGATTTTTTTTAGAACCCTAGCCGTATCCTCCTTTCTCTTTTGCCATTCTCTCTAGTTTTTTTTTCCTATTGGTCCTCTTTCTTTAAGCTGCTGCTTCCATCTCCTTGTTGCTGTTGTTGTCATGGTGAGGAAAACATGGAAATCAAGGTGTGTTCTCGAGAGCAAGGAGGAAGAAGGCAGCAAAGGAATCGAGTGAGGTATAAACCATTTTAGTTTTTCTTTTCTTTCCTTTTTGGTTTGTGTTTTGTCTAATCCATTAAGTGGATCGTTAATATGTCAAAACATCTGGAAATTACCTTCTTTTGATTAAAGAATATGGTTATTGAATGTGTTCTTAAGGGCTTATTGGTTAAGGACTTCTAATACTTACAACTTAACACAATTCGCATGACAGCTTTCTGCCTTAATCATGTAAAAATCATATAAAATCGTATGTTTGGCCAATTGGGGTGAATCATACCTTTCTGGAATGGCCTACATGTGTAGCTTCTTGTTCCAGAAGGCCTTGGTCTAATTCGTATTCTAAGTTAAGTGAATTATGCAATATTCACTGACCTGTCCACGTTCTGTCGTATTTGGTCCCCTTCCTAGAGAAATTCATTGTAAATTTTATAAACATCCTTTGAGAGCAAGGCCAGTTGCCTTAGTTCACTTTTGAAGTCTATTTTGTCCATACTAAATTTGAGAGTTCAGTTCTTAACCAATTTTGAGCGATTAATATTTCTTTAAGGTGTGGTTCAGTGGGTGGACTGATTGTATTAGTTAACTTTGGGAATTTTTCATTTATTCATGGAAAGTGCAAATGACATGAGGTCAGGCCCTGTGACATCCTGCTTGGGTCTAGTTTTCACATGATTTTTATTGTATTTTATTTCCAATATATCATTGGTTTAATATTACAAATCTTGTCGTGGGTCTAAAAATCAGCCTTGCTGTCAAGTATATTCTTTCGTGGTTTTTGGTCTTGGTTGCGGCAAAGAGTTCGTAGTGGGTATTTGGTCCTATATATTCTTATTAAAGATATTAATAATCTCAATGATGTATTTATAAGGTAAAGGGAAGGTATGGATACGGTACGTGTCGGGTATCGGGAAAATATATGTATACTTATATAATTAAAAGTAATAAATGTAAACGTTAATTCGTTCTAAGCAGTACCACGTGGAATGTAGGTTCGGGAAAGAAGAAGAGTTCTTGAGTATCACGTGCTTGTGTGTGCGACCTACTTCTACGTATCAGGTGAGTAGTATGTGGATTTTGTGTACATAGCAAAAATGGGTTTTATACAAAGAAATGGATTTTATATACAACGTTTTGGGAGTCAAAATGGTTTTATGGAAATTGAAATGATTTAATGAAAATGAAAATGATTTAATGGAACTGGAAATGGTTTTGTGAAATTGGAAATGATTCCTATGAAATAGTAAGTATAATGTATACAAAAGATAAATGAGAAATACAAGAAAGTAATAAAGTGATTGAGCCATGTTGATGAGTTGAGAAGTATCCGGATAAAGACCACGGCCTGCTGCGGTAGGGGTGGCAAAAAGACACTACTGGGATGGTACCTCCCGTCGCGAAGTAGTTGTCTAATTACCTTGGTAGATGAATTCGTTTCATGCTATTGAGGAAGTAGCTATACGGATGCGTCTCGTATAAAACCTACGGGTGCGCTCGTAGGAATGTGTTCACAAATGAAAAGGAATACCTATGGGTGCGCTCATAGGAAATTAAATAATATGAAAATTTGGAATGTTTAAAATATGAGAAATTATTTTGGGTCTAAAACCCGTATTACTCACGAGACGTATGTCTTACGTATGTTTTTAAAATGCTATGTACTCAGGTAATATGTACTCAGGTAATCAAACAAGGAATTAGAAGAGTCGAGTGTGGGACGATAGCTTTCGTTGTGCAAAGTATGTGCTGCTTGAATTGTGGTAATGATACAGAAGAGTAATACCCCGTGTGTATAACTAAATATTTTGTATTATAAAGTCTTGGAAAAAAAAAGAAAAAAAAATTGTGTGAGATTGGGGTGTTACATAGAACATGCCTCTTTTGTTCATAGAGAGATTAAGAATTGACACACTTATTATGTGTTGAGAGAGAGTTGTTTAATTTATTTTTAAGAAATCACGGTTTTTTTCCTTGAGGACAGAATGATATTTTTACACCCCAATTAACATAAAAAATGACGATAACTCCATGTGGGACCGACAGTGCAATAGGCAACCATATAGACCAGAACTGTGAAAATTTAAAACTTAGACTAAAAGTGAAAAATCAGACAAACCACAGGGGCCAAACTTGATTGTTTTTGATAAATTAATTAACAGATTTTAAATAATCCCTTATGATGTTTTTGTTTAGTCCTTTTAGTTGTTAATTTTTAAATTATAAAAGTTTATCAAACATTTAAAATTGATTATTTATTAATACGTCATTAAGATAAATATAGATAATCCAAAAAGAAGTTTAATTGCTATAGCCTTATCTAGTCTTTAAGCATAACATTTTAGGCTTGGATTTAATTGATTATCTTGATTGAAATTCTTAACCGGTCCAACCGGACATGGCTAACCCTAAGGAAGTGCAATGTCATCTAGGGATCTAGAAAAGAATTTACGTTTAGTATATTAGTGACGAAAAACTTCTTTAGTAATCTGTTACTAAAAACAATTTGTGATGAATTAGTGACAAAATATTTATATTGCAAAAACACATGTCAAATGACTTATCGTTCACCGATCTCTCTCTAATTCATTGTAAAATTCATCGCTAATACCTCGTTCAATTTCATTGTTATTCCTACACAAATTTCGTCGTTAAATAATTAAATTTAGGACCTATTTTTTTTACTATTTACACAGGTTTTCTAAATCAACGGACCAGCTCGGATACATTTGATTTTTAATATATTTTATAACTTTAGTTATATAATCCTATTATAGCTATATTTATTCCAATATTAATGTTTTTATCTTAGATATAATACTATATAATACGATATCATGTTTTTATCTTAAATCGAAATTTAGTTAATTAACCTATATGGCTATATCAATATAATACGATATCATGATTTTTTTTAAAATATACCTTTTGTTTATCTTTTGTGCCGATTTGACCTGTAGCCAAAGCCTTATCAATACGTAACCATCAGATGTTTCGATAGGTAATAATACGAGGGGGAGTGGAATTTGATAAGATTAATTTTAAATAAACCCACATGATTAGATATATAGGTAGGTTACTGGAAAAATAAAATGTGTCCTTTTTCTTAAATCACGGGATAATTACAATGACCGATTTTATATTGGAATACCTTCAGAAATAAATTCACGGCTACTTGCGGTCTTGGCTGTGGCCGCCGATCTCCTTTCGGTCTCCGCAACTGGTCTCACGGAATCTCGTCACCCGGCTACCGCTCTACGCCTGTGATCATTGTTGTCACCGCCGTTCACTGTATGTCTTCCTCACTGTCTATGTTTCGCTGTCTCCTGTCTTTCTCATGTTATTTTTGTTAGGGGTTTTTTTTTGATCGGAGCAAGCGAAAATCTTGAAAATTACAAAAGTACCCCAGAGGGGTTTACCGGCCAACAATCCCGACTTTGCAGACATCCCAAATAAAATTTACAGAATTACCATATGTCACGAAAAAACCAACCTAATATTGTCTTTAAAATCCATCATAACTCGTAAAACAACGTCAATCGACGATTAAAGAAGCTAATATTATGAGTTGGGGAAAGCCCTAGAACTTATAAAAAGCCTCAAATCGGGAATTAAGAAGTATCGATCTGTAAAGAAACCCTAAAAAGCAACCAAAAACAGTAGATGATGTAATTCAAACTCGTGATGACAAACTGAAAGGGCTGGATTAAGAACATCATCACCAATGATCATACAGGAGCCAACAAAAGCAGAACCCTCTGCAAATTCTATGTTTTTCTAAAGTAGATTTAAGTCTTGACCCAAAAGAAGTCAAGGCTAAAGTAGGGGTTTATTTTTTTATTGGTTTGTTGAAAATCTATATATTTATCAAGTTAAATGTGTTAATCTGTTAGTTTTTTATATTTGGTTAACTGGGACGAGTCCTTCGCTAACCAGTCCCTTTTTTAAGTGGTTTTGCTTGTTACCTTGCAGCTCTTCAGCTCTAAAACCCAAATATATTTACACACTCGGATATGGCTTTACCAAGGCACCCAACGACCATGGAGAACCTCCCAGGCGAAGTTTTATCAGAAATATTCATTCGATTATTAGCCAAACAGCTTGCTCAAATGAGGTGCATTTGTAAATCTTGGAATGCTCTCTTATCTGATTCATCATTTGTAAAATCCCACCTTCATCGATCAATCCGTAACAACGATGAGATTCTCTTGTTCTTCCATTGGGAATTTTCTTTTGACTGTAATCCGTTGACCGCTCATTCTCCCTATCTCGGACTCACTAATTTCATCAAACTTCCGGTTCTTCCCCGGTGTAAAAGCAGTTGGGGTATGGTCCTTGGATCCGTGAATGGCTTAATATGCTTTTCTTACATGCCATTGAATGATCATGTCATTCACATCTGGAACCCTTCTCTTTCCGCCATGTTAACTCTCCCGCCATCTTCTTTTCCCTCTCAATTCCTTGTCGGGTTTGGATTTGATCCAAAAACCGATGATTACAAAGTTGTTAAGCAATATGAGGTTTATAGCATGAGAAAGGGTTCCTGGGACTTGATATCTCAAAAGTTTCCCTTGCCCATCAGACGGCTTAGTGGTCAAAACATAGCTTGTACAGATGGCCTTGTTGGTCATCTTCATTGGCTTGGCACTACTGATTCGGAGGGGAATGAAGAACGGATTGTGGCATTTGATTTGGGTGCAGAGACATTCAGTGAGATACCTCTTCCAAGTTTTATACTACATCACCGTAGATACCGCTACAATGTATTAGGAGTTTTGGCGGGAAAGCTTTGTGTGATGTCAAGAGTTAGAAATGGTGAATGTGAGGTGTGGGTAATGGATGAGTATGGGGTGTCTGAATCATGGGTCAAACATCATACTTTTTCCCATTTTAGTGGTAAAATATCTCCATATGGGTTCACATCACGCAGTGAATTTCTGTTTCAATTTAAAGATGGTCGTTTTGGTTTGTATGATCCAGTTGCAGCCAATACTAAAACCTTCAGGATCATACGTGAGATGGCAATAAGTAAAGTTGTGGATTATGTTGATAGTCTTGTTTGGGTAGCACCTACGATGCTTGACAGGAGATGTTAAAGTATCTCTCGGTTTCATTTTGATTTTTGAACGGTGGATGATCAAAACGGCTATAAAAAGGCAACACATCAAATTCTTTCGTTATTATGTTTCTTGGTTAGTTTCTTGTCAAGTATTTTACACACTCTCTTGTCAACATGTTGTGTTTAACATCTAGACATTATTTAATTTATATTGTGGTATTTATGGTTTGTTCATGTTACTCTTTCCTATAAGCATTGAATAAATGTCTAGCCTTGTTGCTATTCAAGAAAGATGCTTCCTTTCCCTTATTTTCTTTGTACATGTAATGATCATATCATGGTGGATGACTTTATACACAATGTGGCTCTTGATCCAACTTCATGAGTGCACCCCCAGGGCTTGGGAGTCGTCCTGACAGCTATACCAAACCAGCCAAGCATGCTTTCACCCCAAAACTAGGGCCTTGGATAGTACTACTACAGTAGCTGATAGTACAAGTGGGATGAACCACATCATAGTGCAGATGGTGACCGGTGGAATCTGCCTCCAAAAGTTAATGGAAATGGTATGCCCCGACTGTTCCTGTTTAATCTACAGCAGCAGTTGCAATTTAAAAGTAAAGTTATGTGATGCATCAAAATTTTGATGTTTATTTTGTGAAGAACATAAACAGGAATTGATCAGCCAAAATGGACGCACAAGGTATCTAATCAATTAATCAGGATGTATGATCAATCTAGTTTGGAGTTCATGATGATATAAAATAATCTTAGTATGTTTATAGTCAAGTGTGTGATAGAAACCAACTGTTTAAATGAGATTAGAGGAATGACGTGAAATTTGATCTAAAATGGTTAACACCGGAATCCTCAAACTGGCGTGATTTAAATGGTTAACACCGGAATCGTTAAATTGGTGTTATTTAAATGGTTAAATGGAATAATCAGTGTTTTTAATGTATGTCGAATGCACTACAAGAAAAGTCTCTTTTAGTGACCAAGTTTTTGGTAATGTTACAAATTTAGTGACTAATACTATGGTGGTCGTCACTTACCGGTCACTAAACAGTAAAATAAAATAAATAAATATATATATATATATATATATATATATATATATATATATATATATATATATATATATATATATATATATATATATATATATATATATATATATATATATATATATATATATATATATATTCAAATGTTTTTACAAATATTAGTGACTAAAAATAATGGTCACCACATTAAAAGCTTAGTGACAAAAAAGTGGTCACTATATTGGAGAATTAGTGACCAATAACAATGGTCACTAAGTATTTTTTTTTTTTGTTTTTAGACTCGTAAAAAAAATATATTTTTTAAAATGTTATTACAAATATTAGTGATAAAAAACACTGGTCACCACATTAAAAGCTCAATGACAAAAGATAGTCACTATATTGGAAAATTAGTGACTAGAACAGTGTTCACTAAGTAATCTTTGTTTTTAAACTTCCCAAGTTAACGTAAAATGATTGTGGCGATAAAAATTGGTCACTGAATTTACATGAAAAAGTTTAATGACCATAAAATAATAGTCGCTAGTCATTATAATAATTATTTTTTAAATTTATATTTTATTATCATATAAATTATAATTAAAAATATCAGAAAGTTTTTTGATTTATAAATGTAAAAAATATAAAAAAAGAAAAAAAATAACAGATAAGGTTTCTAATTGAAGTTAAACAATTTATGTATTCCAAATGAGAGATACTGAGATACTGCTGTATTCCAAATTTCACTTTATTAAATAAAAACATTTTTTTTTAATTAAAAGTAGTTTCTAATTTTTATTTCTTCTTCTTCATCGCGCTGAAAACCCTTCCCCACTCTTCCCCAAAGAAAAACTGCGTAAACCCTATATCTCTTCTTCGTCGTCGACGCACCATCATCTCGCCATCTCCGCCCCGTCGTTCCAAGTCGTCGTCGCCCTACGCTGCAATGTTCCGGACTCGAACGCATGCTATTTTATGCCATCACGCACAAGCCTGTTAAAGCTCACGTTCTAGACTCGAACTTACGTTCGAGATACAGACTCGAACTGTAACGCCAAGACACTTTTTGTATGTAAATGTAATAAAAAGGGTAAATGGGTCATTTTACCTTAGAAGGCTAATTTGGTCTTTTGGTTAGACAAGGATTTAATTTGTAATAATATTTTGAGTTTTGGACTTAAAATGTTATAAAAACTAGTTTTTGTCATAAATTGTGTTAGTTGTGGCAAAAGTTCAAGAATTACAACTCCAAGGACTAAACTGCAATTTCTGGAAGTATAAATAGTGGGACAAGCTCTCCCACATGTGCAGATTTTCTAGAAGTCACGGGAGAGGGTTCTTGAGCGATTATTTCAGAATTTCTTGACGATTTCTTGAAGGTTGAGGCTTGGATTTCGATTACTAGCTTTGAATTGAAGAATTGGAAGCTTTGAAGGTAAGTATTCCAAGTTCTAACATGTTGGTGCGGCCTTAGGGCTATGACTTGACTATTCTAAATGTGTTGGTGCGGCCTATATGGCTATGATATTTGGTGCGGCCTATATGACTATGATATATGGTGCGGTCAGTGATGACTATGACTTATGGGACAGAAACTGTTTAAGAGTTTAATTGTTATTATTCTCTTATATATGCATGTTTATTTGCTTGATTACTCATTGGGCTTTATAGCTCACAGTTTATTTGACATGTCCCTGCAGGTGAGCGTGATCCAGCCAAAGGGAAAGATAAAGTCCGTGACTGAGGACTTAGGATTGTGAAGTGACAGCCCGGCTTAATGGATGTATAATATATATATATATATATATATATATATATATATATATATATATATATATATATATATATATATATATATATATATATATATATATGTTGTAATCCTTGATACACTTGTACCTGTATGTGTTAACTAATACCCCTATACTTATGGTTTGATTGTAAAATATATGGTTTGAAAAATAAAATTTTTAAGGGGTGTTTTGTTAATAAGTCGGGTGTTACAAGTTGGTATCAGAGCCGTGGTTTAAGTGAACTAGGTGTCTTAGATTAGATTCCTGGACTTAAACCTTGAGAGAAAAACAGACAAATGGACTGTTAGATATATATAAGTTTGTTATTATATATGTAATCTAACGGTTTGCTGAATTTTGAAGTATGAGAAATACAAGAAGTAATCCCACTGGTGCAAATTCGGGGCGTGGAACCTCAAGGAGTGGACCAGCCCGTTCGCAAAGCTCAGCGGGTCGAAGAGCAAGAGCACCAGTAAGGGAACCGGTGGGAGAAAATCCACCTGATATACGGGCAATAGTGGCTGATGTGGTGAGGGAGTTGATGCCTATGTTAATGAACAACCCAAACCCAAGTGAAGTGGCTGCAAAAAGCATTCATGATAAATAGCCGGAAGATGAAAGTCAAGGAGAAAGTCGTGCCCGTTCATAAAAAGACAAACAGGGCGGGGAAGCTTCTACAAAGAAAGTCGGATGTACTTACAAAGCTTTCCTTGGTTGTAAACCAAAAGAATTTTTCTGGGACAGATAATCCAGTGCAGGCAATGGAGTGGATAATGCATATTGAGAAGGTGTTTCGAGTCAGCAAATGTGCTGATGATGACAAGGTAGAATTTGCCACAAATCAACTCACAAGCAGTGCATTACATTGGTGGCAGATTTACTACAAGCCATTGGGTACTGATTCAACTCTATCGATACCTTGGGAACAATTCAAGACCAAGTTCAACGAGGAGTATTGTTCAGAGGTAGCCATAAAGAAGTTGGAGGACGAATTTCTGCACATGGAACAAGGTTCCAAATCTGTCCAAGAATACACCCTGAGCTTTCTGGAGAAAGCAAGATTTGCGGAACACCATGTCAATACTGAAAAGAGGAAGATTGATAAGTATGTTTGGGGGCTGACGACCCGAATCAGAGAAATTGTGCAACTACTGAAGCTGTCTACTTTCCGACAAGTGGTGGATAGGGCCACAGAAAGGGAGACAGAACTGAAGCGACAAGAAGATGAAAAGAAAGTCATGGAAACTAAAAGAAAGGCGGAAGACCAAGGTTGGACGCCTCAGAAAAAGTCGCAACAAACTGCGTCTAAGGGTAAAGGCCAGAAAGACGAAGGAAAGTGGTGTGAGAAGTGTAGAAAAAGACACTCTGGGAGTTGCCGGGTCAACACTACATCTGCAATTTTTCGAAATTGTGGAAAACCGGGGCATGATGCTAGTAACTGTCGGGCGGAGCGTAGGTGTTTCCAATGCGGAGCTACGGACCACCTTCGCCTGAACTGTCCCGAGTTTAAATCTGGAGCAATCAGTGATAGATCCAGGATTGATCAGGGCGGAAAGAAAGAGGAGGTGAAGAACCGAGGAAGACCGGTAGCCTCGCGAGCCTTTCAAATGACCGTGGAGGAAGCTCGTGAAAAGACAGATGTGGTTATAGGTATCTTCACTCTCAATCCCATACCTGTATATGTTATATTTGATCCAGGGGCTACACATTGTTTTGTATCAGAGTCCCTGATGCCTCGCCTGAATGTACCATTAACTCCTATGGATGAAAGCTTGGAAGTGGCTATAGCGGATGGTAGATATGTTTGGGTTTCTGAACACCTGGAAGGTTGTCAGCTTAAAATCTACGGGACCACTTTCCCTATAGATTTGAAGCCGATGACTACCAATGAATTTGGTGTAATTGTGGGCATGGATTGGTTGGCAACGAATTATGCTAACATGGATTGTAGAAATAAAAGCATCACAGTATCACCGGATGGGGAATGGATAAAGATTCAGGGTGAACGACCTCGGTTATCTCCTTTGCTCAAGCCCGAAGCTGTTAGTAAAGGAGGGATGTCTTATTTGGCTTATGTATCGGTGGCTAAACCGATTAAAGTGGGGGTAGCAAATGTGAATGTGGTAAACGAATTCCCAGATGTGTTTCCAGATGAACTTCCAGGGTTGCCACTAGATCGACAGGTAGAGTTTACGATTGAACTAGTCCCGGGAGCTACTCCTGTTGCTCGAGCTCCATATCGTTTAGCACCTTCAGAATTGGTGGAACTGCGAAAGCAACTGGAAGAACTGTTAGATAGGGGTTTCATCAGACCGAGTACATCGCCTTGGGGAGCCCCTATCCTGTTTGTTAAGAAGAAAGACGGGTCGATGCGCATGTGTATTGACTATCGGGAATAAAATAAGATCACGGTGAAGAACAAGTATCCGCTACCAAGAATAGATGATCTGTTTGATCAGCTACAGGGAGCATCTTATTTTTCTAAAATTGACCTGAGGTCGGGTTACCATCAGCTGAAGATTCGAGAATCTGACATTCCGAAGACAGCTTTTCGCACACGATACGGTCATTATGAGTTTTTGGTGATGCCTTTCGGGTTAACCAATGCTCCGGCCGTATTCATGGATCTCATGAACCGGGTGTGTCGTCCGTTCCTTGATACTTCGGTGATAGTATTTATAGATGATATCTTGGTGTATTCACGAAGCCAAGCCGAGCATGAAGTACACCTGCGACAAATATTGGAGTTGCTTCGCCAAGAAAAGTTGTATTCAAAATTCTCCAAGTGTGAATTTTGGCTAAGAGAAGTTCAATTTCTTGGCCATGTAATTAATGCTGAAGGGGTGAAAGTTGATCCAGCGAATATTGAAGCCGTGATGAGGTGGGAACCGCCTCGAAGTCCAACTGAAGTACGAAGTTTCCTTGGTTTGGCAGGCTATTACAGAAGATTTGTCGAGAATTTCTCATCGATAGCTGCCCCGTTGACCAAGCTGACCAAGAAAGGCGAAAGATTTGAGTGGGCGGAAAAACAGCAAGAAGCTTTCCAAAGGTTGAAACTGAAAGGTTTTGTGCAAACCATGAACTAAATAACCTAAGTTCACATGCAACCTATAAGGATCTATGTTTTCTTCTAATTGAACATATAACAAAAACCTAGAGGCCAGAAAAAGAAACTAAAGATCAAAACAGGAAAACCAACCTTTATTTCTTGGAAGCTGAGCAGCAAAATTATCCTGCCTCAAATGAAAGTCACACCCAAGCTGAGAGGTATATGGATCGAAAATTCCAGAGAGATTCTAGGTCAAAAATGGCGCAGGAATTAGGGTTCCAGGGAGCCCTATTTATAGTTGCAGGATAACCAGTTGATAAGCCTTAAGGATAAACCTATTTGAATTCAAATAAGATAAACCTTTTATCTTATAATTCAAAACCCTAATTATCCTTTATATATATATTAATTTCGAAATATATATATATCCATATATATATTTTCGAAATTCAACTAGTCACTGACACACTGCCACTTACTCAACTATTGAATAATTACAGTTTCAGTCCCTGCACCTTTAATTAATCAATTAATCCCCAAATTAAATCCAATTAATTCTGGATTAATTCCTAATTAATTAATATAGTTTCCAATTAATATATTATGACTTTAATATATTAATAAACCATATATTTAATTCCTGTTGATTTATTAATCCCATAATAAATCAAGCTTTCTCTCTACCGAATTTTCTATCAAACCTCCAGCCATGAGGGCAACCCAAATGGACTGTGCTTCTATTAATTAGGTAAATACTAATTATTAGTCATGGCTTAGACACCTAATCCAACAGTCTCCAACTTGGATAAGTCTATGACTATAATTACAAATTTAGCCTCTAATTAACCAGCACTTGTAGCTTCCTAGAAACCAATGCCAAACTCTGATCTAATCAGTCCTGTCCATAGATAAGTGATCAGATGATCCTCCGTCCAACAAGATATTTTCAGACTCAAGACATGGATAAAATCAACTCGGTCTGATTCACTATTCCTCGATTTCCGATTTGCATATGACTCTTAGACTACCAATTTAGTCCCGGTTGGCCAACCATTTTAGTCAACTTCAAAATCATCGAGAGGCCTACAGATATCTGTTCCCCGTTAGGGTCAAGGGACGAATAAGCTTTGACTCATATACTTATGTCTTTTACCAGACAAATCATTCACAACAACACGTTTTATAACACCGAGTTACCGATGCGTTTTCGTACTATCAATGAACAACCGCTTAGCAAATCATAACTCATATGTCTTAGCTTAAAGATCAAAAGATATTATCGTCTCAACATTGCTCGTGATAAAATCCATGAAGCAATCTATTGAGCGCGGGTTTATCCAATACTCAAATCTCCATTTCCAAGTACTCACGAATGGTGCATCAATCCAATTGCAATGTCTAACTCCTTAGACAATCTATTACCAGTTCATGACAGTCTTACTTCACACTTACTCCCTAAAGTGCAATTGACTGTGGATATTTGAATAATCCAATTATTCAGGAAGTAAAACATGCAAAAATGAAACACAATGATAAAGTATTGACAAGAGTAGTAAACCATAATAAATCTCTATTATTAAATCACAAGAGTCAAATACAATACATTGTTACAAGTTTCGAAACCTATCTAATTACTAAAACTTATATCATCTCTTAATCCAATGCTCTTAGCATGCTGATTATGCTTAATCCTACTCAGAGCCTTTGTCAAGGGATCTGCAGGATTATCTTCCGATGATACCCTCTTTACAAGGAGGTGACCTTCTTCTACCCTATGTCTGATGTAGTGGTACTTTCTGTCGATATGTCTGGACTTTCCATGGTCTCGCGGTTCCTTTGTCAAGGCGACCGCACCTTCGTTATCGCAGAACAGTTCCAAGGGCTCCTGAATACTCGGGACTACTCCAAGGTCACCGATAAAGTTCTTCAGCCAAGCCGCTTCCTTTGACGCTTCGCTTGCTGCTATGTACTCTGATTCGCACGTAGAATCAGCCACTGTCTCTTGCTTGGAACTTTTCCAAGTTACTGCTCCACCGTTCAAAAGGAATACCCAGCCTGACTGAGACCGACCACTGTCTCTATCCGTCTGAAAGCTGGCATCTGTATATCCTTCAACTCTCAAGGTATCACTGCCACCGAGGACTAACACCATGTTCTTTGTCCTTCGCAGATACTTGAGTATATTTTTCACAGCTATCCAATGCGCCCTTCCAGGGTTACCCTGGTACCGACTGACCATGCTCAGGGCAAAGGCCACGTCAGGGCGAGTACACGTCATAGCGTACATGATCGATCCCACAGCCGAAGCGTATGGTACTCGACTCATCTCAGCTATTTCCTCGTCCGTACTCGGACTTTGAGTCTTACTCAGCTTCGCATTACTTTGGATAGGTAGCTCTCCCTTCTTGGAATTTTCCATACTAAACCTCTTTAGTACCTTTTCCAAGTATGTACCCTGACTAAGTCCAATTAGTATTTTCTTCCTATCTCTCAATATTCTTATCCCAAGAATATAGGCAGCCTCTCCTAGGTCCTTCATGGCGAAACATTTCCCAAGCCAAGCCTTGACATCTTGCAAGGTTGGAATATCGTTTCCCATGAGCAGTATGTCATCGACATACAGCACCAGAAAGGTGACTATACTCCCATTAGCCTTGACATATACGCAGGACTCATCCTCGCTCCTAGAGAAACCAAACTCTTTGACTTTCTCATGGAAACAAAGATTCCAGCTGCGAGAAGCTTGCTTCAATCCGTAGATTGATCTCTCAAGCTTACACACCTTATTAGGATACCTTGCATCGACAAAACCCTCTGGCTGATTCATGTAAACATCCTCAGTCAACTTCCCGTTAAGGAAAGCGGTTTTGACGTCCATCTGCCAAATTTCATAGTCATGAAATGCAGCTATGGCCAGCATAATCCTAATAGACTTTATCTTGGCTACTGGTGAGAAGGTCTCGTCATAGTCAACCCCTGGGGTTTGAGTAAAGCCCTTCGCAACCAGTCTTGCCTTGAAAGTGTGTACCTTTCCGTCCATGTCGGTCTTCTTCTTGAAGATCCATTTGCACCCGACTGTCTTTCGACCCGGTACATTATCAACCAAGTTCCAAACTTGATTGTCATACATGGACTTGATCTCGCTATCCATGGCCTCTTTCTACTTGGCAGACTCAGGGCCCGCCACTGCTTCCTGGTAGTTAGCTGGTTCATCCAAATTTATCAGTGTCCTATCACTGACAAACGTGTCCCCATCCGAAGTTATATGGAAACCATAAAACTCGGGTGGCATGCTAACCCTACCAGAACGCCTAAGAGGTAAGGATACATCTGTCGGACCAACAGGAACTTCTTCCTCCTGTTGGTTGCTAGTTTCTCCTAAGGTTGCGTCATCTGATGACTCTTGAATTTCTTCCAGGTCAATGGTACTCCCACTGTCCTCTTTGAATACGAGCTCTCTCTCTCGAAAGACCGCTCGTCTAGCTACAAAGACCACGTCCTCGCTTGGTCTGTAGAATAGATATCCAAAGGACTGTTTGGGATAACCAATGAAGAAACACCTTTCGCTTCTATCTGCGAGTTTGTCTTGAGTCTCTCGTCTAACGAAAGCCTCACAACCCCAGACCTTGATATGTGCCAACGAGGGAGCTTTCCCCGTCCACATCTCATGAGGTGTTTTTGCAACCTTCTTAGTTGGGACAAGATTGAGGATATGGGCGGCAGTCTCTAAGGCATACCCCCAGAAGTGAATGGGAAGTGAAGCTCGACTCATCATGGAACGAACCATGTCCAACAGGGTTCGGTTGCGCCTCTCTGCAACACCGTTCAACTGTGGTGTCCTGGGAGGTGTCAACTGCGAAACTATTCCGCATTCCTTTAGATAGTCTAGGAACTCGATACTTAGATACTCTCCGCCTCTGTCGGATCTGAGCATCTTTATCTTCCTGCCTAATTGATTTTCTACTTCGTTCTTAAACTCTTTGAACCTTTCAAAGGTGTCCGACTTGTGCTTGATTAAGTAGATATAACCATATCTACTAAAATCGTCGGTAAAAGTCACGTAGAACCGCGTGCCATCCTTTGTGGTTGAGCTGAATGGACCACACACATCCGTGTAAATGATGTACAATAGACCTTCACCTCTTTCAAAAGACCCTTTGAAAGGTGATTTAGTCATCTTGCCCAACAGACAAGATTCGCATACATCATCCGACTTGAGGTCGAATGATTCCAACACTCCATCCTTTTGGAGTTGGGCGATGCGTTTCTTGCTGATGTGCCCGAGCCGACTATGCCACAGACATGCCTTTTCCACATCACTAGTAGAATCAATATAATTTACACTATGTCCTAGATTGTCAACACATTTCACAGTTTCATACACACCATCACAAGGATAAGCAGTAAAATTCAAAATACTATTTTTGAAAACAGAAATAGATCCAATATTATTATCAAAAGAAAAATGAAATCCTTGTCTGAATAATGCGTGAAATGAAATAATATTCCTTGCCATTTCTGGCGAATAGCAACAATCTAATAAATCTATACAAACTTCACTACTAAGCACTAAACTGTAAACGCCGATCTTGGTAACAGGGGACGATCTCCTATTGCCCATGATCAAGTTCAGTCTACCGTGCTCCACCTCCCTGCTTTCCTTTAGGCCCTGCAGATCAGAACAAATGTGAAAACCACATCCTGTATCAAGGACCCAAGAATTAGAAGATGGTGAGTTTTTAGAGATAGTGTATATACCTGCTGTCGATGGCTTTACTTTCCCATCCTTGACATCCTGCAAGTATTTGGGGCAGCTTCTCTTCCAATGGCCCTTCTCTTTGCAGTAAAAACAGTTGGCTTCATCGGGGTTGGCCACACAAGGAATATGGGAAGCCTTGGTTCTTGAGCCATTGCTTGATGACCCGACCTGAACCTTTTCCCTCCAATTTTGCTTAGGAGGGCCCTTCCTCTTCTTTCCTTTGCCACTTCCAATGGCTAGGACGCGCTGGTTAACCGAGGGTACACTTTTACCCTTCATCCCGTCTTCAGCAACTCGAAGCATGCGATGCAACTCATTCAGGTTAGCCTGATTGTTGTTCAAATGATAAGCCAGCCTGAACTGGTCATAAGAACTCGGTAGGGAGTTAAGCACTATGTCAACGGCCAACTACTCCTGTACAGGCATCGCAAGCTTTCTAAGCCGCTCCACGTAACCTTGCATTCTTTGCACATGAGTGCAGATGGACTCTCCATCTTTAGGTTTGCTGTTCGTGAAGTCCTTGACCACCTCGCACCTCTCGATGCGCTCTTGCTTGCGAAACTTTTCCGCAAGCTCCTTGTGCATCTCATAGGGCCAGTAGTCTTCGTATGTCCTTTGCAATTCGGGGTTCATTGTGGCGATCATGATGCAGGCCACTTTGGTCGCATCATCAGAATGTTTTTGGTACGAGGCAATTTCCTCGGGAGTAGCAGTTTCAGGGTCAACATCGACAAGCTCAGTCTCGAGAACATACTCTTTGTTCTCGTACCTTAGAGCCATCTTGATGTTTCTAATCCAGTCATTGTAGTTTGTCCCGTTCAATTGAACCTTGGAACACAGTGAGAGGATAGAGGGAACACTGGAGTTTGATTGGGGAGCAGATTGATCAGCAGAAGACATCTATAAAATAAGGTAAGTTTAATTAGATACTTGTCGGTTCTTATAATAACCCAATATAAAATAAGGCTAGGATCCAACTATAACAATTTGCAACATAGAAGAGGGATGCCGTAATCTATAAGCAAATTTTATAAAGGTAGGCGAATGACGATTCAGCCAATTCCACCGCGGAAAAATAATCTTATTATAAATGGAATTCCTAGTTTCTTTTGAGATATATTGAACTGTTCAATAGCATGTTTAATCTCGGATATGCCCCACCGTTTGTGACTGGGATGCCGAGGATCACAAACCGGGTGTGAATAACCATGCAAATTAGCTTGGTACTCTCGGGGTCCATTATCATCTCAAATTGATGTGCCGGTAAACCACACACGCTCCATCAACAATGATAACACCCGAGACACCCATTGCCACTCTTTATGAACCCCCATTGGTGTGCCGGTAAACCACACACGCTCCACCAACGTTTCATAAAGTGCAATGTGCAATTTTATGGGTTAGCATCAAATTCACATTTTTCCTAAAGTAACTAGATTGGGATTTTGTGTAAAGGTTCTAGTACTTTGATCATTATACTTTTAATGATTTAGTGGTTCTGTCAAAACCGTTCGGCTAACGACCCTCCACTGATCAGGCGAGCGGTGGGTGAGAGTGTTCACCCATTAGACTACCATTTTATAGGCAGTCTCCTTATACCCACTTTATAGACCAGCTTCGTGAATGAGGCCTACTATTGATTTGACTAACCAAATTTATCTCATATATATAATATTAACTTTTAATAACATATATAAGATGTATTTTAAAAACCCTTTAAAATATTCAAGGTTTATCTTTTAATTTTACCAAATTCAACAATTAAATTTTGAATTAAATTAAACCTTAAATTCGATTTAATCAATTTTAATTACCAATTAATTAAATTAATTAAATCTAAATATTTTAAACATTTTAAAATATTTTTCCCGGATTTTCTATTAATTTTGCAATATTTTAAATTAATTAAATCCTTTTGAATTATCTTTTAATTAACAATTAATTAAATTAATTCAAATGAAGATAGGTTTATCCAAATTAATCAAATTAATTAAAACCTATCCTAAACCCCCTAAAAATCGATTTCAAATAATGGGGTTTAAGGTTATCCATTTAATTAACAAATAAAGTTACCAAAAATAGAAAACCTTCTAAAACCCTAATGGAATTTTCGAAATTTAGCAAGGGGGGGATTAGGGTTTCCAAAACCCTAATCCTACAAATCGATTTTCATATATATTAGGGTTTATAGGCTTTAAACCCTAAAACAGTTATAGCAATTCAACAAGAAAACAAAACAGGCTCTGATACCACTGAAAGGTTTTGTGCAAACCATGAACTAAATAACCTAAGTTCACATGCAACCTATAAGGATCTATGTTTTCTTTTAATTGAACATATAACAAAAACCTAGAGGCCAGAAAAAGATACTAAAGATCAAAACAGGAAAACCAACCTTTATTTCTTGGAAGCTGAGCAGCAAAATTATCCTGCCTCAAATGAAAGTCACACCCAAGCTGAGAGGTATATGGATCGAAAATTCCAGAGAGATTCTAGGTCAAAAATGGCGCAGGAATTAGGGTTCCAGGGAGCCCTATTTATAGTTGCAGGATAACCAGTTGATAAGCCTTAAGGATAAACCTATTTGAATTCAAATAAGATAAACCTTTTATCTTATAATTCAAAACCCTAATTATCCTTTATATATATATTAATTTCGAAATATATATATATCCATATATATATTTTCGAAATTCAACTAGTCACTGACACACTGCCACTTACTCAACTATTGAATAATTACAGTTTCAGTCCCTGCACCTTTAATTAATCAATTAATCCCCAAATTAAATCCAATTAATTCTGGATTAATTCCTAATTAATTAATATAGTTTCCAATTAATATATTATGACTTTAATATATTAATAAACCATATATTTAATTCCTGTTGATTTATTAATCCCATAATAAATCAAGCTTTCTCTCTACCGAATTTTCTACCAAACCTCCAGCCGTGAGGGCAACCCAAATGGACTGTGCTTCTATTAATTAGGTAAATACTAATTATTAGTCATGGCTTAGACACCTAATCCAACAGAAACAAGCCTTATGTGAAGCACCGGTGTTAGCACTACCGCAAAACGGAGAAGAATATGTGATTTATAGCGATGCTTCTAGAGTCGGCCTTGGATGTGTGTTAATGCAGAAAGGTCGGGTAATAGCTTATGCGTCCTGCCAATTGAAAGAAGCCGAGAAGAAATATCCAGTTCATGATCTGGAAATGGCTGCTGTGATCTTGGCATTGAAGTTGTGGAGACACTACTTGTACGGTGTAAAGTTTGTTATTTACACGGATCACAAAAGTTTGAAGTATCTGTTTGACCAAAAAGAGCTTAACATGAGGCAGCAAAGGTGGATGGATCTACTTAAAGACTTTGACTGCGAAATCATGTATCACCCTGGCAAGGCGAATGTGGTGGCAGATGCTCTAAGCCGAAAAGAAGTTCCTTTGAAAGTTACATCTGCATGCATGGGTGTAGCAAGCCGGTTACCAGAATTGATCCGTTTGGCACAGGAAGAAGCGTGCAAGCCTGAACATGTAAAAAGTGAGCGAATGGTTGGGTATTTGAAGCATTTGGATGAAAATGCACAGAAACTGAAAACCTTTAGAGGTTGCGTGTGGGTCCCAAAACAAGGAGAAGCTCGGAACTTGCTTCTAGAAGATGCACACTGTAGTCGATATGCAGTTCATCCGGGTAGTACCAAGATGTACCGGACGCTAAAACCGCTGTACTGGTGGCCTGGGATGAAGAGAGATGTTGGAAGATATGTAGAAAGATGTTTGACGTGCCTGCAAGTGAAGTCAAACAATCAGAAACCATACGGAGAAATCCAACCATTGCCGGTTCCAGAAAAGAAGTGGGACCATATCACTATGGATTTTGTAACAAAATTGCCGCGGACACCGCGAGGTCATGATTCAGTATGGGTGATTGTTGATCGATTGACAAAATCAGCACAATTCATACCGATTAGTGAGAAGTACAGGGTGGATCAACTGGCGAAAATCTACATAGATGAGGTATTATGTCGACATGGATTACAAGTATCGATCGTGTCAGATCGGGACAGCAGATTTACTTCCCGGTTTTGGCAAAGTCTACAAGAGCAGTTGGGTACAAAAGTACTTATGAGTACTGCATACCACCCGCAGACCGATGGCCAAAGTGAAAGAACTATCCAAACTTTGGAAGACATGTTGAGAACTTGTGTCATAGACTTTGGTGGAAGTTGGGAAGATCATTTACCTCTAGTAGAATTCGCGTACAATAACAGCTATCATTCCAGCATTCAGATGGCCCCGTATGAAGCATTATATGGAGCACCGTGTCGTACTCCGACTTGCTGGACTGAAGTTGGGGAAAAGCCGTTGGCTGGACCCGAAATTGTAGCACAGACGGAAGAAAAGATCAAACAGATACGAGAAAATTTGAAGGTAGCTCAGAATCGACAGAAACAGTATGCAGACAAACGGGTGAAACCGATAGAATTCCAAGTAGGAGATATGGTAATGCTCAAAGTATCCCCTTGGAAAGGCTTAATTTGTTTTGGAAAATAAGGGAAGTTGAGTCCTCGCTTCATTGGACCCTTCCGTGTGTCCCAAAGAGTTGGAGCTGTAGCGTATAGATTGGAGTTACCTGATGAACTTCAGGGTATACATGACGTGTTTCATGTGTCCCATTTGAGAAAAACTTTGTTTGACAAGTCTCAACAAGTTCCTCTTGCTGAAATTGAAGTGAATGACAAGTTGAGATACCCGGAACAACCCGAGAGGGTGTTAGACCGAAAGGTAAGACAACTGCGAAACAAGAAAATCAGCATGGTCAAAGTGCTTTGGCGACATCATAGAGGTTTCGACGTGACGTGGGAGACCGAAAGCGAAATGAAGGAGAAATACCCTCAACTCTTTGCATGATTTCGGGGACGAAATCTCTTGAAGGAGGGGAGAATTTGTAACGCCAAGACACTTTTTGTATGTAAATGTAATAAAAAGGGTAAATGGGTCATTTTACCTTAGAAGGGTAATTTGGTCTTTTGGTTAGACAAGGATTTAATTTGTAATAATATTTTGAGTTTTGGACTTAAAATGTTATAAAAACTAGTTTTTGTCATAAATTGTGTTAGTTGTGGCAAAAGTTCAAGAATTACAACTCCAAGGACTAAACTGCAATTTCTGGAAGTATAAATAGTGGGACAAGCTCTCCCACATGTGCAGATTTTCTAGAAGTCACGGGAGAGGGTTCTTGAGCGATTATTTCAGAATTTCTTGACGATTTCTTGAAGGTTGAGGCTTGGATTTCGATTACTAGCTTTGAATTGAAGAATTGGAAGCTTTGAAGGTAAGTATTCCAAGTTCTAACCTAATTTGTTCTTGATGAGCTTCTATGGAAACTGAAATTTGTAATTTCAGTTATGAATTATGTGGTTTAAGTGGTTAATACTTCCAATTAGCCATTAGTTAAGAACATAACTCAAGAACATGGAAGTAGATTGCTATTCTTGAGAATTTGCAATTTTGATCAAGAACCCTAGATGATGAGTTCTTGTGATAAATTTGATTCTAATAGCTTAAAATGATTTCTAGATGTTCTTTTAGTAGAACTAAATCAATGGAAATGATTTAAACTCAATAATTTTGGTTTTGGACCAAAATGGTGGAAACGGGAAAAATTTGGAAATGGAATTGAATTTGATAATTATATGGTTAAAAACGTGTTATTAGCAAAAGGTTTTGGTCTTGGAACATTTCCTAGGGATTAAGTCGAGCAATAAGTGCTTAAAAATAGAAAAATGGGATTTTATAGCACAAAACGAGCTTCCTGGTTGGAACCGCAGGGATCGCGACCCGACCATAGGGTCGATCGCGACCCGATCCCGCGGCAGAAGCCAACTTCTCCTCTGTTAAAATTTGGTGCATTTTCCAAGTTTGATTCTTATGCTAGGCTTATCCGATTGACCTGAAATTTTAAACATATGTCTAATATGGTGTGAAACTTCACACAAAATTATCGGAATACGAATACGACCTCCCGAAAGTACTGTAGTAGAATACGCGTATTTCGGGAAGTGTATTAAATTTTTATAACGATGGTTATTGATTGGAAATGCTTGGAATTGGTCTTATATTAGACTCTTGTGCACTAGAACCAACTGAAATGGTAAATTAACCTATAATTATTGTGAAATGAATGAAATTATAGGTATGGGACAAAATATTACGGGATACATTTCAAGGCAAGAAATAACCAAAGCTAGTGGTAGCAAGCATTCAGGTGAGTAATCTTAACTATATCTAGTATGATATATGATGATTGCAATGGCACTACTTGAAGTAGTTGAATACGAGACAAGGGTAGAATACCCAAACGATATGCGGATATAATATTGGATTGAAAATCCAAATGGTGCGGCCTATATGGCTATGATTTCTGGTGCAGTCTTAGGACCATGATATTCGGTTATTGAACCTAAATTGGTGCGGCCTTCGGGCTATGATATAAACGATGAAACAATTGGTGCGGCCTTTGGGCTATGATAAATGATAAAACTGTTGGTGTGGCCTTAGGGCTATGACTTGACTATTCTAAATGTGTTGGTGCGGCCTATATGGCTATGATATTTGGTGTGGCCTATATGGCTATGATATATGGTGCGGTCAGTGATGACTATGACTTATGGGACAGAAACTGTTTAAGAGTTTAATTGTTATTATTCTCTTATATATGCATGTTTATTTGCTTGATTACTCATTGGGCTTTATAGCTCACAGTTTATTTGACATGTCCCTACAGGTGAGCGTGATCCAGCCAAAGGGAAAGATAAAGTCTGTGACTGAGGACTTAGGATTGTGAAGTGACAGCCCGGCTTAATGGATGTATAATATATATATATATATATATATATATATATATATATATATATATATATATATATATATATATATATATATATATATATATATATATATATATATATATATATATATGTTGTAATCCTTGATACACTTGTACCTGTATGTGTTAACTAATACCCCTATACTTATGGTTTGATTGTAAAATATATGGTTTGAAAAATAAAATTTTTAAGAGGTGTTTTGTTAATAAGTCGGGTGTTACACGAACTCTCGAACGGTACGATTCTCCGCTGAATCGGTTTAATATTCTTCTTGTTGCTGCTCTTTTTTTTAAGTAAGTGTTCTAAATTTCCTAATAGAGTCCCAATTGTGTTCTGTTGTGATTATCTATCCCTGATAGTACGAGTGTTTGACATTTTTTGGTTATTTAGATAGGAATATGTTATTCTACAATTTCATAAATCAAATTCTGTTGTGATTATCTACCCCTACATGATTGATAATTATAATTTATAACTAGACACTGGTTAACCAAACACTGCCGTTTTCATTGGCATAAAATAGGATGGAATTAGTAAAAGTTTTATTGTGAGATTCTAGAATTGGAATAGTATTTAAGTACTTTTTATCAAAGATAATTATAATTTATAACTAGACACTGGTTAACCAAACACTGCCGTTTTCATTGGCATAAAATACGATGGAATTAGTAAAAGTTTTAGTTCAATGTATTTTGTTCAATGGACTTTAGTTCAATGGATTTTGTGATCAATTGTTCAAATCATAGTTGTGGTCTTTGTGGTGATGGCGCGATTTAATCTGTTGTGATAATTGCCTGTTAACTTTTCATCAAGAATGCTTGTGTTTGCAGGTTTGTTGATTTGTTTTTCATAATCTAATAAAAAAATCTTGCTAAAAATTTTATTGGAAATTATTAAGGTTTTAAATTTTGCTTATTTAGGAGCTACCAGAAGGTAATTGGTATTGTCCAAATTGTTCTTGCTGGAGTTGCGGGAATGTGATAAAAGAGGCCCAAATTTCAAGTGTTGGAAATGTTTACAGTGCAAACTAAGTGTTTTCTTTTCATAACTTAATAGCTCTTCATCAGCTAATTGACAGACAGTTTGGCAATGAGAATACCCTAGAACGTCTACAAAGCAATGTACACAAAGCTAAATCTTTATATATTTAGCTGTTAGATTTCCTTTTCTAGTTGTGTTGTTTGTGCTAAAATTGTTTTGTTAGTAGTTATTGTTTTTATTAGGGTTAATGTTAGACTTTGTT
This sequence comes from Cichorium intybus, assembly GCA_023525715.1. Lineage (NCBI taxonomy): Eukaryota > Viridiplantae > Streptophyta > Magnoliopsida > Asterales > Asteraceae > Cichorium > Cichorium intybus. Next base: position 53,568,120 of record CM042010.1, on the reverse strand, counting down.
GAAAATTGATATGCTTAAGTTAGAATATGTTAATATTTTATTTAGTTGGTTAAAAACTGATGTATTAAAAAAGTGTTGATCTTTTTGTGGTCTTTATCTCGTTAACAGGTTCGGTTCTCCTCTAACCGATCTTTTTTTTTTTAACTGGTTCGTTTGTTACCTTGCAGCTTCTAAAGCTTCAAAGCTCAAATATGCACCTCTTAACGGAAACACATATATTTTCAGCTGAAAAGGAAAACAAGAAGTCCGGAAAAGCAACTATGGAGAACCTCCCAAGCGAAATTCTATCAGACATATTCATCCGGTTGTTGGCCAAACAACTTGCTCAAATGAGGAGCGTCTGTAAATCTTGGAATGCTCTCTTATCTGAATCCTCCTTTATAAAATCCCACCTCCATCATTCTATCCATAACAACGATGAGATTTTGTTGGTCTTCCAACAGACATTTTGTCGTGACTATACTTCAACCGCAGCATGGCCCTCTCGTTCTCCTGATCCAGAACACATAAATATAATCAAATTCCCGGGTAATCCCCCATCCACATATATATCAATGGCAGTGTCATTGGATGCGTGAATGGATTAAATGTGATGTCAACGGTTGAAGGTGGTAAATGTGAGGTGTGGGTGATGGATGAGTATGGGGTGGCTGAATCATCGGCCAAACATCATGTTTTACAGTTTGGTGTCGATATATTTCCGTTTGGATTCACATTACGCAACGAGTTTCTTTTTATATATTTTGATAATTATCATGATCTTGCATTGCAAAATTTGGTTAAATTCAAGACTAAAATCTTTAGGCGTATATCGGGACAATCTTATGACATTAAAGTTGGTGTGTATGTGGACAGTGTTGTTTGGGTTGCGCCTGTTAAAGCTTGAGACGGGCTGCTGCAGCATCTCTTGATTTAAATTGTGAATAGGCATCAACAGTCAAAAGGGCTACAAAAGGCAACACATCAGACCCACTTCTTCTATCTTTTGTTATTACTACTATGTGCATAATGCTATGTTTACTAATTAGTTTTCTAGTCATTCTATCGACATTCTTTCTTGTCAACATGATGATTTGTTTGACATTCCGGTTCAATCTGCTTTTCAGCTGCTATTATGTAAGCAGACAAGATTATAACGTTTGGACGTGTTGGTTTAAAATTTAAGTTATGGTAGAGATGATTATGGTTTGTTTATATTTCTCTTACCCATATGCATTGAATAACTCTCGAACCTCATTGCTATTCGAGGAATCTGTTTTCTTTTCCTACACCTAATTGTCTTAGGCTACTAATTTACTATGTTTAACCAGTGTACATGCCTCTAAGTGTACATGCCTCTAAAAGTTCATGGAAAATGGTGGGCATGAGGCTAAGTACGAGTAGCTTGTCAAGGCTAATATAATAAATTCTCCATTAAAAACAAGTAAGGATTTTTTTATACAGAGTAATTTACAAGGCTTTATCCAAAATCACAGTTTCAATCCAAATTTTAAAATCGTGTTAGTGTTGATCTTAAGTTTGTATTTTGTTGAGTATATCATCCTAACACATAAAATTATTTAAAAAATGAACTTGATATTATTTTGAGTAAAGCATAAAGAACGTAATCCATAACGAAATGTAAACTTAACGATGATAACGAGACAATTTCAATTTTAACCTAAGCTTGTGATTTTGAGTAAAATACAAGGAAAAAATTTATATTTTACTCTTTTATATTATAGAGAAAATAAAATAACTTTTTGAAAAAATGAAAAATAAGACACCACCTTAATATCCCAAACATACATGTTCTCACATCCGAATATCTTTACAAAAGTAGAATATAAAAAGCTTCATATCTACGCATCAAAATCATGCAGTTGTCGACGTTCTATGCCAGTGATCTTAGGGACTTTGGTTGCCACGGTACCAACTGCCGTCTTATATTTTTTAAATGCTTATCTGAAGTTTAAGATTAGAGGCAAGCAGTGGCAAGTAACCGAATGAATTTGTCGGAAATGAAATCAATTAGTTAGTCCTGGTTACATCGGTTCTTAATATTTTGGAACCCCTCCTACAAATATTGGAATTGGTTACGATTATGGGTACCTTTATTTAATATTTATTACAAAATGAAGATTAACTATTATAGACTATAAAAATAAATAAACAAGAATTGTTATGTATATGTGCTTGACAATTGACTGCCACTTTTTGATTTTGATCAATGAATAATAATATACGAGTAAACAATTTTCAAATTGTTGAAACTAATTAATTACCGAAATAGCGATGCTAATTATTTAGTTGGAAACAACATAAAGTCTTATAATAGAATTGCAAGTAAGCTAGAGAGTCCATAATAAGTTTGCAATATCATTTGTTATATATAGTGATGCGATGGACTTTGTTGATTGAGTATAAAAAAATAATTGACCGGAAATGTTTTGTATATATGGTAGAGAGTTGAAACTAACACACACACATATTAACTGTGAGACCCGTGTATTACATGAGATAATATAAATAAACGGTTAATTAACAAAATCTAAACACTACTTTTTAAAAAACAAATTTCATAAGAGTGAATCAACTTACCCTTTATCTCTTCCATATCCCAGAGTTTACTATGCAAACGGAAGCTCCAACAGCTACCCAAAAAAAAACTTAAATCAAAAGCTATAGATTCAAATTAAGGTTTTTGTGTTTAATGTTTGATAGTGTCTCCGATGGATACGATAAGACACTTGGTTGAAGCAACTTCTTCACATTTTTCCATTTGGTTTGATGAAGAAAGTGGATAACTGTAAGAACCATTTGATAGACAACTTAGATGTGGAGGAAAACAACACTGTGTTGACTTGTATGGACTCGTTTCTTGAAGAAGAGTTTTATTCAATCTCTGTTAGAATCCATTGTAGTTGAAATGAGTGTTGCAAGTGTAGTTTTTTTTTGGGTAAAGAGGGCGGCACCTCTGGCAAATTTTATTAATAAAAAGAATAAATACAATATAAGGCTGGGGACTCCCCACCAAAAAACAAAAAATCCATCGGGACAGGCCCCAACGGACAACAAGCTAAACTAGGAACCAACACAAGAGAAGGAACCATAAGCAAACTAGAACATAAAGGAGAGCAACCTGCAAAACAAACAAACCATACAAGCCAAAACAAGCAGAGAAAAAAGAAAGAGCAGATGAAGAAAATTAAGGGAGGGTCCAAATAGTTTTAGCCAAATTAACATTAGTGCAAGTTTTCAAAGAGAGACTCAGCAGTCTACAGCGGATATCATCCTTAACAATATTCACTACAGCATGATGAGATCTTTTTGTTTTTTTAAAAATGCGTAAATTTCTTTCCCTCCAGATATGGCAGACCGCTCCAGCAAAAACAAGTCTTCTAATGATGGACCAAATGGTCTTGTTCTTATTAATGGGGTTAAGTTGACTAATGATATCAGACCAGCTATTAGTGGAGAAAGAGAGATTCATGACATGATGGAGGTCATGCCAAACCAAAGAAGTGAAAGAGCATTCAAAGAAGAGATGGGAAAGAGAATCCGGACAGTCCCCGCAGAACGCACAAATGAGATTGGAATTAGTGTCCCAAATTTTGATGTTATCATGAGTCTTAAGACGATCTTTAAGGGCAACCCAAAGAATGAAAGCATGTCTGGGGATGTTCTGGGAGAACCAAACAAGATGAAACCAAAAGACCGGTTGGTGATAGGGGCGAATAGACTGCCACACAGATCGAACAGAGAAAGGAGATAGTTGACCGTCTCTAGATCTCCAAAGGAGTTTATCAGGGACGGACGTGGAAATAGTAGGAGGGTTATGAGAAAGAAGAGCACCATGGGAATCACTCCAACAATGAGGCCGAACCCAAGATCCGTTAAGAACCAGGTCAGCAACCTTAGTATCAGGAGTGAAACCCGCATAATGGATGTTACGGGCAGACAAGAATTTAGAAAGAGGGCCCGCAGGGTGCCAGTTGTCGAACCAAGCAGAAGTAGAGCATCCATCACCTATCTGGGAAACTATATACTCCCTTATCTTATCCCGCATATCCAGGATGTTACGCCAGGCAAATCCAGAACCATATTTTTTGGGGGCATCCCAAAAGTTACGACCACATAAACGGTAAGAGTGGATCCACTTAACCCATAGGGACTCTTTCTTGGAAAGGAGTCTCCATACATGGGAAGCCATAAGGGCAACATTCCAGATAGCAAGGTTACGTATGCCAAGACCACCATGTTCCTTAGGAAGGCATACAGTTTTCCAGGAGACTTTAGCTTTACCACACTTCAACTCACCATGGCACCAGAGGAAACCTCTCATGAGCTTCTCAATATCGTGAGAGATAGATTTAGGAAGAATAAAAACAGAAGCCCAATAGATTTGAGTAGAAGAAAGGACAGAGAGGATCAGCTGGAGACGACCAGCAAAAGAAAGAGACTTGTTTTTCCAGTCATTAATCCTGCATTTGACTTTATCAACAAGGCCTTTACAGTCTTTGTGGGCAAGACGCGTGGTGATGAGAGGAACGCCAAGGTATCGGACAGGAAAAGAGCCCTCAGGAAACTTAACAATAAGGTCAATGGCAGCCCTGGTCCTCTCACCAACATTACAGTAGAAAGCTTCACTCTTCGCAGTATTGGGATGGAGGCCAGAAACCCCAGAGAATTCGTCAAGAGAATCACAGATGAGTTTAACCGAAGAGCTATCACCATGGCAAAAGATAAGGAGATCATCGGCAAAGCAGAGATGGGTGATATTTTGATCGTCACATTGTCTGTGGAATTTAAAAGAATCAGAGTCATGGATGTTTCTCTTTATCATAAGGTTAAGCACTTCCATGACAAGAGTGAAGAGATAAGGAGATAGGGGGTCACCCTGCCGAAGGCCCCTTTTACCGTCGAAATAACCGTGAGTATTCCCATTGATACTCACAGAGTAAGCAACCGTGGAAACACATGTCATGATCCAGTCAATCATACGATCGGGAAATCCAAACCCAAACAAGATGGTCCGCAGAAATGTCCAGTCAACCGTGTCGTAGGCTTTTTGAATATCAACCTTAAAAGCACACCTAGGAGGACCACGATGACGATGATAATCACGCATGAGCTCGTGGACAAGAAGGACGTTGTCGGTGATCAAACGACCAGGGATGAAAGCAGACTGATTTTCATCAACCAGAGAAGAAAGATGGTTTTTGATACGATCCGCAATAAGCTTGCTGATACATTTGTAAACAACGTTACAACAAGCTATAGGGCGGAAATCAGTGACTTTGGAAGGGGAATCAACTTTAGGTATGAGCGCAAGGATGGTGCTGTTGAAGGACTTAAGAAGTTTGCCAGAATAGAAGAATTCCTTAACAGCCATACAGAAATCAGGACCCACAATATCCCAAGCAGACTTGAAGAACTTAGCAGAGAAACCGTCAGAACCAGGAGCTTTATCATCACCCATCTGGAACAGGACACACTTAACCTCCGCGTCAGTAACAGGAGTAAGCATGGCGGCAGACTGGAGGGGGGAGAGCTTATTAGAGAAGAGGGAAGAAGGATCACGAATAGCAGTGGAAGGCTGGGCAGCACCCAAGAAGGCTCGAAAGTGAGAAACAAACAGATTAGGAAGATCATTCCCCGAGATCCAGTTCCCTTGAGCATCCTGGATAGAATTAATACGATTGCGAGATTTACGGCTTTTAACCGCTTTGTGGAAAAAAGCTGAATTTTTATCACCTTCACGCAACCAGTTAACCTTAGCCTTTTGTTTCAGGAACCTCTCTTCATCCAGGCTAGCCTCGTTATAAGCGAGGAGATACCTGCATTGTTCTTCACGAAGGTCCTTATTGAAAGGATCCCGATCCAAAGCAATCTGAACTCTATCAAGCTCATTACGAAGAGAGATAACCTTAGAAAAGAGGTTTCCCTGGTTGCGAAGCATCTTACGAATAGGCACTTTCAGATTTTTAAGGTTTTTGAAAACCTTATACATCCGATAACCATTGATATTGGGGTTCCAAGAGGAGGCAACAATCTGCTTGAAATCTTTCTTATAAGTCAGGAAATTAGGGAACTTGAAGGGCTTAGGTTGGAAAGGGGCACGATGGGGGAGAGAAAGCACAGCAGGAGTATGATCGGACGAACGGTAAGGAAGAAAATTGACAGTAGAAGAGGGGAAAGAAGCAACGAAGTGAGTATTTCCCATGACACGATCGATCTTCTTGAGGATGCCACCCGAACCATTAGGAGACTTGGTCCATGTGTAGAAGAGACCTTTATAGTTAAGATCCTCCATTTCCATCATATTGACACAGTCCCTGAAGTCCTCCATTGCACGAGAAATCCCAGACGACCCGGAGGTGCTATCTTTGATATCAAGAGCAACATTGAAATCACCCAAAAGAATCCAAGGAGAATCTCTAACCACATTCTTATGGATCGCAAAAGAATGCCAGAGAGAACGACGCATCATGTGATCATTATGAGCATAGACGAAGGAGCAGAAAAAGGATTTATTAGAATCACGAATATTAACTTTGAAATGCATAACCTGATCATTTAAGTCGATAAGCATCATATCAATGGCCATTGGATCCCAGGCAACAACGATTCTAGTCCCTCTAGGGGAGAAGAGACCGTTACACGACCACGACCAAGAGCCAAAAGTACGACTACAGATAAGAGGGAGGTTAGGGAAGGAAGCACGAGTCTCAAGAGAAGCACAAATATGAAGATTTTGATCGCGGATAAGATCTCGCAAGGCTTTCTGATGAGAAGGCTTACAGAGACCGCGAGTATTCCATGCAGCGATGTGCGTCATATGGAAACTTGGAGGGTGGTGGAGTCCATCTGCTCGGACACCGGAGCTATCATAGGGTGATCATTAAAGGATCCAGACTCATTAACAATGAACTGGGCAGTGTCACCATTATCAGAATCAACCTCAATACTATCCTCTACGATAATGTCATCATTATCAGGATCAAAATCATCAATATTAGAATGGGGAGGCGCACCAGGATGGGGCAGGGGGGCAGAAGTAGAGGGGATATCCGTGACATCAGAGGAACAAGCCTCTAGAATGGAGAAAGCGTTGAATAAAGGGGTGGAGGATTCAGATTGTTTTATGGGCTGGGAGGGAGAAATATGAATGATAGGGCTAGGGAATCCAACAGTAACGGGCTTATCCTTCATTGGGGGATTAGGAGGATTCGTGGATAAAGGGGGGCTATTATTAATATGACCCGGAACTTTCTCAGACCGTATCTTATTTCTACTAGTTTTTAAAAAGTTTTTATTTTTAGAAAGAAAATTATCTTGGGTAATGTTTTTGTTTTTTCCATTAGTATTGCTTTTAGAAGATTCATTATATTTATTGTCTTTAGTGAAAACATTTTTTGAAGAATTTTTCTTATTTGAAACCATAGTAAATTCCTCAATATTATCTATAATAGAAGTAGCATTAATGGTATTAGTATCCATATGATTAGCATTAGAAGGAGCATTAGTTTTAGTAATAACATGCATACAAACATGTGTTTCGTGACCAAAAACCTTACAATGAGAGCACATAGGTGGTTTCCATTCATACTCAACTCTAAGCGTATGGGAAGAAAAGTCAAGTGTTTCAGGATCTGGGATACGGATGTTAATTTTGTCCACCCATGAGGGACGAGTTGGGACCTCTAAAAGTACACGAGCATAGACCGCCTTACCCGCAGCATAAGTACACATGTTAGCAGTATAAGAGTCCATAGCAAGAGGCTTACCAATTTTAGAAGCAATATGACTTAAGCCTTCCTCACTCCAGGTCTCATAAGGGATGTCATGTATTTTAATCCATAAAGGAAGCTTGTCATGGTTGTTTCTATGAATGCTAAGTCCGGGTCTCCATTTTTGCATAACAATGGGGGCACTCCTAAATGTCCATGGCCCGTGAGTAATAACATGTTTTAGACCTTGGTCATTGTTGAATTTAAAAAGATAGACACCATTACCATTTAACAGAACATCTTCCAGACCATGTTGAGACCACATCTTAGAGGCTAGATAACGAACATCTGAATAATTCATTTTACATCCAACGAAATAACCACATATGGTTCGAGCATGGGTCTCACATATCCTATTAACCACATTGATCGGGATATCAACTGGCACATCAATATCATTACTCAGATTAGGAATGAAACGAAAATTATTGCTAGAATGTTTTTTAGGACCACTTAAAATGTTTGCTTGAGAGTTAACAAGCATAGGTAATTTACTAGACCAAGCGTTGTAATTTTTGTCATTAACTTCCGTGTTACCCTTAAATTTACTTTGCTTGTTTGAGTTATGTAAATGAACAACCTCGACATCATTAATAAATTTAGAATTTACAGGAATATGGTTATCCGGTTTATGAATAACATTGTTTTTAGAATTAAAAGGCTTATTATTGTTAGCCCAATTGGTTTTATTAAAAGTATTGGGCTTATGGATGTTAGGTCTATTAGAATAATGGGTTTGTTTAGGGTGGCCCAAGATGGAAGAACTAAAAGGGCTGCCTAAGAGAGAAGGGATAGGATCTATAGAAGTAGAAACACTCCTCGGCACTTGAAGATCCGAAATATTAGTATCAACTATCGGCACATGCAAAGAGGGATAGGACAAAACACATGGGGAAGCATATGTGACCTTGTCTCCCAATAAGTTATTGCTATCATGATTGTCTCCCACTATCCCAATAACTTTAGACAAAGGACCAACAATTTTATCATTTAATCCATCATCCACTAGCAAAAAGGAAGAACTAGCATTATTAAATGAAGAATTAGGATTCATACCTTCAGCAAAGGAGCCTATGGATTTGATGACCGTTGTGGACATTTTTGGTGCGTGTACCTCACGATCTGCAGCAGCGTTTCCTTGCCCATCGGAGTTCATCACGGTTGTAGCTTCATGGTCATTATGGAGAGCATGTTGGGTACTTTGTTTTTCATCATTTGAATGATAATGATCTTCATCACCGTATTCATTCATGAGGTTACTAACTTTCAGGCCCGTATCTCCTCCATTTGGCGTTGAATAAAGCTTCATGTATTCATCTCCTTTTGAAGACGTTTCTCCCCCTTCCGCATTGCTGGAAATTCTTTTGGTGCCCGTTGGAGATTGAATAACTTTCGTAAGTTTGATCTTTGGGGAATGCAGATCCGTTAGTGTGCCACCTTCATCTGCCATGTCCGTTGGTTCGTGAACTTCATGAGCTTCTCTTTCTCCATTGAGTGCAGATTCACCATCTTCTCCGTCATCTTCATCTTCTTCAGAGGAATAATCCGTTAGCATTCCATCATTCATTTCAAGACCAACAACTTCATTATCATCTTTAGCAGAAGTTTTTGAAACTGATTTGATTGTGTCATCTCATTGAATCGAGGCAGTCTTCTCCAAAGAATCATATAATTCAGTTGTAGATGCTTCAAACATTCCGTATTGCTTAGAATTTTCGTGATTATTTTGAGAATGTAGATGTGATTCATTTCCAGCAACAAATTCTGTAAAGCGTTTATGGTTTTTAAAAGATTTCTTTTTTTGTATGCCTCTATCAAGTTGTTTGAAGAAACATAGCTGTTTTGTTTTTATGTGTTTCACTCTTTTTTCAATCAATTTCAAAGTATTTTCATGATCTATAATACCTTGTGCAGGAAATAATAGATTATGATTTTCTAAAACATTATCATTTTCAAAACATTGATCAGAACCAGGAATTATGCCTGGTGAAACACCAGCCATAATTAAAATAAAACTACAAAAGACTTAAAGCTTGTAAAAAAACCGTAGAGATTGCTTAGAGAGAGATTGCTTAGTCCATCTTTTTGTAAAACGTCAATTTTACATGGGCATTTTCGTCCATATGTTTGTAAAACGTCAATTAATTGTTGCAAGTGTAGTTGTTTCAAGATTTATTGGTTCCAAGAATATGTGTAATAAAAATAGTTGTTTGCTAATTGATTCAGATTTAAGCTTCCCATTATTGGATCTAATTGAATTTGGTAAGAATACACTGGTCTTACTATGTCTGGTCAAAGAACTCACGACCAGAACTCTTTTATTCATAGAGAGATTAAGAATAGACACACTATGTGCTGAGAGAGAGTTGTTTAATTTATTTTTGAGAAATCACAGTTTTTGTCCCTGGGGTAGAATGGTCCTTTTAAACCCCACTTAATAGAAAAAATTGACGATAACTCCATAAGGGACCAACAGTGTAATAAGTTGTCAACCATAGGACACAAAACTGTGAAAATTTAAAACTTGGACTAAAAGTGAAAAATCATGCAAACCACTGGGGCCGAAACTCATTGTTTATGATAAATTAATTAACTGATTCTAAATTATCCCTTATAATGTTTTTGTTTAGTCATTTTAGTTGTTAATTTTTAAAATTATAAAAATTTATCAAACATTTAAAACTGATTATTAATTAATAGGTCATGCATTTACGTATGAATAATCCAAAAAAAGAAGTTTAATTGCTATACCCTATCTAGTCTTTAACCATAACATTTTAGCCTTGGATTTAATTGATCCAACCAATCAGGGCCGACCCTAAGGAAGTACAATGTCATCTAGGGGGCCTGGAGGAGAATTTACGTTTTATATATTAGTGATGAAAACTCCTTCAGTAATTCATCACTAAAAACAATTTGCAAAGAATTACTGACAAAATATTTATATTGCAAAAAATACATGTTAAATGACTTATCCTTTAATAGTCTCTTTCTAATTCCTTGTAAAATTCATTGCTAATACCTCATTCAATTTTGTTGTTATTCCCTTACAAATTTCGTCGTTAAAAAATTGAATTTAGGACCTATTTTTTACTATTCACACAGGACCTTCTAAATCAACGGACCAACTCTGCAACCGGATACGCTTGATTTTTAATATATTTTATAACCGGACATGCTTGATTTTTAATATATTTTATAACTTTAGTGATATAATCTTATAGTGGTTATATTTATTCCAATATTCATGTTTTTATTTTAGATATAATACTATATAATACGATATGATGTTTTTATCTTGAATCAAAATTTAATTAATATGATATCAATATAATACGATAGCATGGTTCTTTTAAAAATAAACATTTTGTTTATCTTTTGTGCCGATTTCACCTGTAGCCAAAGTTTTATGAATACATGACCATCAGATGTATCACAGGAAACTATTGAACATTTTTTTTCTTATATCACAGGAAAAGTACAATAACCGATTTTCCTATTGAAATACCTTCAGAAATAAATTGACGGCTACTTGCGGTCTCGGCTGTGGCCGCCGATCTCTTTTCGGTCTCAGCAACTGGTCTCACGGAATCTCGTCACCTAGCCACCGCTCTACGCCTGTGATCTCAAGGAGCATTGTTGTCACCGCCGTTCTCTGTATGCCTTCCTCACTGTCTATGTCTCTCTTCTCCTGTCTTTCTCATGTTATTTTGTTAGAGTTTTTTTAAACGGAGCAAGCGAAAATCTTAAAAATTACAAAAGTACCCAGAGGGGTTTACCAGCCAACCATCCCGACTTAGGGTTCTTTCTTATTAATCAATCAACTTAGCAAGTCAAACAAAGGCATCTTTGCAGACATCCCAAATAAAATTTGCAGAATTACCAATGTCACGAAAAAACAACCTAATATTGTCTTTAAAATCCATCATAACTCGTAAAACAATGTCAATCGACGATTAAAGAAGCTAATATTATGAGTGTGGGAAAGCCCTAGAAACTGAATTTATAAAAACCCTCAAATCGGGAATTAAAAAGGATCGATCTGTTAAGAAACCCCAAAAAACAGATAGATGATGTAATTCAAAATAGTAATGACAAACTGAAAGGGTGGGATTAAGAACATCATCACCAATAACCATACAAGAGCCAACATAAGCAGAACCCTCTACAAATTCTATGTTTTTCTAAAGTAGATTTAAGTCTTGACCCAAAAGAAGTCAAGGCTAAAGTAGGGGTTTATTTTTTTTGTTGGTTTGTTGAAAATCTATATATTTATTAAGTTAAATGTGTTAATCTGTTAGTTTTTAATATCTCGTTAACTGGGATGAGTCCTTCGCTAACCAGTCCCATTTTTAAACGGTTTCACCTGTTACCTTGCAGCTCTTCAGCTCTAAAACCCAAATATACTTGCACACTCGGATATGGCTTTACCAAGGCACCCAATGACCATGGAGAATCTCCCAGGTGAAGTTTTATCAGAAATATTGATTCGGTTATTGGCCAAACAGCTTGCTCAAATGAGGTGCATTTGTAAATCTTGGAATGCTCTTTTATCTGATTCATCATTTGTAAAATCCCACCTCCACCGTTCAATCCATAGCAACGATGAGATTCTCTTGTTCTTCCATTGGGAATTTTCTTTTGACTGTAATCCATTGACAGCACGCCTCTCTCATTCTCCCTATCTCGGACTCACTAATTTCATCAAACTTCCGGTTCTTCCCCGGTGTAAAGGCAGTTTTGGCAGGGTCATTGGATCCGTGAATGGCTTAATATGCTTTTCTTACGGGCCATTTAATGATTGTGTTGTTCACATTTGTAACCCTTCTCTTTCCGCCATGTTAACTCTCCCGCCATCTTCTTTTCCCTCTCGTCAATTCCTTTTGGGGTTCGGGTTTGATCCAAAAACTGATGATTACAAAGTTGTTAAGCGAAATGAGGTTTATAGCATGAGAAAGGGTTCCTGGGACTTGATATCTCAAAAGTTTCCGTTGCCCATCAGAATGCTTAGTGGTCAAAACATAGCTTGTACAGATGGCCTTGTTGGTCATCTTCATTGGCTTGGCACTACTGATTCGGAGGGGAAGGAAGAACGGATTGTGGCATTTGATTTGGGTGCAGAGACATTCAGTGAGATACCTCTTCCAAGTTTTATACTACATCACCGTAGATACCGCTACAATGTGTTAGGAGTTCTGGCGAGAAGGCTTTGTGTGATGTCATGTGTTAGAAATGGTGAATTTGAAGTGTGGGTGATGGATGAGTATGGGGTGGCTGATTCATGGGTCAAACATCATGCTTTTTCCCATTTTAGTGGTAAAATATCTCCATATAGATTCACATCACGGAGTGAGTTTCTTTTTCAAGTTAAAGATGATCGTTTTGGTTTGTATGATCCAGTTGCAAACAAGACTAAAACCTTCAAGATCACGGGTAGAATGGGCATGAGTAAAGTTGTGGAGTATGTTTATAGTCTTGTTTGGGTAGTACCTGCGAAGCTTGACGGGAGATGCTGAAGCATCTCTCGATTTCATTTTGATTTTTAAATGGTGGACGGTCAAAAGGGCTATAAGAAGGCAACACATTAAATCTTCTGTTATTACTACTCTACATGATGCTATGTTTCTTGATTGTTTCCTATCAAGTATTTATTTTACACTCTCTTTTCAACATGTTGTGTTTAACATCTAGACATGTTCCAAGTTATATTGGTAATATTTATGGTTTGTTCCTGTTACTTTTTTCTATAAGCAATGAATAAATGTCTAGACTTGTTGCTATTCAAGAAAGATGTTTCCTTTCCCTTTGTTGTTGGCTCTCAAGTCTAGTAGACTTATTTTCTTTGTGCATGTAATGATCATATCATGGTGGATGACCTTACACACAATGTGACAACTTAGGCCTTGGATAGTACTACCACATCAGCTGATAGTACGCACAAGGTATTTAATCAATTAATCAGGATGTATGATCAATCTAGTTTGGAGTTGATGTTATAAAACAAATTTAGTATGTTTAAAGTCGCGCAACAGAAATCAACTGTTTAAATCTGATTTGTGGAATGATGTGAAGTTTGATCTAAAATGGTTAACACCAGGAATCCTTTAAATTGGCGTGACTTAAATGGTTAAATGGAATAATCAACGATTTTAATGTATGTCAAATGGAATAATTAGAGCTGGTTTATTTGGAGTTTTTTCCCGATACATAGCTAACGCAAATTTTATTTCCCAAACAATGGTATTTTGAGTTTTAAATACCAAAACATGGTAATCCCTACCTTTTCGTATTAATAAAATAGAAAACGATTAATGAACATACTCAATTTACCAAATGAACCTTACTTCCTACTATACCTTCCACCGGCGGTCTCTGCTTCACATTTCTGCCGCCAACCACCACTTGACATCTCCCGTTTCTCCTTCTCTCCCATCTATTTCTGCCGGCTACCGCCAACTGCCATCTCCAATCGAAACCATTCCCATCTTGTTTTCATCTCCATCGATCATGACAACTCTCATCTTAACGGTGACCAAAACAAACAAGATTACCCGCCGGTGAAAAACAAGCTTCTCTCGTTTTGCTTGAAGGGATAATAAACAATTGTTTTCAGAAGATTATGCGTGATCAGTTTTGTCAAGTCCCGTGAATGTTTTCGGTCCATCTCTGTCTACACCTTCCCTTCCAAACCCACCATCGGCCCTCCTCTTGTCTTTCGCTGATGGGTTAACCGGTGGCTTACTAATTTGTAGGTTTATCTGTTAACATACTCCGTTTTCTGTTAATTCAGTTAGGGGTAGTTTAGTCATTTCATTGTAAAGGTTGTTAGTTAGTTAAATTAGTTAGTTATTTTTTCAGCTTTCACTCTTACCGTATATATGTAATTCATTTTCATTCAATGAAGTAGTTGCTTCTTGCTGAAACTGTTCTTGTTCAGTCCGTTTCTTCAAATACAACATGGTATCAGACTAAGGTCTTAGTCTCTCGATCTTTGATTTCTTTTCTTCTGATTCATCAATGGCTACCACAAATGTCAATACTCCTGAATCCGAACCCATACCTGTTTCAAGCCCGTATTACATTGGATCTTCTGATAACCCTAGCTCAATCCTTGTCTCCAATGTATTCAACGCCACTCGCTTCTCCTCATGGAAACGCTCCATGATCATTTCATTGTCTGCTAAAAACAAGCTTGACTTAGTTGATGGCACCATCGCTGCTCCTTCTTACTCCTCCTGGTTTCGTGCCAATTCCTTGGTGATCATCTGGATTTTAAATTCCTTAACCAAAAACCTTGCTGACAGTGTTCTATTTCTCTCAACTGCAAAAGAAAATTGGGATGAACTTCATAATCGGTTCGACCAATCAGATGGAGCGTTGATTTACCAGATCCAACAGCAACTCTACTCCGTCTCACAAGGAGCTGATGATTTTTCTACGTATTTCACCAAATTGACTCGAATGTGGGACGAATTACGAAAAGTTCAGGCTATTCCTCCTTGTTCTTGTGGTTCATCTGCTCAGCTTCATTAATTCCTTGAAGATCAGCGTCTAATTCAACTTTTGATGGGGTTAGACGATTCCTACAAGACAATTTGTGGTCAATTGCTCATGATGAAACCGCTTCCTTCAGTTTCCACTGCCTATTCTCTCATTATTCAAGAGGAACGACAACGAGGTATTTCTACCTCTTCCAATATCAATACTGATGTAATTGCTATGAATGTCAATACTGAAGCTTCCAGTTCATCTAAGAAATCCTTAACATGTAACCACTGCAAAAAGCCTGGTCACACGAAGGCACAATGCTATCGTCTTCACGGATTTCCGACTAATTTCAAAATTACAAAATCCAAACGTGATGATCCTAAACCGTCTGTTTAAAATGTTACTACAGCTTCACCTATTTCCATTTGTAAAGAACAGTATGAACACTTAGTTCAGCTTCTCAATCATTCTAACATTTCCTCTTCAAACACAAACAATCCTCCTTCTGTCACAGCTGATTCAATGAATCGTGAAGGTAAGTTTTCTTTCAAACGGTTTGCAGCAAATGTATACAAATCATCTTCACAATTACATACACATTTCTCATGGATCGTGGATTCAGGAGCCACGGACCAGATGTGCTCCAATAAATCTCTTTTCTTATCTTTTACAAAGATGACTCAACCTCAATCGATTGCTCTACCTGATAGACATGATACTTTCGTTTCATATATTGGTAGTATAAAATTACATGAATCTCTTATTCTTCAGGGAGTTTTATATGTCCCAGCTTTCAAATACAATCTCATTTCTATTTCTAAACTAAGTTCTCAACTTCAAACCTTTGTCATTTTTACTCCTCGTGCTTGTCTTCTATAGGACCCTTCGTCAAAGAATAGACTCGCACTTGGCACATTTGGAACAAGTGTTAATGATCTATATGTTTTTGATCATCGATCAATAAAGAATTCTCTTTTGTTTTGTTTGACAGCTTTTATAGCTTTTTGTAATAGTTCAAATAGCTTCCAATAAAGTGTCTAAATCCATGTTATGGCATAGACGATTTGGACATGTTCGTGTTAACAAATTGCAACAGTTGTCTCTTGTATCTTCTAATGTTCATGATCCTGATGTTAATTCATGTCTCGTTTTTTTTCAAGCCAAGCATCATCGTCTTCCTTTTCCATCAAGTACAACTGTTTCCACTTCTTCTTTTGAACTCATTCATGTAGACGTTTGGGGTCCATACAAACATCTTTTGCATTATGGTAGTCGTTTCTTTGTTACTATTGTCGATGATTACACTAAATACACCTGGGTTCATATGCTTTCTCATAAAGGATATGCATTCATAGTTATTAAACAGTTTGTTGCCTTTATATCCACTCAATTTCATAAAACTATTAAAGTGATTCGTATTGACAATGCATATGAACTGGGCTCGAGTAATGAAGGGATAGATTTTTTTAAAAGCCTTGGCATCATTCATCAAAAGTCTACTCCATTTACCCCAAAACAAAATGGTACATTCGAAAGGAAACATCGCCACATCTTAGAAGTTGGAAGAGCTGTGTACTTTCAATCAGGTCTTGGA
Source organism: Cichorium intybus (assembly GCA_023525715.1). Taxonomy (NCBI): domain Eukaryota; kingdom Viridiplantae; phylum Streptophyta; class Magnoliopsida; order Asterales; family Asteraceae; genus Cichorium; species Cichorium intybus. The sequence goes on along the minus strand of CM042010.1, from coordinate 53,551,266 downwards.
ACCATGTACCGGAACGAATGTGTAAAAACTGCGGTATACCTAATCAATCGCACTCCTTCTGACCAACTTCAACACAAGACTCCATTTGAAATCTTATATCAAAATCCTCCTGATCTATCTTCCTTACGTACATTTGGCTGCTTGTGTTTCATTACTTCATCTTCCATAGGATGTGATAAATTTATGCCTCGAGCTCATCCTTGTATTCTTGTAGGGTATCCTATTGGTCAAAAAGCTTACCGTGCTCTAAACCTTGTTACTAAAACTTTTCAAATTGCTCGAGATGTCAAATTTTTTGAAGACATTTTTCCCTTACATTCTTTTTCGTCCAATTCTTCTCTCTTATCAAGTTCATATGTTCCAGTCAACTCTAATGATTGATCAGTTGATTCCCTTTCACCATTTGTTCCAGTACCACCCACTTCAATTTCTTCCAATCGCCAATCTTGTACACGCAATCCTCCTTCTTATCTAAATGATTACGTGTGTAATACTGCTTCCACTTCTGATCATATATGTTGTCATACCATAACTAATTTATGTCTTGATCTTTCTCATCATGATCATCATGAATCTTCCTCTCAAAGTTTTGCCTTTCATGTTACAACCCAATTAATTGAACCAGCTTTTTACCATGAAGCCAAAGGTAATACTTTATGGGAAGAAGCGATGCTGCATGAACTAGATGCGTTAAATGCTAATTACACGTGGGACATTGTAAAATTGCCTAAAGGAAAGAAGCCAATATCATGTCGATGGGTATACAAACTGAAGTATAAAGCTAATAGAACAATTGATCGGTACAAGGCTCGATTAGTAGCCAAGGGATTTACACAAAAAGAGGGGATCGATTATCATGATACCTTTTCTCCTGTTTTCAAGTTTAACACGATTCAATGTCTTGTTTCTTTAGCAGTCAAACGTGGTTGCCAGATTCAACAACTGGACGTCAACAACGCATTTCTTCATGGAGATTTGTATGAAGAAGTTTATATGCGTTTACCTCCAGGTTATTCTGTTTAATATTCTTCACCAAATCTTGTATGTCGCTTACACAAATCCTTATACGACTTAAAACAAGAATCTAGACAGTGGTATACTAAACTGTCTCAATCGTTACAAGATTTGGGCTATGTTGCTTCTTTAAACGATTACTCATTATTTTTCAAAACGTTTGATAATTCTATTGTCATAGTTGCAGTCTATGTTGATGACATACTTGTCACCGGTGATAACACTCATCAAGTTTAAATTTTAAAGGAGTTCCTTCATAATCGTTTTCGTATAAAGGATTTGGGCATTATTCATTATTTTCTTGGCCTTCAATTTGATCACACTGATTATGGTTTGATTGTTCTTCAACAACGTTTTGCCACTGAATTACTGGACTTATATTTTATGGCTTATTCCAAATCTGTGTATGCTCCTTTACCCTCTAAGCTTAAATTGTTACCTTTAATGGACAATCCTTTACCAGATCCTTCTACTTATCGTCAACTCATTGGAAAGTTGAACTTTCTAGTTCATACCCGGCTAGATCTCGCTTTGACTGTTCAGTTTTTGAGCCAATTTAATAAAACTCCATGCCAAGCTCACTTAGAGACAACATTGCATGTTTTACAATACATCAAAGGAACTCTTTCTTATAGATTGTTCTTCAATAAAAATCCAACCTTTGGTGTTGAAGCCTTTTGTGATTCTGACTGGGCAGCTTGTCTAGTCATTAGAAGGTCTGTGAGTGGATTTTTCATCCTATTCGGTGGCACTCCTATCTCTTGGAAGTCAAAGAAACAGGTTACGATTTCTTTGTCATCGACAGAAGCGGAATACCGCTCTTTGCGTAGGGTTTGTGCTGAGTTAGCATGGCTTTCACGATTACTACATGTGACAACCAAAAAGTTTTACGCGCTTAAGATATAAACTGTCACTTAATCGTATTATAGAAGGGCAAAATGGTCCAAGAATGTAAAAATATGGAAACTTATGTTTTAAGACCATTTATTAAGTCATAAGTAAGTGTTACTTCGGTTAGAAATTTGGTCTTAGTGACCCAAGAGCAAAAAGGGAAATAAGGGACCAAAAGTGAAAACTTTATTATGCAATCTTTAAAAATTATTATCTCAAATCTAAAAGGAATTTAGGAAAAGTCATCAAGATGACTTTTGTAATATTTGAGATAACAAAAATATTGGAAAAAGAATCGGGTCATTTGGAGTTGTAACGAAGGAGAAGATGAAATAAAAATGGCCCAAAGTGACAAAAATGACCAAAGGGTCATTTTCAAGGGTTGATATCGGAAAATCAATTAACATTCCAACTTAAGTCAGTAAGGGAAAGTTGTAAAGCTTATTCCCACATTTCTAAAGCTATAAAGTTTGTAAAATTTGGATCTCACATGTGAAACTTATGCCTAAGTGAAAATCGGGAAAAATCTAGGCATAAATGTTTGAATTTTTGCTAAGGAATTTCTAAGGGGTAGTTTCGTAAATTATCATATCTGATCCCATTAAAGTCTGAACACGGTTTTGAGAATCCCATGTGCTCTTTTCTCCCTGAATACGCCTCCTTCTCTATCGGTTAACACAAAAACACGCATACACATTCAAAATCTGAGATCGAAAGAAAAAGGAGGAAAGAAGAGAAGAAATCGGGAAGGCTGGAGGGAGAAACACGACACACACTTGTGTGTGTAATCCCGATCGGGAGAAAGAGAGGAAATCAGTGGATCTAGCAGCGACCATGTTGCTGTTCGTGCTTCATCTCGCCAGAAACATGCTGACGGCAGAAGAACCCCCGTAGCCGGCGGCGACAGCAGCCTAGGGCGACGTCTGGTGATGGGGGAAGTGAATGCAAGCTGCAACAGCAGCGAAAACCTAAATAGTCGACATCTGAGGTGCTATGACGGCGATGTGCGGTGGCGGAGCTGCTGTCCGACGACAATTAGGAACTCCGGCGTTGGAGATGGGTCTAGATGCCTTCCCTTTGATCGGATCTTTGCATTATGGGCAGAAATTAGAGGTAAGAACTTAGATTTAAGTTGTTCTTATCCATTGGAAGGTCAAAATGTTAATGCATGTCATATCTGGAATTCGTTTTTCTGATTTATCTCGCTCCAAGACTTCAAGAGCACATGTAGTTGTAAAGTTTTATTTGTTTGGCTTGATGGTTGAATGCATGCTTGATAATGGTCCTAAGAATCAAGAACACAATAAGTGGTTTATGTTTAGGTTAACTTGGAATTTGTCAAATGCATGTTAAGGGTTTATTGGAAAGTCTTAAGAACATTCGGTAATATTGAAGTTGGAATTTGTGTTCTAGTGCATGGAACACAATGAATCCAAGAGTAGCTATGAATTGTAACAATGTGTTGTTTCACATGGTATTTTTGGATCCATGGTTGTAAAGTGTTTGAAAGTATCAAGAACACTTGATGTCAAGCTAGAGTGTTTAAAAGTATATGTTGTTGGTAATTTGAGAATTTGACATCTTTGGCTTCATATTAGTCAACTTGGTAAATTTACGTTGATATAACATATAAAAGAATTATAAATTGATGGAAATAAGTTTAGTTATAACTGATATGTACATATTGGTGAAACGATAATATGTTGGATTCCTTTGGTAAAAATGGCATAAATGGGTGGAATTGGTAATTCTGCCGTTTACGAAGGTAAAAGGAATAGAAATAACATGTAAATGTTAATTGGGAACATATTACATATAATTGAAGGAAAATATCAAGGTTTTTCCGGTTTCTATTTTTAGAAACTTTATTCGTTGAAATTTGCAAAAATGAGATAAATGAGTAAAGTGGAAAATGTTTTGACATCTAGCCACAATAGTGAGCTTATAAAGAGGTAAAAGTTTGAATGTTGTTAAAATTGTTGGATTAGGTGTCTAAGCTATGACTAATAATTTGTATTTACCTAATTAATAGTAGCAAAGTCTATTTGAGTTGCCCTCATAGCTGGAGGTTTGGTAGAAAGTTCGGTAGAGAGAAAGGCTGATTTATTATGTGATTAATAAATCAACAGGAATTAAATATATGGTTTGTTAATATATTAAAGTGATAATGTATTAATTAGAAACTATATTAATTAATTAGAAATTAATCTGGAATTAATTGGATTTAATTTGGTGATTAATTTAATTAATTAAAGGTGCAGGGACTGAAACTCTAATTATTCAATAGTTGAGTAAGTGACAGTTATAGTAAACCAAGTGACCACGAAATTTTGTATGAGATAATACATAATTTCGATGATAATAAGTTAGGATAAATAGATTTGAATTGTAAGATAAAGGCTTATCTTATTTGAATTCAAAAAGGTTTATCTCTAAAGGCTTATATGGTTATCGGTTGAAACCTATAAATAGGGAGCCCCATGCACACCATTTGGCACGACTTTTGACTCTATTTTCTCTCTAAATTTCGTGACCTACCTCCCTAGCTTGGGTGTGATCTCATTTGAGGCAGGACACTTGTGCTGCTTAGCTTGCAAGAAACAACTAAAGGTTAGTTTTTCTGATTTATTCTATTTAGTTAATTTTTGTTTGGCCTTTAGGAATTAGTTACATGTTCAAAGTAAGAAAACATAGATCCAATCTAGGTTGCATGTGAACTTAGGCTTTTAGTTCATAGATTTGCATAAAACCCTTTAGTGGTATAAGAGCTTTTTGGTTGTTTTCTTGTTGAACTGTTTTAATTGTTTTCCTAAAAATTAGGGTTTATAGCTTCTAAACCCTAATGGGTCTGAAATCGATTTAGGGTTAGGGTTTTGAAAACCCTAGCCCCTCCCCTCCTTGTTTGGCGATTTTAACAATATGTTTTAGAAGGCTTTCTATTTTTGGTAACTTTAATTATTTAAATGGATAACCTTAAACCTATTATTTGTTAATTTCAAAAATTAGGGGGTTTTAAGATAGGTTTAATTAAAAGATAATTAAGGAATTAATTTAATTTAAATTTAATAGCCTTAAATTTCGAAAAATTAAAAGATAAATCCTAAAATATTTTAAAAGGTTTAAAATATCAAAATTTAATTAATTTAATTAATTGGTTAATTAAAGGATAATTAAATCGTTTTTAAAAGGTTTAATTTAATTTTAAATTTAATAGTTTAAATTCCAATAAATTAAAAGATAAACCAAAAACATTTTAAAAGGTTTAAAATTCATCTTATATATATTATAATTAAATGTTAATATTATATGTATAAGATTTAAATGGTTATTCAAATCAATAGTAGGCCTCATTCACAAAGCTGATCTATAAAGTGGGTATAAGGAGACTGCATATAAAATGGCAGTCTAATAGGTGTCCACTCTCACCCACCGCTCGCCTGATCAGTGGAGGGTCGTTAGCCGAATGGGTTTGATAGGACCAACTTAATCTCATTAAAAGTATAATGATATTATTCAAAGTACTGGAACAGCTTAATAAAACCCAAACCTAGTTACTTTAGGAAAAATGTGAATTGATGCTAATCCATGAAATTGCACATTGCACTTTATGAAACATTGGTGGAGCGTTTGTGGTTTACCGGCACGCCAATAGGGGTTCATAAAGAGTTGCAATGGGTTTCCCGGGTGTTATCATTGTTGATGGAGCGTGTGTGGTTTACCGGCACGTCAATTAGAGATGATAATTAACCCGAGAGTACCAAGCTAATTTGCATGGTTATTCACATCCAGTTTGTGATCCTCGGCATCCCAGTCACAAACAGTGGAGCACATCCGAGATTAAACATGCCATTGAAAAGTTCAATGAATCTCAACAGATCTAGGAATTTCATTAGATGAAATTGATAAGTGTTTATCTACCTTAATGACCACTGTGTTGTGATTATGACATCCCTCTTCACAGCATAGTTGGGGTATTTTGGATCCTAGCCTTGTTAAATAATAAATTGGGTAATTATTTAAAAGGATTAATTAAACTAATAAATTCAAATTTTATATATGTTTGAAAAAAGTGTCATTCTCCTCCTTCCCCTCCTTCACCCATTTCTGAGAGCTTCAGAAAGCACTTGTTAAATATGGTAAGGCTGACTGGCCTTGACTGTGTGATATGGTTTTGAAATTGGAGAATAGTTCTTAGTTTTAGTGGCGAACCATATCCGACTGAGTGTCCGCTCCCAAACATGGCATCACACAGCAGCTTGTGATGAGCATGATTCCTTGACTATTGAGTCCAATGAAGTTCGTTGCCTTATGCTATTGATCATTAACCCCGACTTCCGCAGGGATTTAGAATTTCCGGGGTCAGATAAGTTAGCACAGCTGGTTGAGGAAAGGTTCCGAGAACTGGTTGAATAAAAGGAACGAACTAGGATCTTCAAAGAGCTTGAAGTTGCAAGCTAGAAGGAAGTAGCACCAATTTGCATGTTCCCGAGATTGAGGGATACATAGCCGAACAATATAAAGCTGGTTTCCCTTTGTGATCGGGAGTTAAGCATTAGCTCGACTCGCTGATCTGTTCATCCAAATGAACAGAAAGGGTAACTGGATAAGACAATCGTGGAAATGCATTCAATGTCGACTCTGTATGAGTCGTTCGTGGAGAAGCATAGTTCCATTGATTCAGCTGCTTCAGGATTGAGTCTAGTATTAAGGTGCATCAAGAAATGATCCAGATCATCTGGACCGATTGTTCGATGTTTCAAACTAGGAATCCATAAGGTGGGACACAGTCACAGAAAGATTGGAAAAATGCTCCAAAGCCAAACCGTTTGGCAAACTCAGTAATATCTTAAAACTCAGAATACCTGATCCTCATTTCCTTGAGACAGGATGTGTTTCTCACATTTGCTCTGTATGCACGGACTCTGTAGGATGCGGGATGTTGTCGCACAGGAGCATATTCGGATTGGATCTGGAGCTCGTGCATTTTTTGGAGTTAGGCTAGATATTTGTTCTTGTTATTAGTTTATAGATACATATGACATGGACTCGCATAGTACATTGTTCTGAGGATAATTCTGGTTTAATAAAATATTTTTCTTTTAAAACATGATTGTTTTAATTGTCCTTGAAATGTTGTGTGAATGTGTTGATGACGTAAATGGTAATAACTTGAATGTTGATACATCCAATAGGATTGGATTTATGAATTGTGTTCCTTATGATTGTTAAAGTGAATTTTATGAGAATCACTTCAACCAAAGGTCCAGTTGGACACGACTTTGGAATCATTTGACTTAGAGTCACATGATGAATTGAGTTCTTAATAAAATCAGTTGTTGCAAGAAATGCATCACCCAAAGATCCATTGGATACGATTTTGGAATCAATTGACTTGGAGTCAGGTGATGATTGCATGTCTTGAACAATATTAACAAAGTCATAAATTTACATAGAGATGTAAAAGGCCTTAAGATTTTGAGCAACAGACACATAACTTACTGTGTATTGCTCGAATCTTCGAACAAAACACGATTAGTTATACTTCATGATAATTGCCAAATAGTTTGACAAATATGGCTTCGCTTATCGGAATAAGCGATTGATTGGAACCTTGAAGTGTTCAAGGATTTCAAAGGAAGTATAAGATCAACAGAACCTGAGTGACAACATAGACTGAGAAAATGTTTCACAGGTTATCCTCTTCCAAGAACATTAATGGTTATAATGTGTCTTAGGGAAGACGATGGAGCATTGATCGAAATAGTTTTGATCCTCGATGTATAAGATACATTTCCGATTAGTATTTCAATGAAATAAATATTCAACCAGTCAGACCGCAGAAACCATATTCCGACCATATCTTAGACTAAGTAGGTTATGCCGACACTGTCTGAAATGTAAAGCTGGGATCGTCCCGCTAGTACATAGAAAGTCCAGGGTCATGTAGCATTCGTCTGAATCTCATGACAAGCCTGAAACTGATCAGCGATGCCGTTTGATTGGCCATCCTGGTTATCCTTTGAAAGAAGAGTCCTTTTAGAAAGAGCTCATGTTCTAAGGAAATAGTGGGAGTAAGAATAATCCGAAAGAAGTTCAAGGATTAGCCAAGTGAAAAAACCTTTAGTCACCACTAGGCCTTGACCAGGAATCGGATTCCTGTTAAAACTGACATACCCTCTCTTTGCTTGACCTGTAGTTTTGGTCACCGTCATAAGGAGTTATGATTTGGGTGTCATACCGATTAGTGGTAAAACACTAAAGATGGTACGGATAAGTAATCTGACTACTAGGAAGAATTGGTGAGCCCGGTTGCTGCCAAATAAGAGAACCTTAGCGCGAGACACATTCTATGTGACAATTTGATTCATTTTACAACTGGTCTAGGAACCAGTGGGAGTAATTGAATCAGCAAAAGAAGGGAACATAGAAATGTACTTACAGAACATCTGGTTGAATGAGTCATCACCTGGGGTCAAGCAATTGATTCCGAGAGAGGCACTCTCAATAGAAGATGAAATCCGAGAGGATTCTGCGTGGTATAGTGTGAGTCGTTAGTGGAGCGTGTGTGGTTTACCAACACACTAATAGGGACTCACATAGAGCATGCCATTACAAAAGGTACATGGCCCCAGGATTCGTCCCATGGGCATCTCGCAAGAAAGGATATTCAGATTCTCAAAGTAGGCCAAAAGGTTTGGATTTTGTGAATAGCCTGGAAGATTTCCTTTAATATGTCGGAAAGGTTTGGATTTCGATTTTGCAAAATGTGCCAAAAGTTCTGGATTTTGTGAATAGTCCGAAAAAGTCATATAACTGTATCAAAGCCAGTGGGAGTATCGTTGTTATCTGCTATCACATGTATGTGGGTTACATACTGGTTCTAGGAAACGTCTCTTATCATTACAAAGTGTAATGACTTGGTGTTAAGAAACGGTTCGCTATAAAAGACTTTAAGAGATACAACATACTTAGGAAGTCGTGAACATCTATTATATAGATTGAAATTCTGCCAATATGATATTGATAAGATTCAAGATACATAAACCCAGGAAAAGAGTTTCCCATCATTGCAAAGCGTGATGAGTTGGCATAAAAGAAATAAAGAAGGTGCAACATACTCACATAGTTCACAGACATCTATCGGATAGATGAAATTGATAGTATAGACTTAGCCATTGAGAATATGGTATTGATGAGGTTCAAGATGCATTAAAAAGAGTCTCCGAAAGGAAATGGTTTCCGGAAGTCATGACTTAAGGATTATTAGTAATCTTTGGATTCCGAAAGGGTTTGGGATGAGATTACATCAGGTTCCACGAGATTCCTGGACCGATCAGAAGTGTTATGAACATATCCTGATGACTTGATGCTTAGAGCATAGTAAGTTGAATTCAGGATATGCCTGGCAGAGAATACTAAATGGATTTTGAACACGCGTGAGAAATCATTGGGTAATGATTAGGGTGAATGTTTTGAAAGGAGTTTCAAATCAGTAATTGTTTACACCAGGACGTGGTGCTTCATGGTTAAAGAGTTTCGTTGGTTTCTGATGGAGCGCGTGTGGTTCACCGGCACATCATGATGCCTCGAAATAGTCTTAGGGTGCAGTCATGTAGACTAAAGACCCCGAGAACCATGGTTAGTCACAGTTGTACATCACCGGAATGGAGTTGTGAGAGAGAAAGACAGAATGACAAATTGAGATATCATCAGAAGAGTATCCGATTGGATTATCTGCAATAAAGTGTATAAGTGATAGACACTTGGATACATAGAAAGAGTGAAAAGGTCATAGACATAGATATAAGAGGCTTGAATTGAAAGTTTAAAAGAAAATAAGAAACCGATAATAGTTATGATAAATCCGACTTGGTGATTACCTCGTGCAGACTTGGTAATAAGCAGGAGTAGCTGCCAGTCAGATTTTATGTTTCGCTTTTGCATGTTTTTTACTTCCCGAATAATTTGATTATTCGAAAGGTCCACAGTCGCTCATACTTTGGGAAGTAAGTATTGAATCAAGACTGTCATGAATTGGTTTGTAGATTGTCTAAGGAGTTAGACATAGCAATATGATTGCTGCAACGTTCATGAGTACTTAGAAATGGAGATTTGAGTATTGGATAAACCCGCGCTCAATAGATTGCTTCATGGATTACATCACGAGCAATGTTGAGACGATAATATCTTATGGTCTTGAAGTGGAGAGATATGAGTTATAATTTACGAGGCGGTTGTTCATTGATAGTACGAAAACACATTGGTAACTCGATGTTATAAAACGTGTTGTTGTGAGTAATTTGTCTGGTAAAAGATATAAACATATGAGTCGAAGCTTATTCGTCCTTTGACCCTGACGGGAAACAGATATCTGTAGGCCTCTCGATGATTTTGAAGTTGACTAAAGTGCTGGCCAGCCAGGACCGAATTGATATGTTCAATTAGAAGTCTTATGTCATATGCAAAATCGGAAATCGGGAAACAGTGTCTCATACAGAGATTGATCTCAATCCATGTCTCATGTCTGAAAATATCTTGTTGGACGGAGGATCGTCTGATCACTTATCTATGGACAGAACTGACTAGGTCAGAGTTCGGCAGCAGTTTCTAGGAAGCTACAGTTTGCTGATTAATTAGAGGTTAAATTGGTAATTATAGTCATAGACTTATCCAAGTGGGAGACTGTTGGATTAGGTGTCTAAGCTATGACTAATAATTTGTATTTACCTAATTAATAGTAGCAAAGTCCATTTGGGTTGCCCTCATATCTGGAGGTTTGGTAGAAAGTTCGGTAGAGAGAAATGTTGATTTATTATGTGATTAATAAATCAACTGGAATTAAATATATGGTTTGTTAATATATTAAAGTGATAATATATTAATTAGAAACTAAATTAATTAGAAATTAATCTGGAATTAATTGGATTTAATTTGGTGATTAATTTAATTAATTAAAGGTGCAGGGACTGAAACTCTAATTATTCAATAGTTGAGTAAGTGACAGTTATAGTAAACCAAGTGACCACGAAATTTTGTATGAGATAATACATAATTTCGATGATAATAAGTTAGGATAAATAGATTTGAATTGTAAGATAAAGGCTTATCTTATTTGAATTCAAAAAGGTTTATCTCTAAAGGCTTATATGGTTATCGGTTGAAACCTATAAATAGGGAGCCCCATGCACACCATTTGGCACGACTTTTGACTCTATTTTCTCTCTAAATTTCGTGACCTACCTCCCTAGCTTGGGTGTGATCTCATTTGAGGCAGGACACTTGTGCTGCTTAGCTTGCAAGAAACAACTAAAGGTTAGTTTTTCTGATTTATTCTATTTAGTTAATTTTTGTTTGGCCTTTAGGAATTAGTTACATGTTCAAAGTAAGAAAACATAGATCCAATCTAGGTTGCATGTGAACTTAGGCTTTTAGTTCATAGATTTGCATAAAACCCTTCAAAAATAACCATGTAAAAACCGCAAATGCCATTTTTGGTCAAAACAGGACAAACGGGTAAAGTTGTCCAAAATGGTTATGACGCTTTAGGAATCATACTTAACTATTAGTATGGATTAGATAATGACTAGAATTGTCTAAGAATTTGTAGAAAAATGCTTTGTGTTCAGTTACAAAATGAGTTCTAATCTTCTATTAAAATTAATAAAGATTGAAGGACGCTGGGAAGCAACGAAAGGCTAGAGTTACGAGGATTAGTGTAGCTAGACGTACCTAGCTACTAAGGTGAGTACATGTGGCTTTTTCACACTTTGGTGTACATGGCAAATTATGTATGAAGTTTTATGTGACTTTGAAATATGAAATCTATATGAATGTCTATTATCATGTCTTGAAAGTATGATTTTGGCATTTAGCCGATGATATTTATGAAAGAATGTTTTGACATTAGCATATGAAGTTTATGAAAGAATGTTTTGGCTTAAAGCCCACGATATGTATGAAAAAAATGTTTTGGCATTTAGCCCAAGAAAGTTATGAAAAAAAATGTTTTGACATTTAGCCTATGAAAAGTTATGAAAGAATGTTTTGGCATTTAGCCCAAGAAAGTTATGAAAGAATGTTTTGGCGTTTAGCCTATGAAAAGTTATGAAATAATGTTTTTGCATTTAGCCCAAGAAAGTTATGAAAGAATGTTTTGACGTTTAACCCATGAAAGTTTATGAAAGAATGTTTATGTTAAGAATGACTAGTATATGATGCAAACAATGTATTGTAATGCAAAAGTAATGTGAATGAATAGAAAATGTTATGCCTGGGCTATGATGTTCCTACAAGGGGAATACAGAGGAATCTACTGGGGCAGCACCACCCCTTCGCGAAGTAGATGTCCTGAATATGGAAAGATGCTAGAATGGACTGATTGTGTTCTTTCCATTCTATTGCAGACTGGGGTAATCATCAAGAATGATTCAGGCCCGCAGTATAAGCACTAAGCATGTTAAGATACCAGTCATAGCATGTGATAAGATGCTGAGGTGGTTAGATATGTTCGTACAACCTCAGTATAGACTTGGGGTATCACTAAGAGTGATTAAAGCCCTAAGTATAAAAATCAAGTATGCTACGATACCAGTCAGAAGCTAAGGAAATAAAATGAAAGTTTTATGATAGCAATAACATTACTTGATTTTGTTATGAAATACTTTAAAAGCAAAAGTTCGTTATATGCTCAAATATAAAGATTTTGACAACGAGCGTCGTATATGATATGATTATAAATGTTTTGAAAATGAATCAGTTATGGTTACAAATGTTTTGAGTCTAAAACCGATGTAGCTCACAAGACATTTTTGTCTTACGTATTTTATTTTATGACATGTATCCCAGGTCATAGACACGAGGGATAGAAGCAAGTATATGACCCGATGAGATTGAGACTTTAGACAGAGCGAATTCTGCATGATGTGACGGTTTGTATCCTAACTTGCTTTTTATGGTCTTGTTTGATATGAAGTTGTAACCCCCGAAGTGATTTAAATATTTTAAGACTTAAATGTTTTGTTGGGACCTAAATTTTAAGCCATGACTTTATGTCATGAGAAAAGTTTTTTTTAAAAGTTGACATTTTGACACATAATGTTTTTTATAAAGTTTTTCACCATTTAAGGTGTATGAAAAATGGGGCGTTACACTACATGAGCTTCAAGTCCCTAATATAACTCCTATTCCTTTGAAATGTGACAATATGGCGGCCATCTACATTGCTAGTAATCCAGTGTTTCACGAACGCACTAAGCATATAGAGATAGACTGCCATTTCATTCGAGAAAAGTTGCAGGAAGGCTTGATCTCGATTTCTAATGTACCCACTGATCGTCAATCTACTGATGTCTTTACAAAGTCATCACAACCTTTTCAACATAAAGAAGCTATTTCCAAGCTGAGTCTCATTCCATTCCCTCTAGCTTGAGGTGGGTGTTAACATACTCTGTTTTCTGTTAATTCAGTTAGGGGTAGTTTAGTCATTTCATTGTAAAGGTTGTTAGTTATTTTTTCAGCTTTCACTCTTACTGTATATATGTAATTCATTTTCATTCAATGAAGTTAGTTGCTTCTTGCTGAAACTGTTCTTGTTCAGTCCATTTCTTCAAACACAACATTATCACCATCGCAACCGCTCGGAAAGAAAACATGCCTTCGTTGAAGCTGTTCCCCGAGAGTTGGTGCGTATTTTGGTAAAACAAAAATCAAATACAAGTGTTAGTATAGTGCGTTAGCTGGAGATACTTACCGATAAGAGTTGCTAGTTGTTGATCTGTGATCGATGAGATTAAACGGGTGATAAAAGTTTCGATCGGAGATGGAAGGTGATGGCCGCCGGTAGAAAAATATGCGAAGAGCTCGATATGCAGTAGAAAGGGATCGGAAGAAACAACTATGGGTCATTTTGGTAAATTTGTATGGGCCTTAATTCTTTTCTTTTTTTTTAATTAAAAAGGAGGATCTATTTAATATTACCGTACTTTGGGAATTAAATTGGAATCTACAATTGTTTGGGAAATAAAATTTTAACAACTATGTATTGATAAAAAAAACTCGGTTTATCTGTTGTGTGGGTGATGGATACTCTGTGTGGGTGATGGATGAGTATGGTGTAATTCGGTGGTAATATTATAGTTTCTACTTGGATCCACATTACATGATGAGTTTCTTTTGAAGGCTGTAGTAATGATCTAGTTTTGTACCATCTAGTTGCAGTCAAGGTTAAAACAATTAAATATTATATCTAGAATATTTGGCAACTACTTAGCTGATGAAGCATCTCACAAGCATCTCACAGATCGCAAATCTGAAAAGAGGCATAAGTGGGATGATAATTTGTTAAAAGGAATACAAACAATCTAATCACTTATTCTGTCTTTTGTTATATAGAAATCTAATCACTTATTCTAACTTTTGTTATACTAGTGGTGTACCCGCGTAATACGGCGGGGTGCTATGAGGGGGGCGGGGGGAGAGAAATGTTCGACAATTACGAATTTTTTTCATGATTGGTTTCCTTTACATGAGTTTTTTGGTTTTTGGGAAATTCATTTTGTACTCGCACAATGCGGTGAACGTCAGAACTTGAGGGTTGTTGTTTAGGTAAAAAAAGTTCGTTGTTTTATGTTAGAAATAAAACTATCCTACCTACGATTGTTTATGGGTTTGCAAGATTGGATCATTATTCTTATAGATATTAATAACAAAAAAGTTTGCTATTAAAATTTAAAATGTATATAATGTTATTCATGGACACCGACTTTCAATTCTAATCGTAATCCCCATTTTGTGCCTATAAAACAATTCATCTTCAAACAAAGTTATAGTTTTTGGTCGGAGGGTGTTCCAAATTTATCCGGTAGAGCCTGCAAACGAAGTCATATCGATTTATTTAGTTTAACCAACTTGAAAAGACCCTAGGATAACTTACACGTTGTTGTTATTGTCGAAATGCACAAAAATCAATGATATTATATGGACAAATATTTCTATAATTCCTGACATACAAAAAAGTTGAAATCCGATTGAGGCATTAAATATTATCGCAATTCATCAAAAATGAAATACCTCAAATAAGGAGTCCCTTGGCTTTGAAAACATTATTGCTATTGAAATACAGTTGCAAGCGCTTAGGAAAGCTAGCATATAAAATAGTTGCAAGCACTTAGCAAAGTAATGAAAGCCAAAATAAATACTTACCAAAGAACAAGAGTAACCTTGATAAACATCAAAGTTGTTAAGATCAAGAAACCAAATACTTACAAATGAACAAACTAAAAAAAGCTAATATATACCACCTTTATGGCATAAAGTACATTCATATATTTTCATGTACAAAAAAGCCAAACACATAGTCAAATACACATACATACAGACAGAGAATCATGTACATACACCGATTCACATACAGATACCCCCAACAGAAAAAACCAGACACACATAGTCATGCTCACTGAGTGTCACACTCACAATCACATTCATGATACATACATTGTGACATACAAATACACACACAACTACTCGGGAGTCATCATTAGTAGTCTCATGTGGCTTACATGGTCACCAAAGGTTTCATACTTCTAGGTAGATAATGCCGATCATAGTAACCATTCTAAATTTTCAATATCCTTTGTTCTTTTTTGTCAAACAAAAAATTAAGCTGGTAACGCATAATCCGAAAATGTGGAACAAATTGAAATACCTTACTGTAACCCTTTTCGATTAGAAATCTGGAAACACCAAGATGATACAGGAACAAAAGTGTAGGAAAAAAATGCCTAAAGCACGCGTGAAACAGAAAAAGCTCAAAACTGTGTTATACAAGCATGCCTGTGACAATTACATAAAAGAACTTCTAAGTGATTATTTAGGTTAAAAGAATTAAAGAAAAGATGAAAATGGAGTACTTCATTTCATCATGGTACAATACGCATAACGTCTCGAGAACCTGAATCGACAGGGGTGAGATTGTGGCAGCGATGGAGCACTTCACTCCATTTCATCATTTTGTTAAATTGGTGTTTAGGGTTTCTAATAGGAGATTAGCGATGAGAGAGGGTTCTTAGAGAGATGAGGCGACATAAAGTTTTAGAGAGACCACCAGCGGTGGTGAAGTTGGAGATGGTGCGTAGACATAGAGAAATGGTGAAAGGTGCAACGGTGGTGACATATGTTTTTTAGCAGATCAGGAAGAGCAACACCACCGGTTAAGTGTGTTTCCTTGTGAGGTGGAAACAAATGCTGGTACAGAACCGACTCTTCTTCCACTGTAAGTCAATCAGCGTATTTGTAATAAATGAAAGATATTTTCAATAAAATTTAAAAAAACAAACTTACTGTGAACAAGAAGGGAAACATGAAGATAATTTTAGCAAAGGCATCAAACACATTGCCCTGGGGTGAGATCGGACGACGTATGTCGCATTATAGCAACTTTTATAGCATCAATTGAATCAGATCCGGTTACCTGTGAAGCATATATCATGTAATATACTGTTTTTTTCGGGGGTATTTTCGGTAATTCAAACACGAT
Source organism: Cichorium intybus (assembly GCA_023525715.1). Taxonomy (NCBI): domain Eukaryota; kingdom Viridiplantae; phylum Streptophyta; class Magnoliopsida; order Asterales; family Asteraceae; genus Cichorium; species Cichorium intybus. The sequence goes on along the minus strand of CM042010.1, from coordinate 53,534,828 downwards.
AACTCACAGTAATAGGTTCCTAGATATCAAGCATTCCAATATTGTTAACCAACAAGTCACCATATTCTCCAATGCACCATACTGCTACCCTCACAACTGTTTCCTGTTTGAATGAAAAAATATATATCAATCCATGTGTATACAAGGGTAGAAACGTCCATTACTTTTTAAGAGAGAGTTCATGGTACCTGGTCACCTGATGTTTGGATTGCTTTATAGAGTGACCTTAATGTGTATCCATGGAGGTTAGATGCATTTGTTATCACAACAATTAAAGCATGCCTCACAAAGAACCCCAAGCATTTGATCGATGTACCATATTTTCTTTGGGGAAAGCCTAAAAGGGTAGAGATCAATATTAGCATGCATAAGACAATATTGGTTATTACAAAAATACCCTTGGCTTACTTTTCCACAATGGAGCAAATTTTCAGTGTAAAATCTCCCTTGATGTCCTGGTCACTTACTACTGGTCACTTACTACCAGATAAAGGTTACAACATATTACAGATACCCTTCCTCCTTCCCTGTCACTCACAGCCACGCCGCCCAGCCACAACACACTTCCCTACACAACCAAACACCGATACGATCATATGTACACGATTTATAAATAAGTTGAGAGAAGCAGTTAAAATCAAAAGAATATTTATAAATAGGGTTGGCAAAACTGAGAAAAGAAAGACTTTAACACCCCAACCCCTCAATTGGGCTTTTATTCAACAGTATGGCTCTTTAAAACGAAAACGAAGGAATTAGCAATTACTGACATCGGAAGAAGCAGGAAGCGAAAGCATTGTTTTACCTGAGACCTTCTTGGGGTTTGGCTCCAGAAAATCAACGTTTGAGGAGGGTTTCGTAAGAGATGGGTTAGAGATGATAATGTGAAATGGCCAAGATACATGTCAGTAAAGATGGTTGCTTACCTTTTGGTGTTGGCGGTTTTTAAAATCATCACAGACCCAATTTATCTCCAATTCAGGTCTTGTCAATTGCCACTGATACAAACACAAAGACACATTCAAATACACACTAATATAGCTATAGATAAAGACAAATAGCCACAGATACACATAGATCCTCACACAGATACATTATTTCAGATAAAAGTTGAAATATACCTAAATCATATATGATTTCAGGCCGGGGTCAGAGCAAGATCCAGTGAAGATGAAGCCTGAATGCAATAATCACAGTAATATAAATTACATGAAACATATATATATATATATATATATATATATATATATATATATATATATATATATATATATATATATATATATATATATATATATATATATATATATATATATAGTTTCCAATGTAAAATAAGACTTCAAGAATTAGCGTTAGGGTTTAAAGCTGTGAAGAACCCTAAATTCAACAAATAAAATAGCGATGGTACCTGAATCAGAGTAGAATGAAGATGGTGGTGATGCAGCGGTGTGGTGGTAGTAGGCGAGCATGGCGGTGGCGGCGGATGTAAGCAGTCGCCCTTGATTACTTAATGCATCTAGGCGAGGATGTCGGTGGCAAGCGAACCGATAGGGAGGTCGTGGTTGTCATGAGAACGGTGGGGAGGAGAATAAATCAGGGTTTGTAGAATGGAGAGGTACGCTTTTTCAAAAATCAAAATTTCAATTTCAACGAGATTGACGCCTAAAATTGGGGAAAACTGGTAATTCACGACTCGTATTACGTCTTCAAAATTGTAAATGGTTTCAGAACTTGTAACTTATGCTTAATAAACAGGACCTCTTAATTTTAAGAGTTTCTATTTTTAGAAACCATTTTTCATTTTTAAAGTAGTATAGATATGTGTTTGTTCGTGTTGTTTCATTGTGGGTCTCTAACAATATTATTAACAACAAGGTTAAGTACTTATGGAATAGCTAATTCACCACTCTATTTATTTATTATTATTTTTTCATTAAATTGAAACTTTTTTCTATCAATTTTGTAAAAAGACTACATCTACCCCAAAACAACCCCTCCCCCTCTCCACCCCACACACTCCTCTCCAGCCTCTAGTCATTGTCTACTGCGGTGACCCATAACTTTTCCCAAAAAAAAAAAAACTAAAACCCTTTTCTTTTTCTCTTGTTTGCATTCGAGACTAAAACATGAACACAATTTGATCAACTTCCAACCGATCCAGTTTTTGTTGATTTTTGCAAAAAAATAAGAATAAAAAAACCTTTTCTTCCCCCCCCCCCCCTCATCCGTGACTTCTTAAGCTTGTTGACTTCGTCCTATACATTACCTCCGCTTTCCCATCATTCCCGCCAAGCAAAAAATACTTATATTTCCTAGTCAAATTAGTACACTCAAATCTAAGAACACCATCCAACAATGAGCATGATTCACCACCTCTTGCCGATTTCCCACCACCCTTCGGTGTCGTCTCCTCTAGAAACCCCTTAATAAACATAAACTCTAAGTTGGATTCGATTTCATAAAATAATAATACGGACCCCAAAACTTAACCCCACGAACCATCGTCCCATTAAACATCTTATGCTTCAAATCCATAGCCACCAGAACAATCTTGTCACTTAACTCAGCAAACAAAGTGATACGATCCAGCCCACTCAGGAAGTCCAACCAACAGCAGCCCAAGAGCAGAATCGACCCAAAAGAACCATCAGAAGACCCAGTCGGTTCCAAGATTGAAGAATTGGTCAATCAGTGACCACGACTACCATTTCCTTTGAAGTCTGTATGCATTTCTCCATGATACAAGGAACTGACCATGTTCCCTGAATAACTTGCACGTTTCCATATTCACTAGAAATTAGGAATGAAGTATTGTTGCATTGGTATTTGTAGGACTGTAATTTGTCATTAATATTATCCAGAAAATTGCTCCAATCCGGGCTTCTTACTCTTGCTTCTTAGGAGACTACCCATCTCAAATCGGGTATAACATTTGGTGCTTTCATCGACGTTACTATGCCTCCCCGGAAAGACTCCACTTCCGACGACCCACCACCTCCCACCGACATGCAAACCCTCGTCCAGTTAACCACCAACCTCGTCAACCATATTACCGCTCAATCCGCCACCCTGTCCCACCAAACGGAAGCCATTACCAAACTTACAACCTTCCTCACCAAACCGGACAACCCACCTCCCATACCACCACCACCACCACCACCACCACAACCATAGGACAGACCCCGCCCACCTAAGATCTCACTTCCCTTGTTCGACGGAACCAACCCTCTGGACTGGCTTTTCCAAGCCGACAACTACTTCACATATTATGCCATTCCCCACCCGCAACGCCTTACCCTCGCTATGTTCTACTTCACAGGCGACGCCCTTAGTTGGTATAAGAATTTGTCCAACAACCATCTCCTTGGTACCTGGACGGAATTCACTCGAGCCCTTGCAACCCGTTTTGGACCCTCTACCTACGACAATCACCAAGCCACACTTTTTAAACTCCGCCAGTCAACCACCGTCTCTGCTTATCAGTCAGAATTTGAAAAGATTAGCAATTGTGTTGCAGGTCTCTCCTCTGAAGCCCTTCGCAACTGTTTCATCTTCGGCTTGCGATCCGATATCCAATCCGAGATCGCCCTTCACAACCCCACCACACTCCACCAAACTTATGGATTAGCCAAACTCATCGAGGATAAACTCACCACCAACCGACCCCGTTACACACCCTCTCCACGCAACTACAGTCCTAACCCACCTTACATTCCGACACTTCCTAAAACAGCCAACACCCTCCCCGCCCCTCAAAACACCACCGCGGGTCTGCTGCCGCCTCCCAAACACTGTAACCCCCTCCCTTTCACTCGCTTATCCCCCGACGCCTTACAGAAACGAAGAGCCGAAGGTCTTTGATTCCACTGTTCGGAAAATTTTCACTCGGGACACGTTTGCAATCCGCCACAATTCCTTCTTATTGCAGACAACGATGATACCAATTCCTCCGAATCATTTTCCGACGCCACTATTCCCCTCTCCCCCGACCCCAACTTCACCAGCAACACCCCTCCTACCGCACCAGACCTCGACCACTTACAACCTCACTTTTTGTCCCTGTCAGATACTGCTTTCTATGGGTTACAATCTCCTCGGGCCATTCGCATCACCGGTTACATCCATGGCCACCCGGTAACCACCCTCGTGGATTGTGGAAGCACTCACAACATCATCCAACCTCGCATCGCTTCCCTCCTCAAGACTACATCTACTCCAATCACTCCATTCACAGTCATGGTCGGCAACGGCCAATTTATTGAGTGTAACAGCCTCCTTCCCAATGCACCCTTAGAGCTTAATAAAACTACCTTCCACGTGCCCCTCTTTGTGTTACCAGTAAAAGGAGCCGATGTTATTTTAGGTCTTGCATGGCTTCGTTCCCTTGGACCAATCCTGGCAGATTTTTCCATTCCTCAAATCTCATTTAATATTAATGGGGTACCTTGCGTCCTAAAAGGAGAACCACTGGCATCTTCGGCTTCACCCAGCTCCATCCACACATTAATAAAAAAAAACTCTATTGCCTATCTCCATACTCTGATTTACCACCATCAAACACCCAACCATCCCCCACCTAGCTACCAACCTCACCCGGACCCCCATATTGAATTCCTCCTCACAAAATACAAACCTCTGTTCGACCCACCACATCGACTTCCCCCCTCTCGCCAACATGATCATCACATCCCTCTTCTTCCCAACACTCAACCAATCAATGTTAAACCGTACCGCTATCTACATTATCAAAAAGAGATCATGACTTCTCTAATCACCGAAATGCTTGCCAATGGCATTATCCAGCCAAGCCACAACCCATACTCCTCCCCGGTGCTCCTGGTTCAAAAGAAGGATGGCACGTGGCGCTTTTGCGTCGATTACCGGGCCCTCAACGCCGCCACAATTCGCGACCGTTTTCTTATACCCACCGTCGACGAGTTACTCGATGAACTCCATGGTGCCACCGTTTTCTCTAAAATTGATTTGCGCGCAGGTTATCACCAAATCCGGGTTTCACCAGCCGATATTCACAAAACAGCGTTCCGCACCGTAGATGGCCATTACGAATTCAACGTAATGCCATTTGGCCTTACCTACGCCCCTTCTACTTTCCAGGCCGCCATGAACGATCTCTTCCGCTCAGTGTTGCGAAAATTCGTTCTCGTTTTTTTCGACGACATCCTTGTCTACAGCCCCAACCTTACCACCCATTACGACCACCTACAACTCGTTTTTCAAACCCTCCTGGACAACGATTACCACGCCAAGACTTCCAAGTGTCAATTTGCCGCTATGTCTCTTCCATTTCTAGGGCACATTATATCCGCCAAGGGTGTCGATGCCGACCCCGAAAAACTCGCTGCGATACAAGCGTGGCCCATTCCCACCTCGTTTACTACCTTGCGCGCATTCCTGGGCCTTGCGGGATATTACCGTCGGTTTGTCAAAGCCTACGCCCAACTGGCTGCCCCCTTAACAGACCTCCTCAAAAAACCCACCTTTTCCTGGAATGAGAATGCCACCACTGCCTTCACTTCCCTCAAAACGGCGATGACCCAGCTGCTTACCCTGGGCCTTCCTAACTTCTCAGAACCTTTTGACATTACCACCGACGCCTCCGGAGTTGCAATTAGCGCAGTACTATCCCAACATGATAAGCCTATCGCTTTTTTCAGCAAGAAAATGTGCGAAAGAATGCAGGGAAACTCCACCTACATACGCGAATTGTACGCCATCACCGAAGCCATCAAGAAGTGGCGGCAATATCTCTTAGGTCGCAAATTTTGTGTCTATACCGATCACCATAGCCTCAAACATCTTCTCACACAAACAGTCCAAACACCCGACCAACACAAATGGCTCGCGAAGTTGTTGGGATATGATTTCGAACTACACTACAAGCCCGGTAAAGAAAATAAAGTCGCCGATGCCCTTAGCCGCACCGAAACACCACAACTCATGGCACTCGCCGGGCCCACAGCCACTTGGTTAGATGACGTCCATTCTTATTACACCGACCACCCCGAGGGCAAGAGTTTGATAGCAAAATTAGAGCACGATCCGTCTTCACTTCCAAATCATACACTCCATAACGGTTTGGTATATGTCCATCGCCGCTTACTTATTCCTAACATTTCCCATGTTCGTTCTCTACTTTTGCAGGAATTTCACAACTCAACACTAGTAGGCCATGCTGGAATACAAGCTACTATTCGTCGCATCTCATCTTCCTTTTATTGGCCACAACTTAAACAAGACGTCACCACTTTCATTAACCAATGCACCACCTGCCAAGCCACCAAATACCCTACCCACAAGCCTTACGGCCTCCTCCAACCCCTGCCCATACCCGCTAAACCTTGGAACGACCTTACAATGGACTTTATTACCCATCTTCCACCCTCCAATGGCAAAACTGCCATCTGGGTCATTGTTGATCGCCTCACGAAATTCGCTCATTTTCTAGCCCTCCCTACCCACTTCACCGCGACCTCCCTAGCCACAATCTTCCTACGCGACGTCTACCGCCTACACGGGCTACCCAACTCCATTACCACCGATAGAGACCCTGTGTTCTTAAGCCATTTCTGGACCCAGCTGTTCAAACAATTAGGCACCAAACTTCGACATTCGAGTGCCTACCACCCTCAAACGGATGGCCAGTCTGAGGTTGTCAATTGCTGCCTAGAATCGTACCTTCGAGCCTACGTTTATGATGAACCTCGTTCCTGGCATCGTTACTTATACCTTGCAGAAGTCTGGTACAACACTAGTTTCCATTCATCTACCCACATGACTCCATTTAAAGCCATTTACGGACGCGAGGCGACAACATAACACGACTACACACCGGGCTCCAACACTACAGCCTCTATTGATGCCTCTCTCGAGGAGCACCAACGAATCATAGAGCTTCTCAAAACAGCTCTCTCACACGCTCAAGACCGGATGACTAAACAAGCCAACAAGAAACGGATAGACAAACAATTTCAAGTGGGTGATCTAGTTTATCTTCGTCTTCGCAATTACAGACAACATTCCGTAGCAGCAAGAGAAAATCAGACGCTCTCTAAAAGGTTCTTCGGGCCCTACAAAATTCTTGAACGAATCGAGCCGGTCGCCTATCGACTACAGCTACCACCCATGTCCCGTGTCCACCCCGTCTTTCATGTGTCGCTCCTCAAACAAAGCCATAATCAACCAATCTCGACGGAATTCCCCAGTGAATGGCTATCCGATTTAACTGATGACACTCCAGTTCCAGAACGGGTCCTCAAACACCGCCAAGTAGATTCACAAACAACCCTGTTGCTCATCCAGTGGAAAAACCAAGATCCATCCGAAGCAACCTGGGAGGATTCAAGAGAAGTCAAACTCCGGTTCCCAGATTTCATTACCGGCCTTGAGGACAAGTCCGATTTTGAGGACGGGAGTACTGATACGATCCAGCCCACTCAGGAAGTCCAACCAACAGCAGCCCAAGAGCAAAATCGACCCAAAAGAACCATCAGAAGACCCAGTCGGTTCCAAGATTGAAGAATTGGTCAATCAGTGACCACGACTACCATTTCCTTTGAAGTCTGTATGCATTTCTCCATGATACAAGGAACTGACCATGTTCCCTGAATAACTTGCACGTTTCCATATTCACTAGAAATTAGGAATGAAGTATTGTTGCATTGGTATTTGTAGGACTGTAATTTGTCATTAATATTATCCAGAAAATTACTCCAATCCGGGCTTCTTACTCTTGCTTCTTAGGAGACTACCCATCTCAAATCAGGTATAACACAAAGCACATGAAAAAACGGTTTATGACAAGTTGTTCCTTCTAGGCAGACGACCCAGTCATCTTTCTCGTTTCTGAAGCAGCTCCTTAATTCGGGTAGCACCAACTTCTATGTCGCATGTTTGGTAATTAGAGGGATCAGATATATGATCCATGAGAGCTTGCTTATGATGTATGTGATGCAAAACGGTATGAGACCTAGAGTGATAAGCAGCTCCTTAATTCAGGTAGCACGGACTTCCATGTCGCAAGTTTGGTAATTAGAGGGATCGGATACATGATCCATGAGAGCTTGCTTATGATGTATGTGACACAAAACGGTATGAGACCTAGAGTGATAGTGATTATGACCAGATCTTAGACGGTATGGTGATTGAATACATAGAGGCCTTCGGGGGATGGCGGTGGTGGTGGGTTCCCTTGGATTATGAGTTGGATACTGAGCATGTCGTAGGTGTACTAGATGATTCATCTCGTGAGTGGGAGATTGAAGTAGAAGCAGACCATGTGCAATTTTATGGCTCCATAAATATCCTTTCGTATGCCCCATAACCATTATGATGTTTCTAATTTCATCACGATTGAGCACCAAATATGTGATTAGGGATTTAAAATCCTCACTTATGCGAATTTGGAGAGCCAGTACCATGGAGAAGTAAGGAATGAAGGGAAGTCTGTGACTAGAAGGGAGAGGGAAAGGAACAGTAAGATTTTTGTCTTGTGAGATTCCTAAGGTGTAGACACAAAAGCATTTGAACATTTCAAATTCCTTTCTAATTTATTTGAAATCATTGTCATTCCTTGGTTCATTTAGCAACATTTCCAATTCCATTCCAGATCATTATTAAACATAATTAAATAATCATCATTTTCATGCAATGACGTGTAATGCAATGCATGATTTTTAAGTATACAGATTTTGGGGTACCTGCGTCCGCGTCCTTGTTGTCGGAGTCCACCATCGACCTACCAGTTTGGATGAACAAATCAATCCTAATGGCTTTTTATCTTAAGTCGTAGCTTACATTCATTTGACACTGTAATGCCACCACCCCCTCATTGGATGCGGGATGGTGTTTAGACATACTTCCATTCCGATGCAATCACATTCATATGTATGCATGAACATACTGCAAGTACACTTTTCAAATGCATTCATTCTCATACAAAATTGCTATGTGATGATTCATATAAATTCTTATCATTAAGAATTATATAATAAATATAGAAAAACATAGAACTATTTCATAGAATTCTAATTCAAAGACATTTGATTTCATAATAAAATGAATTTGTGATTAACAAGCATTTGCGACATGTACCCAAGTAAAATATTCCTATGTAGCTACCCTAATCTCACTGACTCTCCAATTTTGGGTGTTTTATGACTTAAATGCGTATTTTAGACTAAAAAGGGTTTGATTCCTAGATGTTAGCATCGCTAACATGCTCTGATCCATTTTCTCCACATTTTTTCAGTCAAGTTATTTCAAAAGGGCTAATACTCAAACATAATAGGTAAAACTTATAGCACAACACTTAGAAAGGACTTACACTGTACCTCATCACTCATCACTCTCTCGATCACCCAGTCTAAACGTGAATACTCAAAAGGACTCACTAAAGCTCTAATTTAGCAACTTACTTAGCAAATAATTAATACAACTTACTTGCTTACATGTCTCGGTTAGAAACAGGTCTCACTCACATAAGGATGGTATTATTATATTTACTGTAATTTTGAGTACTTACCTTGTTGTGCTTTTTTACATTTTGTTATATTATACGTGAATCGAATTTTTTTATGTTTTATTTTGAAAAAAAATCCATCGTAAATATTAGATTTTAAAGTATAGTTTGAAAATAATTACTGTGGATATCGGGATAATAAATATGTGAATTATTTATTAATCATGTAGTTGCTTATATAAAATAATAATACATTGAAAAACAAAAAAAAAAAATAAAAAACTTGTAAGCAATATTTATTTAAAAACTTTTCTATTTATGGAAAAAGAATACAAGTTTTATACAAATAAGTATTATGGATTAACCGAATAAAACTAGGCGGTAAATTGGATTTGAAGATTTTTATTCAAAAAATATTAGAAATCTAAATTACACAATTCTTTTACTTATGTAACTATACTTGTAATAAAGTGGTCATCATTTTTTTAATTATGCAACTATATTTAAATAAATACACTATAGAAAATAAATACATTTCCATAATAATGTTTTTAGTAAGAAAAAAATTGAAGATACAATATCCTATTGAAAAAAATATGAAAGAGATGTAGTAAAAAAATTAACGAATTGCATTTTTATGTTTTCATTTAAAAAAAATGACGTCATTATAAGAGAAAGAGTGGCCCGTGCATCTATGGGGAAACCGCTAAAAAGGATTGAACACATTGGAGGATCCGAACGAATTCGGCGCACTGAAATACATATTCGAGAAAGCCTCTCTCTCTCTCTAGGGGATAGCAAGGTGGCTGCTCGGCACTAAGAACTAAGACTTATGAGTTGTAGTGATGCTGGACTGTTTTGGGCCTATGACAAGAATATTTTTTGATTGGAGCGATAGCTCTGAAAAGACAGATTGCCCATCTTTTCTTTTATCTCGGGGGTAATACGATCGGGAGGGGTTAATTCAAAACCCTCTGGTAAAATAAGAACAGCCACCACATTTAAAGCCTTTCTTTACCATTAGTAAGAACTTGTTTCATATTGTCAATCGAAACTGTGATTAATAAATTTCTTTCCAGAATCTGGTGGAAATTCTGATATTCCTTATGTACACGCAATCAAGGCAGGCCGAATAGAGTCAGTCCTATGGTGAAGATCTCTGACTCAGACGGCTGTGAGAAGCGCAACACCGCTGACTGAGGGAACCGATCTGTCTTAAACAAAAATATTTTCCGGGCACAGACGTTGAAACGACCTAAATTAATAATATAAATATGTAAAATAAGTTGTGCGTAATATAAAGCTTTATGTGTATTTTTATGAGAAATTATGTTTGTAAGGGTAATTTGGTCATTTGACCAAATCCATAAATTATTAGGAAATTATATTTTAGTCTTTTGGACTAAAAATGTAAGAATTATGGTTTTATGTGGCCAAACCCAATGTTGGTGTCAAAAGTCTAAGGAATGAAAGTTCAGGGACTAAAATGTCATTAAGGCAAAGTATGGAAAATATAAATATGAGAAAATATCTCATAAATGTTTCTAGAAGGCAGAAGAGAATTCGAGAGAGAGCCAGAGAGCTGGAGATACGGGAGTTTCAAGTTCGCGGAGAGTTGAAGCAAGGATCGAAGAAATCAACATTTGGAATTTGTAATTCCAAGCTTCTAAGGTAAGAATTTAAAAACCCTAGTTTAGTTCTTCAAGCTTTGTTGGAAAATCTGCAAATCCAACTTCTGATTTTGAGGATGAGGTTAACTTAACGAACTCATACACCTTATTTAGCTCAAAACAACACAAGAAGTGGATTTCTAACCATGAATTGTGGTTAAATTCATAGAAATGGATTTTGAGCTCAAGAACCCTAGAAATGGGTTTATGGGACTGAAATTGATTTCTATGATTCTATTAAGTCATATATGTTATAAATGAAGTGAGAAACCAGTTCCATTCTAAAAATTTTGTTAAAATGATTTTTGAGAAAAAATTGGGTTTTCGGGAATGATTTCAATCAAAGATGATGAAATTGGTAAATTTATGGTTTAAATGCATGAAGAAGTTGTTATTAGGGCCTAGAAATGACCCTAAGACGATTAAGTCATGTATTAAGAACTTAATGTGAGGAATAGTACAACTACAGTTGGGAAAAATAGTCAAAATAGGCAACATACTCAGGGGTCGCGACACAACCTGGACCCCCGTCGCGACGCGTGGCGGCGATGCAGTTTCTGCATTGAGTCTCCTGCCAAGTGATTTTGAGTTTTGAGATTTTGTCCAATACTTGTCCATTTGACCCCAAATTTTAAACATAGATCTATTATGGTCTCAAACTTTATAGAAAATTATTGGAATTAAAATACGACCCCTCGGGGGTACTGTAGTAAAATACGTATAAAGTACGATTTAACCAAGGTTGGTCATTCAAAAGTTATACACTTGTTTTGACCTTTAGTGGTATAAAAAGGACTCTAATAAGTTATAGAGTCAATTAGAATATAAATTAATGTATGATATATTACATATAGGTGCAAGTCAAGTAATTGAGCATCATCGAAAGGGTAAAGAACCAAGGAACGTCTAATCGACTTTTCAAGAATTATAAGGTGAGTACATGTAGCATTTTACCCATTTTGGGATACATGGCAAGTAAGTATTTTTCAGATTTCATATAATATTTTTATGTGTGAAAATATTTACAAGAATGATATTTTCTAGCTTATATGGAAAGTAAACTGCTATATTTGAAAGTATTTGTTTTTATATATGACTGGTATTGTAGCTAGCAATGTTAGTAAGGGAACTATGTTCCACCTACCCGGGTTAGGTAAGGAGTCTACCGAGGAAAACCCCTTCGCGAAGTAGATTGCCTAAGCAACTTATACGGTGAGGATTGATCCGTTCTTTCTAGCTGTAGAGACTTGGGGTATCACTTATAGTGATTAAAGCCCTAAGTATAAAAATCCAGCAAGTTTATAAAACCAGTCAAAGCAAGTATGAAAGAAGTTAATTTTGCAAAGTATGATATGAAATGATATTGAAAAGAAGAGAGTTATAGTATGTTAATACTATAAAGTTTTGGTAAATGCTTATGTTATAAAAGTTTATAAAAGCTTGGAAAAGAGATTAAATTTTTGAGTCTAAAACTCATGTAACTCACGAGACATTTTTGTCTTACGTATTCTATTTTTATGCCATGTATTCCAGGTTCAGGTACAAAGGTGTAAGATAGTTTGGAGTTGTGAAATAAGTCCTAGAGTGTGAAAGAGTGGAGCTGGATACAGCTATCATGTATTGGTATTGATTAAATCCTTTCTCTTAAACTTTATGGTTGTTGATATGTATTTGTAACACCCATTGTTGTATTTAAGAACAAAGACAATGGTTTTTGGTAAACCGTATTATGTAAAATATGCTTTTATGTAATGAAAATGGTTTGTAAAAATTTGGGGCGTTACAAGTTGGTATCAGAGCCATAGTTTAAGCGAATTAGGATTGGATCATTCCACTCCTAGGCTTAGACTTGTGAAATAGTCAGTTAGAGTGAGTTATATAGTTTTTATATCTTAAGGAATTAAGACATTATTTGTTAATGGCATTATATGAGTATATTTATGAGTAAAAGTATCTAATTGATACTAGTGAACAGTGGAACCGAGCGGAAACATTGGGAACAACATGTGTAGGTGATTATGGTAATATGGGCCCGTATTATCATAATCACAGGACGCATATTGAGCCTAGTGTAACCACAAGGGGATACTGGGAAACTGGTGGAAGAAGTAGTAATCTAATATTTATGACATATTATGAAATACTAAAGTATTGAAATTTTATAGCAAGATGCGAACTAGAAGTGGCCAAGGATCGTATGCGGAAAACCCAGATCCTAATGCAAGGCCTCCTATTCCTCCTCGACCGCCCCAAGCCGTTGATGATGGCAATTCTAGGGGTGAAGTTAATCCACCTCCATTAACATTGGAGGCAATTCAGAAATTATTACATGACTCTCAAGTACAAACTAGACAAGAAATGACTCGCCTTCTAGATGAACGATTAGGCGAAAGATCAAAATCAAAAAATGAAGATAGTGAGAAAAGTGTGGCTCCTGAGGGTACTAACTCAATACAGACCTCTTCTCAGGGAGATTCTTCTTCCAAATCGCAGCCACAGTTCAAGACTAAAGGAGTGTGTACTTTTAAGGACTTTATGTCCTGTCGGCCTAAGGAGTTCAACGGGGAGATGGACCCGCGAATAACTATTCGGTGGGTGACTGAAATGGAGCAAGTTCTTCGCATCTGCCGTTGTGAAGAGGATATGAAGGTAGGATTTGCTTCTCAAATGCTAAAGGCGGAAGCTCTTAATTGGTTGAATACTCTTCGCCGAACCAAGGGAAGTAAGTTTGTGGATGCGTTGTCTTGGGAGGAGTTTGTTCAGCGGTTGAAAGGCAAGTTTTGTTCAGCTAGGCATCGGGAGAACTTGGTCAATGAATTCTTTGCTCTTGCAAAGGAAAAACAGACAGTTGATGAGTACACTAAGAAGTTTTGTGAGATGTTACCTTTTCTGGAAGATACGTTACCTACTGAAGTCGGGAGAATAAACCGATATGTCAATAGGTTACCAGGGGACTATTCATTGGAGGTTGGTAAAGCTACTACTCTTGATGAGGCCATTGAATCTGCAGCTAGAGTCGAATGTATGATAGAAAAGAAGGCTAAAGAACGACAAGCTTTTGGGGAGAAACGAAAGTCTTCAGGAATCTCTGGAGCAAGTAAGAAGAGTCGCTTTTCATCGGGATTTTCTAGGAAAAGTGAAGCCAAAGAATGTAACAAGTGTGGAAAGAGGCACAGTGGGGAATGCAAAAAGGGCACTAGTGGGTGTTTCAAATATGGTCTTCTGGGCCACCAAGCTAGGGATTACAAGGTGAAAGATATTAGCGAAGTGGAGTGCTATAATTGTCATGAAAAAGGCCATTATAGTTCCAATTGCCCAAAGAAGAAGAATGAGACGTTAGTTTCCACCGCTAGTAACAGAAAGACGGAGCCGGCAAAGACTAAAGGGAGAGCGTTTCAGATGACCCTTGAGGAGGCCAAGGAGGATCAGGATGTGGTAGCAGGTACACTAATTGTTAACTCACAACCTGCTTATGTTCCTTTTGATTCTGGAGCACATCTTTCTTTTGTGTCCCATGAATTTAGTAAGCGTCTAAACATACCAATGAAGTATTTAGATGATATTTGTGTCATAGAAGTCGCGAACGGAGAATTAGTCACAGTACGACATGTGTTTGAGAAATGTCCAATTGAGATTAACGGACGAATTTTAAAGGCTAACTTGCTACCTATCGGGATTAAAGGATTTGATATTGTCATTGGGATGGATTGGCTTGGAACTCATAATGCTAAGATTCTTTGTGGGAAACGGATAGTATCGATCAAATTGCCAGATGATAGCAAAGTTTACATGTATGGGGAACGAAGAAAGAATATGCAGAGTCTTATTTTTGCTATTAAAGCCCGCAAATGCCTTCATAAAGGG
Source organism: Cichorium intybus (assembly GCA_023525715.1). Lineage (NCBI taxonomy): Eukaryota > Viridiplantae > Streptophyta > Magnoliopsida > Asterales > Asteraceae > Cichorium > Cichorium intybus. The sequence goes on along the minus strand of CM042010.1, from coordinate 53,519,816 downwards.
TGTGAATCCTTTGTCGCATATGTGATGAATGGGAAGAAAGAGAAGCAGAAAATGGAGGATATAAAAGTGGTCAATGAATTCCCTGAAGTGTTTCCTGATGACTTACCTGGGTTACCACCCATTAGGCAAGTCGAGTTTCGCATTGACCTTGTCCCTGGAGCAAGTCCCATTGCTCGTGCGCCGTACCGTCTTGCTCCTACAGAGATGAGATAACTTATGTCTCAATTGCAAGAACTTCTTGACAAAGGGTTCATTCGTCCCAGCTCTTCTCCTTGGGGAGCTCCGGTGTTGTTTGTTAAGAAGAAGGACGGTACTATGCGTATGTGTATAGATTATCGTGAGCTTAATAAGGTGACAATCAAGAATCGATACCCTTTACCACGAATTGATGATTTATTCGATCAGTTACAGGGAGCTAGTTATTTCTCTAAAATTGATCTTCGTTCTGGATATCATCAAGTGCGGGTGAAAGATGAAGATGTTTGCAAGACTGCCTTCCGAACTCGTTATGGTCACTATGAATTTTTAGTGATGCCATTCGGCCTCACAAATGCCCCAGCTGTGTTTATGGACCTTATGAATAGGGTCTGTAAACCTTTTCTTGACAAGTTTGTCATTGTTTTCATCGATGATATCCTGGTCTACTCGAAAAGTGAAGTGGAGCATGAAGTGCATCTACGTGAGGTGTTGTGTACTCTGAAGAATGAACAGTTATACGCGAAGTTATCAAAGTGTGACTTTTGGTTGCGGGAAGTTCAATTTTTAGGTCATGTTGTTTCGGCTGAAGGCATTAAAGTTGACCCAGCAAAGATAGAAGCGGTAATGAGGTGGGAGCCACCGAAAACACCTACAGAAGTTAGGAGTTTTCTTGGGTTAGCCGGTTATTATCGACGGTTTATTCAAGATTTTTCTAAAATAGCAGTTCCACTGACTCAGCTAACCCGAAAAGAGGTCAAGTTTGTCTGAGGAGAAAAACAGCAAGAAGCCTTCGAGATATTGAAGAAGAAGCTATGTGAAGCTCCGTATTATCTTTACCAGAAGGCACAGAAGAGTTTGTAGTATACAGCGATGCGTCTAATAAAGGTCTCGGTTGTGTACTTATGCAACGGGGCAAAGTCATTGCCTATGCCTCTAGACAGCTAAAAGATGCAGAGACACGTTATACTTCTCATGATTTAGAGTTAGCTGCAATTGTGTTTGCATTGAAGATTTGGAGACACTATCTGTATGGAACGAAATGCAAGATATATACAGATCACAAAAGTCTACAATATATTTTCACTCAAAAAGAATTGAATTTGAGACAGACACGATGGATTGAGCTCGTGAATGATTATGATTGTGAAATAATATATCACGAAGGAAAGGCTAACGTAGTAGCTGATGCCCTAAGCCGAAAGATTAGTGAAAAAGTTGTTACAGGGAGGTCCATGAGAATTGAAGTGGTCTCAACTTTAATTCAAAAGATTAAAGAAGCTCAAGATAGTGCTTTAACCGAAGATAATATAAAGAAGGAAAAACTTGGGAAAAAGGTGGTATTTGAAGTGAATACTCAAGGGTTGCGTACTTTCAAAGGACGTATTTGGGTCCCCAAATATGGAGCAACCAGAAAGATAGTCTTGGATGATTCTCACAAATCCAAGTATTCTATACATCATGGAAGTACGAAAACATACCAAGATTTGAAGCAGCATTACTGGTGGCCAGGAATGAAAAAGAGAATAGCAAAGTACATATCCCACTGTGAGACTTGTGCACAAGTAAAAGCAGAACATCAGGTGCCGTATGGTAATGCGCAGTCGTTGCAGATACCAGCAGGGAAGTGGGAAGAAGTGACCATGGATTTTGTCATGGGGCTGCCGAGAACGCGAAGAGGACACGACAGTATTTGGGTCATTGTCGATAGACTGACCAAAAGCGCCTTATTCCTCGCGATCAAAGAAACTACACCACTTGGAGCACTAGCTCAGCTGTACATTGATGAAGTGATCAGACTTCATGGAGCACCATTGTCCATAGTTTCAGACAGAGATCCTCGATTCACGTCTAACTTTTGGGATTCTCTACAAGAAAGGATAGGAACTCGAATCAAGATGAGTACATCCTATCATCCTCAAACAGATGGACAAAGTGAACGTACCATTCAGACATTGGAGGACATGTTGAGATCATGTGCCATTGATTTTGGAGGTAATTGGGATGAACATTTACCGTTAGTAGAATTCTCGTATAACAATAATTACCACTCAAGCATCAAGATGCCGCCTTTTGAAGCCTTATATGGTAAGAAGTGTAGAACACCAGTGTGTTGGTTAGAAGTTGGTGAAACAAAACTCACTGGGCCAGAAATTGTGAGAATGACGAATGAAAAGATTGGTGTGATACAAGCAAATATGAAAGCAGCACAAGATCGCCAAAGAAGCTATTCAAATTTGAAGAAAATACTGTATGATCTAAAAGAAGGTGATTTGGTGATGATAAAAGTATCACCTTGGAAAGGGGTGATAAGATTTGGCAAGAGAGGGAAACTGAGTCCAAGGTATATTGGACCTTTCAAAATTTTGAAAAGAATTGGTATGTAAGCATTCAAACTAGAGCTACCACCAGAACTCAAGGGAATACATGATACATTTCATGTATGCTATCTCAAGAAGTACTTTGGAAAGAAGGAGTTAACCATTCCTTTAGAAGAAATAAGGGTGGAAACACCCAACAGACTAGTTGAAGAACCAGAAGCGATGTTAGAGGTAAAAACCAAGAAGCTAAGGAACAAAGAAATTGACTTAGTATTGGTCAAGTGGAAACATTCGTTGGGCTCGGATTTGACTTAGGAAACTTTGGAGAACATGAAGAAAACATACCCTAATTTTGTGGATTATGAAGCGATTCCGAGGACGGAATCCTAATTAGGGGGAGGTAGTTGAAACGACCTAAATTAATAATATAAATATGTAAAATAAGTTGTGCGTAATTTAAAGCTTTATGTGTATTTTTATGAGAAATTATGTTTGTAAGGGTAATTTGGTCATTTGACCAAATCCATAAATTATTAGGAAATTATATTTTAGTCTTTTGGACTAAAAATGTAAGAATTATGGTTTTATGTGGCCAAACCCAATGTTGGTGTCAAAAGTCCAAGGAATGAAAGTTCAGGGACTGAAATGTCATTAAGGCAAAGTATGGAAAATATAAATATGAGAAAATATCTCATAAATGTTTCTAGAAGGCAGAAGAGAATTTGACCTCTCGGGGGTACTGTAGTAAAATCCGTATAAAGTACGATTTAACCAAGGTTGGTCATTCAAAAGTTATACACTTGTTTTGACATTTAGTGGTATAAAAAGGACTATAATAAGTTATAGAGTCAATTAGAATATAAATTAATGTATGATATATTACATATAGGTGCAAGTCAAGTAATTGAGCATCATCGAAAGGGTAAAGAACCAAGGAACGTCTAATCGATTTTTCAAGAATTATAAGGTGAGTACATGTAGCATTTTACCCATTTTGGGATACATGGCAAGTAAGTATTTTTCAGATTTCATATAATATTTTTATGTGTGAAAATATTTACAATAATGATATTTTCTAGCTTATATGGAAAGTAAACTGCTATATTTGAAAGTATTTGTTTTTATATATGACTGGTATTGTAGCTAGCAATGTTAGTAAGGGAACTATGTTCCACCTACCCGGGTTAGGTAAGGAGTCTACCGGGGAAAACCCCTTCGCGAAGTAGATTGCCTAAGCAACTTCTACGATGAGGATTGATCCGTTCTTTCTAGCTGTAGAGACTTGGGGTATCACTTATAGTGATTAAAGCCCTAAGTATAAAAATCCAGCAAGTTTATAAAACCAGTCAAAGCAAGTATGAAAGAAGTTAATTTTCAAAGTATGATATGAAATGATTTTGAAAAGAAGAGAGTTATAGTATGTTAATACTATAAAGTTTTGGTAAATGCTTATGTTATAAAAGTTTATAAAAGCTTGGAAAAGAGATTAAATTTTTGAGTCTAAAACTCATGTAACTCACGAGACATTTTTGTCTTACGTATTCTATTTTTATGCCATGTATTCCAGGTTCAGGTACAAAGGTGTAAGATAGTTTGGAGTTGTGAAATAAGTCCTAGAGTGTGAAAGAGTGGAGCTGGATACAGCTATCATGTATTGGTATTGATTAAATCCTTTCTCTTAAACTTTATGGTTGTTGATATGTATTTGTAACACCCCTTGTTGTATTTAAGAACAAAGACAATGGTTTTTGGTAAACCGTATTCTGTAAAATATGCTTTTATGTAATGAAAATGGTTTGTAAAAATTTGGGGCGTTACAGACATCCTCGGGAAAGCACTAATAAACTACTCATGCACTCGATAAAAGAGCTTTACAAGCGGCATTGCTACAAAATCTCATCTATTATTTTTTTCAAAACTGATGGTTGTATCATAACACATATATCTATTTAGCAAAATATGGTATAAGCGGCTTCCGCCAAAAAAACTCTTATGATTTTATGATCGATATAAATGGAAACTTTTTTATTAGATGCCCTATACCTTTTTATATGGCACTTATCCCATACAAGTACTTACTTTCAAGTCTTAGCTTAGCTTAATAAGACTTTTATGTTTTGCATTTACACAATTCTTTTACTATATTTGAACCGTAGTAAGAGTATCTATACAATGAAAACTTTTTAGGGGTCATATAAAAAAATCAACATCAAAGACAGATTTTTGCCATTGAATTGAATTGCTTTTTAAGTTGAGAATAAAAATGATTAGATCATATTAAATGTTTTTTGAGTTTAATGTTTGATACTATCAACCCTATTTTTTAATAATGTTCCATTTTACTCCATTATTTTATTTAACATGAAAAATTCTATTATTTGTTTGACTAATTATTTTGTTATTTTAATCTACAATATTAAATATTAATTTTTATAAAAATAAGCAGTGCATGACTGACAAGAAAAAAATACATATCATCAAATGTTGTGCGAATGTGCGGGGTAAAATCAAAATATGGATTCTAAGTTTAGTTTATTTATTTCAATTTCATATCTTGTAAAATTCTATTTTAATTTTATGGATTATAATATATTATCTTATTTGATGTTATCGTCAATTACTTTATATCTTTAGAGATGTTGCTTAAGCTTAAATTTAACACTTTATATAAAAAGTTATACAAAATATTTCACAAAATAATGATAAATTAATTAATTTAAGAAAAATATATTAAAATTAGTTAAAGATTTGAAATGATTTAAGGATAATATTATTTTTTAATCAGATGTATAAGTTTTGAGAGGTTGTATATCTTCCTACTAAATCTTTCTACCAATTTTCCTACTCACTAGATCAATACAAGTGTCAAAAACAAGAGATGCGATTAAGAGAGATGATTAGTGGATTTCACATGACATTATTTAGTGGATACAAAGATTTAGTAAGAATAAATACAATTTTCTATAAGTTTTTATTTTGATAAATTAATGAAAATATAATTTAGCAAAACAACATTGATGCGAGATGTTCTAGCTAGGGGTGTGCATGGTGCGGTTTGGTGTTGTTTTTGGTCAAAACCGAACCGCAAACCGCATTATGCGGTTTTTGAAAACCTAAAACCGCAATTTGCGGTTTCTAATGCGGTGCAGTTTTGCGGTTTTTCCATGCGGTGCGGTTTTATTTGGTGCGGTTTCGGTTAATAACCGCATAATATAGCGGTGTGCGTTTTTTTCTTATGGTGCGGTTGTAAAACCGCAGAAGTTCAAAATCGACGCGTTTTTTATAAAAATTTTAGCATTTTGACTATATATTTAGTATATTGCCGGTATCAAAATACAAAACAAAACTCATTTGTTTCTTTGTACTTAGTATAGTAAATCATGAAACAACTAAATTTTATAACTTACAATTGGTGAAAATGACAAATGGAATTGACACTATCAAAATACAAAATGAAATTGTCGTTCAAACTCACTTTTTTATTTAATCTATAATGTCATATTTAAACTTAATAATAAGTAAATAATACATATATTATGTAATTATTTTATACATGGTAATCGGTGCGGTTCGGTTATTTTGCGGTTTTTGTAAAAGTATAAACCACACCATCGGTTTTTGCTTCGGTTTCGGTTTTTGCGGTTTTTTCGGTTATTTTTTGTCGCGGTTCGGTTTTTGTTCACCCCTAGTTCTAGCCTTGCTAGGAATCCAGAATATAGTCAAATATAAAAACTAGACCTGGCAAACGTGTCGTGTCGTGTCGATTTCGTGTCGTGTCAAAACATTAAACGGGTTGAAAGTGCTCGACCCTAACCCAACCCGTTTAATAATCGTGTCGTGTTGTGTCAACCCGTTTATTTTCGTGTCGAGTTCCGGGTTTGGGGTTTAGACCTTGTAAATATATCATGTCACTTTTTGAGTTGAAACACTAAGTATGTTGAAAGAATAGGAGTTTGAGGCGAAAAGGAAAACATTAAAAACTAGTAATAGAAACATTCACACTAAGTTTATAGAGCAACGTTAAAAGATTAGGAGTCGGGGATGAATGACGAGGTTGCGAGGAGGAGAGAGAGGCCGAGTCAAATGAATTCATGACCTAGGTGGCTAAAAGACTTCCACATTATAAAACACGTCAATCAGAAGTTTTTCTTTTAAATATGGTATTAGTGTTTTGACCTGTCCAATTTACATAAGAATTAGAAAAACTTGAATATAAATAAACGGGTCATTTTCGAGTCATATTCGAGTTGAAAGTTTCAACCCTGACCTTACCCGTTTAATTATCGTGTCGTGTCGTGTCAACCCGTTTAATTAAACGGGTTGAAATCTCTTACCCAAACTCGTTTATTTTGTGTCGAGTTCGTGTCGGGTTGTCGTGTCGTGTCAGGTTTTGCCACCTCTAATAAAAACAAAACCCGGCCCAATCCGTTTCACCTCTACCGCTCTACGTCTAAATTCTAATAAATAGTCGTTAGCCCTTCATTCTCATTCCCAAAAGAATAGAATGCCATCGACAACTCCAAACTTTTTGCAAACCCTGAAATCCTGAAAGAGTAAACAGATTGATCCACCACCGTTCTCTGCATTGCTCTCACAAGATCTCGGCACAGGCCGCCTCTCTGCGTGGTGATCTCACTTACTCTCGCTTTCGCTCATTCTCTTGGTATGTCTCTCTCACTCTCTCACAGTCTCACTCTGTCTATGTCTATATGTGTCCAGTGTTTTGTTAGCCATTCCTTTTCAACAATCAATAAAGAAAGCTATTCATTTATCCAATAGAAGTTTTGTAGATTTCGTTACAAAAATTAACCTAATATGGTCCTTAAAACGTTCTTCATTGGTGAAATCTAGAAACTTAACTCATAAACCGATGTCAATTGAAAGAATCGTCAAAAAAATAAGCTACCAGTTAGTTTGAGCTTGGGGAAACTCTTGAAAAGTAACTGACTGATCGATGTCAAAATCCCTTAAATTGGGGATTAACAAGCATCGGTTAAACCGGAAAAGGCAATAAAAATATCAAATAAAATAGAATCAAATGAATCGATGTAATTCAAACCAGTGACGACAAGAAACACTTCATTGGTAATGACCATAAAAAAAGAGCCAACACAAGCAGAAATCACTGCAATACTTTATGCTTTTATATTTTACTTTTTATTAAATTAGTCTTGAGGCAAAAGAGCTCACAGCTAAACTAGGTGTATTATCATAACTTAATAGCTCTTCATCAGCTAATTGACAGTTTGGCAATGAATTAGCTTAGCTTGTCTACAAATCAATGTACACAAAGCCAAGTCTTTATATATTTAGCTGTTAGGGTTCCCTTGCTAGTTGTATTTCTGTTGAAATTGTTTTGTTGGTAGTTATTAATTTTATTAGGGTTAAAGTTAGACTTTGTTGAAAATTGATATGCTTAAGTTAGAATATATTAATCTTTTATTGAGTTTTTGAAAAGTTGATGTGTTAAAGTTAAATTGTGTTGATCTTTTTTGTGGTCTTTATCTCGTTAACCGAGTTGGTTCTCCTCTAACCGATCTTTTTTTTCCTAACGGGCTCGTTTGTTACCTTGCAGCTTCTCAAATATGCACCGCTTAGTGGAAGCACATATATTTTCAGCTGAAAAGGAAAAAAACAAGACTGGAAAAACAAGTATGGAGAACCTACCAGGTGAAATTTTATCAGAAATATTCATCTGGTTATTAGCCAAACAACTTGCTCAAATGAGGAGCGTCTGCAAATGTTGGAATGCTCTCTTATCTGAATCCTCCTTTATAAAATCCCACCTCCATCAATCAATCCGTAACAACGATGAGATTCTCTTGTTCTTCAGCATGGGACCTTCTTTTCGCTATGATCGAATCATAGCACGGCCCTCTCGTTCTCCTTATCAAGAACTCACAAATTTCATCAAACTCCCGGTTAATCCCCCATCCATATATATCAATGGAAGTGTCATTGGATCCGTGAATGGATTAATATGCTTCATGTACGGAACATATTATTTGCCCTCCCGTGATTATGCGATTCACATTTGGAACCCTTTGTAACACCACGATACTTTTGTTAAGTATTAATATGTTAATCATAGTGTATTTATGATTTAATATGGTGTTCTAAGTATTAGAAAGTTAATACTAGAAAAGGGTAAATTGGTCATTTTACCATAAAAGGGTAATTTGGTCATTTGACCAAGTGAAGGACCAATTATGTAAAAATATTGTTGCTTGTGGCAAAAGTATAAGAAAAGAGAGTTTTATTGTGATAAAATGTGATAAAAGTGCCAAAAGTTCAAGAAAATGAACTTAAGGACTAAATTTGTAAAGTTTGGAAGTATAAATAGGAGAGTTGACTCTCGTATGTGTGGCTGAACATTTAGAGGCTACGGGAATGGTTTTTGAGAGCAAATTCTGGAAAATCTTTGAAGCTTGAAGCAGGAAATCGGAATCATAGCTTGGAATTGGTGATTCCTAAGTTAAACAAGGTTAGTATTGAATTTTAACCAAGTTCTTGAAAGTGTTCTTGATGGGTTTTATAGAAACTGAAATCTGCAATTTCAGTTATGATTATGTGGTTTAAAATATCTTAATACTTCCAGTAAGTCATGCTAAAAGGACTTAATTCAAAAATATGGAAGTAGGTTGCTATTCTTGATGAATTGAGATTTTGATCAAGAACCCTAATTCCTGCATTTGATTGATTGAATTGATTTTAATGGATTAAAACCTTGTATTAATGGAGGGTTTTAGTCAAGGAACAAACCCCATATGATTAAGAACTGGATTAAGGACTTAAAATGTCAAAACTGCAGGCTACAGTGTAAAATCGCGACTGGTCTGGAACCCTGCCCAGGCGCAAGGCGCGGTGCGCCCAGTTCCAGGCGCAGTGCGCCCTCCGGACAGGGACCTCAAATGTGTGAATTCTCATTTGGCTTGTCTGAATTACCTCAAACTTAAACCATAAGTCTCTAATGGTTTGAAAAGTCTGGGAAAAATATTAAATTGAGTTTTCGACTCCTCGGGGGCACTGTAGAACAATACGAATGCCTCGGTAAAGCGTATAATTCATGAAAAGATGGTAAATGGAAAGTTTATCATCTAGACATTGTTTGTAATGTTATAATATTGAACTCTTATGCATTAGAGTCAATTAAAATGATTGTTAACCTATAATCATTGTGAAAATGGATGAAATTATAGGTACGGGACAAAATCTTGCGGAATCCATAACCAAGGCAAGAAATAACCGGGATTAAATGCAGCTAGTATCCAGGTGAGTAATCTCACTGATATCATATATGATATATGATGATTGAACTGTTACAGATTGAAACTGCTTTGGGGGACAAAAATTGACAGTTGACAGATGCGTTGAAAAGACAATACCAGATAAGCCGTGAGTCTACGATAGACAAGAACGGAGCTGTGAGTCAATGATATGACAATATCAGATAAGCCGTGAGTCTGAGAAAGACAAGAACGGAGCTGTGAGTCAATAAATGAATAAACAATGCAACAATACCAGATAAGCCGTGAGTCTACATTAGACAAGAACGGAGCTGTGAGTCAACCTTTGAAAAGGCAATACCGGATAATCCGTGAGTCATTGAGATGGCAAGAACAGAGCCGTGAGTCTAGGCAAAAGCGGGGCAAACTCGTGAGTCATAAATGATTATGATATTTGACTTTAAGTCCAGATGGTGCGGTCTTTTGACTATGATACCGGGTTATTGAGCCCAGCTGGTACGGCCTTTGGGCTATGACTTGTATGTTGAAAATGTTTTGGTGCGGCTTATATAGCTATGACACATGATGCGACTTATATAGCCATGATATATGGTGCAGTCCATTGTGACTAAGAAACATGGGACAGAAATTGTTAGATATGATTATATATGCAAATAACTGACGTGGCTTGATAATTACAGGTTATTATGATTCAACCTGTAAGGCTACAAACTAGGATGTGAAATCCTAAGTGATATGTGATCAGCCAGTAAGGCTAGGAGTTTGGATTCGATATCCAGACAGATATATGAATGTATTTTTATATATGTTATTTGCAGATACGATTACTCACTGAGCTTTATAGTTCACGTTATTTGTTAAATGTCCCTGCAGGTTAGCACGATCCTGATAAGGGAAAAGATAGAGTCCGTGACTAAAGAAGTGGGACTTGTAGATGCTGTTAGTAGCAGCCCGGCTTCAAAGGAGATTACGGTATTATATACTTTCCTTGATACACTTGTACCCGTTTTTGATAAAATATACCCCTTTGGTTATAGTTTTATGTATTAAAACCCTTGTTAAAAATGAAAAATTTTCTGGGGTGTTTTTGTTTTAAAAAGCCGGGTGTTACACCCTTCTCTCTCCGTTGTGTTAACTCTCCCACCATGCTCTTTTCCCTCCGCTGAAGGAAACCATTTCCAGTTTGGGTTTGATCCCAAAACCGATGATTACAAAGTTGTTAATCTTAAACACCTTTTCAAACCACACGACATGTTACCGCAAGTTGAGGTTTATAGCATGAGAAAAAGCTTCTGGAAGTCTATATCTCAAAAATTTCCTGAGCACATCAGAATACATATTCGTTATGATGACCTTTGTGTAGATGGCCATGATGGCCATCTTCACTGGCTTGGCTATGATTTGGAGTGGAGGAAAGAAATGATAGTGGCATTTGATTTGGGTGCAGAGACTTTCCGTGAGATATCTCTTCCAGATCCTATACAAGTTAATAATAATGTCTTAGGCGTTTTGACCGGAAAGCTCTGTGTGATGTCAAAGGTTGAAGACAGTAAATACGAGGTGTGGGTGATGGATGAGTATGGGGTGGCTGAATCATGGGCCAAACATCATGTGTTTTCACATTTTGGTGGTTATATAATTCCATTTGGATTCACATCACAAAACGAGTTTTTTTTTTCAAATATAATGATAATAGCAATTGTTTTGCTTTGCACAATCCGATTACAACCAAGACTAAAATCTTTAAGTGTGCATTGGGGCAATCATATTCAAGTAAAGTGGTTGAGTATGTGGACAGTCTTGTTTGGGTTGCACCTGTTAAAGCGTGAGATGAGCTGCTGCATCATCTCTTAATTTAAATTGCGAAGAGGCATCAGAAGTCAAAAGGACTGGCTACAAAAGGAAACACATAAGATCCACTTCTTCTATCTTTTGTTATTACTACTCTGCGTAATTTGCTATGTTCATTAATTAATTTTCTCACTATATCGACATTTTCTCTAGTCAACATGACGATATGTCCGACATTGTGGTTCAATCTGCTTTTTAGCTGATATGTAAGCAGAAATTCTTTTCCTTTTTTTACATTTGGACATGGTGGTTTAATTCTAAGTTATGGTGGTGATGCTTATGGTTTGTTTATATTTCTCTTTCCCTTATTGCTATTCAAGGTATCTGTTTCCTTTTCCTTGACCTAATTTTACGGGGCTCTAGTCTAATGGTTGATATGCTAATTGGAAGTTCACCTTGTACACTTCAGCCTCGTCTCTCACATGTAGACTCTCCAAGTCTCTAACAAACCCAACTTATGAGAATCGTGATTGGGGATACATGGATCCTTGGTACCAGTACCCGAGACCCGGATTGGCGGGGAATACCCGGACCCAAACGGGGCTAGTCAAACGGTTTCCCCGATAGGCTGGGCAAATTTCCATCCCTACTCATGTCCATCTCTAATTACTCTGTGACTATATCCGCATTTGGGTAGTTGAAGATAAGAGAAGGCGACTATAGTTGTTCACTATAAAAAAGGCAAATGTGTTTTGTTTTTTTAATCTGGATTAGCCCTAAATTATCCCTGTATGATACATATATACACTAACATTTAATGCGGGTTTCTTTAAATCAGTTCATTCTAAATAATACATATATACTAATACATTAATACTTGATATGGGATTTAAATCAGAAACAAAAACCTAGCCCATCGTTGCAATTCCTGAACAAAACATATTACACATCATAAAAAAAAATATTCACTAATTTGCTATGATATTGGTCATATTTACGTGTTTTATTACGAGGCATATTCAATTTTTTTATAAATCTGCAACTTCTACAGAATTGCTTATTTATTGAGGTTGTTTTCGGAGCTGATTAAGCATGTCCTCTTGATTGTTTCCTCCCTAAGAAAGGTTTCCAACCGGGTCAATTTGGAAAGGTGCAGAGTAATTAGTACTTCCATTTTTTCCCCTTTTACCACATCGCAGCAACACCATTTTTTTAGTGTTCCATTGTGAATGTTGTTTGTTGCTATCATGCTTTTGGCGTTATGGTGCATTTGGAATTACCGGAACTGTCCTGTTTTCAATTCCACTATTAGGAGCAGCAATGATATAGTCGGTGACGTCAAGTTTCATGCCTACCTTCGGCTTAATATTAGGGATAAGGTGTTTCCTTGAATTGGGATAACTGGTGCACTAACGATGTAAAGAATATAAGAACAAATTGTAACTTCTAGCTTCTTGTTAACTTCATTTAACAAAACTTGTTGCTGTTCCAAAAATTAGAAGAAAAACACTGTCAGAAAAGGTATTTCCTTGAATATAGATTTGTATGGATTTAGATTTAGATTGATTTAAATGCAACTTTTTCGTTGGTTGGTAAAATATTGAAGGAAATAATTTTTTTTTTTTTTACTATTTTGCTTGGGATGTAAAGGATTCGGAATATATTCATGCCAAATGATATAAATGCCTTTATTTAATTTTTCTTATAAACATTTTCTTCTTTTATAAGGAGAATTTATTATAGGGTTATTTACAGAAAAGTCCCGATATTTTGGGGAAATTAACGAAAAAGTCCTAAAATATTTTTTTTGAATAGAAAAGCCCAAGAAAGTAGAAAAATTATTTAATTTAACCCTTTTTTTACCGGCTACCGGTAAAAGGGCTAAACTGAATAAATTTACTAGTTTTCTGGGCTTTTCTGTCAAAAAATTATTTTGGGACTTTTTCGTTAATTTCTCCAAAGTATCAGTTTTGGTTCTTAATAGTTTTGGTCCTTCACAATTTTGGTCATTAACAATTTTAGTCCTAATAGTTAATCCTTTACAATTTTGGTCCTTAACAACTTTGGTCCTTTACGGTTTTGGTCATTAACAATTTGTTCCTTCATAGTTTGGTCCTTCACAGTTTTGGTCCTTTATAATTTTAGTCCTTAACAGTTTTGGTCCTTCGTAGTTTTGCTCCTTAATCCTTAATTTTTTTCCAAACTACAGGAAGGGATAAAAATTTTAGAAAGTCATGGAGAGGTTATGTGACACAAACGATGTTCTTATGCAGGCCCTATGTACTCAAGAAAATCGTGGGCATGTACGTGGGATGGGAAAATATGTAACCCCGCACCATTTTTTTTTTTTTTTTTGGCCAAGACCATTAAGCACTACATAGACAATGAGAAAAAAGTATTGGTGCGGGGTTACATATTTTCTCATCCCACGTACATGCCCACGGTTTTCTTGAGTACCTAGGGTCTGCGTAAAAACATCGTTTGTCCCACATATAACATCTCATTGACTTTTTGAATTTTTTAGCCCTTCTTATAGTTGGGACAAAATTAAGGTTTAGGGACCAAAACTGTTAAGGATTAAATTGTGAAGGACCAAAACTGTTAAGGACCAAAACTATGAAGGACCAAACCATGAAGGACCATAACTGTGAAGGACCAAAGTTGGTAAGGACCAAAATTGTGAAGGATTAACTATTAGGGACTAAAAGTGTTAAGAACCAAAATTGTGAATGACCAAAACTGATATTTTGGAGAAATTAACGAAAAAGTCCCAAAATAATTTATTGACAGAAAAGCCCGGAAAACTGGTAAAATTATTCAGTTTAGCCCTTTTCTGCCGGTAGCCGGTAAAAAAAGGGCTAAATTGAATAATTTTACCGGTTTCCTGGGCTTTTCTATTCAAAAAAAATATTTTGGGACTTTTTCGTTAATTTCCCCAAAATATCGGGACTTTTCTGTAAATAACCCTTTATTATATGCCCAAATATTATATTTGTCGAACCTAATTTTAAATAACATGATTACTATTTATAAACTTTCAAAATATCAAAATTGCCCAAATCATCAATTTAAATATCTTTTAAACATTTTATAATCGTTTTATATTGTAAAACTAACGCGGACAAGTACTCAACCGAGTGCTCGGACTCGACCTCTTACTTAGGCGAGTTAAGCCAACTCGGTCATACAGCTCGGAAATCGGTTAACATTGGTTAAACTCGGTGCTACTCCGGTCAAACTCGGTAAAAATCGGTCCAACTCGGAGCAACTCGGCCAACTCGTTCAAATCAATCAAACTCGAAAATTTTGACTTTCTTTAGAAAACATAAACAACTATAATTGTTATGTAATTTTCTTTAGCATACATCATATATTTAGTTATTTATTAAACATTGTTTTATCTGAATTTTGTTAAATTTAATATAAATTTGATAGGAAAAAAAGAGTAATGATTAAATGATTACTCTAATATTAATGAATGAATATCAATTTTTCAAATAGTTTAACACTTTAATATTTGAACATGTATCATTGTTATTGATATTCATTTTATTCGTTATGAATTTTTATGAAGTTATGATATTTGTTATATATCATAAGTTCATTAAAAATTACAATAAGCTATCAATAAAAGAAAGATTAAGAAGTTGTATATGAATCACATGAAATTAATATCAACGAACAAATCAGAGCTACGGAAAATAATAATTAAATGATTAATTTAACTATCTAATACTAACAAATGGATATTTATTTTTGAAATAATTTAACATTTTACTTGTATTTTTTGTTAATATTTCAACTAATTTTGCTATGAAATTCAATCAACTTATGATTTTTGACATATATAATTTCCCTAAAATATTTCTATATACTTTATCCAATCCGAGTACTCCCCTAGTCATCCGAGTACTTGTTACTCCCCGGTCGGTTGAACGAGTACCGAACAGCGAGTTTCACAACATTGTTTTTAGCAGATGACTAGTATACCCTCCTTATAAATCTATGTTTAAAATATCATCTATATCCTTCGTAAACTTTCCAACTATCATATTTACCCAAGTTTTTATCCTAATAAATTTTAATAAGTTAAAAAATAAAAAACTATAAAAAACTAAATAACTAATCGTTTATTGCTAAAATATCATATTTACTCAAATTATTATAGATGAAACAATCAACTAACCAATTTGTGCATTTGTGAATCACTGAATCAAATCCTCGATCAATCACATAGAAATATAAACAGGTACAATTGCACCAAAAAGATCTAACACATTTTTTGTTATATAAGTGGACCTTAGGGAATATAAGAATTATGAAGAGTGTCGACTTTCTTAATTTACTTGCATATGTATCTCATTATGCAACAAAGTCATATATACGTTGAACATTTTAGCTTTCTATACTTGCATTGTTAAACTATATTAAAAGTTTCAATGTAGGTTTTAGTCAATGTTAAAAGCACAATCATTTTCTATATATTGAGCAGGAACTTCGAAAATGGCACGAGTAAAGGTAACTCCTATTTTCACTTCATTATCGTTGCACTACTAGCAAATCTAGAAACAACTATGGATTTAAATCCAAGGCACAAAAGATAGACTAACCGCAAGACGCGGGAAACCTAAAACATGCACAAATTACATAATAGAAAGAGTCTCAAGCAGTGTTGCAAAACTCGGCCGACTCGGCCGAGTACTCGGACTCGGACTAGCTATTACTCGAAATTCCTCGGTCAAACCTTATACTCGGTTTGTTGACTAAAAAAAATGAAAACAGGTGCCCTTGTTATTGATATTCATCTATTTTGTTATAAATCTAATGAACTTATAATATTTGTCATATATATAATTTACCCAAAATTAATTTCTTTATAATTTACATTATCCGAGTACTCGCCCGAGTACTCCCTGCCTATCCGAGTAATCGCTACTCGCTAGTCTACCGACCTGGGAGCGCCTAGCGTCTTTTGCAACACTGGTCTCAAGACCAGTCGATCTAGGTGAAACTAGCTAATTTATTTCTACTTTAAATCCAAAGGAAATACATTAGCTTAATATCGGCTATAACTTTAGCTGTCGATTTGGAAATACCCTAAAGCGCATTATGAGTTTTCTCAATGATCCCAAACAATGAGAGAATAATCTCTTCAAAATTAAAGCTTGATTTTTTTTATTTGAACCATTCAAAGTGACACGTCTGATGTATATGACCGCAATCTGCTAAGTTCTCATCACACCACTTTGAATTCCAATTCCAAACCTCTATGCTAAAGAGAAGAAATAATGTATTCCTTGTAAATTATTCTCATTCGGCAAATCAAATCAACTAGTTAAACCACATGATTATATATGATAACCAGTTAGCAGGAACTCGTGTTTGGCCATAGGATCAACAGGAAGTGCAGGGTAACTATAAATGGTTGGTGGTTCAGTTCAACCTACTCATAGTGTTGTAGCCAATGTTCAGGAAGATATATGTCAGCATCCTCCTAGCTTAGTGGTGAGCCGCCCTTTTTGTGTATGAGGGGTCTCGGGTTCGAAACGTGAGAACCCCATTTGTGTCCCCCTTGAAAAGCTTTTTTTTAAGTATATGTTTTTTTTAAGTATAGTAACTCGCTGATGTGGTCACATCAGCAAAGATACCTAGTCAGCGGCCTACATGGCGAACATGATGATGACCGTGTAACTTGGTAAAAGGCTTTTCAAGGGGGACACAAACGTGAGAACCCCATTTCGGCTTTAATGAACCCAAAGTACCCAAAAGGGTAAATCCACATATTTCTTGCAAACGTAAGGGCTTTTATGACATTTTCCCTACACTTAATGCTTATATTGAATTTCGAGAAGTCACGTTATGGTGAGACTTCATTGTCTACGAGACGTTTCACTTTATTATGTTATATGTGGCCTTAACGTTTATGCCACAAAGTAGACGAATTCTTCACTTCTAAATTATATTTATTAAAATTTTTATTAACATTACAAGATAATAAAGGTTCCATAAATTAGTTTTCGAGTTGTAATTTACGCTGCTATCACTCCAAAACAACCATATCCAACAATATGGGAATTGAAACTAGTCATTGTATTATATATAATAACATAACCTCTAAGACCCGTTCCAGCGAGGCGCGGCTCGGTAGGATCCGCGGCACGGCTCGGGAAAGATCTGGATTCGCGAATGATTTATACACGCGGCGCGGCTCGGTAAATTCCGCGGCGCGGCTCGGCGCAGATGTGAAAAACCCTAATTCGGATTTAAACGCCTATATAAAGGGTCCCAACCCTAGGGTTCGTGTTTTTGGAGGTTTTTTGGAGTTGAGTCGACTGGTTTCAGCAGAGGCTCTTTGGTTTCAAGGTCTTGGAGGTTTTGGGAGATTGGAAGAAGGAGATACAACGTGAGAGAAGGCTTGTAACGGATCGTGTGCATCACTCCGTTTTTCAGAAGTAAGGTAAGAAGATCTCCTCTTTTGACTTTCCTTTTCATCCTGTCATATAGTGTTATCCTTTGATTAATGATCTTGGTGACTTGTAACATTTAGGGTTTTGGACCATGGACATGTATAGACTTGCATGTCCATAAGAGAGTGACCTTAGGGTAGTTTCTAATCCCAATAAGGGTGTAGATAGGAACCCTAATCAGTGGCTGTACTGGTTAAGAGCAAAAAGTGGATTTCGGACCATTACGAGTCCGCGACGCGGACAGGCTATGTCGGCGACGCGGGTTCGAGTAAAATCCCATAAATATAATGATAGTCCGCGACGCGTAAGAGAAAGGTCGCGCCGCGACGAGTGACTGTTTGACCAAAAGCTTACTTTCGACCCTTGTTTGTTAGTAAATGTTGGGTCTGACCTTTAGGCAAGTCTATAGGAGTTTGGTCAGTGGTTAATATGTTGCGTATGTGGGATTTAGGTGTTTGGACGAGCTTAGTTGGGATATTAGAGAATATCTATACGGTTTCGAATCAGGTGAGTATCCTCACCTTACTATATGATGTTGCATGTTAGGCATCTTGTGTGTTATTTACAGTTATATGATTTGCTCTATATCTGGGGTTATTTGTTGTTGGGCTCAGTACGGATGCGTGTCCCCTCGTAGCTGTTGTATGACGAGTTTGACTATTGCCTTGTCCCATAGCTGTTGTATGATGGGCTGGGCCATAACTGGGAACCCATAGTTGTTGTATGATGGGTAGAACCGCCCCGTGTCCATAGCTGTTGTATGATGGACGCCCGTAGCTGTTGTATGGAGGGTAGGGTCGGGTCGTTCTCGAGGACGGGTTGTTTAATATGTGGGCATGTATGGTAATTTGTTGACTCACTAAGCTTTATGCTTACCCGTTGATTTTATAACATTTCAGGTATTTCAAATGACAAAGGGAAGGGCAAGGCTTGACGGCAGCGCATCGCATACAAGAGACTTATTTTAATGAACTATATTATGATTTTCAAATGTTTCCGCTGTTGGTTTAATAAATATGTCGAACAGTTTTACTCTTTGGAATAAAAATTTTGTTGGAACCTTGGTAATAAATGAAATTTTATAATTGTGAAATTGGGGCTTTACATAACCAACATTAACTAACTTGGATACAAATAATAAGTCTTACGTTATACTCAATACATAAAGAGTATCATCAAGACATAAAGAATGACCGCTTTCTAAAAAATAATGAAGGTGATTCAATTGCTTCTTTGTTTAAGTCTACATCATTTCCCAACTTTAATTGTTAATTGATTTCAATCCACTTTCTAGATTATACGAAATTTCTGTAATGATTTAGATGTGTATCACGGAGCCAAAATCGGTCCTTTGTGAGTGGGGACAATTACACTCAGGGACACATAAATCATAAAATATTTTGTTACATTTCGCCGCAAGCCATATTGTGAACATGGGATAGTTTCATTAACTATGACGTTTTTTATGACAAAATATTGGAACGAGTTTATTGTTGAGCTTACGTATATATTGACTTGACTCGCTAATATGAGTATTGACATTCCTCTTGATGAGATCCATGTATTTTTAATATATGCAAAGAAGTCACTAATGTGATTTCACGGGATACTAATGAATAAAGCATATCAATATACCTATTATTAACACCAGAATAATAGGTCATATATGTTAGTGTATCCCACATTGGTGCGATACGGTCTTATAAGTGTATATATATGATGCACTCTCCCCTCTCTCCACAATGGCTTTTTTGGAGAGACACTATTGGGCTTCACATATATTTACAATATAAACACCTACTCAATTATCAGTTTCACTTTGGCTAAACCAACCATTGAATTTTATGGTGTCCTAAAAGTTATAATACGCTACATAAATATTTCAATCATTTTTAGGCAAAAATACAACACTTGTGCATATTATGCTTAAAATTCATTATAAGAGTCATCGCTTATCATCCAATTAGTCTTTGGGTTCCTGGAATAATAATTCAAAGACTTGCTTAATGTGGTGTTCAATCAACTTTAATATCAAACTTAAACAACCTTTTTTCGGTCAAGTCACCTAGCTCGATATCAAAGTTACCACCCATTGCAAAAAAAAAAAAAAATTAGCTATTTAAAAAACAAGTATCTAATAGTATCGAATCATATATACTAACATGAATTGGGTGCCGTATAAATGTGTATCCAAGAAAGATTGAACTAAATCGCATATGCATGCCATTGAAATTGAATTGACGTGTTTTAGTGGCCATATTTATGTGTTTAAAAAGACAACATGATAAACATTCAAATGAACGTTTTCAAACTTTCTATACATAATGGGGCGGAGGGAGTACCGGGACTAGCAGGTGTTTCGTCCCCTCTAACTTGTCGATTACGTTCAGTGGTTTCTAAACATGGAAGTTAGGCTTGGGGGAGTGGCCTTGCCATCCCCCTCGCCATCTTCCTCGCTGAGCATGCCAAGCCACACCGCCGGCTTCGCTCTCGTCCTCGCCAAGCAGCTCCTCGCCAAAATTTCGACGAGCTCGCCATTAACAACCATAGCAACATCACTTGTACCTTTTAGCATGAGAGTTGTACCTTTTAGCATGGTTAACACATGTTGACTACTCCCACCAAATTTGGTCAGCATGTGCTAAGCTGATGTGGCAAGTTTAGCATGTTCAGCACATGCTAACCACTCCCTCCATGCTATAAGTCTTATAGCATGAGGTAATTGTTTGAGACTAGGTTAAGGATCGAATGGATACCAACGTATTAGGATGTGGCGGTTCCTTTTTTTGAGGCGGTGGACGTTAGTGAGGCCTAAAAATATGGAGGGCAAAGGATAATTCTTATATTAAAAAATAAAGATTAATAACCTCTAGCCGAAGAGAATATATCATTAAGATTCTCAAATTGAAAATGAAGATTATATGAAGTCAAATTGAAAATCAAAAGGTTATGAAAACGGAATAAATGAAAATGAAAATGCTATAAAAACGGAATAATTAATAAGTTTCTTCAAAAAATCATCAAATTTGTGTGAAATTGAAAATGTTATATATTTAAATTAAGAAAAATAAAAATTACATTATTATATTTTGTAAATAGGGTAATTTTAGGATCTAACTGTATATTGTATTTGTATACGGTCTCTGAAATGTCGGGATATCCTGAACTAGTTAAATGAGGTGTTATTTATGTCCCCCTTAATAGAAAATCCTGGCTTCGCCACTGTATACATACGATAATAATGTAAATTGTAATTTTTATTTTAGAGTAGACCTTAAACACAAACTTCATGGATCGTCAAGTATCATGACGTTATAGAAGAGAATCTTGTTGTTTGTAGGACATTACTATACCTGTTAAAATGTTAAAAAGCCAGAGGGCTTTTAGCCCAGCGGCATCAGATGTTGCCCTTCCTACTTGAGGTTGAGGGTTCAATTCTCGTTTGAGACATTGATGGTATTAAGGTGTAGTTTAGGACTAGAAGTAGGTTATCTTGCCGTTCAAAAAAAATAACCTATTAAAAACGAGGAAAAAAGGAAAATTAGCCCTAAAGTTTTAAAAAATTACAGAATTGCCATTAAGGGAGTAAAATGAGTTATTTACATGTTTGGTCCTTACACTTCTAATATTCTATAACTAAAATTTTAGTCCTTGGAGTTTATAGTTTATATTAATAACAGTTTTAGTCCTTGTAGTTTTTAATTTAAGATAATTACATTTTTGATCCCTATAGTTTTTAATTTGCATAATTACAATTTCATACCTAAATTTTTAATCTGCTAAAAGAATTACAATATTACCTATCCTATTAAATTGCAGAAAAAAATGCCTATAATATTTAGAAAAACTACCATATTGCCATGAATAGGTAAAATGAGTTAATTACAACTTTGGTCCTTATACTTTTTGTGTTTAATAAATACAATTTCAGTCCTTATAGTTTATAGTTTGTAATAATTGCAGTTTTGATCCTTATAATTTTTATTTTAGGATAATTATAATTTTGATCCCTATAGTTTTTAATTTGCATAATTACAACTTTGGTCCTTATACTTTTTATGTTTAATAAATACAATTTCAGTCCTTATAGTTTATAGTTTGTAATAATTGCAATTTTTGTCCTTAGAGTTTTTATTTTAGGATAATTACAATTTTGATCCCTATAGTTTTTTACCTAATCCTATTAAATTGCAGGAAAAAAATGCCCATAATATTTAGAAGAATTACCATATTGCCATTAATAGCTAAGTGAGTTAATTACAACTTTGGTCCTTATACTTTTTGTGTTTAATAAATACAATTTCAGTCCTTATAGTTTATAGTTTGTAATAATTGCAGTTTTGATCCTTATAGTTTTTATTTTAGGATAATTACAATTTTGATCCCTATAGTTCTTAATTTGTATAATTACAACTTTGTTCCTTATACTTTTTATATTTAATAAATACAATTTTAGTCCTTATAGTTATAGTTTGTAATAATTGCAATTTTGGTCCTTATAGTTTTTATTTTAGAACAATTACAATTTTGATCCTTATAGTTTTTAATTTGCATAATTATAGTTTTGGTCCCTGAGAATTGCGATATTATAAAAATGGTCCCTATGTAATAGTGACATTACCGATATATTCATTATGTAAAGAGAAAACTAAAGTATTGGTCGTTGTTTAATAGCAATAAAAAATATTCTTTGTGTAATAGGGCATTACGTAAATAGTTTTGAATATATATGATTGATAAACCTGCCGCAACACGTAGGCATCACCACTAGTTGTAATTAAGTTTGATTAAATTCAAGCTTGAAGATGTGTTTAATATACAATAAAAAACACTAACATATTATATCATAATATGCTATAAAATTTAATATTCATCGATAATCCATTAACCAAAGTCTTTTCATTAATAGAGAAAATATTACAAAATCTACAAAGACCAACTATATGTATCATTGATGGCCAATTAAAATAAACAAATAACTTGAATGCGTATAGATCTTAAGATGACCACCTTAGATATGACACAAATTTATTGTAAATATATTTTATTTAGCAAAAGCTAGTTATTATCGTTCACAATAAATCGGAACATATCACACACACAATATAACCATTAGTTAGCAAACTTTCTGTTATTATCTAAAATTAAATTACCCCCAATATTCAAGTTAGTGGACGCTATCATGTTGTTATTGGTATTTGGTAGTAAAAGGAGAAAAATAAATAGAGTACTCATCTAGTGATCAGGTTCTAACTTTCCGATGTAAGTGACGCCTTACAACATTTTGGGCTCAGATCGATTTCATTCATAGTAGGAAATGTGTGGAACGAAAGGATGAACTCCACCAGTTACAATCTACACTGTGGTTTTGTTTAGCCCTACTTGTACAATCAGCTGCTGTGGTAGTACTATCCAAGGCCCAAAGCACATAAACAGATTCCTTGAATAGCAATAAGGCTACACATTATTCAATGTTTATAGGAAAGAGTAACACGAACAAACCATAAATACCACCAATATAATTCAAAACATGTCCAAATGTTAAACACAACATCCTGACAAGAGAGGGTGTAGATGCAATGCACTAAAACTAAATTACGTTACAGGAAACTAATCAAGAAACATAGCATATTGTAGAGTATGTAGATAGTCTTGGTTTATAATAAGACTAAAACCTTCAAGATAATGGGTAGAAGACTATCTACATACTCCACAACTGGATCATACAAACCAAAACGATCCTCATCTTGAAAAAGAAACTCACTGCGTGATGTGAATCCATATGGAGATATTTCACCACTAAACTGGGAAAACGCATGATGTTTAACCCATGATTCAGCCACCCCATACTCATTCATCACCCACACCTCACATTCATCAGGTTGAACGCATGACATCACACAAAGCTTTCCCACCAAAACTCCTAATACATTGTAGCGGTATCTATGCTGATGTAGTATAAAAGAGATATCTCACTGAATGTATCTGCACCCAAATCAAATGCCACAAGCCGTTCTTCCATCCCCTCAGAATCAGTAGTGCCAAGCCAATGAAGATGGCCATCAAGACCATCAACACAAGCTTGGTTTTGACCATTAAGCATTCTGGATGGGCAAGTGAAACTTCTGAGTATCAAGTCCCAGGAACCCTTTCTCATGCTATAAACCTCATCTTGCTTAACAACTTTGTAATCATCAGTTTTTGGATCAAAACCAAACCCCACAAGTGATTGATAAGAAGGAAAAGAAGATGGTGGGAGTGTTAACATGGCGGAAAGAGAAGGGTTACAAATGTGAATGCCACGATCATTATCTGGTCCATAAGAAAAGCATATTAAGCCATTCACGGATCCAATGACCCTGCTGTTAACAAATACAGAGAGAAATACAAAGAGTTTAGAGATAAAAGGCTGAATTTTTTGTTATTCATTTCTATCACCGGAAGAGTACATTTATAGCTATTACAAGACAATATAAAACATACACCACTACCTTAGTGGGAGGAACATTACAGAAAACATGGAGCAGGTTTAAGGGCACTACTATTAAAATACATATCTTTTAACACTCCCCCTCACGTTGAATAATGAGATTTCCAAAATTCAACTGGATCAAACACCCTTTTAGGATTTTTCCGTTGACAGCTTTTGTCAGAATGTCAGCTAATTGGTCTTCTGATCGAACAAAAGGTAATTCAATGATTCCAGCTTCCAATTTTTCCTTGATAAAATGTCTGTCAACTTCTACGTGTTTCGTTCGGTCTTGTTGTACAGGATTTTCTGATATTTGAATAGCAGCTTTGTTATCACACATAATTTTACTTGTTTCCTTTTGGATAAAACCAATTTCAGTTAATAGCTTCCGTATCCATAGAACTTCAGCTACTCCTCGTGCTATTCCCCTGAACTCTGCTTCGGCGCTAGATAAAGAAACTACCTTTTGTTTTTTACTTTTCCATGTAACCAGATTTCCTCCAACTAAGGTAAAATATCCAGAGGTTGACCTTCGATTTCCTTTGTCTCCTGCCCAGTCTGCATCAGTGTAGAGTTGGATTTTTAAATGCCCGTTTGTTTTAAACAAAACTCCATGGTTGGCTGTTCCTTTGAGATATCTGAGAATTCTCCAGACTGCCTCCATATGAGAAACCTGGGGTTGATGCATGAATTGGCTAACTACCCCCACAGCATATGATATATCAGGACGAGTATGTGAGAGATATATCAATTTCCCCACAATTCGTTGATATCTTTCCTTGTCTGTTGATTTGGCCTCGGCTTCTATACATAGCTTTTGATTTATCATCATGGGAGTCTCTGCTGGTTTGCAATCAATCATTCCAGTTTCTGCTAATAGATCTAAAACATATTTCTTCTGGCAGATAAAAATCCCTTGTTTTGATCTTAAAACTTCAATTCCAAGAAAGTATTTTAGTCTCCCTAGGTCTTTCATTTCGAACTCTTGAAACAAATTCTTCCTTAGTTTTGTCATTTCCTCCTCATCGTTTCCTGTAATTATCATATCATCAACATATATAATTAAACAGGTTATAAGGTTATTTCTCCGTTTAAGAAACAAAGTATGATCAGAGTTACTTTGTTTGAAACCATATTTTCTCATAGCTACTGTGAATCTCCCAAACCAAGCTCTGGGGGATTGTTTTAATCCGTAGAGGGATTTTTTAAGGCGACAAACTTCTCCTGGTTTAAAGTTCTCCGTGAAACCAGGGGGGACTTCCATATAAACTTCTTCTTTTAGTTCTCCATGTAAAAAGGCATTTTTTACGTCAAACTGGTGTAATGGCCATCCTTCATTTGCAGCAATGGAAAAAAGGACCCTAATTGTATCAATTTTTGCAACCGGAGAGAAAGTTTCAGCATAATCAATGCCATAGGTTTGAGTGTAACCTTTGGCTACCAATCTTGCTTTATATCTCTCAATAGTACCATCGGGCTTATGTTTTACTGTAAAGACCCATCGACATCCTACCGGTCTCTTTCCAACTGGAATAACACATTTTTCCCATGTGTCATTTTTTAATAGAGCTTTCATTTCATTTTCCATTGCGTCTTTCCAGTTCTTCATCTTCAAGGCTTGGTCTATGCTAGTTGGAGTTTCTTCAGAGTATAACGAGGCAACAAAGGCCCTTGCTTCTTGAGTTAAGTTTCCTTTTGCTATATTAGCCATAGGATATCTTGAACTTCGAGATTCTCTTTGTGGAGAGTATCTTTTTGGAGGAATCCCTCTGTTACTTCTTGGTGGTAACACATATCTCTCAGTTGATTGTTCCTGTACTGGTTCTTCTTGTTCTGTGTTAGTTTCATGATCATCGATAACATCTGGAGGATCAGACATATATGGAGATTGAGTATTACTTACCTTGGATGTCAGGTTCGGAGATTGATCTGGGATGGCACTAGAGTTAGGATTGTTTGATTGTGTGGATTGTGTGGACGTGTCACGTGATTCTTCTTGAGTGGACTCTTCTTGTTCTGGAGTGTGATTTTCTTTTGGTGTTATCTGAACATACTCTAACCAACTTAGTGCGTCTGTATATTCTTTCTCCTCCTGACCACTATGTTGGGAGGTATAGTAGTATTCCGTTTCAAGAAAGTCACAGTTCATAGTAGTGAACATATGACGGGTTTTTGGGTTATAGCATCTGTATCCCTTTTGGTGCATTCCATATCCGACAAATATACATTTCTCAGCACATGGGTCAAGTTTATTTCGTTGAGATTTAGGTATATGGACAAAAACGGTACATCCAAAAATCCTTGGTTCAAGTATAAGAAAAGAGGGAATTTTAATAAATTCGGATAGGGTTTGTAGTGGTGTTTTAAACTTGAGGATCTTGGTTGGTAGCCGGTTTATGAGATATGCTGCTGTGGCAATGGCTTCAGGCCAAAAAAATTTTGGAACTTTTGATTCGATTAAAAGAGCTCTGGTTATTTCTAATAAAAAACGATTTTTTCGTTCAGCCACACCATTTTGTTCAGGAGTATGTGGACATGTGGTTTGATGTATTATTCCTTTTGACTCACAGAATTGTTTCATGGCTATGTTAACAAATTCCCCTCCATTGTCTGACCGAAGAATTTGGATAGTTTTTTGAAATTGGGTTTGGATCATGGTATGAAACATAGTAAATTTGTTGAAAACTTCTGACTTATTTTTTAAGAAATAAATCCAGGTCATACGAGTGCAATCATCCACAAATGATACAAAAAAACGAAGATTTTGTCCTCCAGATATTGGAGAGGGACCCCATACATCAGAATGAATCAGTGAGAAAGGAACATCAACCCTGGTGTTATTGGGTTTAAAGGTTTGTCTATGGCTTTTAGCTAACACGCATGTTTCACACAGTGAGGTAATTTTTGAGGAAAACAACTTAGGAAATAGAGTATGTAAATAACCCGTAGAACGATGACCCAATCTTCTATGCCATATCCAAGCTTCTCTTTCTGTTGTCCCATGAGCTAACATTGCAGTCCCATTTTGGGTCACCTCATCCACATAGTACAATCCCTGTCTCTCAGTGCCACGCCCAATGATCGCTCTCGTCCTGATATCCTGTAAGATACAAAAAGTGGGTTGCATTAGAACTGAGCAATTTAGTTCTTTTGTAACGTGGCTTATTGATAAAAGGTTTTGTGACAAGGAAGGAACATAGAGGCAATTAGATAGTTTTAGTGTAGGAGAAATCTCGATCATTCCTCCTTTTTTAACTTCCATTTTTCCACCATCTGCTGTTTGTATATACGTTCTTCGAGGTTCGGTCAATGAAATAAGATCAGATAGTTCATGAGTCATAGTGTCTGTAGCTCCGCTGTCAAGTATCCATGTTTTATCTTGTTTATTATCACAAGAAAAAATCACATTTGCATTTCCTCCAATTTGTGGGTTTTTTCTGCAATTTTTAAAACTCGTTTCCAAAAAAGGGATTATAGAATAAATCTTGGAGTTATTATTTGACACTTCCTTTTCTCCAGGGTCAATTTTGAAATTTTCCCAAATTGAAATTGGGTTTAAAGCTGGGAACGTGCTCAGTGGGAACCCATCATAATTCTTTTTCCCTAAAATATCTTCATCCCTTTCATCAATTCTTCTCGCTGCTACATCACCAAAATAGATCGCCGCCGCCGGGTTTTTTTCTTGGCCTGCACCTGACCCGCTACCGCCGAGCCTTCCGCTGCCGGAGAAAGCTTCGCCCGGGATTCCGCTAGCAAAGTTCGCCGAAGCCGAAGCCGATAGATGTTGCGAGTTGCCGGAGCTGCGCTGCTGTTGCGAGTTCGTCGGAGTTGTGGCGGCGGCGGCTCTTCCAGGTTCGGACCCGCTACCGTCGAGCCTTACGCTGCCGGAGAAAGCTTCGCCCGGACTCCCGCTAGCAAAGTTCGCCGAAGCCGGATTAGAAGCCTGTTGCGAGTTGCCGGAGCTGCGCTGCTGTTGCGAGTTTGCTGGAGCTGTGGCGGCGGCGGCGGTTCTTCCAGGTTCGGATCCTCTGTTCTTGCTCCCCCTTTTTTCATCGGCCCACCAGTCGGGATATCCGACTAGTTTGAAGCACTGTTCTTTGGTGTGTTTTTTCATCCCGCAATATTCACACTTCAGGTGAGTTTTATCTTCTTTGTTGAATGGTTCATTTCTTTTCTTTGAGAAATCTGATCTATGGTTTTGTTTGGCTATGAATACTCCTCCGGTGGATTCAGTTTCATTTGAGACGGTTCCCAAGATATGTTGGTGAGCCGCCTCCTTTCGGACAGAATTTGATGTATTAGTTTCTGACATTTTTGGTGGTGGATGATGAGCTAATTGAGGATCTTGAGCTCTGATACCATGTTAACAAATACAGAGAGAAATACAAAGAGTTTAGAGATAAAAGGCTGAATTTTTTGTTATTCATTTCTATCACCGGAAGAGTACATTTATAGCTATTACAAGACAATATAAAACATACACCACTACCTTAGTGGGAGGAACATTACAGAAAACATGGAGCAGGTTTAAGGGCACTACTATTAAAATACATATCTTTTAACACCTGCCCCAACTGCTTCTATGTCGGGGAATAACCGGAAGTTTGATGAAATTAGTGAGTTCGACATCCGGAGAATGAATGGGGCGTGCTGTGATTAAACCACGGTCAAAATAAAATCCCCCATAGAAGAACAAGAGAATCTCATCGTTGTTTTGAATTGAATGACGGAGGTGGGATTTTACAAAGGAAGATTCAGATAAAAGAGCATTCCAAGGTTTACAAACGCACCTCATTTGAGCTAGCTGTTTGGCCAATAACCGGACGAATATGTTTGATAAAATATCTCCCGGAAGGTTCTCAATAGTCGTTGGTTGCCATGGTAAAGCCATATTCGAGTGTGTAAATATACTTCGGCTGGGAGGTTCTTTTCGAGTCTTTTTTTTTTCTTTTCAGCTGAAATCCTATGAGCTTTTGCTTAGAGGTGTATGCTTGGTTTTAGAGCCAAGGAGCTGCAAGGTAACAGGTGAATCCGTTAAAAAAGGGACTGGTTAGTGAAGGACTCATTCCGGTTAACAAGATATAGAACACTAAAAGATTAACACATTCAACTTAATAAATATATAGATTCTCAAGAAACCAACAAAAAATTAGTACATTTTACCTTAGTTGATGAAGAATTATCAAGCTATAGCAAGGAATCCCCTGCTTTAGCCTTGACTTCTTTTGGGTCAAGACTCAAGTCTACTTAAAAAAACATAGAGTTTGCAAATGGTTCTGCTTGTGTTGGCTCTTGTATGGTCATTGGTGATGATGCTCTTAGTCCTGCCCTTTGATTTTGTCATCACTAGTTTTAATTACTTCATTTATCTGTTTTTTTTTTGGGTTGCTTTTTAGGGTTTCTTTAGAATCGATGCTTGCTAATTCCCGATTTAAAGTTTTTTATCAGTTCATTTTCTAGGGTTTTCCACAACTCAAAATATTAACCTGCCTTATTGGGTACCGTTTCTCGATTTGACATTGTCTTTGTGGAAATGAAAGAAGAAAACTTACACACAACAATATTTCTCCTTATGAATTAAAACAACTTGTACAATACTTATAGGAATACAAGATTAACTAGTGCTTGACACCATCACTCCACTACTTCTTAATAAAATGAAAGTGTCATGAAACAAGGAATCATGGAGACCAACATAGACCCACAAAAAGAAATAATTTGGATTAAAGCCAACAATCTCCCCCTTAATCCAAACAATCACAAACCGCAAACCAGCACTTGAACGAATTTGATTCTCGACTTTTTCCGGACACCCGACCTCCACCTCGGTCACATCCAAAGTATTCCATCAAAATAGTGCTGATTCATCTTCAATTAGATTTGCCTCTTGCTTTTCCCACTTAGGACACTCATTGCTATAGTGACCAAATTCACCACACTTGAAACATTTAACGTGACTTTTATCCCGTTGGAAACGTTCCCCATCCTGACTTTTTCCGGACCCACGACCTCTTCCCCGGCCACGTCCAAAGCCATCCCGATTTGAACCTCCACAGCCACAATGCTTACAAACGTTCGAATTTTCTCCACTAGCCAACAATAAACTATCTTGAACGTCCTCCGTTTTTTCCGTTCCTTTTATACGCTCCTCGTATGCCTTCAATCTACCAACGGCTTCATCAAATAACATTGAATCTAACTCGAAACATTGTTCAATTGACGCCACGATTTGAAGAAACGATTTAGGCATCGAATCTAACAACCTTTTTACCAAATCACCTTCTTCAATCTCATATCCAAGACTCCTTGCTTTTGACGCCAACCCCGATAATTTTGTCACAAAATTATCAATCGTTTCATCCTCCTTCATGCGCAAACCTTCAAGCTCCCTCTTCAAGGTTGCAACCCGAGCCGTCCTCACCCGATCCACACCCAAATACCGTGTCTTCAAACCATCCCACACCTGTTTTGGATCTGTGTAACTCGCCATTTGCAACACCATCTCTTCCGGTATAGCTTGAAACAAGAAAGCAAGTGCTTGTTTCTTCTTCTTTAGATTCGTTTCTTCGCCTAACACCCTTACATCAACCGTATCCCATATGCCGTGAGCATCCATAATGGATTTCACTTTGACCGCCAACACCGGATAATTTATTGGGGTTAAAACGGGGACTTGATACGTCATCGGGCCTCCTTCTCTAGCTAGTGCCATCACCTTTCTAGTCTTCTTTTTGACAGCCCCAACCTCTTTGATCAAGCTTGTTCGGAGAGCACTCTTCCACCGGTTGACAAGACAAGGTCACACCCACCTTTACCGTCTTCCGTCACACCCGCAAAACGAACCGAATCAAAGCCACCTGCTTTGATATCTTCCCGTCTGTTTATCACGCACCACCGGTTAGTCTCTCGTTTGAACAAACCCGATCAAGAAACTGAGGCTGCTTTTAAGAGACTTCAAAATGAACTACACCTTATCGAACACGCTCTGATACCAAATGTGGAAATGAAAGAAGAAAACTTACACACAACAATACTTCTCCTTATGAATTAAAACAACTTGTACAATACTTATAGGAATACAAGATTAACTAGTGCTTGACACCATCACTCCACTACTTTTTAATAAAATGAAAGTGCCATGAAACAAGGAATCATGGAGACCAACATAGACCCACAAAAAGAAATAATTTGGATTAAAGCCAACAGTCTTACGAGTTATGATGGATTTTAAAGACAATATTAGTTGGGTTTTTCGTTACATTGGTACTGCTGCAAATTTTATTTGCGATGCCTACACAGATATCTTTGATTAATTAATAAGAAATAACCCTAACAGAAATAACACGGGAAAGACATAAGACAACGAGACAATAGACAGAGTGAGGAAGGCATACCGTGAAAGGCGGTGACAGCGAGAGGTTGTGACAATAATAGTCTTTGAGATCACAGGCGTAGAGCGGTGGCCAGGTGACGAGATTCCGTGAGACCAGTAGCGGAGAGCGAAAGGAGATTGGCGGCCACAGCCGAGATCGCGAGTATCCGTGGATTTATTTCAGAAGGTAGGTATTTCCCATCGAGGTCCTCACTTTTCAATAGGAAAATGGGATATTGCTATTTTCTGTGATATAAAAAAAGGAGGTACGATATATTTTCATGAGTAAATTACACTGATGGTCCCTGTGGTTTACCAAAACTAACACTGAGCACCCAACTATTGGATTTACACTAGATGAGTCACTTAACTTTCCTTAAACGGACACATTGGTCCCTGTCAACGTTATCGTTATCTCTCAATCGTCAAACCCCCAACATGTGCCGTTCACGTGGGGGTAGATTAGTCCTTTCCTTTAAGATCTTGTGCAAGTAATGATTTACCGCCATTAATGAGCGTCAACTCATCAACAACTTCAAATAACCTGAAGATACGCACGGCTTGAACATTACACAATCGCTTATCTGGGATGCTGAAAGTGTTGAGCATTGAAGCAGTCGAACACAATGTGGGTCATTCGAGAAAAAAATGAAGACGATTCCGCCTTTAATCAATACGGTAAGTTTCATTGTTTATGTTTGTAATGTTGAATGTTGATGTCTATCGGAACTAATAAACCTTGACGTTACATTTTTCAGTCGGTAACGAGAATCTCTTCACCATGGAGCTACACTATGGAGGATCGTTTCACATGCAACCGACTTTGGAATATTGTAATGGTAATGATGCGTTCGTTGACAATGTAGACGTCAGTTACTTGAACCAGGAAGTAATACTGTCCATACTTAGGGTTTTATGTGTGGATACACATGAACCACTGTTCGTCCATTTCGTTCTCCCAGGGATAAGCTTAGAAAAGGGCTTGATTCCCTTAGATTGTCCAGAGGATTACAAAATCGTAGCTAGGTTTGTGGTAATCGTAGGTCAGATTCAGTTCTTTGTCAAACACGGAGCGTCATCGGTGAACAATCATGGTAGGTCTGCGATCCCTGACTATCTCGCCGAAGACGGGAACTACGAAAGATTCAAAAGTCACCGTCTTTAAAGGCGTCTTGTAGTAGGCAGTTGACGTTTGACCTCAACGAACCCTTACACGGGGAAGAAACCCCAGGTAATGTCAATCAACCATGCTTGGATATGGTGTTGTATAATCCAGCAACAACGGAAGGGGTACCCGCCCAGATGTTACCTTTGGACTCTCAACTTTGGGAAGTTCAAAACTTGTCTACTTTTCAAGCTGATATTTATGACCCTGTATTTACCTTTAACTTAGAAGATACACAGTATCAATAGGAGATTAACACATATCCTAGTATGAATTTAGGATGTGGAGGAGAGGCATTATGGTATGAAACAATAACACAACCTATCGAGAACGTCCAACAAAGTAACGTCCATTTGACACAGTTCAGAGAAGTGGCTGTAGCTGCTTCAACTAGTGGCCCTGATGATGATATGGATGATCGAAGTAGTGTCCACCTTGAGGAAGAGGAAATGGTTACTGATGAGGAAGTGGAGCAGTCCTTTATACATACTGTCATGGATACCCCAATAGAAGAAGATGTTGAACAACTCAACCAACTAGAGGAGATGCTTGTACTAGATAACGAACAGTTTAAAAGCTACGATCCAGACAAGAGTGAGAGATAAAAATTTTTGGAGCAAATAGAGAATAAAGTTGAATACTCAAATGGAAAATCCGATGTAATTGATTTTAAGGTTGGGGAATACTTTCCAGATAAGAATGTTGTTAAAGAAGCCTTACAAAATTTGTCTGTGTTCACTAACATGCAACTGAGAATGGTCAAGAACGATGGGTTTAGAATTTGTGGCCGATGTTTAGGGGATGTGCCTGGTGGTCCCAATTTTGGAAGGAGACCTTTTTTACAGATAGGTCGAAAAAAATTAAAAACTCTGAAATTGATTGCCCTTGGACCTTGCACGTGTCCCAAACCAGTTACGATGACAGGTGGAGGGTGAAAACCTATTACCCGGTCCATACTTGTTTGCCGAGTAGGGACATACAAGCGTGTACTCAAGGATATATCGCTAAAAAAATTTTCCAACAACTCCAGACAAACCCTAACATACCCACGTCTGCACTAAGAGAGGAACTACAACGCACTTATAAATTGAATTTGACGTTCATGAAAGTTTATCGAGCAAAGACCATCGCGAGAAATAGGATCAGGGGAGACTACGAAAGGCAGTACACAATGCTGAGAGACTACGCAATGGAAGTCCAAATGAGGAATCCTGGGACGACCATAAAAATCAGTGTTAAATCGTGTCCAGTTTTCAGTGAATCGACGAGGACATTCAAACGCATCTACATCTGTCTAGGTGCTCTGAAGGAAGGTTTTAAATTTGGGCAAAGAGAGTTACTGGGTGTAGATGGAACCTTCTTGAAAGTCCCTTATCCAGGTCAGATTTTAAGTGCTGTGGGGCTAGATTGCAACAACGGCATATACCCAGTTGCATACGCCATTGTAGAGGCTGAAAACAAAGTATCGTGGTCATGGTTTTTAGATTGCTTAGGTGAAGATTTGGATATTGGGCCTAATACAGACTTCACATTCATAAGTGATCGACAAAAGGTATGTGTTTAATTTTACATTTTTAATTTTGTTAGTGTATTTACTGTTACATAGTTATATTATTTTTGTTTTATTGTTCAAAATTAGGGGTTATGCCCAGCACTTTCAAGTGCCTTTCCTGCAGCTGAGCATCGATACTGTGTTCGTCATATTCATGCCAACATGAAACTGCATTGGAAAGGCAATCAGTTAAAGGATCTACTGTGGAAATGTGCCCGAGCTGCTACTAAGCCCCACTTCAACGCTGCAATGGAAGAATTGAAAAAAGTTAATAACGAAGCCTTCCGGTGGTTAAACAAAATCCCACCCAAACATTGGAGTAGGAGTCATTTTTCAGGTAAATTTGATTGAGTCAGAGTTACATACATACATTTGCATTTTATAGTAACTGTAAATTGTTCTGTAGGTCGTTGTCATTCAGATATTCTGCTGAATAATGTCTGTGAGGTTTTTAACTCCAAAATTGTGGATGGAAGAGACAAACCCATAATATCATGTTTGGAGTACATTCGTGAATACATAATGAAAAAGATCATGACTGTCCAGAAAAGTATTGCAAAATGTGAGGGATTGTTAACCCCAACAGCCCAATCAATCATGGATAAAGTGAAGGAAGAGGCTGCAAAATGTAGGAGCATTTTTAATGGAAATGATAAGTATCAGGTGTCCACGGAATTTGGTGAGCAGTTTGTTGTTGATATGAAGATAAAAGAATGTACTTGTCGTCGATGGGAATTGACAGGAATACCATGTAAGCATGTTGTTGCTACTTTATAGGACAAGGTGGCGTATGGGGAAAGAGTCCCACATCCAGAGGAGATGGTGCATCCATGTTACCTTTTGGAAACATGGAAGAGGATGTACCAGTGGACAATTGAACCGATAAATGGCCCAGATATGTGGCCAAAATCTGGTTGTCCAACCACTTTGATGCACCCAAAACATCATCCTCAGGTAAGTAGTTCAATAACAAATATCTCCTGTTGTTGGTGATTCATATTATAATTATAAGTAAGTATTTTATTCATAATTTTGTACAAGGTGGGACGTCCAAGAATGAAGAGAAGGAGGGGGCCGGATGAATCAAATTCCCAAGGAACTCAAAGGAAAAGAGGCGTGGTTAAATTGTCTAGGAAATACGTGACAGTCACATGTAGCCTTTGTCACAATCCAGGTCATAATTCAAGATCTTGCAAGGGACAAGGTGACAAAGGAAAAGGGGTGAATCAAATGTGAGGTTGGTTGGAAGACTGGTAAGGGGTAATGGTTGGTAATTGTTGGCAGCGGTTATGTTTAAGACATTAAGTTTAAGTTATGTATTCGATTGTCGGTGTATGATGGTGAAGACTTTTTGTTATGTTGTTGAACAAGTAGTTTATGTGTATGGGTTAAGTTTAAGACTTTTAGTTATGTATTTGGGGTGGTTTGAAAGTGTTATTTGCGTGTTTGTTGTTACTTGTGTGGGTTATAAACGTGGCAAAAATCTTAGAAAACTATCTACAACTAAGTTACAAAATATATACATAGTACATTTAGAACTCTTTAGAAAATAACAAAAAAAATATCAATATTCCGTAAAAAATTATTAAGTAAACCCTAGGTCATTATAACCTCCTATTAAATACCAAAAAGTTTTCTCGCTAGGTCATTATAACCTCTTCCCTTCGACGTGTAAACCCTAGGTCATTATAACGTCTGCAGATCATTTATAACTTATGTATTTGGGGTGGTTTCCGTCTGAATTTGTGAACTTTCATGAATATGTGTGTGTTTGTTAGTACTTATGTCGGTTTCTAAATGTCATTTGCAATTTCAAGTGTTAAATATTTGTGTGCTTGATATTTGAATATTGTGTGTTTGTTAATACTTGTGTGGGTTTTAAACGTGGCAAATGACTTAGAAAAGTATGTATAGGTAAGTTACAATATATACACGTAGTACATTACCAAATTTCAAACACAGGGAAATGACAAATTAAAATATATGAATAATCCGTAAACAACATTTAATTATGGCTAGGTCATGATAACCTCCTACTAACTAGAACATTTAATTAACGCTAAGTCATTATAACCGCTTCCCTTCGCCGTGTAAACGTCTCTTCATCTGCAGATCTTGTTGTCTACCGTTTCCATACCAATCGACTACCTGTTGGGGCTATATAAGGAACTGCAAGGTTCCTGCATCACACATCTTCACGCCAATTACAAACACATAACCTCTTGTATTACAGACATGAAAGGTAAAGACTTGGAAGCGATGCTGAAAAACCTAATCCACAAAACGGAGAACAATCGTAGGTTCATAAAGGAGTTGGAACACATGATACAAGCAGACTATGATGTGCGCAAAGAACTTTTCGAAGAGCAGAATACAAAACCATGCTACATGAACTACGTGATAGCTCAGGAGACAATGAGGGAGAGCAAAGCAAGCGCGGTGAAGATGATGAATCTTATCTACGACATGCAAAATCTTTTGGAAGCCGAAGTGGAGAACTACAAAGGGAAAAAGAATCTGATCGAATATGAGTGTGATTTCGAGAAGTAAATCAAAGGGATGTCGAAGGGGTAGAATTCCAGATTTTGGGTAACGTACTCTGTTTAGGTCATATACTTTCTCGGTGTCTATAGTATGTTCGTTTCTTGTTTAATAGTCGGTACTTAAAACATCAAAATGTAATCTTTTGTTTGGACGAAATATATCTACGAAATTTAATGTGGACAGTTGCTGTGATTTAATGTATATAAGAATGATATTACTACCACGATGACCTTGTGATGATACACAAATTACCATAAAAATTTAGTTAACATTCATTAATTTGTTGATGGATATTACAAAACAGTTCATACATGAACAGATTTCAAAAAGATGAAGTAGTAATTTTCTAACAATACTAGTAGACATAAAAATATGAACTTCAAGATCAAACACCCCAAAATATGAATTTCTAGGAACACGATTCCATTAACAGTTAACTAATTAGTAAATACCCTAACCTATTCAAATGTGGTAAACATCCAGTAGATGAGGAAATAAATCCACGAAACAACAAGAACCATCCTGTACCATCAAGCTACCCTGAGTTCACCTTCAAGTCGAGTTATTTCATCCATATGCATCTGCCTAGCTTGCAACAAACCTGGAATTATCATCAACGATCTACGACACATCGGAGGGTCCGACCAACCCACAAACCCACACTGTTGACATCTCCAGAAACGCCGCCCTGGATTAAGATTAGTCCATGAGGTACACAGACTTGCTTGCCTCCCGCATATGTAGACGACCATAGCTGCTTCGTGAATTCCTCGAGTTCTCCCGCACCAAATGTGTGTGTTGATAATGTTCGACATTTGAAGTAAAGGACATGTGTTTCCCACTTGTAATAAGTTGCAACGAAGTATCCAAATTGAAATGACGAATATACCCCCACGTGAACGGCACATGTTGGGGGTTTAACGTTGGAGAATTGACGGTAACGTTGACAGGGACCAATGTGTCCGTTTAAGGAAAGTTAAGTGACTCATCTAGTGTAAAACCAATAGTTGGGTGCTCAGTGTTAGTTTTGGTAAACCACAGGGACCATCCGTATAATTTACTCTATTTTCATTGGTTTCCACTTTACCAATTTCTAGTTTCTTTCACAATTCGTCCTTCAAATAATTTTAAAGCTTTGACTTATGGTCAAATCGCCACAAAGAATAAACAAAAACACATATTTTAAAGAACCATATATTGTTACTTGTATTATCATTGGAATTTGTAGGGATGTGCATGGGTCGGTTTGGGTCGGTTTTGGACCCAAAACCGAACCCAAACCGATTAGTTCGGTTTCGGTTTTGGGTCGGTTTCGGTTTGAACCCATGGGTTTGTGGGTTTTGTCATCCCTAAGTTTCACCAAATGAGTTGTATTAAGGGTTTATATCATTTTTTGACAACCAACTATTATACGTCTATTTTCATGAAAAAATATATTTAGAATATCTAAACAACGGATTTCAATCCTAATCATGTGTACATCATTTTCCCAATATGGACTAAACAATCAACATTTTGATCTTACGACAAAGAACATGGATTGCATTTGCTTGATACACATCAGTCTTGCAATTCATGTCCTTCCTAAGGAAGCTTGTGACAATAATAACCTTTAATAAAACAGGAATATGTACCACGTCATTCAAACTTAAAACAAAATCAAAGTTCCAAGAGAAAACAAGAAAAGATGGTTAAATATTTAACCTTAATTAATACTATTTCTAATTCGATGAATGCAATGGACTCCCGATTTTGTTTGTAGAATAAATAATATATCAAAAATTGATAAATAGTAATATATTAGGTATTTATTAATTTTCGGTTCGGTTTCACGTGTTGGGTCGGTTTCTATCGGTTTGGCTCGGTTCGGTTTCTAATGAGTCGGTTTTTCAATAGAAACCGAAACCGAAACCGAAACCGACAGTTTCGGTTTTAAAATTTTCAAACCCGAACCGCCGGTTTCTGTTTTGGTTTCGGTTTTTCGGTTTCGGTTTTGTCGGTTTTTATCGGTTTCTCGGTTTCCGGGTTCGGTTTTGCTCATCCCTAGGAATTTGTATTTCAATGTATACATCCCACCGGCCTTATAAGCCTTGTAACCTTACGTGTGACTTGTATATATTGTATTACTTTCAATTAATGATCGGGTGGTAATTCTCGTCACGACACGAAAATAAATTGGTGTGGGTTAGTAATTTCAACTCATTTAATTAAACAGGTTGACATAACACGACACGAAAATAAATTGGTTTGGGTTAGAAATTTCAACTCATTTAATTAAACGGATTGACATAACACGACACGAAAATTAAATGGGTTGAGTTTGGGTTCAACCATTTAACTCGATAATGACATGATAATGACTCGTTTATTATATGCAAGTTCTTTTAATTCTTTAGGTAAATTGGACATGCCTTAAACCAAAGTCAAGTGTCAAAGAAAATTTTAGGTTGAGTTGTTTTGTAACGTACAAATCACTAGTTAGTTTGCCTGAGTCAAGAGATAAATTTAAGTTTTCAATTTTTCAATAATATCTCATACACCACAACTGCATTTGGTCACTTTCTTTTCACTGGGACTTCGTTCCTTTAAACTTATTGTGAATTTCGTCCAACCGACTCGCAAATTATTACTATTTTAACCTATTATGTATTTCCATCTAACATGCTACGACACATTTACAAAATAAACGGGTTGACCCGCCAACCCCACACGAAAACAAACGGGTTGACACGACACGACACGATAATTAAATGGGTCGTGTTTAGATCAAGTTATCTCAACCCGTCAACCCGACACCAACACTACACGACACGATTGCCAAACCTAATTAATGAGATGCGGGAATTCTATCCTAACCAATATGGTATCAGAGCCTATCTATTACCTTCTATCTCTCCCTAATACTCTCTACATAGTTTATGATATCTTACTGGCACCCTTTCCCACCTTCTGCCAAAATCATCCCCTTCCACCATGGCTACCGCTGCTACTCCGACTCCGATCAACAAAGTGTTTGCCATCATGAACACCAAGTCTCACATTCCTCTCTTTCTTGATCTAGATCGCCTAATTACGATGCGTGGCGTAAGTTACTTACCACTCACTTCATCGGCTTTGATGTCATCGATCACATCAATGACACCTACGCTGATCCAGGAACGAAACCTGCCGATCCCGAATGGCGCAAAATCGACTCCCTTGTCAAAATCTGGATATATGGTACGATTTCCCAAACCCTCTTACAAATGGTTCTAAAATAAGATGCCTTTATAAGAGATGTTTGGACCGGACTAGAGAGTTTCTTCAGTGTGAGCAAAGACGCCAAGGCAATGCAACTCGACACTAAACTCCGCTCCATCACAATGGCAGATCTCTAGGTAACTGATTATATCTAAGATCAAAACCATGGCAGATCTTCTCCACAATATCAGTGTCCTGGTGCCTGATGAAAATCTCGTCATTTATGTCGTGAATGGTCTCGCTAATAAATTCTCCTATTTTGCTAGCATCATTCGACACCGCTGTCATTTGCCGACATTTCTCGAGACACGCTCCATGTTATTGTTAGAAGAAAAACAACCAAAACAAACTCGCACGGACACACCTACAGCTCATGTCGATCATGCTTCTTGTAACACCCAGTTTCTTATCTCCGAATTACCCCATTAATTACTCAAATAAGCACATGGGTTTATGGTGTAACCAAAGCTAAGCAACAGAAGTACAATCAGTTACCAAAAGAACAAGTATATAGTACAAACATGTCCCAATAACTGGGTTACAAAAGACAGTTTTTACAAAGTTTACATATGTCTCAAAAGTTTAGTTCAAGTCCAAAAAGATTTACAAGTCCCTAAGTCTCTAAGTTTACTAGTCCACTAGCCTTCTGCAACATTTTTCCCTCTACTACCTGATGCACCTACAACAAATCAAGTTATAACAATAAAACTCAATGTAATATATTTCCTCAAAAACTTGGTGATTATGCAACATTTTCTCAGTATATTATAGAACTCAATATCCATAAGTATATAACTCGTTGATCTCATGATCTTTGACTATCTCAGCCAAATAGTGTGCTCGTTCACACTAAGTACTCATTTACAACAAAGTATTCTCTACTTCATGTAACTCTTAATAATTGGGTATCGCAGCCAATTAGAATTAAAGATAACACATTCATTTTACAATTCAAACATATGAAATGAATAGAGTTACTCACCTGAAGTTTGGTCAACTCGTGTTCCACCTGTGCCTCGAGATTCTACTTCCCTCATATTGGTATCTGCTGTGAATATCATCACATATTAGATCTGAATATCATCAATTAACTCAATGTCATCTACTCAAAGAATCAAGAAATCAATTTCCACTGTTCTACATATTCAACTGTCCAAACATCAAAATAACCATATCAAATACTCATAATAACATATACTAACAACCTACTAACAACACATAAGGTAAATCATAATAGATTTTGAGATTTGAAAACCTAGGGTTTAAAACCCCAAAACCCGCAACCAACTAACCTCGTTGATTTTAGAATCAATAATACATTTTGGGTGTTAGATTCGACCTCCTCGAGCTTTCTTACGCAAACCCCAGCTCAATTTGACCTAATTTTGCACTTAAAGCTCTAAAAATCGACGTGGTCATCTATTTCCTCGAAATCAAGGTTTGCTGTCATTTAAACCCCATTCACGCAAGATAGCGGCGCTAGCTCTTAAAGTTAGCGGTTCTATCTTTAAAACCCGACCCGGGTCCATTTACACGACCCGTGTAATCCCATTGCATGCGCACTGAAATTCGTACACGACCCATGTGTTTGAACACGACCCGTGTGTTTTGGCAGAGGCCAAAATTAGTTTCTAAAAGCTTTTTACACGACCCGTGTAGCCTCTTTTTGCCATTTTTAAAGTTCAAACTTCTTCTATATGGTTTTCTAACCATCCTAACTCATATAACAACCTAGTAAATCTTAATTGCACTAAGATTAACTAAATTTCACTTACCGAAAGTATTACGACATTAAACTTCTGCCCCAGCCATTCTTCGTGCAAACACCCAAAATCATAGTGGTGGTGGTAATTGTGACAATTGTCAATTCGGTCAACAAAAGTCAACTGTAGTCAAACAAAGCGTACGATAATCCATATGTTGAAAAGTAACTTTTCCATAATTTTACGAAGTATTATTAGATATTATAATACTACGTACGCTAATTCAAAACAATTATCGAGTAAACGCTGAAAATACGTATAATAAGCTACTGTAGCGTAAAAATTCGATAATCATACCATTATTATTTTGAGAATAATAATATACATAAAACGACATACTTGTAAATACGAACCCGTGGATATATAGAACGTCGAAAACGGAGTTCGTATGTGAAAGTTACAACAATTAAACCGCTGTGAACGGACAAATGTACACAGGGTTTGGACTCAAAATAGAAAACGTGGTGTCTTAAACATCAAATATGGAATAACAAATCATATATTATGGAACGTAATACTATCTACTATTTAATTTCAAAGCGACACATAATTTTCGGTAAAATGTCGAAAATCGCGTAATCGGAAGAATACTGCGCTTAAACGCGTATTTCATCGTATAACGAGCTACGACTCAATCTAAATAAATGTTTTACAATGTGTTTATACATAATATTTATTTAGAACTTCGTTTCGTCAAAAAACTTATAAAATTTAACTAAAACGTCTTACGATTTTATAAAAATCGTCTATTTTTATAAAAGAATGGTATTATTTATAAAACTAACCCATCCCTACCCCCCCCCCCCAACCAGCTGGTGACCCAACATCCCAACACAATCTCAAGCCTTACTATTCACAATCTAGAGTTATGAAAGTCTATTAATAAAAAAATGTAATAAAATTAAGTTTTAAATCATATAATAAAAGTATGAAACATGTCTTCATTTGTCAAGATTTCACCCACACACTCTCATATCTCCCTCTCAACTCATGGTTCACTCTCTTACTCCCTCTCCACCACCTCAAACACTCACCACCACCTTGCTCCACCACAAACCACCATCTTCCACCACCACATTTTTTTATTTCAAGGATTTTTCAAAGAAACTTGGTAAGTTAACCTCATCTTGTGATTTTAAACCTTATTACACAACTTTTATCCCTTTTACACATACTAACATCTACGTAAAACCATTGGGTAATAGTTTTATCCAAGGGTCCTTCGAGCTACGAAGCTTAGATCTTGCTTCCAACCGTCAAACCCGCAAGAACAACGTTGTTTTTAAGTAAAGCACGCATCAATGGTGAGTTCATACCCCTCATTTTCATCTTTTCTAAATATTTTGGGGGAGAATACAAGTTCACATGTCAAAAATAATAATTTACACAACATTATATGTGTTTATATGCTATAAATAACGATTTAAACAAGTTTATAAAACTAATAGTTGTGTAAAAATGTTTTTGACATGAAATATGGTTAGATCTATGTATTATAAACATTGTGACATATTATGTTTGTGTAAAAATTACAAAACTATAAATAAAGTGTGTAAAAATACTAGATCTTTGATATAAACATCATAAAAACGAAAACTAGTAAAAACTACGTTTTTGTGACCGAAAATACTACTTTCTAGCAAAATTGGTTATAACCAAGTTATTACACCATTTTTGTGTGAAACATCTTAAAAGATGATATTTATAATCATTTGAATAAGTTGTTTCGTTATTATTCGTAAAAATATGATTATCACGACGGTATACTAAAAACAAATTATTATTGGAATAGTTTATGAACACAATGTTATTATGACATTTTGAACAAGATAAAATAATTATATAAAATTATATAATTATTATACATTACTATATTTTCTTGGGAAAAATGATAATGGATGATTTCAAGAGTTTTCATATACAAATTTTACGTAAACAAGTTGATTGAATACATACATTTTTGTGAGATGGATCTTTACATAACTTTTATAAGTACATACTATAAGTCCTGAATTTATAACCAGAGTCTCGGTAAGAGAGCGTGATATTTGAGTATAGATCTATACGGGATTGACAACCCCGCACTTGAGCTGTTAGCTACAGCTAGACCGGCAGGTCTGAGGTGTCAAATATCTAACATTCTGACGCCTGAAGAACGTCGCAGCAGGCCAACTAGTCACAGCATGGTTATAGGGTATCTCATATGGGGAAATCAACTATACATTTTGTTTACGTGGAAAATATACAATTCAAATAGTTTTATACTATATTACAATTTACGTTATACATTTTTAGTCTTTGGACCTTTTAAGACTACAACACGTTTATAAGAAAATATTGGATTTTCTGGGTTACGATACTCTATTTTACAAGGAAATGGATTTCTCATACAAGTTTTATGGATTTAAAACATCTTAATATGTTGCAAATATAAGTATGGTTTTACTTATACACACTGGTTTTATGGAAATTAAAACTACATTATATTAAGATATAAACATGAGTATGGATTACATATACGTACGAGTTTTATGGTATTAAAACTACATTCTAACAAGTTACAAATATAAGTATGGTTTTACTTATACATACAAGTTTTATGGAAATTAAAACTACATTTTATCAAGATATAAATACAAGTACGGTTTACTTATACGTACGAGTTTTATGGAATTAAAACTACAACTCATCAAGATACAAATAAAAGTACGATTTTACTTATGCAAAGG
Organism: Cichorium intybus; assembly: GCA_023525715.1. Lineage (NCBI taxonomy): Eukaryota > Viridiplantae > Streptophyta > Magnoliopsida > Asterales > Asteraceae > Cichorium > Cichorium intybus. The sequence goes on along the minus strand of CM042010.1, from coordinate 53,474,958 downwards.
TTTTACGGAATTAGATCTACAATTAATACACGAATAAACATGTATTTAAATGGTTTCATACAAGAATAAGACTACGTAATACTATTTTTCAAGTATAGAAACACGTATGCATTTTCGGTCTTTGGGTTTTAACTTTTAAGACTACGACTCACTTATAAGTAAATATTGGATTTTCTGATTTCAAACACTATCTCTTTACAAGGAAAAAGGACTATGGATTTTCTCATACAAAAATCTTATGAACTCACCAACGTAATGTTGACACTCTTTCAAACTACTTGTATTCTCAGGTAACAATTAGTCCGGTCCGACTAACCTTTTGGGATGGGACGTGAAGACGTCTCTTTTACTTATTTCGTTATCATACTGTAATTGTGTTGAAACAATACCGTTGAACAAAGTAACTTTCCAATTATAATGTATGATGGTTTTTATCTACTTATGTTTCAATGTATGCAATGGTTGTGATACTATGTCTCGTTCCGCCCTCAGACGATTCCGCCATTGTGGTTTGGGGGTGTGACAGTAATAGCGGCTCCAGCCACCAGTTCAGCCGCTAAAATCACTGGCTGGGGGACCGCCGCCAGTCCAACCGTCGTCCCTCGCCATCACCCGGTCAGCAGTAACCACCTACATACATACATACTGGTGGGTCTTCATCCCACCACCTCCTATTGGACAGACTTAGCAACAGCGCCTTGCTCATGTGTTAGGCAATTGGGCTCCCACACATCTACAGTCTTCTCGGCCCACTACCCCTTCAGCTGTGCATTCTTTTCTACAAAACTAGGTCATGCCTCCTCCCGTCTCCTTTTGCGCCTAATAGCAGCAGCGCTGGTCTGCTTGAGCCACCACCTCTGTTCGGTCCACAACAAATAGTCCCGCTTATATAGGTTCATCTCGCTGCCAATTCTGGATTGTCGGACCCACAATAGGCTTGGCCCACTTAATCAGATCACCCACAAGCCTTCCACATATGTTTAGTAGTTTTTGGTTGCAAGATCCTATCAACGATAGGTGGATTATGGATATCGGGGCTACCAATCAGGTTCACTCGAACATAGATTTTTTGAAAACTGTTTTGGATAATCGTTTTCCGCAATTTACTTACGTCAGCAATGGGTCTAAAATGGTTGTGTGTATGATCGGTCACACTTTATTTCCCATGTCAAACCATTTTCGTACCCTCCACCTAAATAATGTTCTTATGTCTCCATATATTATTCATAACCTTATATATGTTTGTAAATTCACATGTCACAATAAATGTAGTATTGGATTTGATAAGTTTGGTTTCACTGTCAATGATTATAGGACCCACCAACCTATAATCCGATGTGACGGGGACGACCCATTATTTGATATCACTCGCCCACCTAACGTGTTTGTGTCCTCCAGCCCATCTCTTTCGCATAAAAGACTTGGTGGAATCAAAACAAAAGTTTGATGTCTTTTAAAAATTTATTCATTTTTCAAATATCATTAAAACTCAGTTCGAACAAACCATAAAAACATTCTGGTGTGACAATGGCGGTGAATACGACAACAAACTCTTTCATGATCACTTTGCTCAAAACGGGACTACTTTCCGTTTCTCATGCCCACACACCTCTCAACAAATGGCAAATCCGAGTGTATGCTACACACCATTAGTAACATGATCCACACCCTTCTCTTCAAATCCCATCTTCCACCAGACATTTGGGTCGAAGCGCTACATATGGCCATCCACCTACTAAACATACTTCCTTCCACCACCATCAATAACGACACACCACATTGTCACATTCTCAAACGTCATCCTAGTATCCTACCTATACTCACTTATGGGTATTTGGGTGTCTATGTTACACTCATCTTACCACCACGACACCACCCATAAACCCCAACCACTAACCACACAGTGCATCTTTCTAGGATCCCTCTCTTCATTATGGGTATCGGTGTCTAGACCTTTACACCCGCAAAATTATCATTTCCAGACATGTTATATTCGATGAGTCTATGTTCCCCTATGGGTCTGTCATACCAAATGACCCTCCATCATATGCTCTCCTCCCATCTATTGCTTTATCTTTTGAAGCTAGTTTCAAGTTTGGTGGTTCTAAGTGCTTCTCCTTTAGTTCGTAATTGTGTTAAGCACTTAAAGGCTTAAAAAATCACTAATACAAAAGGGAACTAGCATTCCTAATGCCTCAATCTTGTTGGTGGATACATTATAGAGGAACTCTACTTTGAGTTCTCTTGTCATCTTCATCAACTCCCCAAAACCAAGTAAGATCAAAGTCTTCAAAGGTTGTTTTCTTTACATCCTACGGTTGTCAAATAATCATTCTAAATTATTTAATTGGATCATCTTGGTGGTTTTGTTAAAATGATCTTAATATAATTGTTATTTTAAAACCGCTTCGTTTCCCGCTAAATGTTTTGGGACTCCTTTTGACCTAGATCTTGGATTTATCATGCATTAGACATGCATGACCATAAAGTTCGTATTTTTACGGACCAACAAACCCATTGGATAAACCCTGGAAAGTTATAGTGTAACACCCGACTTATTAACAAAAACACCCCAAAAATTTTTCATTTTTCAAACCAAATATTTTACAATAAAAACCATAAGTATGGGGTATTAGTTAACAAAATACGAGTACAAGTGTATCACGAAGTACAATACATAAATATTATACATTCTTCAAGCCGGGTCGTTACTTCAAATGCTAAGTCCTCAGTCACGGACTTTGTGTTTTCCCTTGGCAGGGTCACGCTCACCTACAGGGACATATCAAACAACTGTGAGCTATAAAGCCCAATGAGTAATCAAGCAATCATATAAGCATATACAAGAGAATAACAACAATTAAACTCTTAAATAATTTCTGTCCCAAAATCATGGTCATTACTGACCGCACCGTAATCATAGCCATAAAGGCCGCACCGAATATCATAGACCGAAGGCCGCACCAAAATCATAGCCCGAAGGCCGCACCAAAATCATAGCCCGAAGGCCGCACCAAGCATCGGAGACATAGCCCGAAGGCCGCACCGGAGTCATAGCCCGAAGGCCGCACCATCTCGGGTTCAATAACCCAAAATCATGGTCCTAAGACCGCACCATTTAATATCAACGATAGTAATCTTAGCCAACAAGGCTGCACCAATATATCATACTAGATATAATCAAGATTACTCACCTTGTTGCTTGCTACCACTAGCTTTCGTCGTTTCTTGACTTGTAATGTATTTCGTAAGATTTTGTCCCGTACCTATAATTCCATTATTTCACAATGATTATAGGTTAATATACCATTTCAATTAACTCTAATGCAATAAAGTTCAATACAATATCGTTATTAACAATGCCTAGTTAATAAACTTTCCGTTTACTAACTTTATATGAATTTTACTATTCACCGAGGCATTCGGATAGGTCTACAGTGCCCCCGAGGGATCGAAAACTCAATCTAAAAATTTTCCCAAACTTTTCAGACCATAACGAGCCTATGGTCCAAATTTGAGCTAAAACGGACAAGCCAAGCAAAAGTTAGCGTTTCAAAGTTCCTGCCTGGCCACTGCCTTGGAGGCGCACTGCGCCAGGGTCAGGGCGCACTGCGCCAGGGCGCACTGCGCCAGGGCGCACTGCGCCTGGGCGCACCCCGCCTGGCTCCTGGGCGCACTGCGCCTGGCGCCTGGGCATGCCTCCTGGCCAGTCGCGATTTATGCACTGTAGCTTGCAGGTTTGGTCCATTAAGTCCTTATTTCTGTTCTTAATCGCTTGGGGTTTGTTCCTAGGCTAAAACCTTACATTTTTACAAGGTTTTTAACCATCAAAACACACTCAATCATCCATATGAAGAATTAGGGTTCTTAGTTCTAACAACCCCAAATCTTCAATTTGATCAATTATAGCAACCTACTTCCATTTTGTTGAGTTAAGCTCTTACTAGCATGACTTAATGGAAGTATTTCATCAATTAAAACACTCAATCTTAACTGTAATTGCAGTTTTTGAGCTCCACATAACTCATCAAGAACAACTAGTCAAGAGCTTGGAAACTTACCTCCAAATCTTCCAATTATGCCCTTGTAATTGCTATAATCAAATCTTGCAAGTTCCAAGCCTTCAAAACCTTCAATCTTCTGCAGAATTTCAGCCACAAGACTCTCCCGTAACTCACAAAAAATCTGCACAAGTCTCTCCTTTTATACCTCCAAAAATTGCACTTTGGTCCTTGAAGTTGCATTTTTAAGGCTTTTGCCACAATTTACACAATTTATGATAAAAATCACATTTTTATAACATTTTAAGTCCTAGACTCAAAATATTATTACGAAACAAGTCCTTTTCTGTCAAAAAGACCAAATTACCCTTTTGAGGTAAAATGACCATTTTGCCCTTTTTATTATTATTACATAATAAAATAAGTTTTGGCGTTACAATTTCTCCCCTCCTTTAAGAGATTTCGTCCCCGAAATCATACAAAAAGTTGAGGGTATTTTTCCCGCATTTCACTTTCGGTCTCCCACGTCATGTCGGAACCTTTGTGATGACGCCAAAGGACTTTCACCATGCTGATCTTCTTATTTCGCAGCTGTCTTGTCTTGCGGTCTAACACTCGCTCGGGTTGTTCCGGGTATCTCAGCTTTTCATCCACCTCAATTTCAGCAAGAGGTATATGTTGAGACTTGTCAAACAGTGTTTTCCTCAAATGGGACACATTGAATACGTCATGTATACCATGAAGTTCATCAGGTAACTCCAATCGATACGCCACGGCTCCAACTTTTTGGGATATACAGAAAGGTCCGATAAAATGAGGACTCAACTTCCCTTTCTTCCCAAAATGAATTAAGCCTTTCCAAGGGGATACTTTGAGCATTACCATATCTCCTACTTGGAATTCTATCGGTTTCACCCGTTTGTCCGCATACTGTTTCTGTCTATTTTGAGCTACCTTCAAATTTTCGCGTATCAGTTTGATCTTTTCTTCAGTCTGTGCTACAATTTCGGGTCCAGCCAATGGCTTTTCCCCAACTTCAGTCCAGCAGGTCGGAGTACGGCACGGTGCTCCATACAAGGCTTCATACGGGGCCATCTGAATGCTGGAATGATAGCTGTTATTGTACGCGAATTCCACCAAAGGTAAATGATCTTCCCAGCTTCCACCGAAGTCTATGACACAAGTCCTCAACATATCTTCCAACGTCTGGATCGTTCTTTCACTCTGACCATCGGTCTGCGGGTGATATGCGGTACTCATAAGTATTTTTGTACCCAATCGCTTTTGAAGACTCTGCCAAAAATGAGAAGTAAACCTGCTATCTCGGTCCGACACAATCGATGCTGGTAATCCATGTCGACAAATCACCTCATCTATGTAGATTTTCGCCAGTTGATCTACTCTATACTTTTCTTTATATGGTATAAATTGTGCCGATTTGGTCAATCGATCAACAATCACCCATATAGAATCATAACCTCGCGGTGTCCGCGGCAACTTTGTCACGAAATCCATGGTAATATGGTCCCATTTCTTCGCTGGAATCGGCAATGGTTGTATTTCCCCGTACGGTTTCTGATGGTTTGACTTAACTTGCAGACAAGTCAAACATCTTTCCACAAATCTTCCAATGTCCCTCTTCATTCCAGGCCACCAATACATCGGTTTTAACGTCCGATACAACTTAGTACTGCCCGGATGAACTGCATATCTGCTGTAGTGTGCATCTTCTAGAAGCAAATTTCTCGCCTCTCCTTGTTTTGGGACCCACACACGACCTCTGAAGGTCTTCAATTTCTGAGCATTTTCTTCCAGATGCTTCAAGTATCCAACCATTCTTTCGCTTTTTACATTCTCCGGCTTACACGCTTCTTCTTGTGCTGCACGAATCAATTCTGGTAACCGGCTTACTACACCCATGCATGCGGATGAAATTTTTAAAGGAGCTTCTTTTCGGCTTAGCGCATCTGCCACCACGTTCGCCTTACCAGGATGGTACTGAATTTCACAATCAAAGTCTTTCAGCAGATCCATCCACCTTTGCTGTCTCATACTAAGCTCTTTCTGGTCGAAGAGGTACTTCAAACTCTTGTGATCCGTGTAAATAACAAACTTTACACCGTATAAATAATGCCTCCACAGCTTCAATGCTAGAACCACCGCAGCTAGTTCCAGATCATGAACTGGATACTTCTTCTCAGCATCTTTTAATTGGCGGGACGCATAGGCTATAACTCGACCTTTCTGCATTAGAACACACCCAAGTCCGACTCTAGAAGCATCGCTGTAAATCACATACTCTTCTCCGCTTTGTGGTAGTACTAACACCCGTGCTTCACATAAAGCTTGTTTCAACTTCTGGAATGCTTCTTGCTGTTTTTCGGCCCACACGAACTTTTCACCTTTTTTAGTTAACTTGGTCAACGGAGCAGCTATCGAAGAGAAATTCTCGACAAATCTTCTATAATAGCCTGCTAAACCAAGGAAACTTCGTATTTCGGTTGGACTCCGGGGTGGTTCCCACTTCATCACGGCCTCTATCTTTGCTGGATCAACTTTCACTCCTTCGGCATTGATTACATGACCAAGAAATTGGACTTCTCTTAGCCAGAAGTCACACTTGGAAAATTTCGCATACAGTTTTTCTCGGCGAAGCAACTCCAACACTTGTCGCAGGTGCACTTCATGTTCGGCTTGGCTTCGCGAATACACCAAGATGTCATCAATAAACACTATCACCGAGGTATCAAGGAACGGACGACACACTCGGTTCATAAGATCCATGAATACGGCTGGAGCATTGGTTAACCCAAAAGGCATCACTAAAAACTCATAATGACCGTATCTCGTTCGGAAAGCTGTCTTCGGAATGTCTGACTCCCTTATCTTCAACTGGTGGTATCCTGACCTCATATCAATCTTGGAAAAGTAGGACGCGCCTTGTAGATGATCAAACAAATCGTCTATTCTGGGTAGCGGGTACTTGTTCTTCACCGTGATCTTGTTTAGCTCCCGATAGTCAATACACATGCGCATTGACCCATCTTTCTTCTTGACAAATAGAATAGGGGCTCCCCAAGGCGATGTACTCGGTCTGATGAAACCCCTGTCTAACAGTTCCTCCAGTTGCTTCCTCAATTCCACCATCTCCGAAGGTGCTAGTCGGTATGGAGCTCGGGCAACAGGTGCAGCTCCCGGAACTAGTTCAATCGTGAACTCAACCTGTCGATCTGGTGGCAACCCTGGAAGTTCATCTGGAAACACATCTGGGAACTCGTTCACCACGTTCACATTCGCTACCCCCACTTTAATCAGTTGAGCTACCGATACATAAGCCAAATAGGACATCCCTCCTTTACTGACACAGCTTCGGGCTTGAGCAAAGGAGATAACTGGCATTCTTAACCAGGTCGTTCACCTTGAATTTTCATCCATTCCCCTTCCGGTGATAACACTGTAACACTTTTATTTCTGCAATCCACGTTAGCATAATTCGTTGCTAACCAATCCATCCCCACAATTACACCACATTCATTGGTAGTCATCGGCTTCAAATCTATAGGGAAAACGGTCCCGTAGATTTTAAGCTGACAACCTTCCATATGTTCAGAAACCCAGACATATCGACCGTCTGCTATAGCCACTTCTAAGCTTTCATCCATCGGGGTTAAAGGTACATTCAGGCGAGGCAATAAAGATTCCGATACAAAACAGTGAGTGGCTCCCGGATCAAAAATAACATATACAGGTATGGTATTGAGAGTGAAAATACCTGTCACCACATCTGTCTTCTCACGGGCTTCTTCCACAGTCATCTGGAAAGCTCGCGAGGCTATCGGTCATCCCCTGTTCTTCGGCTCTTCTTTCTTCCCGCCCTGTTCAATCCTGGGTCTATCACTGATCGCTATAGACTTCAACTCGAGACAGTTCAGGCGAAGATGATCCGTAGCTTCACACTGGAAACACCTACGTTCCGCCCGACAGTTGTAAGCATCATGCCCCGGTTTTCCACAATTTCGACAACTTGCGGATGTAGTGTTGACCCGGCAACTCCCGGAGTGCCATTTTCTACATTTTTCACACCACTTTCTATCATCTCTTTAACCTTTACCCTTAGAACCGGATTGTTGCGACTTTTTCTGAGGCGTCCAACCTTGGTCTTCCGCCTTTCTTTTTGTTTCAACGGCCTTCTTTTCATCTTCTTGTCGCTTTAATTCGGTCTCCCTTTCTGTGGCTCGATCCACCACTTGACGGAAAGTAGTTAGTTTCAACGGTTGCACAATCTCTCTAATTCGGGTTGTCAACCCCCGAACATACTTGTCGATCTTTCTCTTGTCAGTGTAGATATGGTGTTCCGCAAACCTAGCTTTCTCCAGAAAGATAAGAGTATATTCCTGAACAGATCGGGAACCCTGTTCCAGGTGCAAGAATTCATCCTCCAACTTCTGAATAGCTACTTTCGAGCAATATTCTTCATTGAACTTTGTCTTGAATTGCTCCCAAGGTATCGATTGGGACGAATCAAGATCCAGTGATTTATAGTAGGTTTGCCACCAGTGTAGTGCGCCACTTATAAGTTGGTTCGTGGCAAATTCCACTTTATAATCATCCGCACACTTGCTTACTCGGAACACCTTCTCAATATGCATGATCCATTCCATGGCTTTGACTGGATCATCTGTCCCCGAGAATTCCTTTGGTTTACAACCAAGGAAGGATTTATAAGTACACCCAATTTTCTTTGTCGAGGCTTCTCCACCTTGAGTTTCTTTTACTGCCCGGGCACAACTTTCTCCCTGGCTTTCATCTTCTAGCTGTCTGTCATGAACACTTTTTGCAGCCTCTTCAGTAGGATCAGGATTGGCACTCGGATTAAGATTGCCACTCGGGTTAGGGTTGTTTGATAATGCTGGTATCATTTTCCTAACCACTTCTTCCACTATCGCCCTAATATCAGGTGGATTTTGTCCCACCGGTTCCCGTGCTGATGCACTTCGCCCAACAGAGCCGCGTGACCTAGCTGGTCCACTTCTTGCAGTTCCACGCGAATTCACACCAGTGGGATTGCTTCGTGTATTTCTCATACTTCAAAATTTCAACAAACCGTTAGATTACGTATATAATAACAAACTTATATATATCTAACAGTCCATTTATCTGTTCTTCGCTCAAGGTTTAAGTCCAGGAATCTAGTCTAAGACACCTAGTTCACTTAAACCACGGCTCTGATGCCAACTTGTAACACCCGACTTATTAACAAAAACACCCCAAAAATTTTTCATTTTTCAAACCAAAAATTTTACAATAAAAACCATAAGTATGGGGTATTAGTTAACAAAATACGAGAAGTACAATACATAAATATTATACATTCTTCAAGCCGGGTCGTTACTTCAAATGCTAAGTCCTCAGTCACGGACTTTGTCTTTTCCCTTGGCAGGGTCACGCTCACCTGCAGGGACATATCAAACAACTGTGAGCTATAAAGCCCAATGAGTAATCAAGCAATCATATAAGCATATACAAGAGAATAACAACAATTAAACTCTTAAATAAGTTCTGTCCCAAAATCATGGTCATCACTGACCGCACCGTAATCATAGCCATAAAGGCCGCACCGAATATCATAGCCCGAAGGCTGCACCAAAATCATAGCCCGAAGGCCGCACCAAAATCATAGCCCGAAGGCCGCACCAAGCATCGGAGACATAGCCCGAAGGCCGCACCGGAGTCATAGCCCGAAGGCCGCACCATCTCGGGTTTAATAACCCAAAATCATGGTCCTAAGACCGCACCATTTAATATCAACGATAGTAATCTTAGCCAACAAGGCTGCACCAATATATCATACTAGATATAATCAAGATTACTCACCTTGTTGCTTGCTACCACTAGCTTTCGTCGTTTCTTGACTTGTAATGTATTTCGTAAGATTTTGTCCCGTACCTATAATTCCATTATTTCACAATGATTATAGGTTAATATACCATTTCAATTAACTCTAATGCAATAGAGTTCAATACAATATTGTTATTAACAATGCCTAGTTAATAAACTTTCCGTTTACTAACTTTATATGAATTTTACTATTCACCAAGGCATTCGGATAGGTCTACAGTGCCCCCGAGGGATCGAAAACTCAATCTAAAAATTTTCCCAAACTTTTCAGACCATAACGAGCCTATGGTCCAAATTTGAGCTAAAACGGACAAGCCAAGCAAAAGTTAGCGTTTCAAAGTTCCTGCCTGGCCACTGCCTTGGAGGCGCACTGCGCCAGGGTCAGGGCGCACTGTGCCTGGGCGCACCCCGCCTGGCTCCTGGGCGCACTGCGCCTGGCGCCTGGGCAGGCCTCCTGGCCAGTCGCGATTTATGCACTGTAGCTTGCAGGTTTGGTCCATTAAGTCCTTATTTCTGTTCTTAATCGCTTGGGGTTTGTTCCTAGGCTAAAACCTTACATTTTTACAAGGTTTTTAACCATCAAAACACACTCAATCATCCATATGAAGAATTAGGGTTCTTAGTTCTAACAACCCCAAATCTTCAATTTGATCAATTATAGCAACCTACTTCCATTTTGTTGAGTTAAGCTCTTACTAGCATGACTTAATGGAAGTATTTCATCAATTAAAACACTCAATCTTAACTGTAATTGCAGTTTTTGAGCTCCACATAACTCATCAAGAACAACTAGTCAAGAGCTTGGAAACTTACCTCCAAATCTTCCAATTATGCCCTTGTAATTGCTATAATCAAATCTTGCAAGTTCCAAGCCTTCAAAACCTTCAATCTTCTGCAGAATTTCAGCCACAAGACTCTCCCGTAACTCACAAAAAATCTGCACAAGTCTCTCCTTTTATACCTCCAAAAATTGCACTTTGGTCCTTGAAGTTGCATTTTTAAGGCTTTTGCCACAATTTACACAATTTATGACAAAAATCACATTTTTATAACATTTTAAGTCCTAGACTCAAAATATTATTACGAAACAAGTCCTTTTCTGTCAAAAAGACCAAGTTACCCTTTTGAGGTAAAATGACCATTTTGCCATTTTTATTATTATTACATAATAAAATAAGTTTTGGCGTTACATATAGCCTTTATCTTGATGGATTAAGTGCTTAACAAGAAAGTTGCAAAGTTAATGGTTGGCGACGCTAAGGTCCAAAGATAGTGTCGCTATCTTTGGTGGAACTCGTTTCTAGAAATGCACCTTAGCGACACTATGAGTGCTTCATAGCGGCGCTAAGTGTTAACTTTGACAATTGACTTTTGACCAGTTTGACTCTTGGTCAAATCTTAGGGGATTCAGAAGGTTGACCATGAGGGTAGACCTCGGTTGGGTTAGGTCACTAATTGGTGCCTATTTGTGATTTAATAGGTTTTGCAGACCAATCGCTGAGGATCCTTTATACGTACGAGCGACTGACGGTTCAGGTGAGTCTCCTCACCTTACTATATGTGATGTTGCATGCCTAGGAGAGTCTTATGATTGATTGATGTAGACTTATGTGTTGTATGCTAGCAATAAGGATCGTTTATATCATTACTCCTATATGTTGGTGGATCGGGGGTAGCCTAAGAGCTAGACGGATCGAGGACATCCTGTGAGTCTTCACGTGTATTATAGACGGACGAATGGGGGACAGTCCGTGAGTCCCTAACTATAGGCAGAACGAGGAGAGCCCTTGAACCTGATTGTTCCGGGTGAGCCTGGAGATCAGTGTGTGATATGATTTATGTGATGGAACATACAGTATCTTGGGGGAATTCACTAAGCGTTGTGTTTACTATTTCAATTTAAATGTTAAAAGGTACTTCAGTACTTGCTAAGGGCACGACGTGATGGAACGACATCGGCATCCATGTTTTACACTTCCACTGATGAACTTATTTGGTCATGTTATTATTGTTTGAGACTTGCATCACGCTGAAAAAACTGAATGCTAAGAAAAATTTGGCTTGAAATTTGGAACGCTACAATTTATTTTTATTTTCATATGCAATGTGTGGGGAGATGCTATTAAGATGTTGTGGTTAATAAACAATGAGTGGAAGGCGGTCAAAGTCAAGATAACGAGGTTATTTCGTCTGGCGTACGAACAAAAAGTAACTACTAACCGTTATTTATTCACTCGATTTAAATGGATATTTACATGTTAATTAATTATAACTCGTACCTTGAGAAATAGTCTATTAAATAAGATTAACGTCTAGGTTACGTTTTATAGTTTACTAATGGGCATAATTGGTAAATAAGATATTCAACCCTAGCTTTAAAGTGAATATTATTATTGCAACTTTGGAATATTACCAAAACTATAATGACACTAAAGTAAATATAAGTGTCGTTTTTGTAGGTTTGGAAGTTGGATTAAATATAAGATTTTTAGATAACCAATTAACACTTTGTAGCTATTTAGGCTTAAAAGAAACATTGCAACCAAAAGGAAAAAGGCAAGGATAAAATAAACTAGTTAGTCTACCTAACTATTAAGGCAAGTGTAATGTCTAAGTTCTGAGTTCCATGTATGAATTTAAAGTTTTAAAAAGTCAAGTCTTAAGTAATTTGGAGGATTTTGGCCCTTCACGACGCATAGAATGGAGTACGTGGCGCGTAAGAGGGTTTTGGGGTGGCACGCGGAACACAACCGGTTGACACGCCTAGGTAACACACACACTAGTACAGTGGGAGTCAGGATCGATCCGCAGGAGCTTCGTGGTTAGACCAGATGACAGATTACCAACTAGTAGTGTCACGCTACAGTCGGAGGACCTGGTTTCTAAGTTCTCAACTACTCAAAAACAATCACCAAACAAAGTCAAGCTAAGCATAAGCTAACTCAACTTCAAAGGAACCTAGTGACTTTCTGAAATCAGAAGTGCATCTCTAAATCAGAAGCAAACAAAGGCATCCAAACCAAACAAGGCATAACCTAACCAATAACTAGGGTTCTGACTGAACAGCTACTAGCTAAAGTTTAATGCCTAAAGCTAACCTAATTGGCTACTGATTTCAGCAAAGGAAAGCAGTTCCAAACAAGGCCAAAACAAGATCCAAACACTATTCAAACAATCAAAACCAAACATAAGCATAAAAACACCGAAAAACTAAGATTACTTGTAACCAAATGCTTCTCATTAATCAAATCCAACTTCCAAACATCCAAACAGTAACCAATGATGCTAAAATAGAAACCTAAAGTGCTCAAAGTCAGTGGTTGTCACTCCCAAAGACTTTAGCTTCAATTACTACTTGCTACTAAAAGGAAATTAAATTCAAAAACATAAAATACCAATTGAGATGTTGCTGGAACGAAATCTTGGAGTCAAAGAGCTTCAAGGTCGATTTTACACCCGGTCTTTGCTAGGGTTTTCGGCTGGAAATGCCTCTATTTATAGTTGCAAATTTCCCGCAGCCGCGCCGCACAAATGAAGAATCCGCGGTGCGCGTACTTATCAGATCCCGTTTTTTCGTCATTTGAATGTGTTACACCGCCTTAAGCCCCCGTCGCGTGATTGAGAAACCCGCGGCGCGCGTACGTATTTTCTTGATTTTTCATTCTTTTCCAAACTTCTTCCTTTTTCACGCTTTTAGTCCCTGTTTCCATTCTTTTCTTCCAAACAAGTCCTGGCACGAAAAGTGAGAATACCAAGATATATCTGATATAATTTCATCAAGAACAGGGCTCAACAACGCCTAAAATACTTGATATCACTAGGCGTTGTCAAACACCCCACACTTGTGCCTTGCTTGTCCCCAAGCAAGAGAGTTTTTAACAAATTATAATAAGGACTCAAACAATTTTTGACTGTGTTCAGTTTCAAAGTTTATTGCTCTATGAGTTAGAGTGGAATAGTTCGCGAAAACATAATTGAATTGTTCTTTGGAATTAATGACTATCTAGAGAACCCTTGATTACAAATTTTCTGTACACAATGAAATGTACTTACTCATTCAGATTCTAAAGGCCATTAAGGAATTGTCCATGACTTTCGATGTTGTTCGTATAGCAAGCTTTCGGAAATACCATCCCAGACCAGACGATCTTAGGTGGTAAGGTGCATAAGTCCCACCCATTTTAGACCTACCAGCTCGAATAACAAAGGCCACTGATTGACATTTCCTTCCTAAACTCCAATCCTAAAACAGCTCAATCTTCTAAACTCATAAAACTCAACTTATTTGACTAACTAATAGCATGATCACAAATAAACAGTATCTCTTGAAAAATACTAATGCTATCACAATCACAAACCATTCGTTTCAAAATTGCAATTTATTAAAAAATTTGAAAAATATTGCTAAAAATTTGAAAATTGATAATTTTTGCAAAAATTTCAAAAATACTCTTTCGATCGTCCACACCCCACACTTAAAACCGTACAACGTCCCCGTTGTACAAAAAATTATTTCAAAACAAGGGAGAAAGAGTTACCCCTTTTGAACGATAGATTTCTCAGTTGGTACTCAGTATCACAGGTATAATTGCGAACAAACGGATCCTTGATTTCGTATTCCGGAGTTGTAGCGCTACAGTGAACACGCCGGTAGTCGAGACAAGTGGAGGGGGCACGGTGACCCCACACTTGTCTAAGACAACTCCTTCTCATTTGGTATATCATGCATAACTCAACAAACAAATTAAAAACAAACATAATATAAACAGAATATAGATAAAGGTGTCATAAGTTTTGTACATATATCCCAAAAAATAAAAAGAAAGAAAAAGTACATCAATCATCACTAGGTGGCATGGAGGGTCCAGCCTCATGATCATGGGGCCTGGCTGGGAATGGCCGGGGGTGTCGGCCCTGCTGAGTGGCCAAATCTAGGAGTACCTCCCCGATCCATGCCAACTGGTCCTCCACCCGCTCGACTCTGACCTCCAACCGATGGAGGGCTGATGAGTTATCCTGTTGTGGCTGCGGCTGTGGTGCTGGCTCGGCGGGTACCTCTCGCCTCTATCGTCTCCGGCCCGGCTGGGCATATGTCGGCTGGGGTGCCTGGGGAGGCTCTGTCGGTGCCCGAATGAACTGCCCCGGACGCTGCTGCTCGATGAGCCTCATCCTCTCCAGAGTGCGCGCCGTAGTGCGAGACGGAGGCAGAGCGGTCAAAGAACCAGCCACGGAGGCAGTAAGGATCCCATACGAACGGGCCAGGCGGGTAATGAAATACCCCCGGGCCAGTGGACTGCTAGCGGAAGCTCCCGTCGAGTGAGTGGAGAGGGCGACTGCGAGGGCGAATGGGAGGTGGAGGAATCTGGAGGGGTCCAGGAGAACCCAGAAATAGGTCATGTCATCGCCTGACACCTTCTCGCCCCCCTCCCGATGCATAATGGAGGTGGAGACGATACGGTGCATGAGGCGGTGGAGTGGGTCGCGAAGGTGGCTCTCTTGGGAGGTCCCTGCCTCGTAAATGACGTTGGACAGCGGTGCCCAAACCTCCATGTTGGCAGCCCTGTCCGGCTGCCCCTGGGTACAAGCCCCAAAGAACTAAGTGAAGTGGCGGTACTGGAGGTCCTCCTGAGTGTATAAGCCGACTCGCCTCCCGAACTCGCGGAGGTTGCACTCCCTCTGTGCACCTCCCAACCGAAATCGTACAATCCGAGAACGTGGGTCTGATGCTCGAGGTGCGAAGTGGATAGTGGAGAGAAACTCCAGTAACAGCTCGGTGTAGACCACGTCCTCGTCCGTGGCCATAATCCTGTACCAGCCACGGCATGTGAACGATGCCTCCCCGAGAGTCCAGGTGCGATGTAAATATGGCTCAATCGCACCCTAGAGCCCCGCGTCTCTCAAAATGTCCCTGTCGATGAGTGTCGCCTCGAGGACCCGGCGACTAGTCAGTGCGTCTCTCCGCGAGATGTACTCCGCGAAGCTAGGAAGTCCCTCAGGGAACTGGAGGAAAGGGTGATCTAACCTGAACATCATTTGCAAAAAGACACATAGCCACAAAGAGAAAAATATTTTGCAAAATTAGTCCTTTCCTTACCTACCGCACCGCGGCGCGGCTCAAGAGCAAGGCGTGTTGCGGCGAGCGGTTGTTTGCAAAACCCCAATCAAAACTCGTAATTTAACCTGCTAAAACTCGATCCAATCACACCACAAGGTAGCCTAAGTGCCGAATAACTCATTTAGGGTCTCTATTTGGCAAAACAAACACCCTATGAGTTAGCATTGGCGATTCTAAGTTTTGAACTTTTCTGGACAAATCACTAAAATTAACTACCTAATTGCTAGTTTTAACAACTAATAAATAGTTAGAATAGCGTACCTTGGTAGTAGAAACAAAATGAGCAAGAAAAAATACGAGAGAAATTTGTCGATCAGAGCTCCGAGTCGCGTGAGGTGTGTGTGAGTCGCGGCTTACCTTAATATAGGAGAAAACCGACTGATCATTTCCCGCGTCGCACATTTACACTTTGCGCGTCGCGCGTGTCACCAAATCAACCCCTACGCATCGGGTTGGTTTACGAACCCGCGTCGCGTAATTCAAAAACCCGCGGCGCGGTCATTTAAAATTTCAAAACTTTTCACACAACCCCACACTTGCCGTAGACCACTAATACCTGCAAAATATTGATGCATTTTCCTAATTAATATAAAACTTAACCTATGACACGATGGGTTGCCTCCCAACAAGCGCTAAGTTTAACGTCTTCAGCCAGACGTGCTATTCCTATGCCTATTCTTCTTCTTTTAGAACCCTTGATGGCATCTGCTTGAATCCTGGCACGAAGTTGTTGGCCATCATTGACATGAGAGATGTACGTTGAGTCATTCGATCACTCACACCGCTAATCCACTGTTGCTGAGATTCCAGGAGCTTAAAAACTTTTGCTTCTCGTTCTCTTGATTCCTTCTCATACTGCTGGTGTCTTGCCTCCATCATTTCCATCATGTCCAGCAGCTACTCCTTATCGATAGTGGACAACGGGTGGTTCTTAGTGTCCTTTAAAACTTCTTCTTTTCCTCCTTCTCCCGTACGTGTCCAAATTTTTTCTTTACTCTTAATCCCAGGCTCCATTAACATCCTTCTGTCCACTTGCTTGCCACCATCTTCTGAAGGTAATGATACAGGATTTCCAAACATGTTCAGTCTTCTTTTCCTTGTCCCAAAGGAGATGTCCATCTCCCTGTCTTGCAATCAATCACAGCACCAGCAGTAGCCAAGAATGGGCGTCCTAAAATGAGTGCAGGCGCATCGTCCAAGCTTTCATATTCCATTACTAAGAAATCTACGGGATAGAAGAAGTCCCCAACCTTGACTATGACATTCGTCAGTTTTCCCCTAGATACCTTTGTTGATTGGTCAGCCAGCTGCAATACAACTTCTGCTGGCTCTATTTCTTCATTCTTGTACTTATCGTACAGGTATCCTGGCAGTATATTGACAGTTGCTCCCAAATCTAACAAGGTGTTCCGAATGACCACATCTCCTACAGTAGTAGTGATCAACGGTGATCCAGGATCCTTTTTCTTTTTGGGCAGTATCCCCAATAACGCCTCACTTGCTTTCACAGTCAACCTCACAGTATCTGGTGTGGGTACTTTACTCTTCTCATTTATTTCACACATTTCCTGAAGAATTTAGGTATCCTCAGGAGCGTCCTTAAGCTCATCCCACAGAGGTTGGTTCATCAAAGGCCCCATTGGTTTGGGTACTTCCTGCTTCTTCTTCCCTTTCCTATCCTTCTTTTTCTGTTTGATTCCTTCTATCGTCGATTGTTCCTCTTCCTGGACCATTTTGTCTACTTGTGGTTGAGTTTCCTTCTCAACAGTAATTCCTTCTTCCTTACCTTCCTCACTTCCTAGAACTTCCCCTCCTTTCTCTAGTTTCACATCACTTCCTACTTCAAACAAATCTTCCAAAGTGACTTTTCGCCATCTAGATTCGACAGTGTTAACTTGCTCCTTTCCTGGTCGTTGATTATGGGTTGGATTGACCTCTGTAGCACTTGGCAATTTTCCACTGTCCCTCTTTTGCCGATCCTCAGCCATTTGTCCAATTTGTCGTTCCATGTTTGCGATGGCTTTTGCATTTGCTTGAGACTGTTGCTGCGTAGCAGTGAACATCTCGTACATCTTGTCCATCATCTCTTCTTCAGTCCCTGGGACATTGTTGGTAACATTATTAGGCCCCCTGTTGTTGTTGTTGTTGTTATTGCTACCATTTTCGTTTGTATTTCCATTATTGTTGTTGTTTGCAGGCTGATATGTTCTAGGCTGATTGGTCGATTGACCTTGGTAATTAGTTTGCCTAAAATTCTGCTGCTATCCTTGATTGTATGGCTTGTAGGGTCGTCCATTATTATGCTGGCCTTGAACCTGGCCATAAACTTGATTCGCCTCTTGAGTTTTAGGTCCTCCTTGACCTCCTTGTGATGGACTCTGCGGTCCATTCTGCAGCGTTGACATGAGCCTGTCAAACTTCTTATTCAGTTCACTAATTTCCTTCTTTACTTCCCTTTTCCAGTCAGCATTGGCTCCCACTGCTGCTGCCGTACCTACAGTCTTCCTGGTAGAAAAATTTGCCTTGGAACCATTGCTTAATTGCTCCAAGAACTGCCAAGCTTCTTCTGGGTCCTGCCACATAAATGTCCCACTTGACGAGGCATTTATCATGGCCTGATGCGTCTCACTGACTCCTTCAAAGAATAACTTAACTAACTGCCACCTAGGAATTTTGTGATGCGGGCAGGATCGTAACAACTCCTTCAACCTATCAAAGGCTTCGTGGAAAGCTTCTCCTAGTTTTTGCTGGAAGTCCTGAATGACCCTTCTAATTTCAGGTGTCTTACTTGCTGGATAAAATTCCTGTAGGAACTTGGCCTTGAGCTAATCCCATATGGTAATGCTGTTTGATGGTAAAGATGTAAACCAATATTTGGCCTTATCTTTGAGAGTGAATGGGAATAGTCTAAGCCTGAAGATGTTCCTATTAGTGTTCCTAGGGTTATTAGCATTGGCAATCGCTAAAAATTCATATAGATGATTATATGGATCGTCTTGCTTATACCCCCTAAACTCCGGCAATATTTCTAACAACTGAGGTCTTATTTCTACTTGAGAATCAATGTTATCAGGAATATAAATCGACGACGAATCATCATATTCCCGTGGCTGGAAATGTGATGCAACCGATTGCCTTCTCGGTTGTGCGAAATGTAAAGGTTGAGCAGGATTAACGTAAAGATGATCGTTATATCCCTGCTGACCTGGTGGTTGTTGATACTGTAGTGCTCTTCTGGGAGGTCCCCGACCTCGGTTCCACGGTTGCTGTGGGGCCGGTGGCACCCATCCCTTGTCTTCCTTGTCATATCTCTCCTCTGTCTCTGGACACTGGTATTGTGGCTGAGGAGGTTGTTGGTATTGTATAGGTTGTGTAGGTTGGAAAGTGGGTTGAGGTTTAAAGAAAACTGGTTGTGGTTGAGAAAATGGTTGAGAGGTTGGTGTCTGCTGTCTAGAAACTGGGGTGCCATCACGGGTCGGCTCTCCCCAAGACATTGCAGAGGTAAATGGGTTGGTAGATTGTGGTTGTGAAACGGGTGTAAATGGTGGTACAGATGGCGGAGTGTATGATGGTACGGGTGCAGGGGCTGAAACTGCACCACCAGAAGCACTCGTGCTCCCGAACTGAAACTCTGACAGTGGGGGAATAGAAAACATCCCCGTTGCCTCACCTGATGGTTCCTGGGTAACACTTACTAGACTACTACTAACTTGACTAAAACACATGATATTCAAGCGCCTACGAGCACGGATTTTGCACGCAGTACGCTCAATCTCAGAATCAAAATGCAATGGGGATAATTGCTCATCCCTGCGGGTACGCATGCACTAGTGCAACACGCCCACAAAAACAAAAGCTAAAAATTAAAAACTAACTAAATGAAATTTCCAAAAACAAGAAACAAGTTCCTACTAATCACCTAATCTAAGCTCACAGCTCCCCGACAACGGCGCCAAAATTTGACACGCCTAGGTCGTCGTGCGGTCAAAAATAAAGAAAACCTAACACACACACTAGTACACTGGGAGTCAGGGTCGATCCGCAGGAGCTTCGTGGTTAGACCAGATGACAGATTACCAACTAGTAGTGTCACGCTACAGTCGGAGGACATGGTTTCTAAGTTCTCAACTACTCAAAAACAATCACCAAACAAAGTCAAGCTAAGCATAAGTTAACTCAACTTCAAAGCAACCTAGTCACTTTCTAAAATCAGAAGTGCATCTCTTAATCAAAAGCAAACAAAGGCATCCAAACCAAACAAGGCATAACCTAACCAATAACTAGGGTTCTGACTGAACAGCTACTAGCTAAAGTACAATGCCTAAAGCGAACCTAATTGGCTACTGATTTCAGCAAAGGAAAGCAGTTCCAAACAAGGACAAAACAAGATCCAAACACAATTCAAACAATCAAAACCAAACATAAGCATAAAAACACCAAAAAACTAAGATTACTTGTAACCAAATGCTTCTCATTAATCAAATCCAACTTCCAAACATCCAAACAGTAACCAATGATGCTAAAACAGAAACCTAAAGTGCTCAAAGTCAGTGGTTGTCACTCCCAAAGACTTTAGCTACAATTACTACTTGCTACTAAAAGGAAATTAAATTCAAAAACATAAAATACCAATTGAGATGTTGCTGGAACGAAATCTTGGAGTCAAAGAGCTTCAAGGTCGATTTTACACCCGGTCTTTGCTAGGGCTTTCGGCTGGAAATGCCTCTATTTATAGTTACAAATTTCCCGAAGCCGCGTCGCGCAAATGAAGAATCCGCGGCACGCGTACTTATCAGATCCCGTTTTTTCGTCATTTGAATGTGTTACACCGCCTTAAGCCCGCGTCGCGTGATTGAGAAACCCGCTGCGCGAGTACATATTTTCTTGATTTATCATTCTTTTCCAAACTTCTTCCTTTTGCATGCTTTTAGTCCCTGTTTCCATTCTTTTCTTCTAAACAAGTCCTGGCACGAAAAGTGAGAATACCAAGATATATCTGATATAATTTCATCAAGAACAGGGCTCAACAATGCCTAAAATACTTGATATCACTAGGCGTTGTCACCGGTTGCTTCGCGAGCAGCCTTATGTCATGGCACGACGCCACCAGAGTGCAAAACCCTAAGTTTGGGAAACTCCAGGCTACCAAGTCACTTTTAGATCATTTCTGGAACTATTGAGCCAAAGAAGAGAGCATGCTCAAGCTCTATTGAAGCCATACAAAGGATATGTGGGGTTCCATTTTGACATGTGGGGTTCCATTGGCGTAATGGATTAAGCTCTTAAAAGGAGAAGTCGGAATGCTCTGAGATTGTGTTGCGACCTCTAGCGAAATCATGTTTTCTGAATAGCGCCTCTATGCAGTGTGTAGAGTTAACCGTTGACTTTTTAACTTGTTTGAGTTTTGGTGAAACCTTGATTGATTTAAGAGGTAGACTAAAGGATTGACCTTTTATTGGTTTGGGTCACTAAGTTATACCTAATGATGATCTAGGAGTTCGTGTTGTTAAGTATTCGTGCATCCCGTGTGTGTTCATTCAGGTGAGTTTTATCATCATACTCTATGTGATGTTACATGGTTAGGACGGTGACGAGTCCCGTTAGCGTAGGACTGTGTCAAATCCTGTTAAGATACATTGCTTGGGTAGGACGGTGCCGAGTCCCGAAAGGGTATGACGGTGTCGGGTCCCGTTAGGTTATGATGTATGGATAGGATGGTGCCGAGTCCCGTTAGAGTAGGACTATGTCAAGTCCTGTAACACCCGGCTTTTAAAACAAAAACACCCCTGAAAATTTTTCATTAAAAACAAAGGTTTCATTACATAACACCATAACAAAAGGGGTATATTTTAATAAAAACGGGTACAAGTGTATCAAGGAGAGTATAAAATACCATAATCTCCTTTAAAGTCGGGCTGCTACTGACAACATATATGAGTCCCACTTCTTAGTCACGGACTCTATCTTTTCCCTATCAGGATCATGCTAACCTGCAGGGACATTTAACATATATCGTGAGCTATAAAGCTCAGTGAGTAATCATATCTGCAAATAACATGTACAATAAATACATCCATATATAATTCTTTATATATGATACATATATTTATTTTTTTTCATCTTTCAATATCAAATACCATTTTATAGCCTTTTCCGGCTAAACATGTATATCTGTCTCGATATCAGACCCAGACTACTAGCCTTACTGGCTGATCATATATCTCCTAGGATTTCACATCCCACTGCATAGCCTTACCGGCTGAAACGTGATATCATGTGATTTTCAAATCACATCAGATAATTGTACACTTTATCATATCCAGTCTGTTATTTGCATACCAATCAAATCAATTCTGTACCATTTCTGTCCAATCCTTCTAAGTCATATTTGACTATACCATATATCATGACTATATAAGTCGTATCATTTGTCGTTGCTATACAAGCCGCACCAAAACATTTCCAGCATATGAATCATATCCCGAAGGCCGCACCAGTTTGGGTTCAACAACCCGGAATCATAGCCATAAGGCCGCACCATTTCCATATAATAATATCATAGCCATATAGGCCGCACCAGTTGGATATAACATCCAGTATCATAGCCACAAGTGGCCGCACCATCTATTAACAGCTTATTTCACAATCAATTATGGCTCACGGGTATACCCGCTATTGCCTAGACTCACGGCTCCGTTCTTGTCATCGCAATGACTCAAGGCTTATCCGGTATTGCCTAATTAAAGTGGACTCACAGCTCCGTTCTTGTCTATATTAGACTCACAGCTTATCTGGTATTGTCGCATTACTGACTCACAGCTCCGTTCTTGTCTATCATAGACTCACGGCTTATTTGGTATTGTCGCATTGTTTATTCATTTATTGACTCACAGCTCCGTTCTTGTCTTTATCAGACTCACGGCTTATCTGGTATTGTCATGTCATTGACTCACAGCTCTGTTCTTGTCTATATTAGACTCACGACTTATCTGGTATTGTCGTATCTTTTCAACGCATCTGTCAACTGTCCCCCAAAGCAGTTTCAATCTGTAACAATTCAATCATCATATATCATATATGATATTAGTGAGATTACTCACATGGATGTTAGCTGTATTTAAACCCCGGTTGTTTCTTGCCTTTGCGTGCACCACAACCATTTTGTCTCATACCTATTTATCCATTTCATACCAAATGATAATAGGTTAATAATCATTTCAGTTGACCCTAATACATAAGAGTCCAATATTATGCAACTATAAACCATCCCTAGATGATAAACTTTCCATTTATCATCTTTTCACAAGTTTTACTATTCACCAGGGCATTCGTATCGATCTACAGTGCCCCCGAGGAGTCTAAAACTCAATTTAATAATTTTCCAGGACTTTTCAGACCATTATGAACCTATGGTTCAAGTTTGAGGTAAATCGGACAAGCCAAACAAAAGTTAGCATTTCTGATCCCCTGCCAGGAGGGCGCACTGCGCCAGGATCAGGGCGCACCGCGCCTGGCACCTGCCAGGTGGGCGCACTGCGCCTGGTTCTGGGCGCACCGCGCCTGGCGCCTGGGCAGCCTCCTGATCAGTCGCGATTTGTGCACTGTAGCAAGCAGTTTTGGCCTATTAAGTCCTTAATCCAGTTCTTAATCACATGGGGTTTATTCCTAGGCTAAAACCTTCTATTAATACAAGGTTTTCAACCCTCAAAACCCACTCAATCAATCATATGAAGAATTAGGGTTCTTAGTTCCAAAAACCTCAAAACTTCAAATTCATCACAAATAGCAATCTACTTCCAAAATCTTGGATTAAGTCCTTTTAGCATGACTTAATGGAAGTATTAAACCATTTAAATCACATAATCATAACTGAAATTTACAAATTTCAGTTTCTATAAAACCCATTAAGAACTTCTTCAAGAACTTGACTAAAAGGGCAATCTACTTACCTTAATTGCTTGGAAATCACCACCTTCCAACAATTGTTCCAAGTTCTTGCTTCAATTCAATGATTTCTGCAGAAATCACACCTTCAAGGCTCCTCCCGTTGCTGCACAAATGGCCAGTCAAAGAAGAGAGTCAACCTCTCTATTTATACTTCCAAAGTTTACAAATTTGGTCCCTAAGTTCATTTTCTTGAACTTTGATCACAATAAATCAAGTTTTGTGACATAAAACTTTCATTTCTTAAATTTTTGCCACAAACAAACAATATTTTTACATAATTGGTCCTTCACATGGTCAAATGACCAAAATACCCTTTTATGGTAAAATGACCAATTTACCCTTTTCTTCTAGTATTACTTTCTAATACTTAGAACACCATGTTAAATCATAAATACACTATGATTAACATTTTAATACTTATCAAAAGTGTCGTGGTGTTACAAATTCTCCCCTCCTTCAAAAGATTTCGTCCCCGAAATCATACAAGGAGTTGACGATATGTCTCCCTCGATTAGCTTTCGGTCTTCCGCATCATGTCGGAATCTCAATGGTATTGCCTAAGCACTTAACCATACTAGTCTTCTTATCTCGTGGTTATATCACCACTCGCATATCATTCCTCCGGTTGTCCCGGACACCTTAATCACTTATCTACCTCATTTCAACATGAGGGATTCGTTGGAATTCATCAATTCATGTTTTTCTGCAACATTTAGTATATACGTAGAGATCCAATAAACAAGGACCTAACTTTCTTTTCTTCCAAAACAAATCTTAATCTTTCTAAAAGATATATTGAGTACCACCAAACTCCTTTACTTGGAATTTCAAAGGTTATACTCAGTGATTCACATACCATTTGCAGATTCTTAACCATTCTTCAAATTCGTTCGTACCCATCAAGTCTTTCTTCAGTTTATGCAAGAATCAAGGATCTAGCCAACGGCTTTACTACATCTTCAATCCAATAAATCGGAGGATATCACGGTATTCCATACCATACTTCATGTGAATCATCAAACTACTAGCATGTAAGCTGTTATTTCTTGTAATTTCTATCCAAGATAGACAATCTTCTCATCTTCCACTAGGGTCTGCTGTGCAATTTTCAAGCACATCTTCTAAAATCTGCATCATTAGGTCGCTTTGTTCACCAATACACGGTACTTGCAGAGACTTTATTGCAAAGTCTATAACAATGTTGTCCCATTTTTTTCTAGGACCAACAACGGGTAAATTTCTTCGCATGATTCTAACGGTTTGACTTTACTTTGCGTACAAGTCAAATACTTTTCATATGTATTTCAATATCTTTCTTCAGTCCCGGCCACCAATGCATAGGTTTTATCGCCCTATTCAATCTGGTATTGCTCCGGGTATACTGCATATCTAGTACAAAATGCATCTTTTCAAGATGATTTTCATGTTTCACTTTGCTTTGGAATTCACATTCACAACCACCATGGGTTTTGAATCATTGTGATTTTCCAACTAGCTTCATCTAATATCCAATCATTCATTCATTTTTCACATTTTCAGACTTGCACACTTCTTTCTGTGCTACCCGAATCAACTCAAGTAATCAATTCGCCACACTCATACATGTGGATGTAACCTTCAAAGGTTACTCTTTTCAATTCAAGGCATCTATAGCTACATCTGCCCTTCCGAGATGGTACAAGATTTCATACCCGAAATCTCTAAGTAACCCATCTATTTTAATCATTTCATATTTAGCTTATTTTTGATCAATAAAGTATTTCAAACTCTTATGATCTGAATAAACAGTAAGCTTTACACCATATAAATAGTGTTTTCAAAGCTTCAATACCAAAATCATAGTTGCTACTGCAACATCATGAATCTACAGTCAAATTTGGATACATTTCTATGATCCAATTTATCTTCTCCGCTTAGCATAATGCTAACACCGGAGCTTCACACAAGGTTTATTTCAAACCTTTAAAAGATACTTGTGGTCTTTCTACCATTCAGACTTTTCAATTTTCTTAGTCAACTGAACAGCAATCAAGGAGTAGTTTACTATAACTCTCCTATAATCATCCACCAATCCAAGGAAATTACTAATTTCAGTCAAATTCCAAGGCGGTTTCTGTTTAATCACAACATCATTTCCACTGAATCTGCTTTATCATCTCTGGCATTATTAACATGCCCAAAGAATATAAAACTTCTTTTTGCCAAATTTTCATACGTGGAGAATTTTACATATCACTTATCTCAGTGAATTAACTCCAATATCTTGTACAAATGTACCTCATTTTCGATCTGGTCTCGAGAATATCAGATTCTCAGTAGTCAATGCACATATGCATCAACTTGTCTTTCTTCTTTTCAAACAAGATAGGGCTCCATACAATGACACATTCAGCCATATGAGACCCCAATGCAAAAATTTTCTTCTTCCAACTCTGCCATCTCTACAGATGCAAATCAGATTAGAGCCTAAATAACAGAAACGGCTCCCAACATCAGTTTAATCATAAACTCTTCTTGCCAATCTGGCATAAATCCTGGAAGTTCTTTTCAAAAGAAACATCCGAGAATTTATTTAAAGTAGTACACTACTATCATTGCTTTATTTAACTTGGCCAATATCACGTATGCCAACTACAACATCATTCCTTTACTAACTCTTTTCCGAGTTTAAGCAAAGAAAATAACCGGTATTCTCAACAACGATCATTTACTATTGATTTCCATCCGTTTCATTTCTGTTTTAAGAACCGTAATGTTCTTATTTCTGCAATTCATGTTAGCATCATTCATTGCTAACCAATTCATAAGCACAATTGCTTCAGATTCAATGGTAGTCATCAGC
This sequence comes from Cichorium intybus, assembly GCA_023525715.1. Taxonomy (NCBI): domain Eukaryota; kingdom Viridiplantae; phylum Streptophyta; class Magnoliopsida; order Asterales; family Asteraceae; genus Cichorium; species Cichorium intybus. Next base: position 53,448,155 of record CM042010.1, on the reverse strand, counting down.
TTCAGATTTATAGGGAAAAATGGTCCTATAAATCCTAGGCAGACTACTTTCCAGGTGTTCAATATCTAGAACATATTTGCTATCTCCTATAGCTACTTTCAACATTTCATCCATAATCGTGGATGAAATATTCAGACATGACATCAAAGTCACCGATCCCAAGCACAGCTTTATGGATCAAATATAACATATACGGGGTTATATTCAAAACAATTATATCGGAGATCATATCAGTCTCCTCACGAGCTCCTTCTTTCACATTCTGCTGGAATGCTCATAGTACCACTGGTCCTTTTCGACCATTCGTTTCTTCTTTATTTTCTCCCCGTTCTTTCCTGGGTTCATCTCCCGTTACTCCACATTTAGCATGTGAGTATTTCATAAGAAAGTGATCTATAATTCCACATTGGAAACACTTCCATTCCATACAACAAACTCGAGCAATATGCTCCTATTTTCTGCAATTTCAGCATGTCAACGATAGAGTCTCAACTCTAAAATGTTCTAAGTGCTTTTCCTGCACTTCTTATACCACATCATCTTTTCGTTCTGGTCCCTTCCCTTTAAGGTTAGACCTAATTCGTTTTAACTTCTTCTGAGAAGTCCACTAATATTATTTCTGCTTTTCTTGTAGTATCAACTACTATTCCTTCACCTTGAATATCAATCAGGGTGAGCAACCGATTTCTTTTTCTGACCACATCAGCTAATATTGCTCATCATGTGGATTTTCTGCTATTCGTCCCCTTTTTGCTCCTCATACAACGGAGTCTTGAAAATGGCTGATCCATTTCTTAAAGCTTCACGCCCTAAATGTCTTCCAAGAAGATTCACAGTTCATACTTCTTATACGTCAGAAGTTAGCAACAGCTAGGTTATATATATATATATAATAACAACTATATACACCTAACTATGCATCATGTCTACTATCTCAGGGTTTAAGTCCAGGAATCTACTCTATAGACACCTAGTTCACTTAAACCACGGCTCTGATACCAACTTGTAACACCCGGCTTTTAAAACAAAAACACCCCTGAAAATTTTTCATTAAAAACAAAGGTTTCATTACATAAAACCATAACAAAAGGGGTATATTTTAATAAAAACGGGTACAAGTGTATCAAGGAGAGTATAAAATACCATAATCTCCTTTAAAGCCGGGCTGCTACTGACAGCATCTATGAGTCCCACTTCTTAGTCACGGACTCTATCTTTTCCCTATCAGGATCATGCTAACCTGCAGGGACATTTAACATATATCGTGAGCTATAAAGCTCAGTGAGTAATCATATCTGCAAATAACATGTACAATAAATACATCCATATATAATTCTTTATATATGATACATATATTTATTTTTTTTCATCTTTCAATATCAAATACCATTTTATAGCCTTTTCCGGCTAAACATGTATATCTGTCTGGATATCGGACCCAGACTACTAGCCTTACTGGCTGATCATATATCTCCTAGGATTTCACATCCCACTGCATAGCCTTACTGGCTGAAACGTGATATCATGTGATTTTCAAATCACATCAGATAATTGTACACTTTATCATATCCAGTCTGTTATTTGCATACCAATCAAATCAATTCTGTACCATTTCTGTCCCATCCTTCTTAGTCATATTTGACTATACCATATATCATGACTATATAAGTCGTATCATTTGTCGTGGCTATACAAGCCGCACCAAAACATTTCCAGCATATGAATCATAGCCCAAAGGCCGCACCAGTTTGGGTTCAACAACCCGGAATCATAGCCATAAGGCTGCACCATTTCCATATAATAATATCATAGCCATATAGGCCGCACCAGTTGGATATAACATCCAGTATCATAGCCACAAGTGGCCGCACCATCTATTAACATCTTATTTCACAATCAATTATGGCTCACGGGTATACCCGCTATTGCCTAGACTCACGGCTCCGTTCTTGTCATCGCAATGACTCACGGCTTATCCGGTATTGCCTAATTAAAGTGGACTCACAGCTCCGTTCTTGTCTATATTAGACTCACGGCTTATCTGGTATTGTCGCATTACTGACTCACAGCTCCGTTCTTGTCTATCATAGACTCACGGCTTATCTGGTATTATCGCATTGTTTATTCATTTATTGACTCACAGCTCCGTTCTTGTCTTTATCAGACTCACGGCTTATCTGGTATTGTCATGTCATTGACTCACAGCTCCGTTCTTGTCTATATTAGACTCACGGCTTATCTGGTATTGTCGTATCTTTTCAATGCATCTGTCAACTGTCCCCCAAAGCAGTTTCAATCTGTAACAATTCAATCATCATATATCATATATGATATCATTGAGATTACTCACCTGGATGTTAGCTGCATTTAAACCCCGGTTGTTTCTTGCCTTTGCGTGCACCACAACCATTTTGTCCCATACCTATTTATCCATTTCATACCAAATGATAATAGGTTAATAATCATTTCAGTTGACTCTAATACATAATAGTCCAATATTATGCAACTATAAACCATCCCTAGATGATAAACTTTCCATTTATCATCTTTTCACAAGTTTTACTATTCACCGGGGCATTCGTATCGATCTACAGTGCCCCCGAGGAGTCTAAAACTCAATTTAATAATTTTCCAGGACTTTTCAGACCGTTATGAACCTATGGTTCAAGTTTGAGGTAAATCGGACAAGCCAAACAAAAGTTAGCATTTCTGATCCCCTGCCAGGAGGGCGCACTGCGCCAGGATCAGGGCGCACCGCGCCTGGCACCTGCCAGGTGGGCGCACTGCGCCTGGTTCTGGGCGCACCGTGCCTGGCGCCTGGGCAGCCTCCTGATCAGTCGCGATTTGTGCACTGTAGCAAGCAGTTTTGGCCTATTAAGTCCTTAATCCAGTTCTTAATCACATGGGGTTTATTCCTAGGCTAAAACCTTCTATTAATACAAGGTTTTCAACCCTCAAAACCCACTCAATCAATCATATGAAGAATTAGGGTTCTTAGTTCCAAAAACCTCAAAACTTCAAATTCATCACAAATAGCAATCTACTTCCAAAATCTTGGATTAAGTCCTTTTAGCATGACTTAATGGAAGTATTAAACCATTTAAACCACATAATCATAATTGAAATTTACAAATTTCAGTTTCTATAAAACCCATTAAGAACTTCTTCAAGAACTTGACTAAAAGGGCAATCTACTTACCTTAATTGATTGGAAATCACCACCTTCCAACAATTGTTCCAAGTTCTTGCTTCAATTCAATGATTTCTGCAGAAATCGCACCTTCAAGGCTCCTCCCGTTGCTGCACAAATGGCCAGTCAAAGAAGAGAGTCAACCTCTCTATTTATACTTCGAAAGTTTACAAATTTGGTCCCTAAGTTCATTTTCTTGAACTTTGACCACAATAAATCAAGTTTTATGACATAAAACTTTCATTTCTTATATTTTTGCCACAAACAAACAATATTTTTACATAATTGGTCCTTCACATGGTCAAATGACAAAATTACCCTTTTATGGTAAAATGACCAATTTACCCTTTTCTTCTAGTATTACTTTCTAATACTTAGAACACCATGTTAAATCATAAATACACTATGATTAACATTTTAATACTTAACAAAAGTGTCGTGGTGTTACAAGTCCCGTCAGGGTAGGATGGTGTCGAGTCCCTCTAGAGTAGAATTGTGTGGTTTGCTAGCAAATCGGAGTTAGTCCGAGGGCATAGGTGTTATTAATTTTATGTGGTGGAACGTGTGGTATTTTGGGAAACTCATCAAGTTATGCGCTTACTCTTTCACATTAAATGTTTTTAGGTACTTCTTCAGATAAAAGGAAATCGCGACCCGACTATACTCGCATATGCCATGCTCAGTTTGGATTTTTATATCGTGAGTTTTAGAATGTTGTTTTCTTGACATTGAACAAATGTGTTTTATGATGTTTTAGATGGTTTGACACTTATACTTTGATTTAAAAATAAAAAAAATTGTTGTGAAATTTGGGACGTCCAATGAGTACTTGAATATCTTTCCCACTTTGGGACATATGTCAAAAATGTTTAAAAATTATGCGTGCTTTATAAATGCAATATGTTTTAAAATTACGTTGTTTAAAGTCGTAATTGTTGATAATACATTTTACTATTTTATAATTATTAGACATGCCATATGCCTGTGATATATTGTTGGAAAATAGTGTGATTGGAGTCGTGCATTGTATGTGTGTGAAATTACATGACCGTAGTAGAAAAATATGGTTGATACACATTTGAGACACTACTGGGGTGGTCTCTCCCTTTACGAAGTACTCGTCTATGTTCATAAATGGGGGACGATCCCGTGAACATGTTCATAAATGAGGGATGGTCCCGTGAACATGTTCCAAACAAGTGACGATCTCGAGAACAATCTCCTAAAAAGGGACCGATCCTTGGAGCGCAGTACTATTTAAGGCATGATATGCTCTACCCTTTTGTGTATAATACATCAGATTAACCATCACCCTGATGGCCTAGTGGATAAGGCTTAGGACTCTTTCTCTTCCCCTATAAAGAGGTTCCAAGTTCTAATCCCACTCCCTCCCTTTCCCCATAGGGAGTGTTAGGTTTCAATCAGGGGATGGCCACTGGCCACCTCTCTACCCCCGTAGGTGATTGACCCGGACCACCCTGCTGCCAGGTGTGCGTGGGCCAAGAGGTTGCTTCATCAGGGTCATCCAAAGGATGGGTCGGGTGGGGTCCTCGGTTACCAAAAAAAAATAAAAAAATACATCAGATTTAAAATATGGTCCTCTAAAATTCGTATGGAAATCATGCATAACACTTATGTTATTTGTCAATATTTTATGTATCATATGTTTGATAATTGGAAAATATTTTTCAGAAAATAACGAAAAATAAAATATTTTTGTTTTTAAACACATGTACTCACGAGACAGTTTTTGTCTTACGTATTCCACTTTAATGACATGTGTTCCAAGTATAGAAGAAAAAATAGATGTTGATATCATCTATGATATGTTCAATAAGACGAGCTTAAGATGACTTGACATTTATGTGGAGTAAACAATAGCAAACGTGTGTAAGAAATTGTATTTTAGTGTTTACTATGGCTTTGTGTTGTTTGTAACCGCCGAATTTGCATTACGTTATGTAATATATTGTGGTTTGTTTACCCTTGCTTTCGTTGAACTTGACGTTTGTGCACCTAACATATATTCATTTATAATTTCGGGTCATAAAAAATGGGGTGTTATAGGACCCAAAACTAATAGGTACTAACTCTTTTTAATATATATATATATATATATATATATATATATATATATATATATATATATATATATATATATATATATATATATATATATATATATATATATATATATATAGTGGTGGATACAGTAGGAGGACTAGCCGGTGCCTTGTCCCCCCTAATATTTTAGTTGAAGGAATATATTTCTATAATGGGAAAATGACTTATAAGGGTAATTATGTTTTAAAACTGTTCAAAAAACACCATCCAAGTTTGGTCTGTTCAAAAAACACCATCCAAGTAATGCCTTTGTACAAAAAACACCATCCAAGTAAGGCCTTTGTACAAAAAACACCATCGAACTACATGTTTTGTTCAAATTTTACTCGATGATAACCGGCTCTTGCAGGTTAAAGGATGACTTGGCCGGTCACCAAGTATTAGGCCAAGTCATCCTTTAACCTGCAAGAGTCGGTTACCATCGGGTAAATTTTGAACAAAACATGTAGTTCGATGGTGTTTTTTGTACAAAGGCCTTACTTGGATGGTGTTTTTTGTACAAAGGCATTACTTGGATGGTGTTTTTTGAACAGACCAAACTTGGATGGTGTTTTTTGAACAGTTTTGAAACATAATTACCTTTATAAATCATTTTCCCTTCTATAATCACATATACTTCTTATATCACATTTTTGCACTTCCTCAGTAATTAAAGTCCGTCGCCCCCTAATGGGCCACAAACATAGCCCATTTTACTTTATTAGATGATGTTTATAATTTTCAAAATTAGTATTCATTAATCTATATATTAATTGCCGTCATTTTGAGGCAATTGTGTACGTTTTTTTTTCCAAGCTGTGACATCCGGGTTTGGGTCGGGTTTTTTCCACGCGGATCTTTGCTCGGATCCGGTTACATTCTCGCTTACTCTACACTTCGTGGCTTTTGCATCTTTTACATCACCACCGCTTGAAGCGGCGATCGACATCTGAGGGTCTTTGGTTTCAAAAACTACCTTTCTTTCCTACGCTGATTCTTCTATCGAGTGCCACCGTCGGTCGGCGGTTTTGACCGGCCGATTCCAGCCGCCGGACCCAGGTATGCGCCTTCCTTATTTCCTTGCTTTTTTATTTCGAAAAAAGCAAAACAACTCATCCTCTCCTTGCTTCTGCGAAGAGAAAAGAAGTCGGTCGGTTTCTTTGTTGTGAAGGTTGATTTCGATAGTTCTACTGGAAACCCTAATTATCATCACCCTCATTTTTCCGGTTATCTGGTTTGATACAAATGTTATTCCCATCGTTGAAGAACTTCAAAGAAGGTTGTCTTCGGCTAATGTAACTTTTATAAGCCAAGGAGAAGACGAACAGGGTACCGGGGTTCCATCTCCGTCTCTTTCAACACATCGCCTTCTGAGACAGCGCTTTACGGGATCAATCTGAAAGTCGTCTGAAGCTTGCAAAGTGTAAGTTGTTTGATTTATAACCTTCAATTCAATTTCGATCGGTTATACATGAAGGATACCTGACATATACCTAATTTGTTGAAATTTGAATACGATAATGTAAGAGCTGCAAGAAGACATTCGTCGTATAAGCGTGCAGAATGATTGAAGAATATAATCGGGTAAGTGATTTTCTCGATGAACATTTGTTTTTTTGTTGATGTTATAATGTGATTTAGCTATCTGAAAATACGTCATTTTATATGTTAATTTGTATACGATCTCTTCATTTGAACAGGGAAATCATGGATTTGAACTTTTCATTTTCTTCAAGGTCCATTTCTGTTGACTTTTTGTATTAAGTCCTTTCTACATTTAGTCGAAAAGAAAAAAAAAACCCTAACTTTCACTTCCCATTCTGCAGTCTACCAACAAGCATCAAACCGGAACCTCGAAGCTCCCGATTAAAAGACAAGTTAAAAGTTAAAGGAGAAGCTTATGTAAAAAGATTATTTTTACAAATTGAACTGCGTTGGATAAATTTAGAACTACATTTTTATTATGACATTAGGACTTTCATGACATGTCAAATACATGTGATGCAACAATGAGTCAATTACTAATGCGTGGATGCCTTGGTAATTGCCATTTGTTGTATTGGTAATCTGCTTATAATCTAATATGTAAATAGTAATTTGAGATATTTTTTACATTATTTGACTTTAAATTTTTTATTTGCTCTACTCTTTTTTGTTGTAGGATGTTTTTGGCCTCAAGGAAAAAGATAGCACGAAAGAAAAAAGGAAATTTAGGCTATCCAGTTGGGGAAATGGTTTATTTAGGTATACATTTACATGTGGTTGGGAGAAAAGAAAGTACAATGTCGTAGTATAAGTTGTATATTATTGAAGATTGTATTCTGTGATTAACGTGTACAAGAGAGAGCTCTATATATAGAGTAATTACAGCCTAAACTGGAAACAATCATTTACATAAATAGATGCATAAATCATGGACATAAATCGTGGTCTAATACGTAGTAAAACAAATTAAAATACGTATGTTGATATATTTTCTATTTAATTCTTTTCAGGGTTTTGCGCAGCATGATTTGGGTAATGCTAGCTTATGTTTGACTATGTTAAGGTATCATTAAACAACTTTTATTTTATATTGTAATTTGAGTTTGGAACTATACCATCAAACCTGGTACTGTACCTTTTTCGAACTGAAATTCTGAGTAGATATGTTCTACATCATATCCTGGAGAACTCGATATGATTATTCATTCTACAAAACTTATGATGACTTATAGTTCCCCATTCACCATTCTTATAGATATTCGAATTAGAGGAGTCAATTTCCAAGATGAAGATCATCCATGTTGCAGGCACAAAAGGAAAGGTAAGATGTTGGTTAATGGCTTTGATCATCTCCACCTAAAGTAGGACTTTTCACTACTAGAAAAAATGCCTTTAATGACACGCATTGCGTGTCATTAAAGGGTACAGACGACACGCAAATGTATGTCAAGGAAGCCCCTGTCATAAATGACAGATGACACACATTTGTGTGTCGTAAATTTATGACATACATTTATGACAAACCTTTACGACTTACAATGTAAGTCATAAATTTTTTTTAAACAAATAGTATATATATATATATATATATATATATATATATATATATATATATATATATATATATATATATATATATATATATAATTAGATTTAATAATATTAAAATTAAATCACAGATTAAATTTATAGTCTCATAATATAACATTAAATATCATTAATCCAAATACAGTCCATTACAACATCATAATCATTCAAATACAAACTAATAAACATTTTAAAATTATAAAAATATTGTTCGCCAAATACAAAATAGCAAGATCAACTTCCTAAAATTATCAAAATATTGATGACACGATATCGGTCGTTATATTTGGTAGTCACTCAATATATCAAGGAAAACCATAAAACTGGAATAAGTATTTCAAGTCATCAACTATAAGTCGAGTTTGATTGCTGCCAGTCTCATCCTCGCCAAATGCAGATGAGACCATCTCTATCTTTTTGCTGCAAAAACCCAATGATACTTTAGTAATTTCAAAATTTCAAATGGGTATTGTGTACCTCAATAAATCACTTCATAATAATACCTCAGATGTAAGTTAACAAAAGCAGGGATGCATTTAGTGGCAACTTCATAGTTTAGAACAGTTCACAGATTGTCAATGGCAGAGAACTCCATCAAGTTACACCGCCTAAAGGATGCAGTCAATTGAGAACAGGGAAGTTGCACCCACTATCTCCAAACCACCTATAAAAACAAAAAAACCTAAGAACCACAATTTTCTCAAGGTTATTTATATAACATCATGTTTGATCAAGTTTATTTATCCAGGTGCATAGAACTTCAGGAAGCGTGCATTTTCATTTAGAAAGCCTGCAATAACTTGAAAACAAGACCAATAATAAAAGATCGACCATTAAGAGATAATAATACAAATTCTTTCATTCAACTAAAACTAGATCTTTGACAAAGTTCTTTAAAGAATCCCAATAAGGCATTGTACTTTGGGTTTTTATCAAAATTTGTTGTTTGATTATAATTTAAGTCATCATTAATGATGCTGTCCAACATATATCATCAAACTGTCATCTTGATCAAAGTAGTTCACAGGGGTAAAGCAGTAATTTCCATCATCAGATGATCCATTTAAGATACTTATCAAACAATCAGTTTCCATTTGACACCAATTCCATGCAAAATCTCTAAATCATTAAAACCTTTCATTCATTTAGTTATATTAAGCAGACCCTATAATAGAAAAAGGAGTTAGTGGTTCCTCATCACCAATGGTATTTGTACCGAATGATGGTTTAATAATTAATACTTTAGTCTTTAAAATACAAAGTTGCAACAAATGTTTAATTCGTAAAGCAGTTCTTCCTGTTTGAAACATTTACGCTTAAAACTCAGAAACTAATAGATGGTTGAACTAGTGTGCAATAAAATTCCTGATAAAAAAATGTTGGGAAATCAAGGAAAAACATTTTAATCCTTGTTCTGCTACATCATAATGGACTGACCATCGCCAACCGAAACTTATGATTCACCAAAATAAACTACTAGACTGCCAAATTAAAACAAAGACGGAGACAAACATACAAACCTTATTTTCGTTTCTTGGAATGACGATGATGAAGGAATAGATAAGAACTGATGGAAAACTTATCTAACGGTAAACTTTCGATGAATTTCCGAGATCCATGTATTAACATGTGGACCACTTCAAGCATTAATCAGTTTAGAAGTGGTCCTCCTGACCACCGTCGACCACCACACCGCCGCCAAATACGACATTGTTGTCGTCCTTAATCCCCACGTTGCAATTAGAGAAGACGAGGAGGTCAAAAGAGGCAGCGGCTAAGGAGGGGGAGGCGGAGCCCAAACATAACGAAATGTCGAGGAATATCAAATGAAGAAATCAACAAGTGAAGGCGAATTCAGATGCGAGCGAATCTGCAATCAATCGGGTTTCCAAATCTCGCAAACATACCAAGTCTGATTGTCGGAGAATCGGAGAATACGAGGCTGAATCGGAGAATACGACTCAACTTAATCTTGTTGATCCTTGGAGCATTTCACGTTAGTATATGGGAGAATTGGAGAAGAAGAGAGTAATCGACTGAGAAGGGAGGAGGGGATGAAGTGAGAAACCCTAGATATCGGGTGAGGATGAGAAGAAAAGAAGGTTTGAAGCGTAAAGTAACAAAAACCCTAGATGACACACTTTTTTATAAAATGACATTAAAGTATCTCCCGTGTTTTTTTCCCTCCTAGTTATGACATTAAAAGATGACATACGTATATGTATGTCGTAATCATTATAAAAGATGACATAAATTTAAGACATACAATTATGTATGTCATAAATTCTTCAGATTTTAAGAAAGATGACACATTTTTAATGACATACGTTTTTGTTTGTCATAAAATTAGTGTATGTCATCGTTCGTATGTCATTAAAAGCTATTTTTCTAGTAGTGTTTCTATATTTATATCCAAATTTGCATTGTTTACAGGGTTCAACATGCGTGTTCACAGAAGCTATATTACACAATTGTGGCTTTCACACTGGGCTCTTCACATCTCCTCACCTAATTGATGTTAGAGAAAGATTTCGATTGAATGAGTGACTTTTCTAGCATTATAACTCCAATTTCATAGAGATGATAACTGTTTTTTCTCCAATTTAGAAGGTTGTTAAGTTTCCCCAATTTTGCTATGTTTCAGTGAGGATATAAGCAAAGAGAAGTTTTTGGCATACTTCTGCTGGTGTTGGGATAGACTGAAGGCATGATTTCTATATAAATACAGTATTTACTTCACATTGTTTTCTTCCAAATATTAATTCTTATTGGTTTGTGTTTCCATATATAGCAAAAATGTGGTGATGCAATGGTGGAAACCTCACTTCTATCAGCCTAATGTCTCATGGGTACTAATTGATAATTTTTGTAATCAAGTTGATTTCTTTAGTTTTCCAGATGAATTATAAAACTTATTACAATTCAGTTTTGTTAATTTCAAGACTTGAGTGATGCAGAAATTGATTAAACTTCTTACCATTTCAGAACAATGATTCGCTACGTAAAATCATCACCACACTTTGACCAACGAACATCATGTCATTCAAAATCGCTTGAAATGGTCCATGTTGATGAATGTCAGGTATATCATTAAAATACTTATTTTCTTTCATGTTGTTACATTTAGTCCTTACAAAATGTTTATGTGGCAAACTGATAACAATATCAATGTAATACGAAAATGTATCATGCACTTTACATTTTTACCCATAATTGTAACTTTTTAACGAAAATCGTATCTAAAAGACATCTCCATTCATAGTTAAAAAGAAAAGAACATTCAGAGTCCTTGAAGAATGAACAAGATAACCCTACTTATCAATCCGTCCAACCCACTTATCAAGATTTAACCACACCTGTGCGAACCACGGGTCTAATTCTTATTTATATATAGATTAAATGTGAGCATTTTTCTAGAAGGTTTTTTTTTTGGGGGGGGGGGGGTGGGGGGGTTTGGGGGTTTTTAGCGGGGTAAAGATGGGGAAGAGGACGCCACTTACCCCACTTCCCTCCACATTTCATCAAGCGGTCAGGGTGGTAATGAGTTACTGTTACTTTTGGTTAGATTTACAAGGATACGAGATATATTTAGGAAGTTTACAAAACTATATTTGTTAAAGTTATATGATTAAATGAAACAAAATTATATTTGCATCATTTGTAATCACAGTGAATACCGAATAGTAATGAAAGAAAATTATATTTGGATATGCATCTTTGATTCAATCTTTTAGTTGTATTGCCTATTAGGTGTTTGATTTAATGTCCAATGTATTTTATTCCAAACTTTAACCGGAACAAAAAAAATATTTAATTTTGAGCCTACCCTTTTGTGATTTTCAGCACTCCAAATCTATCCATTAGAGAGGCGATGGTAACAGATGTTTTAGTGGGAACAAACGATGACATAAAAGGCGTTAAAACTTTTTTCGGGATGAATTTTTATTCAAAATCTATTGTTCTTACAACTGGCACTTTCATGAGTGGAAAAGTTTGGGTTGGTAGAACTTCAATGCCAACACGGCGAGCTGGTGAGTCAGCTTCACATGGTCTTACCTAAAATCTACAGTCACTTGGATTTGAAACTGATAGCTTAAAAACCGTGACACCTGCAAGAGTTGACTCGTGTACGGTTGACTTTTCTGTATTGGAACCTCAACATGGAGATGAAGAGGTTCTTGCATTTTTGTCATTGTGCGTATTGAATGATTTTAATGAAAATGTGAATTATACGAAACTGATAATAGATATATATATATATATATATATATATATATATATATATATATATATATATATATATATATATATATATATATATATTTCTTTTGTGATTGTTGTTTTGTTAATAAATAATAAGTTAATATGATTGGGTTATGAAACAGGTGAATTGGTTTAGTTTTGATCCTGAATACCATATTGAAAGGGAACAAATTTGTTGTTATCTTACACGTTCAACAGAAGTGACACATCAGCTTATAAGAGATAATTTATACGAGACTCCAACTTATGGAGGGTGGGTAGAAGCAAAAGGACCTCGATATTGCCCCTCAATTGAGGACAAGGTACCGTGTTATAATAGCAACGCACTTTCATTATCTTGTCTATTATAGCATCTTACTTTCATTTCTTCCTGTTGCATTATTGTACATTGCCATAATTTGGTAGAATTTTCAAAGTACAATGCATTAATAAAAAAAATTACAATTGTGTAATTGAAAGAACTGAAAGTAGGATGCTATAATACACAAATAAATAGTGTTATGTTTGTTTTCAGATTGTGAGATTTCAAGATAAGGACTCCCATCAAATTTTTCTTGAACCAGAAGGTCGAAGTGTACCCGATCTTTATATCCAGGTACTATTTCTAAACTCTTGAAAAATGGATTGTCGAAACAAAATTATCAACAATGCGACTAAATACAACGAACAACTGCGGTGTTCTTCTTGATGACTTCGGAAGACTTCATTCACCATATCTCAAAAAGTAAGTTAAGTGTAAGGAATAACAATGTACTTTACTCTTTCTATTAAAATAGACAATGTACTTTATTTTTTATCCATAATAGCAACATATTTCTATGAAATGATGTTATTAGAGGTCTACTTTTTATATATAATCTCCTTATGGTGGCTGAGACATCACTTCTGGGATTGCTTGAGAACCTCATGAACGAAACGTGGAAGAAAAAAAAAACCCCAAGAACGAAAACCCCAAAAGAATACGATCGAGAGGAAAACGACAACCGAATGACTTAAACCGATTGGCCCCATACGTTTTCACCTTAAACACTCGCTCAAATTTATAAGAGAAGAAAAGGAACCCGTGCGGAGCACGGGGACCCACTCGTTTTAAAAAGAAATAACGTACCACAAAAGAAATTCATTTTTATCACAGTTCCAGTTTTATCGTCTCATGCTCTCTTCTTCAAATTCAGTTTCAAAACACAGATAATATTAATTTCTTATTAGTTATTGTATATTTAGTTTTTTTTAATTATAATTGGTATTTTCTTTTAAACGACATAATTTGCAATTAGAAATATTATTATGATTGATTCATATAATTATAGAGCAAATAATGAGCAAGAAAAAAGGCATTGATTAGTTTCTATTTACACAACTTTTCTTTGCCATTTTTGCTTTGAAGTTTAATGACTGTATTCATTATTTGGATATAACTTGTATTTTAACATCTTATTATGATGTAAGTCTCATCTATTCTAAAATCATGGCTCCGTCCCTATGTGTGTGTGTGTATATATATATATATATATATATATATATATATATATATATATATATATATATATATATATATATATATATATATATATATATATATATATATATATATATATATATATATATGTGTGTGTGTGTGTGTGTGTCATTTGTTTAAATTTTAGTTTACTTTTTCTTATGTTACTAATATTTATATCTATACATCTATTATAACAGAGGTGCAAATACTTTAACCATATTTATTTAAAACCCTCAAACAATTAATAAATTAAACTCCATCATTATTCTAATTCTAACGTTAAATCTTCACTTTTCAACCTAAATACTTAATTTATTATTTAAATTGGATGCATACATTATTTTGTTATTGGTACCATTTTCTAACTATATATATAATACACATAGTTTGTTAATTTAAATATGGCTTAAATTGATTACAAAAATTAAATGATCAAATGAAGTATAGATAACTTGTTTAAAGACTACTATTAAAATAGTTAAAAAAACCTTTAAGTATATTATTAAATTTAAAACCTAGATCGAACACCAAATCAATAAAATGTTTGATAAAAAGTTATTTTTATTAATAATGAAATTTTGAAACAAAAAGATGCGGTTTTAATCAATTCTAAAAAATAATTATAAATAACATAAAACTAATTTTTTATTATAATACCTTGAAAATAATAAACGATATTTGAAATAATAATTATGCTGAAATTAAAAATGGTTAAACAAGTTTTTTTAAATTAACTAATCATAACAAATGTTATAATTATTACTAAAAAATAATTGATTTTATTAAACAAACAACCCATATATGTATGTTATTTGTTATGATACTATTTTATAAAGTCCATCTAAGTTGATTAACTGAAAAAACATTAAACGTAAAACTTAAATCAAAATATCAAATTAAAAAATAACTTGACCAAAAACTATCTCTATACGATAATATTTATTTTTTCAAAACAAGTTCGTTGTAATTAATAAAAAATAATAATAGTTATATAACATAAAATTAAAAAACATGTTATGTTAACTTGAAGAAATGACTAATATTTGAAATGATAATCATTATCAAAATTAAAATTTTTATAAATAATTTAATTTTAAATTAATTAATCATTAAACAATAAAAAATAATATTAAATCAAAAAGTATATTTAACTCCGTTTAAACTCAACTTAAAAACTTAACACTAAAATGATGTGATCCTAAAAGATGTCTATGTGAATTGATTAATCATAATAATACTTAAAAATAACTATAAAAAAGATACATATATTTTTATTTTCATATACAACATGCGGGTTGGTGCTATTAAGAAATCATAATAATAGTTAAAAATAACTATAAATAAAAAGATACATTTATTTTTATTTTCATATACAACATGCGGGTTGGTGCTATTAAGATGATGTGGTTTAAATATGTAAAAATATTATCATGTATTTATAATAATTACAATGTTTTACCACAATCTAGTGTAACCATTAGTATTTCAAAGTTCCTGATAAAGACACAATTGTTTTTAATAACCTATATCTGCTAATACTTTATTACATTATTCTATTCCACTCAATGCATGGATGTTCGCCTAGCATCATCATATTACAAACAAGAACAATTTGCTAATTACTAAGCCTAATTATTACATGTACAAAGTAAGTTGTAATTTCATACTCTAATTTCATTTTTTTCTATCTAATTATCAACATTTTTAGGCGTCTAAAGTAAACTACAATTGGAATTGTTGAGATAAAGGTCATTCCTTTAAGACTAAAAAGTTTTAAAAGTTAAAAAAGCAATTACTGCATCTACATTGTTAGTAGTTATTTTTGTTGTAACTTTGCAATAGGCGGTGGTTGCTTACTAAAAGTAAAAAAAAAAAAAAAAAAAAAAAAAAAAAAACCAAAGAGACATGGTATCGAGAACCAGAACCGGAACCGGTTCCAAGTGGTTCTATGAACGGTTCCAAAATTCAAAGAACCGGTTCTATGAACGGTTCCAAAATTCAAAGAACCGGTGTCTTGCCAAAATAGTCAGATACCCGCTTATGCTCACCCCTAACCTCAGGGCATGTCGCCCCTCCCCTCATTTCCCTAACTATTTTCAATTTTTTTGAAATATAAATAAATATGAGATTAATTTAGTAAAGAAAAATACGATTAACTCACAAAACAAAAAGTAAAAGTAAAAATAAAATCAAGATTAACAAAAATTTTAAATATTTTAGTATTTTAATTTTAGATATTATAAAATACTATTTAAATTTTATATGTTATAATATATTGTTTTATTTAATATTATTTTCGATAATTTTTTTAATTTTATAAATATTACTTACACTTAAAATTAACGATTTATATACATATAAAATATTTCAAAAAAAATAAAAGTGAATTAGTTCATTTAAGAAAAAATTACTAAAAATAATTTATGATTCAAAAAGATTAATGCAATAATAATTTGTTTGATAAATTAAAATAAATTATGATAGGACAAAACAAAAGCGCATACGAGATCCATTATTGAAGATACTCTAACTCTAAGGGTGGCGGGATTGGTAGCATTTTACCACTCCATTTTTTCTGCCACATGAGCACCACCTCGGTGTCACATTAGTAGTTTTACCATACTTTTCTTATTCCATATCAAGAGGTGAGTTTGTTTTAGCTTTTTTAACCATGATTTTGAATAAATAAAAACACATGATTTTAAACAAAAACACAATATTCATTACATAAAATAAAATTACATAAAACTTAACAAACTAAATATTACTTAATTAAAAAAACTAAAAATTATACCTTAGTTGAGTTTTGTTCTTGGTGTTAGGAATTGAAATTTGACTTCCAGAGAACATCAACGAACTCATAACATCTAATATCAATGTCAACCATCTATTAAATAGGGTTGCATTCATCTCTTGGTTAGTCAAGTTGATCATTGTGTGATCCGTGACATAATCATTCTTAGTAATTTTATCAAACACTTGAAGGGCACCGTTTGGTGCTTAAAACATATAACATACCTTATACATGACTAGTCGTTTTGTATTCCAAGTAAATCTATGCGATGTCAAAAACTCGGAAATAATGTTAACTATGATAAATGATGTTACCTATAAGTTATCAAGACTCGATTGTGTTTAAACTAAATAAATTAACAATTTTAGATTCTAGATATAAAAGTTACAAGTGGATTATCAACTGCATCTTAGGGACGAGCATGAGTTCGAACTAAATAAATCCACAATTTAACTGTGATAAACGATGTTACCTAATATTTAGCCCACACCGTTGGGTCCAATAATCTAGATTGTCAATCTAAGCATAAAAGATACCTGGCCCACTGGACGGCCGATCCGTTTGCACCTCTATCTCCAAATATTCAGCCTTCATTCTCGCTGCCTCAAAGAACAGGACACCATCGAGAACTCCAAACTTTCTGCAACAGACTGATCAAAAAAGGGGAAAAAAATATCTCCCACCGTTCTCACAGGATCTGACCACAGGCCGCTGCTCTGCGCGGTTATCTCACATACTCTCGCTGTTAAAGCCTCTCTTTGTATGTCTCACTCATTCCCTCACAGCCTTGCTTTGTCTTCCAACGTTTTAATTTCGTTAGATGTTCTTTTTCAACTATCAATAAAGAAAGCAATTCATGTATCCAAAAGAAGTTTTGTATAATTCTTACCAAGGTTATAAAAAGCAACCAAATATTGTCCTCAAAACCCTCTTTATTGGTGAAAACCTAGAAATGTAGCTCATAAACCGATGTCAGTTGAATAAATTGTCACAAAAAATCAAGCCGCTGCTTGAGCTGGGGGAAACCCTAGAAAAGTAAC
This sequence comes from Cichorium intybus, assembly GCA_023525715.1. Taxonomy (NCBI): domain Eukaryota; kingdom Viridiplantae; phylum Streptophyta; class Magnoliopsida; order Asterales; family Asteraceae; genus Cichorium; species Cichorium intybus. Next base: position 53,430,192 of record CM042010.1, on the reverse strand, counting down.
TGACAAATTGATGTCAAAATCCCTTAAATTAGGGATTAACAAGCATAGGTCTTTAGAGAAACCGTAAAAAGCAATAAAAAATAAAATAAAATAAACTAAATGAATGGATGTAAATCAAACTAGTGACAATCAAACTGAAAGGCAGACTTAAGATTATCATCAGGAATGACCATAAATTCCCCATAAAAAGAGCCAACACGAGCAGAAACTCTATGCTTTTATAAAGTACATTTTAGTCTTGACCTTAAAGAACTTATAGCTAACCTAGGAGTTTCGTTTTCATAACTTATAATATGCTGATCTTTTTGTGTTCTTTATCTCGTTAACTGGAACTGATCCTTTTTACTAACGGGTTCGTTTGTTACCTTGCAGCTTCCAAGCTTAAAAGCTCAAATATGCAACTCTTAGCGGAAGCACATATATTTTTAGCTGAAAAGGAAAAAAAGAATACAGCAACAGCAACAGCAACTATGGAGAACCTCCCAGGTGAAGTTTTATCAGACATATTCATCCGGTTATTAGCCAAACAGCTTGCTCAAATGAGGAGCATCTGTAAATCTTGGAATGCTCTCTTATCTGAATCCTCCTTTATAAAATCCCACCTCCATCATTCTATCCACAACAACGATGAGATTCTCTTGTTCTTCGGCATGGGACCTTCTTTTCACCATGATCGAATCACAGCATGGCCCTCTTGTTCTCCTGATCTAGAACTCACAAATTTCATCAAACTCCCAGTTAACCCCACACCCACATATATCAACGTCAACGGTAGTGTCATTGGATCCGTGAATGGATTAATATGCTTTGCATACGAATCACGCTCTTTTCTCTCCCATGATTATGTGGTTCACATTTGGAACCCATCTCTCTCCACCGTGTTAACTCTCCCACCATGCGCTTTGCCCTCCACCAAGGGAAACCATTTCCGGTTTGGGTTTGATCCCAAAACAGATGATTACAAAGTTGTTAAGCTTCAAAGCATTTTTTTACAACCCACCATGCTACAACAAGTTGAGGTCTATAGCATGAGAAAGGGCTCTTGGGAGTTGATAACTCATAGGTTTTCATCGCAGCTCATAGTTATTAAGTATCGGGACCAACTCTGTGTAGATGGCCATGATGGACATCTCCATTGGCTCGGTTATGATTCGGAGTTGAAGAAAGAAATGATAGTGGCATTTGATTTGGGTGCAGAGACATTCCGTGAGATACCTTTTCCAGATCGCACTCGCTGCTGGTATACTATAGTAGGAGTTTTGGCTGGAAAGCTTTGTGTGATGTCAATGCTTGAAGGTGGTGAATGTGAGGTGTGGGTGATGAATGAGTATAGGGTGGCTGATTCATGGACCAAACATCATGTGTTTTCACATTTTGGTGGTTATATAATTCCATTTGGATTCACATCACGCAACGAATTTCTTTTTAGATTTTATGATAATAAGGCTTGTTTTTCTTTGCACAATCCAATTTTAGCCAAGACTAAAATCTTTAAGAGTATATTGGGACAATCTAATATAAATAAAGTTGTTGAATATGTGGACAGTCTTGTTTGGGTTGCACCTGTTAAAGCGTGAAATGAGCTGCTGCAGCATCTCTTGATTTAAATCGTGAAGAGGCATCAGCAGTCAAAAGGGCTACAAAAGGCAACACATCAGACCCACTTCTTCTATCTTTTGTTATTACTACTATGTGCATAATGCTGTGTTTACTAATTAGTTTTCTGTCATTATATCAACATTCTCTCTTGTCAGCATGATACATTTGACATTCTGGTTCAACTGTTTTTCAGTTGCTATGTAAGCAGACAAGTTTTAGCAGGACAAATTTCATTTGTGTATTCGTGTCATGGTAATGATTTGTAATTGTGACTCTTATCATTGTTGATTTTGTTTATTGCTCAAATTTTGGGGATTGTAGTTTAGGAGCATTAGTTATGCTCCTAAATAACTGTTAGCTCATTCGCATTGTTGTAAAAGTTTGCTAGTATGCGGTAAAGGTCTAATCGCTAGTAAGGAGTTCACCTTGTAGTTTTTTCTGAAATCAAGCCTGAAAACCGGGCTGGTAAAAATCGGCTTAACGTCTCTCAACTTTGGATCAGACAAAATCGGTCAACATCAGACCAATTGCTAAACTAGGTCAAAATCGGTCAACGGGCCATCGGGTGCATTTCAGTCTCGTCTCTCATCTGTGGACTGTTAGGTCTCTAACAAACCTAACTTATGGCAACGATAATACATGGCACAAGCAATTCCTTTTACAGACTTTTGGCTTACATAAAGTTATTGAAAATGATTTTTGGCATACATCATTTAATCTTGATTTTACAATAGATTTGCGTACCATCTTTAAATGTTTGCCTTTTTCTTGTATAGTTAAATACATTTTACAAAGTAGAGTAATCTTTAATATTATTAGATTTATAAAATATGGTCACTAACCGAGATAATCGTGTAAAAATATGGTTTCTAATTTAATTTCTATCTATTTGTTTTTTTTCTTGATTTACAAAGAAGATGATAATCATGATATAATAATAAACAAACAAATGAATATAACTACACGTGGTACTTGAACACAACATCACATAGTATATGAGGTTGTCTTTGAGCCAATTTTGTATATTTTATATAGGGGTGAGCATTTGGTCCTCGGAACTGAGCTCAAGCCCGAGAACCGAGGGAGCCGAGCCGAGGGTATTACTTGGGCGGTTCTCGGTACCTATATACTGCTTAATTCGGGTTTGGTACTATCGAGTATGGTCCGACTTGGTCGATCGGTTTTGTGGGTTTGGTACCGAGCCCAACTGGAATTTTAAAAGACAACTACATATCACTACCAAAAAAAAAAATCACATTCCAAAATCAGTTCCCGACTTTTCGTTTGTTCACGTCGGTCTTTCCCCCACCCCCCCCTGTTATCGACTGTCGAGCAAGAACACATCAATAACCGAAAATCGTTTTCTTCATTCTCAATTAATTTCAAGAATCTTCAAGGGATGCACAAGGTTGGAAGTTAGAAGCATTCAATATTCAATAAACAATGTCAAATAATTGGGTGCCAACTCAAGATGATCCTCAAGAAATAAGTTTTTTTATAGTTTAATTTTTCATTCTTTTGCTTGAAATCGTAATTGTTAATCTTGATTGGAAGAGTATCACAATTAAACTTTATTGTTAATCTTCCTTCTCAATTAATCCAAAAAAAGCGATTGTCTCTTTTTTTTTCGTGGTTCGAGCATTTGACAGGAATGTCACGATGGTTTGTGTTTTTGGTTCGTTCTTTTTTTGTGGTTTGTATATTGTATCACAATTAATATGTAATTAGAAAATGACATCATAATTGGTATATTGTGGTTCGTATGCAAACAACATTATTAAATTAAATGTATTTTGTTGTTATTGTTGATTGAATTAATTGAAGAGTTGAGAAGATTGGAGAATGGGAGAACGAAGAGTGCATGAAAGAATACTTCATTTGAGCAACCTTTTTATTATGACATTAATATCAATAATGACATAACTGATTATTTTAAAATTAAAATTATTTATTTACCTATTTTTAAAGACTTTTACATTTGTATTGTTTGTTATTTATAAAGATTTTATTGGCCGGAAAGTATAATTAAGATTTTCCTTTATGCAAAATATAGAGCAATGAGGTGGTTGTTTTGCTTTGTCATTTGAGACATGTCTCTTTTCAACTGTCAACTTTGATTCCTGATGTGTTTTGGTGTGTTCAGTTGAACATGCTAATTCGTAACATGGTTACTATCACTCTAGTTGTGAGAACCCATGAAAATTGTAATAAAATGTAAAATAATCATGTGTAATAGTAAAGTGGTGAAAAAGGGCAAATTGGTCTTTTTGGCCATGTTTTGGACCTTGGTGAAAAATAATTTGTGTTATGGGATAATTATGTAAAAGAATGAAACCTTATGTAATAAAAAGTTGTTTTGGGTACTAAAGTGGAAGAATTTGAAACTGGAGGGGCTAAAATGGAAATATGAGGATATAAATTGGAGACATCTCCAATTCTCCAGAGATGTGTAGAGAGTTCGGGAGAGGGAGCTGGAGAAACACGGGAGAGTTGCAGGTTCACGAAAATTAGCATCAAAGATTGAAGATTTCACTTAGAATTTGGGGGTTCCAAGCTTATAAGGTAAGATTTCTATGATCCAAACTCATAAATTGAAGTTGTGGTGGATAGTTCCCAAATTGAAATTTGTTAAGAAGTTACCACAACGAATTCTTATGTTCTATCTAGCTTAAATCATCACAAGAAATGGATTTCTAACCATAAATTGTGGTTGAATCCATGGAAATGGGTTTTGAGCTCAAGAACCCTAAAAATGGGTTTGTGAGACTAAAACTGATTCTTTGTGTTTTGTTAGGCTCTAAGAATCATTTAGGATGTATTAAGACATTCCTAAGTGATTAATTTCAAAATTTTGTATTTTTAGTAAAAATGGGCAAAAACGGGTTTGTTATGAAATTATTGAGAAATTACAATTTCTACAAGCTAAAACTTGATAAAAACTGAAGGTTATTGCCTTGGAATGATCCCATAATGATTAAGTCATGAATTAAGAACTTAATGTGGGGAATTGTAGAAGTTGTAGTTGAAAAATCATCAAAAAGGGAATTGTAAAAGGAATGAATTTTATATAAAATGATTTGTGAGTCAAAATGGTTTTATGGAAACTGAAATGCTTAATGAGAAAGGAAATGGTTCTATGGAACTAAAATTTTTTGTGAAACTGGAAATGATATTGTGAAATAGTAAGTACAATGTGTACAAAAATGATAAATGAAATACAAAGTATTAATAAAGTAGTTGAGCCATGTTGATGAGTTGAGAAGTATCCAGATAAAGATCACGGCCTGCTGCGGTAGGGGTGGTCAAAAGACACTACTGGGATGGTGTGACACCCCATTTCTACTGTTTGCAAATACTATGGTTTTTCATGTAAACACATGATTACAAAAAAATACGGTTTATCAAAAACCGATTATTTACATATATATTTTTTTTAAAACTGTGGGTGTACAAACTCATATCAATCTAACCATAGTAAGCAAGAAAGGATTTCACCTTGAGTCCAATATAGGAGCTATGTGAGCTCCACTCCAGCTAAACTTCATACAATTATAGCATAGCATTTATCCTGGAATACATGGCATAAAAAATAGAATACGTAAGACAATAATGTCTCGTGAGTTACATGAGTTTTAGACTCAAACCATTAACTTATTTCTTCCAACTTTTTATAAAATTTATAACTTAAAACTTCTGTCAAAACTTTATAGTAATAACATACTATAACTTTTTAATTCTCAAAATCATTTCATAACAAGCTTTACAAATAATACATTTCAAAACATATAGTAGTATCATACTATAACTCTTTTACTTTCCAAATTCCTTTCATAGCATACTTTATAAAAAAATAACTTCTTTCTTACTTTCTTTGACTGGTTTTATAAGCTTGCTGGATTTTTATACTTAGGGCTTTAATCACTATAAGTGATACCCCAAGTCTCTATGGCTAGAAAGAACGGATCAATCCTCACCATAGAATTGCTGAGGCGATCTACTTCGCGATGGGGCTTGCCCCCAGTAGACCCCTTACCTAACCCGGGAAGGTTGGAACATTGTTCCTTTACTAACGCTGCTTGCTACAATTTCCAGTCATACAAAATACTTGCTACTTGCTTAAATATTTCTCATATACATAACTTATGGCTAGGTGCCAAACTTCATTATTCTATGTCTTTATGGCTAGATGCCAAATATAGCTTGCAACACATAATAACCATATGTTTAAAAACATATTTTTCTAACATGCTAAGCTTTACACCAAAACATACTTTTCAGCATCTTATGGCTATATGCCATTCATACTCAAAAACAATTATAGTTTGTAACCAAAACATACTTTTTAAACATCTTGTGGCTATATGCCATTCATACTTGAAACACATATAACTTGTAATCAAAATATACTTTCACATAATTTGGTTCATAGACCAAAACATACTTTTTATATAGTAATATACTTTCACAACAATTTAGAACTAATGCTCTTGCATATAATTTCATATATAGAAATTCTATAAGAAATCTTGAAAATACTTACTTGCCATGTACCCCAGAATGGGTAAAAATACTGCATGTACTCACCTTATAGTTCTTGGAAGTTGACTAAGTATTTCTTGGTTCTTTATCCTTCCGTTGTTGTGCAATCACTTGACTTGCACCTATATTTATTATATAATACATTAACATTTATTTCTATTGACTCTATAACTCATTAGAGTCCTTATTATACCAGTATAGGTCATTACAAGTCTATAACTTTTGAATGACCATCTTTAAATAAGTCGTATATTATACGTATTTCACTACAGTACCCCCGAGGGGTCGTATTTTGAATTTAATAATTTTCCATGTGGTTTCACACCATTTTAAGCTTATGGTATGAATTATAGGTCAAACGGACATGTTTAGAAGCAAGTTCAAATCTCAAAATTGGACAGAAGTGCTGCCCAGCAAGAGCACGACTCGTGCTCTTTTCCTTCTTGTAAGTGCACGACTCGTGCACAAGGTAGGATGTCATTCTTGGCTCAAATAGTGAGCACGACTCGTGCTAATCATAGACCAAAAATGGCACGACTCGTGCTCTTGCTGCAGACTGTATTTTCAGTCCGATTTTTGAGCTGCAGACCTCTATTTTTAACTATTAAGCACTTAATACTTAACTTAATCTTTCTACTATCATTCCATGACTAAAACCCTTAGTTTACATCAGGTTTTAACCCATGGAATCACTGATTTCCACTTCAATTTCTTGAAAACCCGTTTTTGGAAATTTTCACTAAAAATTCATCTTTTTGAAATTAACCACTTAGGAGTGTCTTAATACATCCTAAGTGATCATTTGGACTCAACAAACCCATAAAAACTAGTTTTGATCTTACAATCCCGTGAACTAGGGTTCTTGAGCAAAATCATCATTCTCTTAATTTTTACATATTCTTTAACTAGAACATGTTCTTGTGATGATTTTGAGCAAGATGGATTGAATGATTATATTGGAACCATGATTTCTGGAAAATCAGAAATCAAGGTTTGATTCCCGTTCAAGAAATTGAAGCTTAGTGTTTGAGAATCCTACCTCTTGAAGCTTGGAATCACCCATTCCAAAGTTTCTCTTTTGATTCCTTTGAAGAATTTCTCTAGCTTCTTGATCTTCCATGCTCTTCTCTTGCTTTCTCTCTCGATCTCTCTCTAGCCTCTTCTGAAAACTTCTGGAGAATGAGAGTTAAATTACTCTCATTTATATTTAATTTTTATAACATATTTACACTTTAGACCCTCTCTTCTTTCCTTTTGTTCAAAACTAGTCCCAAGGTTCAAATCTTTGCAAACCAAGTTCCATTAACTACCATCTTAACATTTTCTTAACATTTTGGTCATTTCCAAGTCAAATGACCATTTTGCCCTTTTTGGTCAATTTCACTATTCACGCGGTAAAATTCCAAATTTCACCTAAACTTTTAATTCTTGTCATATTATTTTACAATCACATATTGTTTTACATAATAGTCTTATAATGGATCAAAAGACCATTTTACCCTGCATATGGTAAAATGACCAAATTACCCTTTTTCACCATTTTTCTCCAAACTCTTGGAAATTTTGCTACAATTCTCAATAAATTATTTTAAGACTTTCAATATATTTTAACCTTTCTCTTATTTATTTTCTCGAATATAAATTCAAGATTTTTGGGTCGTTACAGATGGTACCTCCCATCGCGAAGTAGTTGTCTAATTGGTACCTTGATGGATGAATTCGTTTCATGCTGTTGAGGAAGGAGTTATACGGGTGCGGCTCGTATAAAACCTACGGGTGCGCTCGTAGGAATGTGCTCACAAATGGGAATGAATACCTATGGGTGCGCTCATAGGAAATTAAATGTTTTGAAGCTGAGAATGAATGAAATTTAAGAAAACTGTTTTGGGTCTAAACCCACATTGCTCACGAGACGTTATGTCTTATGTATATTTTTTTTAAATGCTATGTACTCAGGTAAATCAAGAAAAGAGTTAGAAGAGTGTGCGGTGGGACAATAGCTTTCGGTGTATAAAGCATGAAATAAAAGGTTTAAACTTTGGTAATGATACAGATTTGTGATACCCCGTTTGTATAATTAAATGTTTTATATAATAAAGTATTTGTAAAATAAGTTTGGAAAAAAAATTGTTGTGAAAGTTTGGGGTGTTACAATTTGGTATCAGAGCCATGGTTTAAGCGAATTAGGTTGGGTAACCATCCTAGGCTTAAACTATCAGAGCCATGGTTTAAGCGAATTAGGTTGGGTACCCATTTCGGTCATTTTATCTATTTTCTCAACCTTATTCATATTTCATACTTTCATATTTGTATCAAAAATAGCAGTTTACTTTGAAATTTTTCTCATATGTTCGCCAAAACTTTATGAGGTTTCATTAATCATATTCTTTACTTTTAAAACTTTTTCCCAAATATAATTTGGTAAAATTTTGTATTTATACAATTTTTTTTTTAAATACACTATATCTTTCTTTTAAAATAATATTTTGTCCCTTAATGGACAATTCATTTAAACATAACTTCATAACTCGTTCATTCTTATCTTTCTCTTTTTTTTTATATCTTTGCTCATATGTTATACATAAATAATTTACTTTTATTCTTCCTTTATCCCTACTGGCTATTCTCGGTTGGTTACCATTTTTAAGAGATGCATTCTTTTTCCTTTCGTTTCACTTTACACCCTTACGTTTCTGTTTGGAACAGAATCTGTCGAATCATCTTATATTTCACGAGAATCTGCATTTCTCGTTCTGAAAATACTGCCTTTTATTTTAACAATTAGACATTTTAGCTTTCCTTCCATGTATCATACACAATATTTAACCTTTTAAACTTGTGAAATTTTTCTACTCTTGTCATTCATATACGAATTCATATACTCCTTTTTACTCATTACTAACTTTCATACGTTTACAATAAATTATTGATACAATTATTGTCTACTCTCATTTTACATGTATCTATTCATACATGTCATGAGTCTTTCTACTTTAATTACATTTTCACATGTCCCTTAATCATTTCTTGTACATTACATGTACTACTTTCTTTACATATCTCGTATTATTCTATATTTGTTTTAGTTTTCATGATATTACCATCCTGTGGTGTAATTATGTTTCACAAACATAGCTGTTAACTTCTTGATTTTCAGAAATTAAATTTTCTATTTCTTGTTCCACCTTAACCTGTTATAAATAAATGTTATCTCTTGATTACTGCTTAACTTCTCGACCTTACCATGTGGATTCTTTGGTGTTTCCAGTTCATTTCATCTAGTATTTCATTATTCTAATCTCAATTTCAATATAATTCATACATGCTCCAAAATATATATTTTTTTTATACATATATTCTCAATTTGACTCTTATAAAAGTCAAAACTGTCAAAAATTTATTTATCAACTTTGTATACTTTTAGTCATAGCATGATTCCAACTTGACATTATAATATAACTCATTATCTCAAGTAACTTCTTAATTCATACGTACAAGTTCGTAATGTATATTATATATACATGATTCTCTTTTGGTATAAGAATTCAAACTAACACTTTAGTCATTTTCGTTCCATGACAATTTCTTGTCATAACCTTCAATTACCATTACTTCTTATTACTCTTTACTCGTTTTAGCTAGTGCTAAAACAATAATTTTTCTTGTTTTTACATATTTTACCATTTTTGTCATGTGTTATAAGGCAACATGCCTAACACATAACGTTGTTCTTTCATTTATACTCAATTTCTTTTCACTATATAGTTCCTTACAACATTATATATTTCATGATTCTTTTTAAACTTCCTTCTTACGTATCTCTAGGCGATACACAACTGCCATTTATTTTCTCATCATTTTTCATCCTTTTGGATTTCGAGGCAATAAGCCCAATATCTTATTTTACTCTTTTGCTTCATACATCGTAGTATCCTAATTAGAATACTTATTTCATAACCATTTGTATATTTTGTATAAGTTCTAAAACTTACTCATTCACTTATATTTTTAACCACATATAAACATATATACATTTCTTTGTATTCCATAGCTACTAGTTATGTACTGACCATTTCCCACAATCTTGGGATTCCTTTACCCATCATTTCTATTCGGAAGTAATAACTTCCTGTCTGTTTATTAAAAATTTTATCTTGTCTTTGATTCTTTATCTAATACTTATTTAGACATTTATTATTGCTCTTCACGTCGTAATGATGATAACTTTTAGTCGTCTTACTTACATGCTTTTGGTTTTCTCCAATTAACATACATCATTATACCATTTTATTACCGGTATTTCCTCTTATACTTTTTTCATTTGGTTGCGGAATTTAATTCCTAATAACCAATACCTTAACATTATATTTGTCTAGGGACAACTTTTAACATTCTTCTTTCAAGAGTTAAATTAACAATTTGTCATTCAAACTGTTTTCTATTTTTGTCGGGTAAGCATGTTCTACCTTCAATCTACAAGCTTGTCAACTCCCAACTTTGATTAAATTCCAGCTTTTGTCATGAAAAGTTCCTTGGAGACAACCAATAATTTCCTTAATCGCCTTACACGTTACAACACCTGTCATAACTTACAAGTGGTAACAGTCTGCTACTACTTTACATTAAGTAATATTCTTTGTAGACATCAATTTCATATTTACTTATAGTGACGTTACTTCTGTTCGGGTACCTCATGATGTGTGCATCTTCATTTGTATGCTGCTTCTTTTATAGGCCAATTCATAACAACGACTTCCAAATCTATAAGTAGATATAACATTCAACTTATCTCCTTAAAATGATTCCCATATGTTATACTGTAGTAAACAAGGCATAGTATCCTTGCTTTACTTAAACTTCTTTCTTTTCAACTATGCACCACGAAGCTATTGGACTTCTGTACCGATCATCCGTCATCTTTATTTACTCTTCAGTTATCCTGCTGCTTGTCTCTTTACTTGACTCACCACTACTTATAACTTATTCAATTGTCCATTCTTTGGACACTTTTATTTATCATCTTTGTTCAATCTTGACAATTAGTCTTCCACTCTCTGCTACAATCATCATCTTCTATCTTTAGCTTTTCTCATAGTTTTAATATTAGCGTCTTACAACGATATTCTGCTTCCTTCATATATTTATTATTCATTCATCTTTTAAAAGTTTTGAAATTTTAATGGTCATGCCCGAGGCACACCACCTGCTTACATTAAACTCTTCTTTACCACTCTTTTATTTTTACAATTCTATGTACTATCAGTTTACTCTATTTAAAATGTTCATTCTTCAGGTAAGAGTCTTACAACTCCTATATAGGTAATTAATACCTATAATTCCTCTTTAAATTTCCCTTATTCATACATTTTCTCGCCTTTACAGGCACATATTTTAATATCCTTCAATTTGTCTAAGAAATATTATTTATCACTTTATTTCTTTTACTTTACCATACTAAGTGGTATATTTATATTATATTTATATACCCACTGCATTAGCTTTTAATACTCATAACCTTACCCACCAGAATACCATAATTCCTTTATGATTCCACTAGTCTCAATACATATCCTGTGATTATGATAATACGGGCCCATATTACCATAATCACCTATACATAATGATTCTGCTGTTACCACAAGGTCTCATGGGACACTGGTTCTCTTAACATATAACACCATTATAAGTACATGGTGATCACTACTAAAAATCTTGCTACTTTATAAACATAGCCTTTAATAATTTAGACGGTTATGGAAATTATTATATAATTTTCCTAACAGTCAGATATTTACTCACTATAAACATTAACTTAACACTTCTTAATGTTATATATCTACATATTTTATAAAAATGCATAATGTCTTAATCATTTAAGACATCATATAGCATACTTTCATAAACTAACATTTCTATAGCATGAGTTTAAGCCTAGGAGTGGAACAAGCCAATCCTAATTCACTTAAACTATGGCTCTGATACCAACTTGTGACACCCCATTTCTACTGTTTGCAAATACTATGGTTTTTCATGTAAACACATGATTACAAAAAAATACGGTTTATCAAAAACCGATTATTTACATATATTTTTTTTTAAAACTGTGGGTGTACAAACTCATATCAATCTAACCATAGTAAGCAAGAAAGGATTTCACCTTGAGTCCAATATAGGAGCTATGTGAGCTCCACTCCAGCTAAACTTCATACAATTATAGCATAGCATTTATCCTGGAATACATGGCATAAAAAATAGAATACGTAAGACAATAATGTCTCGTGAGTTACATGAGTTTTAGACTCAAACCATTAACTTATTTCTTCCAACTTTTTATAAAATTTATAACTTAAAACTTCTGTCAAAACTTTATAGTAATAACATACTATAACTTTTTAATTCTCAAAATCATTTCATAACAAGCTTTACAAATAATACATTTCAAAACATATAGTAGTATCATACTATAACTCTTTTACTTTCCAAATTCCTTTCATAGCATACTTTATAAAAAAAATAACTTCTTTCTTACTTTCTTTGACTGGTTTTATAAGCTTGCTGGATTTTTATACTTAGGGCTTTAATCACTATAAGTGATACCCCAAGTCTCTATGGCTAGAAAGAACGGATCAATCCTCACCATAGAATTGCTGAGGCGATCTACTTCGCGATGGGGCTTGCCCCCAGTAGACCCCTTACCTAACCCGGGAAGGTTGGAACATTGTTCCTTTACTAACGCTGCTTGCTACAATTTCCAGTCATACAAAATACTTGCTGCTTGCTTAAATATTTCTCATATACATAACTTATGGCTAGGTGCCAAACTTCATTATTCTATGTCTTTATGGCTAGATGCCAAATATAGCTTGCAACACATAATAACCATATGTTTAAAAACATATTTTTCTAACATGCTAAGCTTTACACCAAAACATACTTTTCAGCATCTTATGGCTATATGCCATTCATACTCAAAAACAATTATAGTTTGTAACCAAAACATACTTTTTAAACATCTTGTGGCTATATGCCATTCATACTTGAAACACATATAACTTGTAATCAAAATATACTTTCACATAATTTGGTTCATAGACCAAAACATACTTTTTATATAGTAATATACTTTCACAACAATTTAGAACTAATGCTCTTGCATATAATTTCATATATAGAAATTCTATAAGAAATCTTGAAAATACTTACTTGCCATGTACCCCAGAATGGGTAAAAATACTGCATGTACTCACCTTATAGTTCTTGGAAGTTGACTAAGTATTTCTTGGTTCTTTATCCTTCCGTTGTTGTGCAATCACTTGACTTGCACCTATATTTATTATATAATACATTAACATTTATTTCTATTGACTCTATAACTCATTAGAGTCCTTATTATACCAGTATAGGTCATTACAAGTCTATAACTTTTGAATGACCATCTTTAAATAAGTCGTATATTATACGTATTTCACTACAGTACCCCTGAGGGGTCGTATTTTGAATTTAATAATTTTCCATGTGGTTTCACACCATTTTAAGCTTATGGTATGAATTATAGGTCAAACGGACATGTTTAGAAGCAAGTTCAAATCTCAAAATTGGACAGAAGTGCTGCCCAGCAAGAGCACGACTCGTGCTCTTTTCCTTCTTGTAAGTGCACGACTCGTGCACAAGGTAGGATGTCATTCTTGGCTCAAATAGTGAGCACGACTCGTGCTAATCATAGACCAAAAATGGCACGACTCGTGCTCTTGCTGCAGACTGTATTTTCAGTCCGATTTTTGAGCTGCAGACCTCTATTTTTAACTATTAAGCACTTAATACTTAACTTAATCTTTCTACTATCATTCCATGACTAAAACCCTTAGTTTACATCAGGTTTTAACCCATGGAATCACTGATTTCCACTTCAATTTCTTGAAAACCCGTTTTTGGAAATTTTCACTAAAAATTCATCTTTTTGAAATTAACCACTTAGGAGTGTCTTAATACATCCTAAGTGATCATTTGGACTCAACAAACCCATAAAAACTAGTTTTGATCTTACAATCCCGTGAACTAGGGTTCTTGAGCAAAATCATCATTCTCTTAATTTTTACATATTCTTTAACTAGAACATGTTCTTGTGATGATTTTGAGCAAGATGGATTGAATGATTATATTGGAACCATGATTTCTGGAAAATCAGAAATCAAGGTTTGATTCCCGTTCAAGAAATTGAAGCTTAGTGTTTGAGAATCCTACCTCTTGAAGCTTGGAATCACCCATTCCAAAGTTTCTCTTTTGATTCCTTTGAAGAATTTCTCTAGCTTCTTGATCTTCCATGCTCTTCTCTTGCTTTCTCTCTCGATCTCTCTCTAGCCTCTTCTGAAAACTTCTGGAGAATGAGAGTTAAATTACTCTCATTTATATTTAATTTTTATAACATATTTACACTTTAGACCCTCTCTTCTTTCCTTTTGTTCAAAACTAGTCCCAAGGTTCAAATCTTTGCAAACCAAGTTCCATTAACTACCATCTTAACATTTTCTTAACATTTTGGTCATTTCCAAGTCAAATGACCATTTTGCCCTTTTTGGTCAATTTCACTATTCACGCGGTAAAATTCCAAATTTCACCTAAACTTTTAATTCTTGTCATATTATTTTACAATCACATATTGTTTTACATAATAGTCTTATAATGGATCAAAAGACCATTTTACCCTGCATATGGTAAAATGACCAAATTACCCTTTTTCACCATTTTTCTCCAAACTCTTGGAAATTTTGCTACAATTCTCAATAAATTATTTTAAGACTTTCAATATATTTTAACCTTTCTCTTATTTATTTTCTCGAATATAAATTCAAGATTTTTGGGTCGTTACAGATGGTACCTCCCATCGCGAAGTAGTTGTCTAATTGGTACCTTGATGGATGAATTCGTTTCATGCTGTTGAGGAAGGAGTTATACGGGTGCGGCTCGTATAAAACCTACGGGTGCGCTCGTAGGAATGTGCTCACAAATGGGAATGAATACCTATGGGTGCGCTCATAGGAAATTAAATGTTTTGAAGCTGAGAATGAATGAAATTTAAGAAAACTGTTTTGGGTCTAAACCCACATTGCTCACGAGACGTTATGTCTTATGTATATTTTTTTTAAATGCTATGTACTCAGGTAAATCAAAAAAAGAGTTAGAAGAGTGTGCGGTGGGACAATAGCTTTCGGTGTATAAAGCATGAAATAAAAGGTTTAAACTTTGGTAATGATACAGATTTGTGATACCCCGTTTGTATAATTAAATGTTTTATATAATAAAGTATTTGTAAAATAAGTTTGGAAAAAAAATTGTTGTGAAAGTTTGGGGTGTTACAATTTGGTATCAGAGCCATGGTTTAAGCGAATTAGGTTGGGTAACCATCCTAGGCTTAAACTATTAGAATAATAGTAAGAAAAGTAGTAGTAATAGGGTACTAGATAACGGGGTAGAGTCGATAATTTATAGTGTTGAAACCCACAGAAACCGGTGAATCAGGGAGTCTTGTAATAACACCAGAGCCAAAGCATATAGGTGGTTAAAATAATATTGGGCCTGTATTATTATAATCACAGGATATGCATTGGAAATGGTGAAGTCACAATGGAAACCTGAGGAAACTTGGTTGTGGGAATTAGGAGAGGGATACTTGGGAACACAAGTTCCATAGGAAGATCACATTTTACAGCTTTCGGATATATTGATAAACATATTTATGTGGAGTAATAAACGTGAATCTTATTTATTCTATATAGTAAATGGAGAGCGGTGATCATAACCTTTCAAGTGAGGGACGGACAGCGAGTCATACTCCATCTCATGGGAGTATTCCCGTCCAGGATGCGGACAATATGGGTGCTATGCCAAACCCAATGCCGCAACCTCCACCTGTGACCTTGGAGGCTATACAAAACCTTATTAGCAACTTAAAGACTGAAATGAGAGAAGACATGCGTCAGATGATAAATACTCGGCTGGGAGAACCACACCCTAATCCTTCAGCGGATGATGCCTCTTGGAGACCTACTAACGGAGATTCTCTCACGGAGGAAGATAGTGTGGGGACGGAAGATAAAAAGAGGCGTACCTTCAAATCTTTCCTTGCATGTAAACCTACGGAATATTATGGCAGCTTTGAACCCAAGGTTACGATGCGGTGGTTATGGGAGACGGAACAGGTGTTGGAGGTTAGCAAGTGTCACGAAAAGGATAAAGTTTATTATGCTTCACGGCTATTGAAGGATGACGCGTTGGTCTGGTGGAATACTTTATATGAGTTGTTTGGGAAAGACGTGATTTAGAAATGGTCGTGGACCGAATTTACTACCCGTTTGAAGAACAAATATTGTCCCCTCCGGGACATAGAGAAGCTTGAAGATGAATTTCTTACTCTAAAGAAGGGTAGTTTGTCCATTGCTGAATATACCAAAAAGTTTAGTGATATGTTACCATTTGTGGGAAAAACCTATACTACGGAGCGGGCTCGAATCAATCGCTATGTGAAAGGATTACCATGGGAATATGAATTGGAAGTGAAGCGGGCAGAAACAATGGATGATGCATTTGCGGCAGCAAGGAATGTTGAAGATGTGTGGAAGCGTAGAACGATGGAGAGGCAGATTTCTGGAGACAAACGTAAATTTAGTAGTGGAAGTAGTAGTTGGAGCAAGAAGGGAAAGTCAGTGGTTACGTCGTCTAAACAGGGTACTCGAAAGACTTGTGAAAAGTGTGGAAAAGAACATTCGGGAGAATGCAAAACGGGAAGCTCAGCATGTTTCAACTGTGGAAGAGTCGGTCACAGAGCAAGAGAATGTACTTACACGAAGCTTAGCGAAGTTGAATGTTTATCTTGTCATGAAAAGGGGCACTACAGCTACAATTGCCCGAAGAAAGGTGGTGAAACATTGGTGTCCACTGCACAAAAGAAGACTGAACCTCAAAAAGTAAAGACTCGTGCCTTTCAGCTCGCACAGGAGGAAGCAAAGGAGACACAAGACGTGGTCTCAGGTACCTTATTAATTAATCAGATGCCTGCTTACGTGTTATTTGATTATGGTGCTACATGCTCATTCGTGTCCCATGAATTTGGTTTAAAACTTAATGTACCGTTAGAACCGTTAGATTATGTTTGTGAGGTCGAGTTGGCAAGTGGTAAGAAGGTGGAGATAAAACACGTGTACCGCGGCTGCAAACTTAGCATTGATGACAAGAAATTTTCCTTAAATCTTCTGCCGATTGGCGTCAAGACTTTTGATATTGTCATTGGAATGGATTGGCTGGGAGCTAATGATGCAAAAATTGCATGCAGAAAGAAAGTCGTGTCGGTGAAGATTCCAGATGGTAGTAATGTGTACATCTATGGTGAAAAACCTAAAAGAATGTCAAGTTTTATCAGTGCAGCAAAAGTACGAAGGTGTTTGGTAAAAGGATGTTCTTCCTTTATAGCATATGTGATAGTGGAAGATAAAGTAAAGAAAACTGTGGGTGATATCGATGTGGTGAGAGAGTACTCTGAAGTTTTTCCAAACGATTTACCCGGTTTGCCACCAGAGAGACAGGTGGAATTTCGAATTGATCTTATACCCGGAGCTTCTCCTATTGCTCGTGCTCCATATCGTTTGGCCCCGACTGAAATGCGGGAGTTGATGTCCTAATTGCAAGAGTTACTCGATAAAGGTTTTATACGCCCCAGTTCGTCACCTTGGGGTGCACCGGTGCTGTTTGTCAAAAAGAAGGATGAATCAATGCGAATGTGCATTGACTACCGTGAACTCAACAAAATCACCATTAATAATCGTTACCCGTTACCACGCATAGATGATCTATTTGACCAACTTCAAGGCGCTGATTATTTTTGTAAGATTGATCTTCGGTCTGGCTATCATCAAGTACGGGTAAGGAATGAAGATGTTGAGAAGACCGCTTTCCGCACTCGCTACGGGCATTATGAATTCTTAGTCATGCCTTTTGGTTTGACAAATGCCCCGGCAATTTTTATGGATTTAATGAATCGGGTGTGTAAGCCGTTCCTTGATAAGTTTGTTATCGTATTTATTGATGACATCCTTATCTATTCGAAGACTGCAGAGGAACATAGAAGCCATTTGAGGACGGTATTGGAAGTTTTGAAGAAAGAGAAGTTATATGCGAAGTTTTCAAAGTGTGAGTTTTGGTTAAGGGAAGTGCAGTTTCTCGGGCATGTTGTCTCTATTCAAGGAATTAAAGTGGATCCCGCAAAGGTGGAAGCTGTGATGAAGTGGGAAATTCAAAAAACACCGACAGAAGTAAGAAGTTTTCTTGGACTCGCCGGGTACTACCGACGATTCATCCAAGATTTTTCTCGAATTGCAGTACATCTTACGAAGCTAACAAGAAAAGGGATAAAATTTGAATGGGGGATGGAACAAGAAAATGCATTTGAGACACTAAAAGAGAAGTTATGTGATGCGCCGGTTCTTGCATTATGTGACACCCCATTTCTACTGTTTTCAAATACTATGGTTTTTCGTATAAATACATAAATACCAAAAATACGGTTTATCAAAAACCGATAATTTACATGTTAGAAACAGTGGGTGTTACAAATCCATACCAAAACTAACCATAGTAAGCAAGAAAGGATTAAATCTTGAGTCCATATTAGGAGCTATCTCGAGCCCCACTCCAGCTAAACTTCATCCAATTATAGTATAACATTTTAACCTAGAATACATGGCAAAACATAGAATACGTAAGACAATAATGTCTCGTGAGTTACATGAGTTTTAGACTCAACATTTAACTTCTTTTTTCCAAACTTTTTATAAAACTTATAACATAAAACATCTTTCTAAGTTTTATAGTAGTAACATACCAAAACTCTTTACTTTTCAAAATCATTTTATAACATACTATACAGAAATAACATCTTCCAAAACTTTATAGTAGCAACATACTATAATTCTTTACTTCTCAAAATCATTTCGTAACATACTTTGCAAAAATAGCATCTTTCTTACTTTCTTTGACTGGTTTTAAAAGCTTGCTGGATTTTTATACTTAGGGCTTTAATCACCATAAGTGATACCCCAAGTCTCTACGGCAAGAAAGAACGGATCAATCTTCACCATAGAAGTTGCTTAGGCAATCTACTTCGCGATGGGGCTTTTTCCCCAGTAGACCCCTTACCTAACCCGGGTAGGGGGAACATAGTTCCCTTACTATCGTTGCTCGCTACAAATACCAGTCACACAAAATACTTTCTACTTACTTGAACATTACTTACATTTATATTCATAGTGGCTAAATGTCAAACTTCATCATTTTCTGTCTTTATGGCTAAATGCCACATTTATAACTTTCATCACATATGTAAAATATGTTTTTATAACATTCTAAGCTTTATGCCAAATCATACTTTCCAACATCTTATGGCTATATGCCATTCATACTTGAAAACATATACAGTTTGTAACCAAAACATACTTCTTAAACATCTTGTGGCTATATGCCATTCATACTTGAAAACATATATAACTTGTAGTCAAAATATACTTTCACATAATTGGTTCATAGACCAACATACTTTCACTTAATTTAACTTGTAGTTCAAAACATAACTTCAAATATAGCATTATACTTTCACAACAAGTTAGAAATAATACTCTTGCATATAATTTCACATATAGAAATTTTTATAAGAAATCTTGAAAATACTTACTTGCCATGTACCCCAGAATGGGTAAAAATACTGCATGTACTCACCTCATGTATTGCTAGTGGATTGACTACACGTTCCTTGTATTTATACTCTTTTGATTCAATAATCACTTGGCATGAACCTATATTTAACATGTTATACATTAACATTCATGCTAACTGACTCTATAACTCATTGGAGTCCTTATTATACCAATATGGGTCATAACAAGTCTATAACTTGTAAATGACCAACTTTAAATAAATCGTATATTATACGTATTTTACTATAGTACCCTCGGGGGGTCGTATTTTCATTCCGACAATTTCCTGTGGAATTTTGGACCATATTGAACCTATGTTCAAAATTTGAGGTCAAACGGACAAGTCTAGCATCAAGTTCCAAAAATCAAGTTCACTTGGCAGGAGACTCAATTGAAAAACTGCATTGTGAGTCTGCCGTGGGGTCGCGACCCGACCCCTTGCCCATCGCGTCGCGACCTGGTCTGCAGCAACCCGTAATCGCGATTTTTAAGCTATAAATCTCCATTTTTCTCATTTGAAGCCCTTAATACACGACTTAATCACTAGGGTTTGTTCCAAGACCAAAACCATTCATTTATTTCAGGTTTTTAACCATAAAAATCCTAGATTTCAATTATTTTCCAAACATTCCTGTTTTTGCATTTTTTATTCGAAAACTGAAATTGTTCGAGATTGATCACTTCTGCTGATTTACTTTAACAATTACCACATATGGAATTTATCAAAACCCCTTAGAATCAATTTGATCATGTAAAACTTGAATTCTAGGGTTTTTGAACAAAATTCCAATTTCCAACAATAGCAACATACTTTGATTGTTTCAAGATATGTTCTTATTACTTAGAATCCATTTGACACTATAAATCATTTAAACTCCTTTGATCATAACTGAAATTTCAGTCCTTAGTTCTTCCCGTGAAGAACACACCATGAACTTAGTTAGAAATCGTCACTAACCTTATTTGCTTGACAAATCTTCACTCCAAGCAACACTTGTTTCAATTTCTTATTCTTCTCTTGTAAATTTTCCAGAAATCAGGTTTTCAAGAACTTCTCGTAGCTTCTCAAATGTTCAGCCAACAAATGAGAAGATATTTCTCATTTTTATACTTCCTGGTTTTACATTTTTAGTCCTTAAGTTCACTTTCTTGAACTTTAACCACTATAATCAATTTTTATCACATAAAACCTTCTTTTCTTATATTTTTGCCACAAGCAAACAATATTTTTACATATTTGGTCCTTCACATGGTCTAATGACCAAATTACCCTTTTTACTAGTATTAACTTTCAAATACTTATCACAGATATTTAGTGTTACAAATTTTATTTCATTACATATTAGCTCCAAAAATCATATTTTCTTTTCTTAAAAGTCATTTGGATGTCAAATGACCATTTTGCCCTTTTTCATCATTTTTCTCTAAACTCTTAGTATTTTACTACATTTCCAGATAAATTGTTTTAAAACTTTCAGAATATTTTTTTTGTCTTTTTCCTTAAGTATTTTCTCGAATATAAATTCAAGATTTTGGGTCGTTACACATTACCTGAAGGAACATAAGATTTTGTGGTTTACAGTGATGCCTCAAACAGAGGATTGGGTTGTGTATTAATGCAGCGGGGAAAAGTAATAGCGTATGCTTCTCGCCAACTGAAAGAACCAGAAACAAGATATGCAACGCACGATTTGGAACTGGCAGCAATTGTATTTGCACTAAAAATCTGGAGACATTATTTGTACGGAACAAAGTGCACTCTGTACACGGATCACAAAATCTTGCAGTATGTATTCTCACAGAAGGAACTCAATATGAGGCAAAGTAGGTGGCTGAAATTGATAAATGATTATGACTATGAAATCGCCTACCACCCTGGGAAAGCAAATGTGGTAGCGGACGCTTTAAGCAGGAAAATTCATGAAAAGAATAGTCAAGAAAGATTGGGGCAGATAGAGTTAAAATCAAGTATAATAGAAAGAATTAAAGACGCCCAAAGACGAACATTAGAAAGTGCTGACCTAAACAAAGAAAAGCTGGGAAAGGATTTGGTGTTTGGAGAAAATACTCAGGGATTGAAGACAGTTAGGAACCGCATATGGGTACCAAAGGCTGGTGGAATGAGAAAACTGATTTTAGAAGAATCCCATAAATCAAAGTATTCCATTCACCCAGGAAGTACGAAAACTTATCGGGATCTCAAAGAACAGTATTGGTGGCCAGGAATGAAGAAAAGAATAGTTAAGTACATTTCAAAATGTGCAACTTGTGCGCAGGTGAAGGCGGAACACCAAGCCCCGTATGGAAACACTCAACCTCTGCAAATTCCAACGGGGAAATGGGAAGATATAACTATGGACTTCATAGTTGGATTGCCGAGAACTAGAAGGGGTCACAATTGTATATGGGTCATCGTAGACCGTTTGACCAAAAGTGTAATGTTTCTGGCAATCAAAGAAACCACACAGTTGGAAACATTAGCACAAATATACATTGATGAAGTTTTAAGACTTCATGGAGCCCCTTTGTCAATTGTGTCTGATAGAGATCCACGATTTACCTCAAAATTGTGGGAGGCGCTACAGGAATGATTGGGGACAAAATTAAAATGAGTACAGCTTATCATCCCCAAACAGATGGGCAGAGTGAACGTACTATTCAGACTGTGGAAGATATGCTACGATCGTGTGTTATGGATTTTGGTGGAAATTGGGACGAACACTTGCCATTGGTGGAATATTCCTACAACAACAGTTATCATTCTAGTATTGGAATGCCACCATTTGAAGCTCTATATGGTAGAAAGTGTAGAACACCTCTATGTTGGTTAGATAACAAATGTAAGGATAACAAATGAAAAGATTAAAATAATTCAAGCCAACATGAAAGCTGCTCAGGATTGACAGAAGAGTTATGCAGATCTGAAGAAGAGACCTTACAACTTAAAAGAAGGTCATCTGGTAATGCTCAAAGTATCACCGTGGAAAGGTGTGGTAATATTTGGAAAGAGGGGCAAATTAAGTCCAAGGTACATTGGACCTTTCAAGATCTTAAAAAGAATTGGTAAACAAGCTTTCAAATTAGAGTTACCACATGAATTGAGTGGTATACATGATACGTTCCACGTATGTTACCTGAAAAAGTACTTTGGAAAGAGTGAACTCATTATTCCATTAGAAGACTTAAAAGTGGAGACCCCGAATAAATTGATAGAAGAGCCAGAGGCAATGCTAGAAGTGAGAACCAAAAAGTTGAGGAACAAGGAAATTGACTTAGTATTAGTCAAGTGGAAACACTTATCGGATTCAGACTTAACTTGGGAGACTTTAGAAGACATGAAGAAAAGATACCCAAATTTCACAAATTACGAGGAGATTCCGAGGACGGAATCCTCTTAAGGGGAAGAGGTTGTGAGAACCCATGAAAAATTGTAATAAAATGTAAAATAATCATGTGTAATAGTAAAGTGGTGAAAAAGGGCAAATTGGTCTTTTTGGCCATGTTTTGGACCTTGGTGAAAAATAATTTGTGTTATGGGATAATTATGTAAAAGAATGAAACCTTATGTAATAAAAAGTTGTTTTGGGTGATAAAGTGGAAGAATTTGAAACTGGAGGGGCTAAAATGGAAATATGAGGATATAAATTGGAGACATCTCCAATTCTCCAGAGATGTGTAGAGAGTTCGGGAGAGGGAGCTGGAGAAACACGGGATAGTTGCAGGTTCACAAAAATTAGCATCAAAGATTGAAGATTTCACTTGGAATTTGGTGGTTCCAAGATTATAAGGTAAGATTTCTATGATCCAAACTCATAAATCCAAGTTGTGGTGGATAGTTCCCAAATTGAAATTTGTTAAGAAGTTACCACAACGAATTCTTATGTTCTATCTAGCTTAAATCATCACAAGAAATGGATTTCTAACCATAAATTGTGGTTGAATCCATGGAAATGGGTTTTGAGCTCAAGAACCCTAGAAATGGGTTTGTGAGACTAAAACTGATTCTTTATGTTTTGTTAGGCTCTAAGAATCATTTAGGATGTATTAAGACATTCCTAAGTGATTAATTTCAAAAATTTGTATTTTTAGTAAAAATGGGCAAAAACGGGTTTGTTATGAAATTATTGAGAAATTACAATTTCTACAAGCTAAAACTTGATAAAAACTGAAGGTTATTGCCTTGGAATGATCCCATAATGATTAAGTCATGAATTAAGAACTTAATGTGGGGAATTGTAGAAGTTATAGTTGAAAAATCGTCAAAAAGGGCAATCAACTCAGGGATCGCGACCCGATCACCCTAGGTCGCGACGCGACCTCGCGCCAGGCTGAAAATGCATGAATGTAGTGAGCATTCTGCCAAGTTAGCCTTGATTTTGGAAATTGGGGTTACACTTGTCCGTTTGACCTCAAATTTTAAACATAAGTCCCTTATGGTCCAAAACTTTGTGGAAAATTGTCGGAATGGAAATACGACCTCCCGAGAGTACTGTAGCAAAATACGCGTATTTCGGGAAAGTTTACAAATTAAAGAAAGCTAGTTTAATAAGGGTTGTAGCTTAGTTATAACCCGTAGTTGCATGATATGGCACTCTTGTGATGTAAAGTTAGTTATGGTATATATGAATTGAGTATAAATGTATATCTTGTAAATAATAGGTGGTGGCTCAAACACGGTTAAGCAAGTGAAAGAAAAAGGAGTTCAAGAAGCTAACTGACTCCTGGGTGACTCGAGGTGAGTAATGTGTGGATTTTCGAGTACATAGAAAATGGGTTTTATATAAAGGAATGAATTTTATATAAAATAATTTGTGAGTCAAAATGGTTTTATGTAAATTGAAATGGTTAATGAGAAAGGAAATGGTTCTATGGAACTAAAATGTTTTGTGAAACTGGAAACGATATTGTGAAATAGTAAGTACAATGTGTACAAAAATGATAAATGAAATACAGAGTATTAATAAAGTAGTTGAGCCATGTTGATGAGTTGAGAAGTATCCAGATAAAGATCACGGCCTGCTGCGGTAGGGGTGGTCAAAAGACACTACTGGGATGGTACCTCCCGTCGTGAAGTAGTTGTCTAATTGGTACCTTGATGGATGAATTCATTTCATGCTGTTGAGGAAGGAGTTATACGGGTGCGGCTCGTATAAAACCTACGGGTGCGCTCGTAGGAATGTGCTCACAAATGCGAATGAATACCTATGGGTGTGCTCATAGGAAATTAAATGTTTTGAAGCTGAGAATGAATGAAATTTAAGAAAACTGTTTTGGGTCTAAACCCACATTACTCACAAGACGTTATGTCTTACGTATATATTTTTAAATGCTGTGTACTCAGGTAAATCAAGAAAAGAGTTAGAAGAGTGTGCGGTGGGACAATAGCTTTTGGAATATAAAGTGTGAAATAAAAGGTTTAAACTTTGGTAATGATACGGATTTGTGATACCCCGTTTGTATAATTAAATGTTTTGTATAATAAAGTATTTGTAAAATAAGTTTGGAAAAAAAAAATTTGGTGTGAAAGTTTGGGGTGTTACACTAGTAACTAGTCTCATATGAATAAAAGAGTAATAAAGAATCAGGTTGGAGTTTGTGATTTGTCCTAATAAGAATTTTGATCATTTTATGGTTTAAGTTGTGGTATATCAATTACTTTCATTATAGTTTTAAAGTGACCTTGTGATTATGGGCTTAGTTTATAATCTTGTCCATAGGAAACTATCGTCTATCTGATATCTGAAGTATGTGTGAAGGTTGTCTTCTCTAATTCATTGAAATCAAGACCAAACCCGGAACCAAAATTAATTACTTGGTCCTCTCGGTTCTCTCGGTCCAAAGACCAAACCCGGTACCAAGACCAAAACCGAACCGAAAAACAAACTTTTGGTCCCGCTCGGGTAATACCCGACCGAACCCACACAAAACCGACCCCGACCCCAAGACCAAGTACACATTTTTGGTCGGTCCTTGGTTCCATATTTCCTTAAGCTTGGTCTCGGTCCGGCTCGGGTTCGGTCTCTGTAGGGTCGTTTCCATGACCAAGATCACCCCTAATTTTATACCTTACAAATGCATATTGTGTATGTATTGTGTATTTTTGGAGGTTCTATTTAACAACCATATTCTTTGCATATTGAACGTGGCTGCAGTTACTTCATGCATATAGCTGGGTTGCTAGAATGCTGATTAAAAGTCCTTGTTACAAACATAAAAACTCAAGTGTATATTAATCAAGTTATATATTTTAAACT
This sequence comes from Cichorium intybus, assembly GCA_023525715.1. Lineage (NCBI taxonomy): Eukaryota > Viridiplantae > Streptophyta > Magnoliopsida > Asterales > Asteraceae > Cichorium > Cichorium intybus. Next base: position 53,404,061 of record CM042010.1, on the reverse strand, counting down.
TATTATGTAGGTCAAAACACATACGCATCATACAAAAAATATATATTCACTAATTTGCTATGATATTGGTCATATTTACATGCTTTATCATGATGTTGGGGACATTCAAATTTCTAAAATAAATTGCTTTATAATTTAGGTTCTCCAACTAGTCCCACACTATGCTGGTTAGTCCTTAGTCCCTAAGCCCTAAGCCCTAGTCAACCTACCCCTTAGTGTCTAGCGACTTCTACAAATTAGCTCATTTGTTGATGTTGCTTGCGGGGCTATTTTAGCATATTTTAATTATGAAAAGATACATTAAAATGTTATTTGTAAACATCTTCTTGGAGTAGTTATAGTACATTCATCGTTCTGGCTTTATTATGGTCTATTTGGAATTGTAGGAATTGTTGGGTTTTCAATTCCACTATTAGGAGCAGGAATGATATAGCTAGTGAGGTCTAGTTGCATGCCTATCATCGGCTTAATATTAGACGTAGAAAAGGCGATTCTTTGAATTAGGATAACAGGTGCACTAACCCCTATACCGAATGTAATAATAAATTGTAACTTCTAGCTTCTTGCTAACTTTATTTAATAAAACTTGTTGTTCCAAAAAAAGGAAGAAGAATAAAACGACAATGAATATTGTATGAAAAACTTGATTTGCTTTTAAACAAAAGTGATGAGATTTTATTTGTGTACTTTATCAATTATTTGTAGTATGTCAAAATGTGTGGTGTTTATGCATATGGGAGATGATGCAATATATAATAAATAGGGGTGACAATGACACCACTCAAATTGGTGTTTAGAATCTATTTTTAATTGAAATATTATTTTTACAATAAATGTTAGGACACTGCTAAAAAGGCACAAGTGACACCACAAATTGGATAATAGTCCACTTAGGCAAAGGAGTTGAATGAAAGTTAATTATGCGGTCCTTCTTTGGCTAATTGCTATATTCTCTTGTCCTTTAACCAGAACCGTTTGTATACCAAATGACGATGATGTAACGGTATCTTTCCAGATTCTAAACTAGATTATGCCATGTATATGTCCACGTGGCATGATATTATTAGCCGGTGTAATTACTTCTTTTAATAAAACTTATATAAGTATTAATCATACTTTGTATTTGTTAGAAAATAAATAATGTACACCGAATTAAATGATTTTTATTTATAAATAGAGATTAATATTCATATAATTCAATATGTATTTTTTATGATTTTTATAATCTTAAAATGAAAAACAATAATCTTAGTTTTTAAAAAGGAATAGCTATATTTTTATCTTAAAAAATAATTAAAATTATTTATAAATAAAATGTTGCTCTTGTCAACAAATTCATAAAAAGTTAAAAGACAAAACTTCATAAATGGTCCCTGTGGTTTCACAGAATATCAAGTTCATCTCTAACTTTCAAAAACCTTAAGGATAGTCCCTATGATTTGAAAACTTTTTATAAATCATGCCTTAGTTAATTTTTGGCCGTTAAGTAGATAAAGGATGAGGGGAAAATGGTCATTTCATAACAAGGACCATTTATGAAAATTGCTAGGCTTTTGGGTTTAGGGACTCAGCGTGTCAACATGGAATTCTTGGGGGGGACTAGGGAGCCATCTCCGATTAGTTGTATGATTCCCGTTGGGATTTCAGGGGGAGGGTATGCCCGTTTCTCCAAAGCTTATCGGCACCCACAAAAATCTACAAACCCTACACTCAATCGTTGTTTTCTGTTCCCGATCCCTTCACTCTCGTTCTTCATGTCGTGTTCCAGGAGAGACAGTGGAAGAAGCCCCGAAGGCAGTCGCCCGTTTGATTTCATCCTTCATCTCTGAAGGCCTTCAGAATTGAAGTCACAATCTCCATCGATTTCTCTATTTTTACCGGCGAAGGCAACAACCTTTCCCATTGATTTATCCTTATTCCATTTCCAATCGTAATTCATTTTTCCAATCGACATCCATAACCACAGAAGCCAATAGCCATTTCATGGTTGTTAAATCAGTTTCATCGATTTTAGACACCATCAAATCCACCAAAGACCCTTCGTCTTCTCATCCCTCTCGATATGTTTGTTTCTGATAACTCTCACACCTTTTTTATTTGCATCCCAATTTCATCGATCACTTCGTAGCCAACGAAATAATTCCCAACAATCTTTCTTCTCACAGTAAAAAAATTCATGGCTCTTAAAAGCTTTCTTTTTCTCTCGCAGTAACACACTAATACAACACACCCTTTAAAGAGTTTTGAGTAGTTGATAAAAGAAGAAAGAAAACTGGAGTTGGTTGTTCCTTTCGTGCTCAGCGTCTCTCTGATTGGACCAATTGAATTAATTTCTTGTTTTCTCGATGAAATGGAAAAGATGGGAGAATTTACCAGATACCAATTGGGGGTTATTGGCGTATTGGTTCTATCAGTGGAATCATTAGTCTTCATTGTTATCTGCAACAAAGCTCTAATGAGCAATCTTGATTTTCCTTTCGGTAAACTCCATATATCTATCTCCGTTGTTCATATCTTCAAGAAGGATCGTGGTTTCAGGGTAACACCATATTTGGTTGGAATTAGGCTACAACATTAACTAGTTGATGTCCCTTTTGCCAGCTGCTCATACCACCCAGATAAACCTGGGCGATGAGTTGACATCCCATTTGAAGGGTGGCGGTTGGTGGTGGCAATCTGTAGTGGTGGGGGCAGATGATGGTGGTAGTTAGTGGTGGATAGAGGGTAGGGGTTGGGTTTTTTTATTTTAATAAAATCCTTAAATAATGTATTAAAAAGAAAAGGCAAAAAAAGTAATCTTTAAAATGGTCATTGTTGTTGAAAAGACCATTTTACCCTAATCTGTTATGTACTTAACTGCCAAAAGTTAACAGAAGAATGATTTATAAAAAAATTTCAAACCACAGGGACTATCCTTGAGTTTTTAAAAATTAGGGATGAAACTTGATATTTTTTGAAATCACAGGAACCATTTATAAAGTATTTTCAAATTAAAAGGGAAATTTGTCAAAAAGTCCATATATTTTGAGTCTATTTAGGAAAAAGTCATTCCTGAATTTTATTTTGTGATTTAATCCTCTAAACCTGTAAAAATTTGTGAAAAAACCCTTTTCACATGCTTTAGCAGGTCAATGGTTAATTCACAAGTAAAACGATTTTACAGGGACTTTTTTGCAAATAAAATGACTTTTTTTCATTTTTGTAAGTGACATAACTTTTACATACGATGTCCAAATTCTACAAACTTTATATCCTTGGAAACGTGTTAATTAGTACTACAACTTTGTTTTACAAACTTTTGTTTGAATATGTTAAGATCTTTTGCTACAATCCCTTAAACGTGAATACAAACCATTTATGACACTTTTTCGTTATTTTCAAACATTCATATCTCCTTCGTTATAACTCCAATTAACCTGAAATTTTTTCCTATGTTTTTACTATTTCAAATAATATATTTTTTAGAATGATGACTTTTTCCAATTCCTCATACATTTTGAGATATATTGTTATAAACATTGCATCTCAAGATAATTCAATATTTGATCATATGTATGAACACCCATTTTCAAACAAGCATATATTTTGTTATACACATTAATTTCACTTGATTCTTTTTTCTATGTACTCTTTGAAATATAATACTAAAACTTTCATTTAAAAAGTGTCTCCTTAATAGCTTCAGATCTTGAGTTATTCATTTCCAAACATGGCCTTTTGATAACACTTATTTTCTATAAACATTACTTGAAATGCATGTATAGCAAAAGATAAGAAAAGAATCAAGTGGAATGGATGTGTATATCAAAAGTGAAGATCTGAAGTTATTAAGATCTAAAGCTATGTTTATAGCTATATGTCTCAAATTTTCACAGGTTCATCTGAGGCCGTGTTTGAAGATGAATAAATCAATATATGAAGCTATTAAGAAAAAAAAACTTTCTATATGAAAGTTTTCGTATATATTCCAAAGAGTACAAAGGAAAAAAGAATCAATTGAAATAGATCTGTATAGCAAAATATATGCTCATATGAAAATAAATGCTGAAACACATGGAATGTTGAATTATTATAGATACGATGTTTATAGTTATATATCTCAAAATCTATGAGGAACGAGGAAATGTCATCATTATGAAAATTGTATTATTTGAAATAAGAAAACTAATGACTGTATTTCTAAGGATATAAAGTTTGTAAAATTTAGACATCGTATGTAAAAGTTATGTCACTTACAAAAATGAACAAAAAGTCATTTTATTTGCGAAAAAGTCCCTGTAAAATCGTTTTACTTGTGAATTAACCATTGACCTGCTAAATCAGGTGAAAATGGTTTCTTCACAAAATTTTGCAGGTTTAGAGGATTAAATCACAAAATAAAATTCAGTGATGACTTTTTTCTAAATAGAGCCAAAATATAAGGAATTTTTGATAAATTTTCTCAAATTAAAATGATTGATTTGTAACGTTAGAGTCCTTGTGACCTGTGAACAGAAAATAGGGCTGGATTTCGAATAAGGATGGGCTTCTAGGGGATGGGCTTTACGTTTAATGGCCAGTAGAAATACCTCGGCTTGAACTTCACTCTCCCAAGAAACAACCGAGGACACCATCGAAAAATCTTTCACGGACTGTCGCGGTCTTGCCAATTGCCGCCACTCTTCGCTGCTGGTCTAACGGAATCTGACAACTGGCCGCCGCTCTGCGCCATTGATCTCCTGGAGTCTTGGTATCAACACCTCTCGCTGTATGTCTCTTTGACTTTCGCAGTCTCACTCTGTCTATATCTTGCTATCTCCGTCCTCCCCTAGTACATTAGATAGAGTTATTAATTGAAGGATATAAATTAAATTAGCGATGACAAGAGGGCAGGATTAAGAACAGCATCACCAATTAGCATACAAGAGCTTGGCAATTCTTTGCCAGCGAATCAACAATTAGGCAATGAAATAGCACGTCTACAAAGCAATGCATACAGAGCTACTTCTTCGTATATTTTCTTATTAGCGTTAAAATTTGAGCTTACTGAAGATAGATATCTTTAAGTTAAAATGTGTTATGCTTTTGTGGTTTGTTGAAACTTTATGTATTTAAGTTAAAATGTTTTAATCTTTTTGTATTTTTTATCTCATTAATTGGGATCGGTCCTCCTCTAATCGGTCGATCTTTTTGTCTAACCAGATTGTTATCCTGATACTCGAAAATGGCTTCACCAAGTTACCCAACGACTATAGAGAATCTCTCAGGCGATGTTTTATCAGACATCTTTATGCGGTTATTGGCAAAAAATCTTGCTCAAGTGAGATGCGTCTGTAAATCTTGGAATGCTCTCTTATCTGAATCCTCGTTTGTAGAATCCCACCTCCTTCGTTCAGTCCATAACAACGATCAGATTCTCTTGTTCTTCGGCACGGGAGGTTATTTTGGCTATAGTCCAATCACAGCACGGTCCTCTCATTCTCCTGATTTAGAACTCCCAAATTTCATCAAACTCCCGATTAAACCCCCAATCATGTATAGATATGGCAGTGTCATTGGATCGGTGAATGGGCTAATATGCTTCAAGTACGGAACACATTCTTTGCGCTCCCGAGCTTATGTGATTCACATTTGGAACCCTTCTCTCTCCGCCATGTTAACTCTCCCGCCATGCTCTTTGCCCTCCGCGGAAGGAACCCAGTTTCGGTTTGGGTTGGATCCCAAAACCAATGATTACAAAGTTGTTAAACTTAACCTTTTCAAATCACACTACCTTCTACCGCAAGTTGAGGTTTATAGCATGAGAAAGGGTTCATGGAAGTATATATCTCAAAAGGTTCCTTCACACATCATAATATCTAGTGATGATAACGAACTTTGTGTAGACGGTCGTGATGGACATCTTCATTGGCTCGGTTATGATTTGAAGCGGAAGAAAAAAACCCTAGTGGCATTTGATTTGGGTGCAGAGACATTCCGTGAGATACCTCTTCCAAGTTTTATACTACATCAGAATGATTACCGCTTCAATGTGTTAGGAGTTTTGGCAGGAAAGCTTTGTGTGATGTCAAAGGTTAGAGATGGTAAATGTGAGGTGTGGGTGATGGATGAGTATGGGGTGCCTGAATCATGGGTCAAACATCATGTGTTTTCACTGTTTGGTGGTTATATATATCCGTTAGGGTTCACATCACACAACGAGTTTCTTTCTAGACATTACAATAATAATGATTGTTTTGCTTTGCACAATTTGGTTACAGCGAAGACTAAAATCTTTAAGAGGTTTTTTTTTGGACCATCTAATATAAGTAAAGTTGTTGAGTATGTGGACAGTCTTGTTTGGGTGGCATCTGTTAAAGCGTGACATAAGCTGCTGCAGCATTGCTTGATTTAAATTGCGAAGAGGCATCAGCAATCAAAAAGGCTACAAAAGGCAACACATCAGACCCACTTCTTTTATCTTTTGTTATTACTACTCTGCATAATTCTATGTTTATTAATTAGTTTTCTGTCATCATATCAACATTCTCTCTTGTTAGCATGATATGTTTGACATTTTGGTTCAATCTGATTTTCTGCTGCTATGTAAGCAGATAAGTTTTATCTTTTTTTTAACATTTGGACATGTTGGTTTAATTCTAAGTTATGGTGGTGGTGCTTATGGTTTGTTTATATTTCTCTTACCCATATGCATTGAATGAATGTCTAACCTTATTGCTATTCAAGGAATCTGTTTCCTTTTCCTTCACCTAATTGTCCTGGGATCAAGTCTAATGGTTGATATACTAATTTACTCATCTTTAACGGGTGTACATAATGCCTCTAAAAGTTCATGGAAATGGTGTGCATCAGGCTAAGTCGCTCGTACTGGCTTGTCATTTTAATTGGTTTCAGGCTTTCATCGCATGTAAAACTTTCTCAGCTTCCAAATTTTAAGATGGTCTCTGGTATTCCAATGGCTGCTGCTGTTATGTCAATATGGTATTATGTTCTCCAATTCATTTTCCCATAACTTGGTAATTTTCTAATAAAAATATTGTTTTTTCTTTCAATAAAATTTTGTAGCTTGATGTGACAGTTATTTGACTATAGCTTAGACCGGTAGATTTAATATTTGGTGTTCTTCACACATCAGGACAGATTTCATTTGTGTATCCAGGTCACGGTAATGATTTGTAATCGTGACTGTTATCATTGTTGATTTTGTTTATTATTTAAAATTTAGGGATTGTAGTTTAGGAGCATTAGTACTTATGTTCTATATAAGTATTATCTCAATTGCATTGTTGTAAAAATTGGCCTAGTATGCGATTAGCCAGGGCTAATTGCGACTTGGGAATTCACCTTGTAGATTTTCTGATACCGGGCCGGTAAAAATCGGTTTAACATTTTTCAACATTGGACAAAATTGGGAAAATCGGCCAACATTAGAGCAATTGCTAAATTAGGTCAAAGTCAGCCAATAGGATATCGGGTGCGTTTCCTTCTTGTCTCTTATCTTTTCACTCTCAAGTCTCTAACAAACTCAACTTATGAATGGAATCCCCTCCCTTTGATAATTGGGCATATTGAAGCTAACAAACTCACCTTATGGGAACGATAATACATAATGACATTAGCAATTCCTTTTGCAAATTTTTAGCTTACTCATCTAATGTGGTTTAGTTTTGTATATAATAGATTTGCATACGCATTTTTCTTGTATAGTAAAATAAAATTAACAAAGTAGAGAAATTTTTAATATTAATAGATTTATAAATATGATCACTAACCGATACAATTGTGTACAAGACGTTTTTTAATCCAATTTATATGTATATGTTTTTTTTTTCCTCGATTTACAAAGAAGATAATATAATAATAAATAAACAAATAAATTAGCATTGAATATAACCATATAGGGGTACTTGAAGACAACGTCACACAACGATCATCTTTGAGACGATTTTATATATTATGTTGCTTACAAATACATATTGTACATTTTGGAGGTTCTATTTAACAACCATACGGTTTACATGCTGAAATTGGATGCATATTTCATGCGTATAGTTGGTTTCCTAGAATGTTGAGTAAAAGGCATTGTTACAAACATTAAAACTCATGTATTTATTAATTACGTCGTACATTTTAAATTTATTGTGCAAGCTAAATTAATGCGGGGATAGACCTATTACCTCGGCCCGGCCCCGTCCCCGTCCCCCGGTTGTTGTCATACAGGAATCCTTGGCACTTTACCCTACAAGGTCTAGGTTTATGGATGGATAGTAATACGCTCTGCATGGATTTTTTTCATATCTAAATTAGCCATAAATAACACTAATTGATTGAGATATATATATATATATATATATATATATATATATATATATATATATATATATATATATATATATATATATATATATATATATATATATATATATATATATATATATATATATATATATATATATATATATATATATATATATATATATATATATATATATATATATATATATATATATATATATATATATATATATATATATGAAGGTTCAAATGAGAACAATTTCAATAATTATTGAAATTGAGAACGTGAGAACAAATATAAGCCACACATTTTTATAATAGGCCCACATCCATCCCACTCTACCAAAACCACCACCAAACTTCTACACCTCCACCGCCAACCCATCTTACTCTACCAATTACCGCTCAACCTCACCTACCAGCACCCACCCACCCTACCCTACCCCCCACCCCCCCCCCACCAAATTTTTTTTAATTTTTTTATCACCCACTCCCGCTCTACCCCACCCACCAGCACCCACCCTACCCTACAACCCCACCCCCGTCCACCAAAAAAATTTAATTTTTTACCACCCATTCCCGATCCACCACATCCACCAACACCCACCCTACCTTAACAGCCCACCCTACCATACCCTACCCCCTCCCCTGCCCACCAAAATTAAAAAATTTTAATTTTTTTATCACCTACTCCTGCTCCACCCCATCCACCAGCACCCACCTAACCTAACCACCCAACCCCACTCCCGCTCAACCTCACCCACCCCACCCTACCCCCCCTACAAAAATTGTACTTTTTTTACCACCCAATTCCACTCCACCCCACCCACCATCATCCACCCTACCCAACCCACCCCATCCCACCCTACCATACCCTACCCTGCCAACCAAAAAAATTTATTTTTTTTACCATTCACACCCGCTCCACCCCACCCCACCCACCCCATCCCATCCTACCTACCTACCCTGCCTACAAAAAAATTAATATTTTTACCACCCTCTCCCGCTCCACCCCACCCTCCGGCACCCACCCTACCCTACCCACCTACCCCACCCTACCCTACCCACCCACCCCACCCTACCCTACCCCACCCCCTGCCCACCAATTTTTATTTATTTTTTTTTCACACTCCCGCTCCACCCCTCCCACCAGCACCCACCCTACCTACCCACTCCACACCATCGTACTCTACCCCGTCCACCAAAATTTTTTTAATATTTTTACCAGCCACTCCCGCTCCACCCCACCCACCAACACCCACCCTACCTTACCCACCCCATGTCACCCTACCCTACCCCGCCCACCAAAAAAGTTTAATTTTTTTACCACCCAATCCCGCTCCACCCCACCCACCAGCACCTACCCTACCCTACCCACCCACCCCACCTACCTCGCCCCACCATAAAAAAATTTAATTTTTTTACCACCAACTCCCGCTCTACCTAACCCACCAGCACCCACCGTACCTTACCTACCCCACCAATTTTTTTTTCACTCACTCCCGCTCCACCCCACCAACAAGCACCCACCTAACCTACCCACCACACCCCCGGTACCCTACCCCTACTACCCCCATCCCTACCGTACCATCACCCTGCCCACTAATTTTTTTTTAATTTTTTACCACTCACTCCCGATCCACCCCACCCCACCATTCACATGTGCATATTCACAAGTGAATGATAGACTTTTAATCAAATATGAATAATAAGGTTTAATCACATGTGAATTGTTCAATCATATGTGAATAACAATGTTTAATCGCAATTGATTAAATACATATGATAGGAAAATTTATTTAAAAATAAGAAATTTGTTATGTACATATTTACATATGAATAACATGTGAATAACTTAATTATATGTGAATAACAAGTTTATAATCACATGTGAATAATAGGGTTTTATCACATGTGAATAGCTTAATCATATGTGATCAACAATGTTTAATCACATGTGATTAAATACATATAATTAAGAAAATTTATTTAAACACAAAAAAACATTATGTACATATTTGCATATAAATAACATGTTTTAATCACATATGAATATGTGAATAACAAGGTTTAATCACATGTGATTGAAGAAAAAACATATCACATGTGAACAAGATTTCAGAATCATATATGATTAAGCGCTTAATAACAAGGTTTAATCACACGTGATTGAACAAAAAAAAAACATATCACATGTGAACAAGATTTCAGAATCATATATGATTAAGCGCTTAATTGTACCTCAACAAGCCTGCACTCCTTCGACTTCAACATGACAGAGAATAGGGGTGTGAGACTGGTTTTTTGAGTTTGGTGGCGTATTTTGAGGTCGGAGTGAGTGCAAGGACCACTAATAGGCGGGATTTGGACGAAAGCTTCTTACAACCATTTTGTTGAACACCTTAGGTGCATAAAGTGTGTCTCCATATGTGATCAACAATGTTTAATCACATGTGATTAAATACATACAATAAGAAATTTTATTTAAACATAAAAAAATCATTATATACATATTTGCATATAAGTAACATGTTTTAATCACATGTGAATATGTGAATAACAAGGTTTAATCACATGTGATTGAAGAAAAAACATATAACATGTGAACAAGATTTCAGAATCATATATGATTAAGCGCTTAATAACAAGGTTTAATCATATGTGATTGAAGAAAAAACATATCACATGTGAACAAGATTTCAGAATCATATATGATTAAGCGCTTAATAACAAAGTTTAATCACATGTGATTGAAGAAAAACATATCACATATGAACAAGATTTCAAAATCATATATGATTAAGCTTTAATGGTATGTGAACAAGCCTACAGCTCCTTAGATTTCGACATGACAGAGAATAGGGGTGTGAGACTGGTTTTTTGAGTTTGGTGGCATATTTTGAGGTCGGAGTGAGTGTTAGGACCACTGATAGGCGGGATTTGGGCAAAAGTTTCTTTCAGCCATTTTGTCGAACACGTTAGGTGCATAAAGTATGACTCTCTATGTGATCAGCAATGTTTAATCACATGTGATTAAATACATATATTAAGAAAATTTATTTAAACATAAAAAAATTATTATGTACATATTTGCGTATAAATAACATATTTTAATCACATGTTTTTTTTAAACAGCGAACATAACATTAGAAAAAAAACGAGGGCTTAAGCGAGAAGCTGAAGCAACAACAAAAAAATTACAAACAGGACAAAGGGGAAAATCCCCACAAAGACCAATCTAAGCGAGCTAATTTGGATCTATCCTTAACTATTGATTTGTTTTGGTTTTCCACATATTCACAATCACATGTGAATATGTGAAAAACCAAATGAATCAATAACTCACGAAAATCAAAATTGAAGCCTTCAAAGACATCAAAGGTACTTGACGTATCACACTAATTGGCGAAATACAAAATTGAAGGCTCCGACAATTACTAATAATGACATCATAATGAAATCCTTAGTTTTCTGTGATACACTACGCCATTAACCCCATTTTAACAGAGCCAATTCAAATCCAGGATCTGGGATCGACAACGTCAAAAATGTTACCGTCAAGTTCATGAATGTCATACCCATTTTCCCAGAAGTTCAACATCGATTAATAACAATAACCTGATAAGATATTGATTTTCGGCGATTGCGATGGCCAACAATGTTTAATCAAATCTTTTTCTTTTGAAACTTTTCATGGTGTAAGATCTGCATAGACGAGGGTTCGGTGAAGGTTGCTGAAAATTTTGGTTTGAACCGCACGAGACTGTAAATGTTGACCAGGAGAGTAATTGCGATTCAGACAAAGGTATTCTGTCGGGCATTTTGTCGAACAGGTTGTGTGCGTTTTCCTTGCCACAGATTTGTAACATTCTTGGCTCAAATTCTTAGCCTGATTTCAACCCAAGTATAATCTAACTTCAACAATACCCTGTTAATCAATGTTCGATGTGGTTGATGTGAAACGGAAACAAGAGGGCGTCTGTAGAGAGAGCTGAATTGCCATCGGAAGGTAGCACTGGAAACGGAAACAGATCCTAAGGAAATCGATATGAGGTTGAGGTGGTTAGTTTAGTCGGTGAAGCAATCGGACTAACCCGCATTAGAATCGATAGGAAGCAGTTGAATTGAAGCAATCACATCATAATCAAAGTCGACGATTCCCGATCTTATTATTGTTGGTTCTTATGTATCTGTTCGCTAGGTGTCATCATTGCCGGAGACGATGCAAGATTCGTGCTCCATGTTGCAATCAAATATTTTTCTGCCGCCATTGTCAACGAAGCCACAATCAAATATATATATATATATATATATATATATATATATATATATATATATATATATATATATATATATATATATATATATATATATATATATATATATATCTATTATCTATTACTACTTATAAAGCAAACTTGTTGAATTTTTAAGTCGTACAACATTTTATGCACAGAATACATATACAAAGCACATTTTTACAATTTTTTCTGCACAATTTACACACCTTTAATGCTACATGTGTTCTTAATTTTTAAGACGTACAAAGTCAGATGCGTAAAATACAACTGTTAATGCTATTATTCTAATCCATAATAAATTTTAATTCCTCCTTCTACGCTCTTATGTTGACCCGGCTAGGCATTCCCTCATTTCTAGCTGAAACTGAACGAACACGCGTCTTTGAACTGGTATACATGACTACACGGATGAAAATCCTAACCCTAAATATTCCAATCGTATTTTCTCTACAGCCGCCACTGTGACTCCATGATAGCTTCACAACTGCACAATGCTAGAAGACCTGTAAACCTCCAAACGAACCTCCAAGAAAGCCTACTACCACACCATGACGGCCACCAAACGAAGCTGCTACGATAACTCTTTATTGATCTTCTGATTCCATGGTGATTTTCTGAGTCGTCATCCCTCATTCACGTCCGCCTCCCCTGATTATTCGCCGACACTTCCTCAGACTTCTCCCATTTTTCTTTCTCTTCGAACTTACTCACCTGCCACTGCCGTCTCCACCTTCACAGTCACCGCAAAGATGACCGGGCCACCACCGCAACTGGACATCTCTCACCCTCGCACAAGCATCAGGTTAAGGAGACTGTATACGCGTTTTAGGGTAACAATCGTAAAAGGGGAATGCTAGGGTTTGTCCTCTCCGTCTCCATCTTCCCGTCTCCTTATCTTCGTCTACATCATCAAACCCTAGACAGGTTTTTCAATCTCCATGCCACCGCTACCACGATCCAAGCCACTCCTCCATCTCTACTACTGCTGCAATCGTTGATGCTACCACGCACCACCACACTGCCATCGCTCCACCCGCTGATGTTCTCTACGGCTACCACGAACCACCAGACACGACCACCAGACACGGCCACCAACAAAAACACTCATCGTTGAAAACAAACAGAAACGCCAACTACCGCCTCCACCACCATGAACTTTCTTTGTACATCGATTTCATCTTCATCATACATCATATCTGATTAGTATTACCGCTACCACATATGAGTTTGCTCTGTCTCCTAAAACCCACTCCTCTCACCCTCGTTTCTCTAATTATGTTTGTGTCTAACTATGTGTATATGTGTGTTTACAGGACTTAAAATGGATTGATATGAACTGAGTTGGGCGGGATCGGAATGATGGGAGAAGGGCATTAAGGTAATTTTCCCTTCAACATATATGTGTGTTCACCGTCTTCAACATATGCAGGTTGTCCCAATTTTCCCTTTTTATTTGTATGATATCAGTTTAAGTATGAATTTTAATCATAACTTTCTTGATACAAGCATACAAATTGATTGTTGTATGAATTATCTGTTTTCAGTGGGGAAATGATGAATACCCCCAGAATAAACCAACTAAATAGAAACAGGTTTTATTTTTTACTTTTGTTTGCAACCACGACTGAAATCACAATATATATATATATATATATATATATATATATATATATATATATATATATATATATATATATATATATATATATATATATATATATATATATATATTTCTTTAAATGAAACAGATTATAAGTCTACCTGCTTACCGTTTACTTTAACGTTTTCTGTTTAAATTCCCTTATCAGGTTATTTAGCTGCTTTATGGATTGTGTATGGATCCATTCTCTTATAGCCCTACCATTAATCTGCTTGATAAAAAAACTATCATTTTTGTGAAGGTACACATTCTTGAAAATGCTTATTTGAAAGCTTAAGTCTATTCCTATTTTGAAAGCTTACCTTCCCATTTGAACTTTATGGGAAGGTTACTGGACATGCACCCCAGGTACTCGACAAAATGCCTCGGATAATTTTGCCATGTTACAGAAGAATGAATCTGTTATTAATATGTGAGTAAAGCTCAAGGGTCTTTAAATTTAATCGTTAAAAGTAAATATTATTTGATTATTAACCAAGTTTATCAAAATACAAAATATGCAATAGTTGATTGTTATTCGGAGCTATTAATCCTTTTATTGACTTGGATGATAAAGGAATCATGTAATGGTGTTACCTGCAGTTTAGCACATAAAAAAGATCTGCTAATTAATGTCTAAAAAATTGTTCTTTTCAGTATCTGAAATGTTTTTATCTTTCACTGTCTCATGGTTTTAGTTATTAAGTGATGCTCTTTTTTCCTAATGTTTGGTTGTCAAAGAAAGCCTGCTCCAGGAAGTCAGATGGTTTTAGATGATGGAAGTGAAGACATCAGATGATTTTACTAAAATTTACAGTTATATATGTTTTTGTATGTAGGTTTGAGAGGTGAGGAGTGTAGTACAAGTAGTAGCATGAACTGATTCAAGAATGAACAAGTCGGGAGAAAGGTAAAGATCCTAAATTTTAATTATGTGTGTTACCATCTTGCCTTCGTTTTTACCTTTGATATGTGGTTCTTATGGTCTGATCATTGCATAAAATTGATGGATTTACTTAATCATAAAAATCGAATATGACGGGGCTCAAATAGGGAAGTTTTTTTTAGTTTAAAACTTAAATATGTTATGAAAATGATCAGTTTTACCATCAAATCTAATTAGCTTCCATAATATGGTTCTTGTTCTTTTTGTGTCTCTTTTTCTTTTTTTTGCTTTCTTTCTCCGGTGAACATTTCAAGAAAATCCAGCTCTGATAAGACAAAAAGCTTTTCATATTTTCTTTTTTTGTAATATATAACATGCAAATTCACAGAATATGGTGTTATTTAGTCCTTTTTATTTGATTTCAGTTGCCTTTTGCTGAAAAAAGAACGATCTTCCAGAGAAAGGTTATGGTTTATAACTCAAGAACATTTGTAGATGGTGGAGTGGTTTGTCTATGTATGTATTAACCTAATTAAAGCAAAAAGAGAATTGAAAAATTATTCAATAGATAGCGGTAAGTCGTAACAGGGCCTGAAGTGAACTCTTTAGAAGGCATTGGATGTCGTGTTCCTAAAAATGTAAATAAATTTTATTAGCTTCGATTAGCTCTGCTTTGAATGCAGGTGTAGAATGAGGTAATTACTAACATTTATTTAATTCATTTTTCTTTCTATTCTAACATTGTATTTTCTGATTTTCTTTTTTCAAAATAAGATATTGTACTTTGAAGATGTGGTAATTACTTTACTTTAAAATAAAAAGGATAATAACAGTTTTTTTTCAATTAGTGATTCTGATTTGGGTGGTGTTGTCGTGGCCACACCAAGCTTTATGTATGATTTAAGTAGTGAACATATATTGAGATTTTGTGTGTAGTTCTATTTTGTATCAATTTTCATCGCTCCTTAATTGTTAGATCTAATTGCTTACCTATTACAACATTGTACTTTCATATTATGATGTTTATAATTTTTTTGTTTGTATCTTTTTCCAATTGAATTGGTTTAATTTTCAGATTTAATTTTAATTTTGTTTGGTAGTGCAGTTTCATATCTTCAAAAACCACATTTGCTTTTAAAGTTGTTATCACCATATTTGTCGGAATACGTATTGGAAGCAAATTAAGAAAGCAATAGGGTTTTAAGAGAGTATATCTGATTCAATTATTTATTTTCATTTTTAGTCTTTGATTATAGTAGTTTTTATAGAATCCAAAGTTTTGTTAAAGTGAAAAAGTTTTAAACTATAGTGGTTATTACAGTATCCAAAATTTG
Source organism: Cichorium intybus (assembly GCA_023525715.1). NCBI lineage: Eukaryota > Viridiplantae > Streptophyta > Magnoliopsida > Asterales > Asteraceae > Cichorium > Cichorium intybus. The sequence continues at coordinate 53,387,627 of CM042010.1, read as the reverse complement.
GTGTTGTGGTGTTTTTTGAAAAATATAACTATCTTTTGTACTTAAACTAAACAAAAAGTTTGGTCCAATATTTATGACATTTACCTCAACTAAAACCAAACGCACTTGAAACCAAAAAAAAGTTAGAATCAAAAGAACCGAGAATTTCTCTTCCAAAGGTAGACTCCGAAAATAATTATTCCTTGAAAAACAACTATTCAACGCCTAGCACCCCCTCCCCCCCACCCCTAAAAAACTGAAACTTTGCGTGAAAAGAAAAATTTTCGTATGATTGTAAATGGTTCTGTATTTCGGTACTACCAAACCGAATTACTTGAAAATCAAATAACTCATATCCAAAGGAACTGAAATGAAGACTAATTACCAAACCTTGCTCCTCTCCCCACTCATTAACGCCCGCCGCATTGCGCGGGTACACGACTAGTATATATATATATATATATATATATATATATATATATATATATATATATATATATATATATATATATATATATATATATATATATATATATATATATATATATATATATATATATATATATACTAACACTTACATGGGTTTCTTTAAATCGCTTCTTTAAATAGGTGATAAAAATCACAACTCATTCTAGGTTAATCTTACATATTCTCGCAACCCCCGAACAAAACAATATATACCAATACATTACTACTTGATAGAACACTACAAGAAAAATGACATTTAGTGGCACACAAAAAGTGTTACTAAATCCCGGAAAAGTGCCACTAAAAGCCCTCTTGGGAATCAGCGACACAAAAAAAAGTGCCACTATAAGCGCTGCCAGTAAAAGCTTTTAGTGACACTTTTTTGTTGTGCAGCTGCAGGATTTTCGAGTTTTAGTGGTACTTTTTTATATGCCACTACAAATTTTTGGGTTTTAGTGGCACTTCTTTATGCCACTATATGCTTAGTTTTTTGCTGGATTTTTCGAGTTTTAGTGGCACTCTTTTTATATGCCACTACAAATTTTTGGGTTTTAGTGGCACTTCTTTATGCCACTATATGCTTGGTTTTTTGTTGGATTTTTCGAGGTTTAGTGGCACTCTTTTTATATGCCACTACAAATTTTTGGGTTTTAGTGGCACTTTTTTATATGTTTTAGTGGCACTTTTTTACATGCCACTACAAATTTTTGGGTTTTAGTGGCACTTTTTTATGTGCCGCTACAAATTTTTGGGTTTTAGTGACACTTTTTTATGTCACTATATGCTAGCTATAGTAAAAGCCATTTCAATAGTTTTAGTGACACTTTTTTATGCCGCTATACATTTGGTAAAATAAATGACATTTACATGCTTTTAGCGACACATTTTTTTTACCACAAAAAGTCTATATTCAAGATTAGGCTAAATACACAAATATAATAAATGAAAAACACAATATCCTTGATTAAAATAAAAGTTTAATTGTCTAACAACAATATCATCAATATTTAAAAAGGGATCTAAGAATTCTAATAAGTCCAAAGGTAAAAGGAAGTTTAAAAGGAAGGATGACAAGTCTTCAAACAAAAAGGCTAAGTTGGTTTGTTGGGGTTGTAACAAACCGAGTCATCATAAGAAAGATTCTCGCCTTCGTAAGGTGAACAAGGATAACGATGTGGATCTAAGGATCCGGACAAGCAACAAGATCAGAAATCTGATTTTATTGAAAATCGTAAATATGTGCTGTCACACCCTCAAACCGTATTGGCAGAATAGTTTAAGGGTGGATGACTTCATGAACAATATCATAACAAAGTTACACAATAGTGAAATCCAAGCAAACAACCATCATTACATAATTGCAAAAGTTACATCGTTTAGAAGTTGCGTGTTTCAATCACAATTACAAATGATTTCAAAATGAACAAAAACGACGTCGTAACGTCTCTTCAAACCGCGCTGAGGCTTACCTTATCAATTCCCTGAGAATACAAGTCGTTTGAAAAAGTGTCAACAATTAAGTTGGTGAGTTCATAAGATTTTGTGTAAGAAATGTCCTTTGTTTGTAACGATAGTGTTGAAAACCAAGAAAATCCAATATTTTCTCATAAAATGTTCAAGTCTTTAAATCCTAAAGACTAAAATGTAGATATATAAACTGTAGTGTACTTTCTTTGAAATGTGTGTTTCCACGTAAACAATTTATAAAAATATTAAGTTGATTATTTTCCCATGTGAGATACCATATAACCATACTGTGACTAGTTGGCCTGTTGCGACGTTCTTTAGGCGTCGGAATGTTAGACATTTGGACACCTCAGACCTGCTGGTCAAGCTGTAGCTAGCAGCTCAGGTGCGGGGTTTGTCAAGCCCCGTATAGATCTATACTCAAATATCGCGCTCTTTTACCAAGACTCTGGTTATATAAATTCAGGACTTATAGTAGGTACTTATAAAAGTACTTTGAAGATTCATCTCACAAAAATGTATGTATTCCAATCAACTTGTTTACGTACGTTTTGTGTATAAAAACTCTTGAAATCGTCCATTATCATTTTTCTCATGATAATATAGTATAGTATAATAATTATATATTTTTATATAATTATTTTTGTCATGTTCAAATGTCATAATAACCTTTTGTTCATAAACTATTCCAATAATAGTCTATTTTTAGTAATTGCGTCGTAATAACCTTATTTTTACGAACGATAGCGAAATAACTTGTTCAAATATTATAAATATTATCTTTTGAGATATTTCTCACAAAAATAGTGTAATATCTTGATTATAACCATTTTTGCTAGAAAATAGTGTCTTTGTTTATAAAAACGTAGTTTTTACTAGTTTTCGTTTTTATAACGTTTTTATCCAAGATCTAGTGTTTTTGTACACTTTATTTGTAGTTTTTGTAACTTTTACACAACTTAGTATGTCAAAGTGTTCATAATACATGGATCTACTCATATTTCAAGCCAAATTCATAGTTATAACATTTTTGTCCAAGATCTAACATTTTTACACACTTTAATTATAGTCTAGTAACTTTTATACAAGCATATTATGTATCATTATGAATATCTTACAAAGATCTAGCCATATTTCGTGTCAAAGGTATTTTTACCCAAATACTAACTTTATAAACTTGTGTAAATCAACACATATATATCATTTAAACTCATATAAACTTGAATAAACAACATATATAGTTAAAGAACTTGTATTCTCCCCCAAAAAGGTTTGAAAATATGAAAATGAGGGGTATGAACTCACATTGAGTGTGGATCTTAAGATTTCCTTGGAAGAAGATTGAAGATTTTGGTTCTAAGACCCGGAGGACCCTTGGACAAAGCTATTATCCAATGGATTTTCGTGAGTATGTGTGTATAAAAGAGTATATGAAGGTATTTAGAACTTAAATCACTAGATGATCATAACTTACCAAGAGAGCTTGAAAGATCTTTGAAGATGATGAAGTTTGGAACTCAAAGACCCTTGGACAAATCTAATATCCAATGGGTTTGGATGGATGTTAGTGTGTGTAAAAGGTGTAAAACTTGTGTTATGTTGCTTAGAATCAAAAGATGTATGAAAGTTACCTCTTGATCTTGTGAAAGAACTTGAAAATGGAAGCTTGAAGATGAAGATGGTGATGGTGATGGTGTGGCCGAGAGCAAAGGAAGAGAGGAGAGGACAAGAGAGTTATGTTGGTGTCTTGGTTCAAAATGAGATGGTTAGTTCCATTTTGCTAGATTTGGTTGAGATTTTCTAATATAAAATTAATAGCCTTTTTAGTGCCTAGTATTATAAAACTAAAAGGAAGATTTTGGTGTGATGGCATGTCCCCCCATGGGGCTGCCGAATTTGGGGAGGGGGGGTGGGGTGGGGTGGTGTGGTTTTTATAAATATAGCAATGTAGTTATAAAAATGTGTGATTTTTATAAAATAGTAAGACGTTTTAGTGAAATTTTATGTGTTTTTGACGAAACGAAGTTCTAAATAATTATTTTGTATTAAAACATTGCCAAACATCAATTTTGTTTGAAACATAACTCGTTGTGTGCCGGAATACGCGTTTAAGCGCAGTATTCTTCCGATTTCGCGATTTTCGGCATTTTACCGGAAATTGCATTTAGCTTTGGAATTAAATACTAGATACTATTACGTTACTTATCATATGAATTTTTATTTCATATTTGATGTTTAAGGCACCACATTTTGTATTTTGGTTCCAAACCCTGTGTGCATTTATCCGTTCACAGCGGTTTAATCGTTGTAACTTCCACATACGAACTCTGTTTTCGACGTTCTATATATCCACAGTTTCGTATTTACGAGTGGATCGTTTTATGAATATTATTATTCTCAAAATAATAATTGTACGATTATCGAATTTTTACGCTACAGTAGTCTGCTGTCCGTATTTTCGATTTTTAACCGATAATTGTTTTGATTTAGCATACGTAATACTATAATATTAATAAATAATCGCAAAAGTTAGGGAAAATAACTTTTCAACATATAAATTAACGTACGCTTCGTTTGACTACAGTTGGCTTTTGTTGACCAAAATTTACAATTGTCACATCATCTACCCGTTAGAGAGAATTTCGTCCCGAAATTTAACTCTTGAGTGGATCCTCAATGGTTTGGGAAGAGATGTGGGTACTTCTGTTTCATCTGGTCTTCACGTTCCCAAGTAAATTCTGGTCCATGCTTGGCACTCCAACGGACCTTGACTATCGGTATGCGGCTCTGTTTCGTCCTCTTGATTTCTCTGTCCTTGATCTCTACGGGTTCTTCCACAAAATGAAGGTTCTCGTTCACCTCGATCTCGTCTAGTGGAATGACAAGAGTTTCATCGGACAGGCATTTCTTTAAGTTGGATACATGAAAGGTGGGATGAACGTTGCTGAGCTCCTGCGGTAATCGAAGTCTGTAGGCTACTGGGCCGATCCTAGCGAGGATCTCGAAGGGCCCAATGTATCTGGGGTTCAGCTTCCCACGCTTTCCAAAGCGTATCATTCCTTTCCATGGCGAGACTTTCAACAACACTCGGTCACCAACCTGGAATTCCAAAGGTTTGCGTCGCTTATCTGCATAGCTCTTTTGTCGGTCACGACATGCTTTCAATCGTTCACGGATCTGAACGATTTTATCCGTTGTCTCTCGTATGATCTCCGGACCGGTGAGAGCGCTGTTAGGTGTTTGGCCTCTGGCTAGTTGAGTATCACCCACTTCAGCCCAGCACAGAGGGGATCTACACTTGCGTCCATATAGAGCTTCAAATGGAGCAGCTTTGATGCTAGTGTGGTAGCTGTTGTTGTATGAGAATTCAATGAGCGGTAAGTGGGTGTCCCACGCCTTACCGAAGTCTATCACGCAGGCTCTCAACATGTCTTCCAGCGTTTGGATGGTTCTTTCACTTTGGCCATCCGTCTGCGGATGGTAAGCTGTGCTCATATCGAGTCTGGTTCCCATAGCCTTCTGTAACGATTGCCAAAAGTGTGAAGTGAACCGGCTATCTCTATCCGAGATGATTGATCTCGGCACACCGTGCAATTTTACAATTTCTTTGAGGTAGAGCCTTGCTAGCTTATCCGTCCTATCACTCTCCTTGATTGGCAGGAAGTGAGCGGATTTGGTTAACCTATCGACGATTACCCATATAGTATCTAACCCACCGGTTGTCTTTGGTAATTTGGTTATGAAGTCCATTGTTATCCGCTCCCACTTCCACTCGGATATTGCTGGTTGAACTAGCAAACCCGAGGGCTTTTGGTATTCTACTTTAACTTTGGCGCAAGTCAGGCACTTGCCCATGTAAGTAGCGATTTCTGCCTTCATGTTTGGCCACCAATACAGTTTCTTGAGGTCCAGGTACATTTTGTCGGACCCGGGATGAACGGAGTATCTAGTCTTGTGAGCTTCATTCATGATAATGTCTCTGTATCCGCCGAATCTCGGTGTCCAGATTCGATTCATGAGGTAACGAGCTCCGTCATCCTTAACTTCAAGGTTTTTATCCATCCCTCGCAAGGCTTCATTTGCGACGTTCTCAGGTTTTAAGGCTTCTAGTTGCGCCTCTTTGATCTGAGTGGGTAAATGGGAATGGATCGTCATTGTTAATGATTTCACTCGGCGGCCCGTGTATTCCTTTCGACTGAGGGCATCAGCTACCACGTTGGCCTTCCCTGGGTGATAACGAATTTCACATTCATAGTCACTTAGTAGCTCCACCCATCGTCGTTGTCTCATATTGAGTTCTTTTTGGTTGAGGATATGCTGGAGACTCTTATGGTCGGTGTATACCGTACACTCTATGCCGTACAGGTAGTGTCTCCAGATTTTCAATGCGAACACTACTGCTCCCAACTCGAGGTCATGTGTAGTGTAGTTGACCTCGTGAGTTTTAAGTTGCCTTGAAGCGTAAGCAATGACCTTTCCTCTCTGCATGAGTACACAGCCCAGACCCTGGTTCGATGCGTCGCAATAGACCACAAAGTCTTCTGTTCCTTCTGGAAGGGACATAATAGGAGCGCTGCATAAAGCTTTCTTTAGGGTCTGGAAGGCGGCGTTTTGATTATCTCCCCACTTGAATGTCACACCCTTCTGTGTCAGGGTGGTAAGTGGCTTTGCAATTTTGGAGAAATTCTGTATGAATCTTCGGTAATAGCCAGCAAGGCCCAAAAACTGACGGATTTCTGTCGGAGTTCTTGGTGCTTTCCAGCTTTCGATGGCTTTGATTTTGGAAGGATCCACATGTATCCCTTCTTTGCTGACTATGTGGCCTAGGAAGTCCACTTTTCGAAGCCAAAATTCGCATTTCGAAAATTTCGCATACATCTTCTCCGCTCTTAACGTCTCCAAAACTTGTCGTAAGTGTTGGCTATCTTCCTCCTTGCTTCGTGACTAAATAAGTATGTCGTCAATGAATACTATCACGAATTTATCCATGTAAGGTTGGCATACTCGGTTCATCAGATCCATGAACACTGCGGGCGCATTGGTTAATCCGAAGGGCATCACAACGAATTCATAATGGCCGTAGCGAGTTCTGAATGCCGTTCTAGGAACATCTTCTTCTTGAACCTTGAGTTGGTGATATCCCGACCTCAGATCGATTTTTGAGAAATAGCTCGCTCCTTGGAGTTGATCGAACAGGTCATCAATTCGGGGGTAGCGGGTATCGGTTCTTGATGGTGAGCTTGTTCAACTCCCGATAGTCAATGCACATACGGAATGACCCATCCTTCTTCTTCACGAACAAGACCGGCACTCCCCAAGGTGAGAAGCTCGGCCTGAGGAACCCTTTGCTTAGTAGTTCGTTTAGTTGGCTGGATAGTTCTTGCATTTCTGCCGGGGCTAGTCTGTATGGCGCTTTTGCTACTGGGGTGGCTCCTGGAATCAAATCGATTCTGAAGTCGACTTGTCGTGCGGGTGGTACTCCTGGAAGGTCTTCTGGGAACACGTCGAAAAAGTCGCAGACTTCGGGGATTTCCTTGATGTTCTTTACTTCTTTCTTTTCGTCAACAACGTGGTCTAGGAAGGCATGGTATCTTTTCTGTAGATATTTTCGGGCTTTGATGCAAGACACGATTCGGAGGCTGGTACTGGGTTTATCACCGTAGACAACAAGGGTCTTGTCATCCGGCAGATGAAGTCGGATTCCTCGTTCGTAACACATGATGTCGGCATGATGGGGAATTAGCCAATCCATACCAACAATCACGTCAAAACTTCCTATTTTAACGGGCATTAAATCGATTTGAAAAGAGTGATCATCCAGGGTAAGTGTGCAGCCTATGTATATGTCGTTTGTACTTTCTGTTTTGCCATTAGCCATTTCTACTGTAAATGTTTCATTGAGTGGTTGAGGTTTTTGTTTTAATAAGTATTTAAACTCGTGGCTTACGAAACTCCTCTCCACACCGCTATCGAATAGTATACAAGCATATGAATTATTGACGAGGAACGTACTGGTAACCACGGTAGGGTCCTCTACCGCTTCAGTGCGTCCCATGGCTAGGACTCTTCCATTTCTCCCCACGTTCTTTGTCTTCGGGCAATCACGCTTATAATGCCCCGTCTCACCGCAACCATAACAAGCTTGACTCACCCCAGCATTAGAGGCTTGGGTGGTTTGTGGAACTGGCGTCCTACAGAATCAGGCGGTGTGGCCCTTCTTGTTACAGTTCAAACAGTGCATTTCCCTACAGGCTCCAGTGTGGTGGAAATTGCACTTGTTGCACTTGGGAAGCGTCCCAATGTATTGTTTGGTGGTTGTTGAGGCGTTCGGGATAGTGGCTGCACGAACTGCCACAATCTGTTGTCTTTTCGCACCATCTTGATTTGGTTGGTTTCTCCCCCTGTTCCAGGGTTTCCTCTTGTGATCCTTTTCTCTTGGCTGTTCGGTCTTTTGAGTCATGGTTCCCTGGCGTATCCCATGGTCGACTAATCGTTGGGCCAATCGTTTGGCGCTGTCAAAAGTGGCGGGACTTGCGGCTTCCACATTCCCTTGGATCTGGGATGATAGTCCCCAGATGTAACGTTCCACTTTTACAGACTCCGGTGTGACCATGGCTGGGCAGAGGGTTGCCAGATCGTTGAATCGGTTTGTGTAAGTGTTTAGATCCGAACCTTTCATTGTGAGGTTCCACAGCTCTTGTTCCAACTTTTGGATTTCCCCCTGGGGCAGTACTCCTTCATCAACATTGTCTTTAATCCCTCCCAGCCTATCGAGTTTGCCACTGGGAGTGTCATCGCCTTGACATGACCCTTCCACCAAGACATAGCCGTCTCAGCGAAAGTGCAGGCAGCGAACTTGACTTTCATTTCTTCTGAACATGCAGTGATATCGAAGATCGACTCGGTTTTCTCGATCCACCTTGTGAGGGAAAGGACACCACCGGTGCCATGGAAAGTTATCGGTTTGCAACTGACAAAATCTTTGTAGGTGCACGTTCGAGAATGGCTTGATGTTTCCCCATTGGTGGAATCGTTGGTGCCGTTTCCACTTCCGTTTCCATTTATCCCGTTGGTGTTAATATGGGCGACAGCTGCGGTCACGGCTGCCGTGACAGCGGCTTGAAATGTCGCCGAGTCCATTATAGGCGCTTCGGGGGTTGCGATCGGTGCGCGTCTAGCGTTTCTTCGGCGAGGTGGCATATTTCTGCCACAAGGATTCAAGATTTGACGTTGGTTAGTTTCTGGAAGGGTCGTTATAAGTATATTGTCATTAGGATGTGATGTTCTCATTGCAAGTTTATCCTTGTTCTATTCTTTTCATAAGTTGAAATCATAAACCAGTATCAAACATACATATCAAATATTTGTACAACGTTCATAAATAAACCACGTCATTATATTAATAATAATTTGTAGCGTTACATGATTTTTAAGAGGGAAAATTTGACCTTCGCAGAGGTCTACAATGTAAAAAAAAAATAAACGGGCGGCGTAACGACCCACAAAGAGTGTAATCACTTAATTGTAGGGTCGCGCCTAGATATAAAGCGAGTAGCGTATAGTGCCTACTCGTAAGGTCCTAGTCTATAACAAAATCTGAGTAGTACAAGTACTACTCAAGACGAACTGGATCCCCCAGCTCTGCGTAGTGCATCCACCTGCGCCCTGAGCTCGGCGGCCTCGCGCTCGGCCTCCACGGCTCTCCGCTCTACTTCGCGAATCCTTTCCTCGGATTCGGATACTCGAACAATAGCCTCGCGCCACATCCCCAAGGCTGTCTGTACGTCCTCCTCGAGTGAGTCGAGTCGTCCAGCGGTATGGCCACGGGTCTCGTCTAAGCGTCGAAGGCGCGCTGCGGTGACCTCGACAGTAGCTCCCACATCCATGATCTGGCTGGAGGCCGCCCTAATCCGCTCCTCCTGACGTCTGATGCGTCCGACCATGGTAGGTAAAGCTCGGTTCGCATATCCCCCTCCGCTGATGTCGTAGTGGTCGTAGAATAGGTGATACGGGGGTCGCAAGTCCTGCTCGCGGCTCCAGATGCGTATATGCTCTGCCCAATATGGTGTCGGGCCCTGAAGGGGTTCTTCTATTAGTAAGGGGCGGTGAATGGGAAGTACCCTCTTTCGAGGTGTACGCATCCATAACGGGCCACTAGGGTGGCGATATACCTGAAATAGCGGTGGTGGCGGTGGTGCATGCAAGCTGCGGACTGGGTGACGGGGGTCGATGACCTCGGGCTCGTCCTCGGACTCCTCCTCGTCCCACTGGTCCTCACCATCCAACATTTCTTCCAATTCTTCTTCTGGTTCTTCGTCAATCCATCCCCCATTTCCCTCCTCGGGAAAATAGGGGTCTCCTGGCAAGTGGTGTCCGGCCATGGTGTCTGTACGAGGAGTGGGGTATAAGAAGTATATATAAGGGGATTCTTAAATACACACCTATATATAACTAAATAATGTACAAAAAATACTCATATAGTATTTTAACTTTATGTTTAGTTCTATAGCGTCATAAAATACTCCTATAGTATTTTAAAATTTTCGTTTAGCTCCTTTGGTTACTGGTAAGTGTTCGGACTTGTTGTTCACTACGACTATTCCTAAGTATACGTTAATCACATCTTGGATCAATACAGTTGATCAGGCTCTATTCATCCAAGATATCATCACCAAAACACTTTAGGCCTATCCGTAGTGTTCAACTCATCATACCACTTTTGTATGTTTTCGTTATGATATCGTTCTAGTATGTATGTATGTACTTATACTTTTATAAAAATTATCGTTGTAATTTTAAAAGTATACTTATACGAAAATGTTTTCGAGAGTTTTAGTCCCCTTGTATTTATAGTTGTATATCTTTAAATGGATTGATATACTTAGTTCACTATAAACAATGCTATGATACCAATCTGTCACACCCTCAAACCGTATTGGCGGAATAGTTTAAGGGTGGATGACTTCATGAACAATATCATAACAAAGTTACACAATAGTGAAATCCAAGCAAACAACCATCATTACATAATTGCAAAAGTTACATCGTTTAGAAGTTGCGTGTTTCAATCACAATTACAAATGATTTCAAAATGAACAAAAACGACGTCGTAACGTTTTTTCAAACCGCGCTGAGGCTTACCTTATCAATTCCCTGAGAATACAAGTAGTTTGAAAAAGTGTCAACAATTAAGTTGGTGAGTTCATAAGATTTTGTGTAAGAAATGTCCTTTGTTTGTAACGATAGTGTTGAAAACCAAGAAAATCCAATATTTTCTCATAAAATGTTCAAGTCTTTAAATCCTAAAGACTAAAATGTAGATATGTAAACTGTAGTGTACTTTCTTTGAAATGTGTGTTTCCATGTAAACAATTTATAAAAATATTAAGTTGATTATTTTCCCATGTGAGATACCATATAACCATACTGTGACTAGTTGGCCTGTTGCGACGTTCTTTAGGCGTCGGGATGTTAGACATTTGGACACCTCAGACCTGCCGGTCAAGCTGTAGCTAGCAGCTCAGGTGCGGGGGTTGTCAAGCCCCGTATTATAGATCTATACTCAAATATCGCGCTCTCTTATCGAGACTCTGGTTATATAAATTCAGGACTTATAGTAGGTACTTATAAAAGTACTTTGAAGATTCATCTCACAAAAATGTATGTATTCCAATCAACTTGTTTACGTACGTTTTGTGTATAAAAACTCTTGAAATCGTCCATTATCATTTTTCTCATGATAATATAGTATAGTATAATAATTATATATTTTTATATAATTATATAATAATTATGTATGTATTCCAATCAAATGTCATAATAACCTTTTGTTCATAAACTATTCCAATAATAGTCTATTTTTAGTAATTGCGTCGTAATAACCTTATTTTTACGAACGATAGCGAAATAACTTGTTCAAAGATTATAAATATTATCTTTTGAGATATTTCTCACAAAAATAGTGTAATATCTTGATTATAACCATTTTTGCTAGAAAATAGTGTCTTTGTTTATAAAAACGTAGTTTTTACTAGTTTTCGTTTTTATAACGTTTTTATCCAAGATCTAGTGTTTTTGTACACTTTATTTGTAGTTTTTGTAACTTTTACACAACTTAGTATGTCAAAGTGTTCATAATACATGGATCTACTCATATTTCAAGCCAAATTCATAGTTATAACATTTTTGTCCAAGATCTAACATTTTTACACACTTTAATTATAGTCTAGTAACTTTTATACAAGCATATTATGTATCATTATGAACATCTTACAAAGATCTAGCCATATTTCGTGTCAAAGGTATTTTTACCCAAATACTAACTTTATAAACTTGTGTAAATCAACATATATATCATTTAAACTCATATAAACTTGAATAAACAATATATATAGTTAAAGAACTTGTATTCTCCCCCAAAAAGGTTTGAAAATATGAAAATGAGGGGTATGAACTCACCTTGAGTGTGGATCTTAAGATTTCCTTGGAAGAAGATTGAAGATTTTGGTTCTAAGACCCGGAGGACCCTTGGACAAAGCTATTATCCAATGGATTTTCGTGAGTATGTGTGTATAAAAGAGTATATGAAGGTATTTAGAACTTAAATCACTAGATGATCATAACTTACCAAGAGAGCTTGAAAGATCTTTGAAGATGATGAAGTTTGGAACTCAAAGACCCTTGGACAAATCTAATATCCAATGGGTTTGGATGGATGTTAGTGTGTGTAAAAGGTGTAAAACTTGTGTTATGTTGCTTAGAATCAAAAGATGTATAAAAGTTACCTCTTTATCTTGTGAAAGAACTTGAAAATGGAAGCTTGAAGATGAAGATGGTGACGGTGATGGTGTGGCCGAGAGCAAAGGAAGAGAGGAGAGGAGAAGAGAGTTATGTTGGTGTCTTCGTTCAAAATGAGATGGTTAGTTCCATTTTGCTAGATTTGGTTGAGATTTTCTAATATAAAATTAATAGCCTTTTTAGTGCCTAGTATTATAAAACTAAAAGGAAGATTTTGGTGTGATGGCATGTCCCCCCATGGGGCTGCCGAATTTGGGGAGGGGGGTGGGGTGGGTGGTGTGGTTTTTATAAATATAGCAATGTAGTTATAAAAATGTGTGATTTTTATAAAATAGTAAGACGTTTTAGTGAAATTTTATGTGTTTTTGACGAAATGAAGTTCTAAATAATTATTTTGTATAAAAACATTGCCAAACATCAATTTTGTTTGAAACATAACTCGTTGGGTGCCGGAATACGCGTTTAAGCGCAGTATTCTTCCGATTTCGCGATTTTCGGCATTTTACCGGAAATTGCATTTAGCTTTGGAATTAAATACTAGATACTATTACGTTACTTATCATATGAATTTTTATTTCATATTTGATGTTTAAGGCATCACATTTTGTATTTTGGTTCCAAACCCTGTGTGCATTTATCCGTTCACAGCGGTTTAATCGTTGTAACTTCCACATACGAACTCTGTTTTCGACGTTCTATATATCCACAGTTTCGTATTTACGAGTGGATCGTTTTATGAATATTATTATTCTCAAAATAATAATTGTACGATTATCGAATTTTTACGCTACAGTAGTCTGCTGTCCGTATTTTCGATTTTTAACCGATAATTGTTTTGATTTAGCATACGTAATACTATAATATTAATAATTCATCGCAAAAGTTAGGGAAAATAACTTTTCAACATATAAATTAACGTACGCTTCGTTTGAATACAGTTGACTTTTGTTGACCAAAATTTACAATTGTCACATGTGCAGAATTATGTTTCTGTGATTTCTGAAGCATTCTATATGCAGGATGATGATGTTGCATGGTGGGTTGATTCGGGTGCAACAAGTCATGTTTGCAAGGATCTTCTTTGGTTTAAAGACTATCAACCAATTGAATATGGACCTGTTGTAAAGCTGGGAAATGTTGCTACCGAACCAATCAAGGGACTAGGATCTGTTTTACTTAACTTTACTTCTGGCAAATGTTTATCTTTAGACAATGTATTGTATGTACCGGGGATTCGAAAGAACCTCTTATTTGAAACTGTATTAAGTAAGTGTGGTTATAAACAAGTATTAGAAAGTGACAAGTATATCTTGTCAAGACATGGTACTTTTGTGGGATTTAGATATGTATGTAATGGTATGATTAGGCTTACTCTTAATTATCCTTCTTATGATAATTCGATTTGTAAGGCTTCAACTAGTACTAGCAATAGTTTGAATAAATCACAATTATGGCATGCTAGACTAGGACATATTCATTACAAGAGATTAAAAGACATGTCTAAAATGAGTATGATTCTGACTTTTGATATAAATATTGAGAAATGTAAAACTTGTATGTTGACTAAAATTACTAGACAACCTTTCAAAGATGTTGTTAGGGAAAGCAAGGTGTTGGAATTCATACATAGTGACTGTGTGATTTCCATGCAACATCTTCCCTAGGAAACAAAAAGTATGTTGTTACTTTTATTGATGATGCATCTAGATATTGTTATGTCTATTTGTTACATTCTAAAGATGAAGCTCTTGATAAATTTAAAATTTATAAACAACAAGTAGAACTACATAAGAATGAATTAATAAAGGTTTTGCATACGGATAAAGGTGGTGAATATTATGATCCGGTTTATTTTGAATCTACCAGAATAATACACCAAACCACTGATCCTTATACACCACAACAAAATGGTGTAACTGAAAGGAAGAATAGGATCCTGAAGGAAATGGTTAATTCCATGTTGTCCTATTCTGGTCTTAGTGAAAGATTTTGGGGTGAGGCTATGTTAACAGCCTGTTATATTTTGAACCGAACTCCAAACAAAAAGAGTAAGGCTAGTCCTTATGAACTTTGGCATAAAAAGGTGCCAATTTTGAGTTATCTCAAGGTTTGGGGTTGTAGAGCTATTGTAAGACTCACTGAACCAAAAAGGAAAAACTTGGGAGAAAAGGGTATAGATTGTATCTTCATTGGGTATGCTGAGCATTCCAAGGCATATAGATTCTATGTTATAGAATCTAATGACTCGGTGTCTGTGAACACTGTTATAGAGTCAAGAGATGCTATCTTTGATGAAGAGAGATTTACTTCTATACCTAGACCAAGGGACTTGATTCAGCAATCTTCTAGCAAGAACACAACTCAAGGAGAAGATGTCTCTGCTGGTACAAGTTCTGTACCGGAACCTAGGAGGAGTACTAGGACAAGAAAAGCTAAGTCTTTTGGATCTGATTTTCAACTTTATTTAGTTGAAGGAACAAGAGATGAGACCATGTCTGAACATCAATATTATTATATTATTGAGGAGGATCCAAAGACTTTTAGTGAAGCTATGGCTTTAAGGGATGTTCATTTCTGGAAAGAAGCTATTCAGGATGAAATTGATTCTATCATGCATAACAATACTTGGGTATTGTCTGATTTACCTCTTGGATGTAAGGGATTAGGATGTAAATGGACCCTTAAAAGGAAGATGAAAGTAGATGGAACAATAGATAAGTATAAAGCCAGATTGGTTATCCAAGGCTTTAGGCAAAAAGAAGGCATTGACTTCTTTGATACTTATGCTCCTGTGGCTAGAATATCTACTATTAGATTATTGATGGCAGCTATACATAATCTTGTAATTCACCAAACGGATGTGAAAACTGCATTTTTGAATGGTGAATTAGATGAGGAGATTTACATGAAACAACCTGAAGGGTTGGTGATGCCTGAAAATGAAAACAAGGTTTGCAAGTTAAAGAAATCATTGTATGGTCTGAAACAAGCACCAAAACAATGGCATCAAAAATTTGATGATGTGATATTGTCTAATGGTTTTGCATTAAACCAAGCTAACAAGTGTGTATATAGCAGCTTTGATACTTTTGGGAAAGGAGTCATAATTTGTTTATATGTAGATGATATGCTAATTTTTGGTACTAGTCAAGATGAAGTTGACAAAACCAAGAAATTCTTATCATCTAGTTTTGACATGAAAGACATGGGGGAGGCGGATGTGATTCTTGGTATAAGAATCAAACGTGGAAACAATGGTATTTCAATCACTCAATCTCATTATATTCAAAAGATATTGAAAAAGTTCAACTTTGAGAATTGTTCTCCTGTTAGCACTCATATAGATCCTAGTCTTAAGCTTCTACCTAATACTCAAGGGCTATTGGTTATCTTATGTACTCCATGATTAGCACTAGGCCTGACATTGCTTATGCTGTAGGAAAGCTCAGTAGGTATACTAGCAATCCTAGTTCACATCATTGACAATCCATAAAATAGAGTATTCAAGTATTTAAAAGGAACCATGTATTATGGTTTGACATACAGTGGATACCCTTCGGTGTTAGAAGGTTATTCAGATGCTAGTTGGATTAACAATTTGGAGGATCACTCCTCCACAAGTGGTTGTGTATTCCTTCTTGGAGGAGGTGCTATTTCTTGGGCATCCAAGAAACAGACTTGTATTACAAGTTAAACCATGGAATTTGAATTTATAGCATTAGCTGTTGCTGGCAAAGAAGCAGAGTGGCTAAGGAATTTGATTTATGAAATTCCATTATGGCCTAAACCGATATCGACCATTTCTATCAGGTGTGATAGTGCTGCAACTTTGGCTAAAGTTTACAGTCAAGTATATAATGGGAAGTCTAGACATTTAGATGTTAGACATAGTATGATTCGTGAACTCATAACGAAATGTGTGATATCTGTGGAGTTTGTAAGGACTCAATTAAATTTAGCCGATCATCTAACCAAAGGGTTAGCGAGAGATCTTGTGCACAAGGCGGCTGTAGGGATGGGTTTGAAGTCCACCTAAAATCTTTGATATTGAGATACCCAATTCCCATCTAATGGAACATTAGATGTTGAATTAAATGTGAAAATCTTAATATTTGAAGATTGGAACACATTATTGTTTATATCATCCCAAGGTATGTGTTCAGTAATGCAAGTGAAGGAGGTTGAAATTTATTTTCTTAATAGTTCTTTGAAAAATTGCATATGCAGGAGCAAGAATAAAAAAACTACCTATATAAGCATGAAGTTTAGCTGCTTCAAGAAGCTTGGGACTTAGCGTTGATATGCTTTTTGAAGGATAGGACACAAGCTAGTAAAAATAGTGTCAAGTTAGAACTTATGAGAATGTAAACTGGTGTGTGTTATTATCTTCATGTATTCACTATGAATAGAAAGGGTTCAATCCTTAGTGACACCCTGATATTCGAATATTTGGAGTGTGTAATACATGAAAGTGAAATTCAATCATCATGATATTTCATTTATGCATCAGTTTGTTATAGTTATGTTTTGTTTAAGTTAATCAAGATTACACTTAAATGGGGGAGGTTTGTTGGTGATTTGTGAAATTACCAATATGTATTTAAGTGTAATGGATTAATTTTGTTGACCAAATGTGATCTTGACAAACATTAAACAAGTAAGGAAGGTGTGGAGTACACACTTGTTTGAATTTGATTAAGATACAAAGTAAAAAATTGTTATTTTTGGAAAATTGGCCTGACACGGGCCGTGTCAAGATTACAGAAGCAATTTCGCAATATTACACGGGCCATGTCAGGATAACACGGGCCGTGTCAGGATTACAAAAGCAAGTTTGTAATACTACACGGGCCGTGTCAGGATAACACGGGCCGTGTTTCATGGCCAGTGACAGTTTTTGACAGGTTTTATAGCCGTTTTGGTCATTCTTCAGGGTACGAAAACATTATCTTTCTCTCATTCTCTGGTCTAGAATTCACTCTGAATCTTATCTAATCAAAGATTTGATTGTACCATCAAAATACTTTGATTTGAAAGTGATTCTTACACGATTTTCAGAGATCCAAGCCATTGTTCATCCCCATTTCTAACAATCTACCCATCTCATATAGCTTATAAAGCCTAATATGGAAATTGAACATATTTAGACTTCATTTGTAAGATGTGTCATAATGCTCTATTATAAGTGGTCTTAGTTAGTCATGTCATACATTATGTAAACATGGTAAAAACTTATTAACTAAGATTCATATCGGTTATGCTGGAAGTTAATATTACTATATCTTTTGATGATAAATTACATTTAGATATTTGTCAACCGAGAGTATGTCTCCTAGTATGTTATTGACATATAAATTATATATACAGTGCTTCTCCAACCTTGAATATGTAAATCTTGTTTAACATTGCCTTTCTATAATGGGATTCAAGGAATACAACATATGAATTAAGGTCTATACAGATAGACCTAAGCGACCAAGTTTGTTTGGTCAATATGTAATGTATTGACAAATGTTCAAAATTGGTTCAATATATAGGACTCCTAAGTTTAGACTCATACCAATGTAACACGGTGATGCAAACTCAGACTTCTGGGATGCTTTCAGGAAAGATCCCACGGTCAGCTAATGTGTCTGCAATCACAATCACAAGAGAGAAAGGGATGTCAACCATTTTCAGGGAGGAGGTCTCAAGAAAACGCTTCGACGATCAAGTCAGTCTCCGAAGAGATGATAGTATGACGCTAGAGAGAGTATGTGAAAGGTTAGGAAGCGGTCCCTTTACCGTTTGCCCCCTGAGGGATTATATACGTGTGGCAGGTCTCACTTTAGGCAACAAGGCGCGTGCAATGACATGAGGGGACAAGGGCACTGATTGGAGGATCATGATCTTGTCTTCTGCCATGTCGTTGATTGGTTCAGGTGTGAGGAATGGTGTGTGCACGATCTTTGTCGGGTATGAATTTCATACAATTTGGTTAGTGCGTTGTGGGGCACTTTCCGGGCCGGATCATCAGTGGCGTACGAGTCTTCCTTTTGCCAGGCTAGATGGCTGGCCATAGTGGTCGGGGCGTCGCAGCTTGGGAAAGGAAACGACTCCCTACTGTCTGATCGTCGTCCCTTGGGGTGGCCTGGAGTGCTTATCGTGTGGCATGCTATCAAGTCTCCCTAATCTTAGCCATCATTGCGTAGACATGCTTAGTGATGATGGCTGGGACTAGAACTGACAGTTGTCAACGTCCTGTCGGTTCTGTCGATGTGATGTGATCGTCTGCTGACGACGACAGTGATCATGAAGCGGTTTTTAGGGTTTTCGAATTTCTCGCCCACCTTCTTCCGCTATTTATTCCTTCAGTTACTTCTTTTTTGGTTTACTGCCTCTTCGTTTTCCTCTCGTTCTTCTTCGCTGTAACTTCTCATTTTTGCAACAATGAGTTCTTCCACCACCGCTCCGCCGTCGTCCGATTAACTTGATATGTTGTGTGAGCGTTACGGGTTCCAACCGGAGGACGAAATCAAAGTTCCCTCTGGTGATGTTGTTTTCTCGAAGCCTCCCTCAGGGAAAATAGGAATGTACATGAAACACATCGATGCAGAGTATCGTCTTCCGACATCGGATTTCTTCCATAAGGTCTTGGGCTACTACAAGATGCATCTTTATCAACTAGGTCCTAATGGGGTCAATAAACTAGTATGTTTTGAGTTGCTCTGTCGTGTGAACGGTATTCAGCCTAATGTTTGGGTCTTCCGCCATTTCTTTTGTTTTGCCTCTGCATCTTTCGGAGAAAATTATACCTTTTGTGCTCGGAAGCATAGCCACATCTTAGTGACGGAACTGAAGAGCTCTCCTAAAATTAGTCGTCAACAAGGAAAGGGTCGGATCTATGCAATGGCGCGTAGAGCCCATATCTGACCACTCGTTTGCTCTTTAGTCTGACAAGGAACAAGTTGCTCGAACCCAACGATGTTTTCATGTAGTTGTTGAGGACTTCCCCGAACATATCCTTGCAGGTGCCGGGATGAGTATTGCTCTCGGGGTAAGATGCTTGAGTTTTACACTATGGTTCGAGGTATGGTTTTTCCGCTACTTTTTTTCATTTCATGCATATTATCTGCACATTCTCCCCCTTTTTTTGAAAACATTTCGCTGTTGGCTCTTGTAGGTTATTAGAAAGAGATTTCCTTTACTGACGTTCTTGCTAAGAAGTGGGTTGGGAGTATCCGGTTCAGGGAGGTGCCACTGATCAACTAGGTTTTGCCATTTCGTTCTTTCGTCATCAATCGTTTATGGCCCGAGCCTTCGCTATTCAGGAGGAGGAGAAAAGGCAAGCGATGGCTCGTGGTGTCAGCCAGTTCAAGCCTGAAGATACCCCCGGTTTGAGTCCTTCCAAAGGAAAGGTTGTTTTAGAGACGATCATCCCTCCAAGAGAAACGTCCGCAGGGCCCCCATGGTGAAGAGAAAAGTTGTCTCGCAAAGTGCCGGGGAAAGCGCCAGCAGTGTTGAACTGACTCGCCGCTTCCGACATCGTCGATGGGCCTCTATTGATAGTGGTGATGTGCGGGCCCATGTTTCTCAGTCTCCGGTCATAGAAATTGTGGATGATGTGGGCCCTCTGGGGACGACCCGAGTCCAGAAACGCGGGTGATGGTGCAGGTACGCATTCAGGTCTTGGGGAGGCTGTTGTCGAAGGCATGGGGAGACGGTGAGTCCTTATAATGTGAGCCAGGTTAGATCTAGCTTTGAGTTTATGGGTTTCAGTTGTGTGGGTAGTGGTGTAGAATTTGAAGTCATGGTTTTTCGGAGAGAAAAGATATCTAGAATTTTTTATATGTTTTATAAAAACTAATTTTCTTTTCTTAAATTCGATGTACGCATGTCAGATTTAGCAATACGAAGGATTTTAAAAATATAGGCGTTTGAAGAAAAACTGAAATTTACAGATGTACTATTTGATTTCGTAGATACCATATATGAAATCTTTTTCGTAGATGGTATTTATGAAAATCAAAGATTTCATGCAAGAAAATGATTTTATGAGGATTTTACAAATGCATATCAAGGATTTCGTAGATGCGATCTGTGAAATCCTCATATGTAACCGAAAATGCATTCAAGGTTGGTAAGACCCAAGATTTTTGCATATGATATATGCGGAATTTGTAGTTCATTTGCGAAACACATCAAAACGTTGTATTTTTATGGTTTCGTAGACGATATGCGAATTTTCAAATGTAATCTGCAAAATTCATGACCATATTGGTTATTTGACTTATTTTTTATTATTTTATTGAAAATTAGATAATTAGATTAGATATATTAGTTGTTTTCTCTTTCTATAAATATATAATTATACCGACGCTAATCATATAAAATTCAAGTCACTATATGTTTTATAGCCACATTTGTAGTTGTGGCTATATTAGTTGTTTTCTCTTTATAATTTGTTGTCCTCTGTATCCATATCGATATTTGAAGCAAATATTTAAACTTCTTTTACAGTGACAAATTATATAAAAAAAGTTACATGTTACTTTTGGTTTAATAAGTGCATCTCTTATCCACGTTTGTGAGTGAATAAGGTGTCTAATCAGATTCATCAATGGTTGAAATCGTTATGTGTTGTAGGGTGCATCAGTTGCCGACAAAGATAATGGGTTTTCTCGAGTTAGCAAGATTCTATCACTAATTTATCCAATACTTTTCAACTATTGCATCTCCTTTGACCAAATTGATCTGAAAGAGCGAAAGTTTGAATGTACGAAAGAAAAGAGAAGACTTTTTAAAAAAATAAAAGAGTTGTTATGACACGTCTAAAATTGGATGACATGCATTTTGGTGTTGTTTGTTTTTTTGTCTGCAGATCTTCTTGACTTCTTTTGTCTGTGCCATGTACACAACATATTAGCCCTTGCATACTGTTAGTTTTTTAGAAGACCGCAGACCTAAAAAGGTTTATGCACCCTCTTATTGGAGCAGACTTGGATCAAGCACTTATTAAGTCTTCTAGTGTAACGCCCGGTTTCTCATACAAAGTACATCCAAAATTTTTAAAACAATAACACATTAAAAAGGGTATACTTGTACTCAAACCACGAAAACAAGATGTTATCAACATAAATAATTACACAAAAGGTCCTTACAAACTTGACCAGACATTACAAATAAATCTATTACAACTAAAGGACGGGCTCTAAACTTGTCCATCTCTCTTTATCACATGCATTCCCTTATCACAGCTACAGATACCTGCAAAACAACAAAACACTCAAGTGTAAGCTTATAAAGCTTAGTGAGTAATCTCCAATATAATCCACATATGTCTCTCCATGAACATTCTCATTATCCTCTCTTGCTATTCTCATTAGCAAGTAAGCACCTCCTTCTTTTATCTGAAACCTGCAATCACCTTTACTTACAACGCCAGCTAATTATTAGTATACATCAACTCATCAATAAGTACCATAACTGGTACTGCTTGTAAACTCATTCACATTCTCAACAGTACT
The DNA here is from genome assembly GCA_023525715.1 of Cichorium intybus. NCBI lineage: Eukaryota > Viridiplantae > Streptophyta > Magnoliopsida > Asterales > Asteraceae > Cichorium > Cichorium intybus. Next base: position 53,365,410 of record CM042010.1, on the reverse strand, counting down.
CATTTTCACAATTAGCAATACATAATATGCAATTCTCATAACTATAACAATTTAACTCAAAGGCTCTTTAATTCAACCTCTACATCATATACTCTACTCATATACTCAATTAGAACAACCATCATGATTGTAGTAATCAAATTCAAAGACTCTTTAACTCACTCATTCTAACATGTACTCTACTTTTATACTCAATATAGATTATAACTCGTCTCTTGTTATCTACAGATAACAGAACCTCTCTAACTCTAGCCACCGCAATATCAAAATAAAACACATATATGTACAACATACATATTACATACTACAAGATATAACTCTTATTTCTCAGTTTGTAAATTTGGTTATCTCAACCAATTAAAAGCAATAGCAACATGTTAATTCACAATTCAATCATAAGAATGAATTATAGTTACTCACCTTATATTGGCTCAGTATGTGGAACCCCCAAATTTCGCATACCGGGCTTCTGTTCGCTAGACTTGGTTATAACACCATAGTCTAAATCAATTCTCCAACATACACAATCATCTCAATAACATCTATCTCGAAGATGTATAAATCAAAAGAGGAAAAAGGAGTATAAGCGGTAAATATCAACTCTATATTTACCGAAACCCCCAAATCCTCGGTTCTACTCATTCAACCGTAGAAACTCGACAATACTCTCACCAATAACTCTAAAGGCATCCACTAACAATCTACTAAAAACATATATAGCAATATATAGCTAAAACACTGAAATCAAAACTAGGGTTTCAAAACCCCCAAAACGAAGAAATCACTCACCTCGATGAATTAGGAATCAAGAGCGCGTTTGCAGAGTTAGATTCGAGTCTCTTTATGTTTCCCCACGAATCTCTAGCTTCAATTTGACAGAAAATCGCCTCTTTATGCTCTGAAATCGAATTGGGATCTATTTTTCCTGAAATGAGGTTTTCTGCACATTTAAAGGGTCTGCACGCGTAACACGGTCGTGTAAAATTTAACACGTCCGTGTGATGCTACAGTGCCCGTGTTAAATTTAACACGCCCGTGTTAAATTTAACAAGCCCGTGTTTTGCTACAGTAACCAGCAAACACAAAATTACCGAAGGTTACACGACCCGTGTAACATTTACACGACCCGTGTAAGCTATTTTTGGCATTTTTAAGGCTCAAATTTCTTCCAAATGGGTTTCTAATCACCCAAGATTAGTACATAAGAAAGGTTTTAACCTCTTCTCCCAAATCAAACAACTCATCACTCAAAGGTAATCATAAAAGATTGCCACACAACTCTTAATAACTCAAAGCTAGAACCATACTAATTATAAGGTAATAACTCTACTTACCTTAGTAAGCACCTCAAAATAAAAATGGGTCTTACAAGTTCTTACCCCCTTCAAAAGATTCCGTCCTCGGAATCTCTTGAAACAAAAATGGATATCTTGACCGCAAAATCTTAACGCTCGCCATCATTCTCGTAAGATGATTTCTATAGCCATATTGGCTATCATCATTGCCATGTGGGAAAATACTCACTCTTTCAAGGCACACACTTTTCTATAGCATCATTGACATCAAGGTATCTCACCTCACTCCTCAAGTGATACTCCAATCACCAACTTGTCTCATATAGCCATCTGGAACTCAACTTTCATTTCAAATTTTCTCAAAATGATCTTACTCTAACTCAATAAGAAAAATGATCTCACCGATCTCAAGCTCATTTTCTCTCTCCATTTATTCCTCCAATAACAACACGCTAGTTATTGATTTCTCCGACTTGCAGATTCTCATTGTTTAGAGTAGGAGAAACACTCATACAACATAAAAGACACATATATTCAATTGTCTCACCCATGTTGCATAACTCATTAACACTAGGATGTAAATCCAACAATAATAAAATATCAGAAACTATTTCGAGTTTCACTCACGTCTCCTCTAATTTGGTATTTAACCCTCGACCCTTTGGTTACATAATACTCTTTTCAGTTGTGTTATCGCTACAACTGATTGCAACTTCTCCGAAAGCTCATTCATCTCTGTTTCCACCTCAACACACATATTAGGTTTTTACCCAATATACAACTAACAATCCTCCACCAAAGTGGCTCCTCTTCATACCAATTTAACAACATACCTCATGTTGTTTCTCTCGATGTACTCACTCATTATATCCTCTCTTATGTGGACAATTCCACATCACATTCTCACTAAATCATTAGCTCTATCAAACTCGATAATTTATCATCCAATAAATTCTCAACACAACTGCATATATTTCTCCTGACCTACCATCAGTAAGGATTTTCCCTCTCGCCACTTCTCCGTCATTATCACCGCAATATCTAATTCATCTGAATGACACAATTAGGTCATACTTAATGCTCATCGTAATCTCTACACATGACTCAAAATAATAACATCTAACACCGTAATCTCTATGGTGAGATCATATCTCATTATTCGACTAACTCATTAATCTCAAGAAAAGAACTCAAAATCATTATAATAAAATCTACTATTCATCGTCTCATATGAATAAATAGTATTTTCATCTCGACATTCACACATTTTTCTCATTGGCAGTAATTGGTTTGATTATTAAGGAACGAATCCTATTAATCAAACTACAATTACTCTTATACTCTTTTCACTCATATTTTCTTATCATGTGATTACACAAATCTATCTCGCTCGACATGCAAGAAATATCACACATTCTCAACACAATTACATGATAAACACACATACTCACAATAACACTTCTCAACAGTATTACTCATTGTATTATCTCACAATACCTTTATACTGTTACTTAGTCTCTGATTCATCCTCTTCTCAACCCGTAGGTTTCAAGCCACACAAGCTTACCGCTACGTTCATATCTATCCGCACGCAAGGATATTACATGTCTCATTACTCCGCATCATCATAAAGTATATGCCCGTCTACACATAAGCACAACACTATAGCACTATTCTGCCTCAACTCTTGGTACCTGTAACGCCAAAATGTATTTTATTATGTAATTATAATAAAAAGGGCAAATTGGTCATTTTACCTTAGAAGGGTAATTTGGTCTTTTGACAGAAAAGGACTTGTGTTGTAATAATATTTTGAGTCTTGGACTTAAAATGTTATAAAAATCTGATTTTATCATTAATTTGGTAAATTGTGGCAAATGTGCTAGAAATGCAACTTCAAGGACCAAAATGTAAATTTTGGAGGTATATAAGCTTGGAAGCTTCTCCCATTGTGTGCAGAAATTAGAGAGCTACGGGAGAAGATTTGTGGCAGAGAATTGGAGCAATTTTTGAAGAGTTCTTGAAGATTTAAGTTGAAAATCGGATTATAGCATTCAAGTGAGGAATTGGAAGCTTGAAAGGTAAGTATTCCAAGTTCTTGAGTGTTTGTTCTTGAGGAATTGTATAGAAACTGAAATGTGCAATTTCAGTTATGAAATTATGTGATAAGTAGCTTAAAACTTCCATTAAGTCATGCTAGTAAAGACTTAATTCAAGAAAATGGAAGTAGGATGCTATATTTTGATAAATTTGAAGTTTTGGGTTATTAAAAATTTAGAACCCTAAATTGATTGATTGTGTTTTGGGGGTTAAAAACCTTGTTAAAATGTAAGGTTTTAGCCTAGGAATAAACCCCAAATGATTAAGTCGAGTAATAAGGACTTAAGATTGAAAAATGGGATTTTTAGCTCCAAAATCGGAGCTCACTGCCTGGAGTCGCCAGGATCGCGACCCGACCCAGGGGCCGATCGCGACCCGATCTCGCGGCAGCAAGCCTGGTTGCCTCTGTTAAATTTTGGTCAATTTTCCAACTTTGATTTCAATGCTAGGCTTATCCGATTGTCCTGAAATTTTGAACATATGTTTAATATGGTATGAAACTTCATACAAAATTGTCGGAATACGTATACGACTTCCCGAAAGTACTGTAGCAGAATATGCGTATTTCGGGACGTATATTGGAAATCTTATAAGAGTGGTTATTGCTTGGAATTGGTTCTATATTAGACTTGTATGCATTAGAATCAATTAAAATGATTATTAACCTATAATCATTGTGGAAATGAATAAATTATAGGTACGGGACAAAATCTCACGGAATACATTACAAGTCAAGAAACGACGAAAGCTAGTGGTAGCAAGCAACAAGGTGAGTAATCTTGATTATATCTAGTATGATATATTGGTGCAGCCTTGTTGGCTAAGATTACTATCGTTGATATTAAATGGTGCGGTCTTAGGACCATGATTTTGGATTATTGAACCCAAGATGGTGCGGCCTTCGGGCTATGACTCCGGTGCGGCCTTCGGGCTATGTCTCCGATGCTTGGTGCGGCCTTCGGGCTATGACTCCGGTGCGGCCTTCGGGCTATGTCTCCGATGATTGGTGCGGCTTTCGGGCTATGATATTCGGTGCGGCCTTTATGGCTATGATTATGGTGCGGTTAGTGATGACCATGACTTTTGGGACAGAAATTGTTTAAGAGTTTAATTGTAGTTATTCCCTTGTATATGCTTATCTGATTGTTTGATTACTCATTGGGCTTTGTAGCTCACAGTTTATTTGATATGTCCCTGCAGGTGAGCGTGACCCTGCTAAAGGAAAAGACAAAGTCCGTGACTGAGGACTTAGTGCTGAAGTAATACCCGGCTTGAAGAATGTATAATATTTTATGTATTGTACTTCATGATACTCTTGTACTCGAATTATATTAACTAATACCCCTTATGACGTTTTATTTGTAAAGTATTTGGTTTGAAAAAAAAAAATTTTGGGGTGTTTTTGGTTAATAAGTCGGGTGTTACAAGTTGGTATCAGAGCCGAGGTTTAAGTGAACTAGGTGTCTTAGATTAGATCCCTGGACTTAAACCTTGAGAGAAACACAGATAATTGGACTGTTAGATATATATAAGTTTGTTATTATATATGTAATCTAACGGGTTGCTGAAATTTTGAAGTATGAGAAATACACGAAGCAATCCTACTGGTGTGAATTCGCGTGGAACTGTAAGAAGTGGACCAGCTAGGTCACGTGGAACTGCAAGAAGTGGACCAGCTAGGTCACGCGGCTCTGTTGGGCGAAGAGCACCAGCAAGGGAACCGGTGGGACAAAATCCACCTGATATACGAGCCATTGTGGAAGAAGTGGTTAGGCAAATGATGCCAGTTCTATCGAACAACCCTAACCCGAGTGGCAATCCTAACCCGAGTGCAAATCCGGATCCTACTGAAGAGGCTGCAAAAAGTGTTCATGACAGGCAGCCAGAAGATGAAAGCCAGGGAGAAAGTCGTGCCCGGGCAGTAAAAGAAACTCAAGGCGGAGAAGCTTCGATAAAGAAAGTTGGGTGTACGTATAAATCTTTCCTTGGTTGTAAACCAAAGGAATTCTCGGGGACAGATGATCCAGTCAAAGCTATGGAATGGATCATGCATATCGAGAAGGTGTTTCGAGTAAGCAAGTGTGTGGATGATGATAAAGTGGAATTTACCACGAACCAACTTACAAGTAGCGCACTACATTGGTGGCAAACTTACTATAAATCACTGGATCTTGATTCGTCCCAATCGATACCTTGGGAGCAATTCAAGACAAAGTTTAATGAAGAATACTGCTCAGAGGTGGCTATTCAGAAGTTGGAGGATGAATTCCTACACCTGGAACAGGGTTCCCGATCTGTTCAGGAATATACTCTTAGCTTTCTGGAGAAAGCTAGGTTCGCGGAACACCACATCTACACTAAGAAGAGAAAGATCGACAAGTATGTCCGGGGGTTGACAACCCGGATTAGAGAAATAGTGCAACCGTTGAAACTAACTACTTTCCGGCAAGTGGTGGATCGAGCCACAGAAAGGGAGACCGAATTAAAGCGACAAGAAGATGAAAAGAAGGCTGTTGAAACAAAAAGAAAGGCGGAAGACCAAGGTTGGACGCCTCAGAAAAAGTCGCAACAATCCGGTACTAAGGGTAAAGGTCAAAGGGATGATAGAAAGTGGTGTGAAAAATGTAGAAAATGGCACTCCGGGAGTTGCCGGGTCCACACTACATCCGCAAGTTGTCGAAATTGTGGAAAACCGGGGCATGATGCTTACAACTGTCGGGCGGAACGTAGGTGTTTCCAGTGTGGAGCTACGGATCATCTTCGCCTGAACTGTCCCGAGTTGAAGTCTATAGCGATCAGTGATAGACCCAGGATCGAACAGGGCGGGAAGAAAGAAGAGCCAAAGAACAGGGGACGACCGATAGCCTCGCGAGCTTTCCAGATGACTGTGGAAGAAGCCCGTGAGAAGACAGATGTGGTGACAGGTATTTTCACTCTCAATACCATACCTGTATATGTTATTTTTGATCCTGGAGCCACTCATTGTTTTGTATCGGAATCTTTATTGCCTCGCCTGAATGTACCGTTAACCCCGATGGATGAAAGATTGGAAGTAGCTATAGCAGACGGTAGATATGTTTGGGTTTCTGAACATCTGGAAGGTTGTCAGCTAAAAATCTACGGGACCGTTTTCCCTATAGATTTGAAGCCGATGACTACCAACGAATTTGGTGTAATTGTGGGGATGGATTGGTTAGCAACGAATTATGTTAACGTGGATTGCAGAAATAAAAACATCACAGTGCTGTCACCGGATGGAAAATGGATAAAGATTCAGGGTGAACGACCCCGGTTGAGAATGCCAGTTATCTCCTTTGCTCAAGCCCGAAGCTGTATTAGTAAAGGAGGGATGTCTTACTTGGCTTATGTGTCGGTGGCTCAACCGATTAAAGTGGGGGTAGCAAATGTGAATGTGGTGAACGAGTTCCCAGATGTGTTTCCAGATGAACTTCCAGGGTTACCACCAGATCGACAGGTTGAGTTCACGATTGAACTAGTTCCAGGAGCTGCACCTGTTGCCCGAGCTCCATACCGTTTAGCACCTTCAGAGATGGTGGAATTGAGAAAACAACTGGAAGAATTGTTAGACAGGGGTTTCATCAGACCGAGTACATCGTCTTGGGGAGCCCCTATTCTGTTTGTCAAGAAGAAGGATGGGTCAATGCGCATGTGTATTGACTATCGGGAGTTAAACAAGATGACGGTGAAGAACAAATACCCGCTTCCCAGAATAGACGACTTGTTTGATCAACTGCAAGGAGCGTCCTACTTTTCGAAGATTGATCTGAGGTCGGGTTATCACCAGTTGAAGATAAGGGAGTCAGACATTCCGAAGACAGCCTTTCGTACGAGATACGGTCATTATGAATTTTTGGTGATGCCTTTTGGGTTAACCAATGCTCCAGCAGTATTCATGGATCTCATGAACCGAGTGTGTCGTCCGTTCCTTGATACCTCGGTGATAGTGTTTATTGATGACATCTTGGTGTATTCGCGAAGCCAAACTGAACATGAAGTGCACCTGCGACAAGTGTTGGAGTTGCTTCGCCGAGAAAAACTGTATGCAAAATTTTCCAAGTGTGACTTCTGGCTAAGAGAAGTCCAATTTCTTGGTCATGTAATCAATGCCGAAGGAGTGAAAGTTGATCCAGCAAAGATAGAGGCCGTGATGAAGTGGGAACCGCCCCGGAGTCCAACCGAAATACGAAGTTTCCTTGGTTTAGCAGGCTATTATAGAAGATTTGTCGAGAATTTCTCTTCGATAGCTGCTCCGTTGACCAAGTTAACTAAGAAAGGTGAAAAGTTCGTGTGGGCCGAAAAACAGCAAGAAGCATTCCAGAAGTTGAAACAAGCTTTATGTGAAGCACCGGTGTTAGTACTACCACAAAGCGGAGAAGAGTATGTGATTTACAGCGATGCTTCTAGAGTCGGACTTGGATGTGTTCTAATGCAGAAAGGTCGAGTTATAGCCTATGCGTCCCGCCAATTAAAAGATGCCGAGAAGAAGTATCCAGTTCATGATCTGGAATTAGCTGCTGTGGTTCTAGCATTGAAGCTGTGGAGGCATTATTTATACGGTGTAAAGTTTGTTATTTACACGGATCACAAGAGTTTGAAGTACCTCTTCGACCAGAAAGAGCTTAGTATGAGACAGCAAAGATGGATGGATCTGTTGAAGGACTTTGACTGTGAAATTCAGTACCACCCTGGCAAGGCGAATGTGGTGGCAGATGCACTAAGCAGAAAAGAAGCTCCTCTGAAAATTACATCCGCTTGCATGGGTGTAGTAAGCCGGTTACCAGGATTGATCCGGTCAGCACAAGAAGAAGCATGTAAGCCGGAGAATGTTAAAAGTGAACGAATGGTTGGATATTTGAAGCATCTTGAAGAAAATGCTCAGAAATTGAAGACATTCAGAGGACGTGTGTGGGTCCCAAAACAGGGAGAGGCGCGGAAATTACTTCTGGAAGATGCCCATTATAGCAGATATGCAGTTCATCCGGGCAGTACTAAGTTGTATCGAACGTTAAAACCGATGTATTGGTGGCCTGGAATGAAGAGGGACATCGGAAGGTTTGTGGAAAGATGTTTGACTTGTCTGCAAGTTAAGTCAAACCATCAGAAACCGTACGGGGAAATACAACCATTGCCGATTCCAGAGAAGAAATGGGACCATATTACCATGGATTTCGTGACAAAGTTGCCGCGGACACCGCGAGGTTATGATTCCATATGGGTAATTGTGGATCGATTGACTAAATCGGCACAGTTCATACCATATAAAGAAAAGTACCGGGTAGATCAACTGGCGAAAATCTACATTGATGAGGTGATTTGTCGACATGGATTACCAGCATCGATTGTATCGGACCGAGATAGTAGGTTTACATCTCATTTTTGGCAAAGTCTTCAAGAGCAATTGGGTACAAAAGTACTTATGAGTACCGCATATCATCCACAGACCGATGGTCAGAGTGAAAGAACGATCCAAACTTTGGAAGATATGTTGAGGACTTGTGTCATAGACTTCGGTGGAAGCTGGGAAGATCATTTACCTTTGGTGGAATTCGCGTACAATAACAGCTATCATTCCAGCATTCAGATGGCCCCGTATGAAGCCTTGTATGGAGCACCGTGCCGTACTCCGACCTGCTGGACTGAAGTTGGGGAAAAGCCGTTGGCTGGACCCGAAATTGTAGCACAGACTGAAGAAAAGATCAAACTGATACGCGAAAAGTTGAAGGTAGCTCATAATAGACAGAAACAGTACGCAGACAAACGGGTGAAACCGATAGAATTCCAAGTAGGAGATATGGTAATGCTCAAAGTATCCCCTTGGAAAGGCTTAATTCGTTTTGGGAAGAAAGGAAAGTTGAGTCCTCGCTTCATCGGACCTTTCCGTATATCCCAAAGAGTTGGAGCCGTGGCGTATCGATTAGAGTTACCTGATGAACTTCATGGTATACATGATGTATTCCATGTGTCCCATTTGAGGAAAACTTTATTTGACAAGTCTCAGCATATATCTCTTGCTGAAATTGAGGTGGATGAAAAGCTGAGATACCCGGAACAACCCGAGCGGGTGCTAGACCGCAAGACAAGACAGCTGCGAAATAAGAAGATCAGCATGGTCAAAGTGCTTTGGCGTCATCATAAAGGTTCCGACATGACGTGGGAGACCGAAAGTGAAATGAGGGAGAAATATCCTCAACTTTTTGTATGATTTCGGGGACGAAATCTCCTAAAGGAGGGGAGAATTTGTAACGCCAAAATGTATTTTATTATGTAATTATAATAAAAATGGCAAATTGGTCATTTTACCTTAGAAGGGTAATTTGGTCTTTTGACAGAAAAGGACTTGTGTTGTAATAATATTTTGAGTCTTGGACTTAAAATGTTATAAAAATCTGATTTTATCATTAATTTGGTAAATTGTGGCAAATGAGCTAGAAATGCAACTTCAAGGACCAAAATGTAAATTTTGGAGGTATATAAGCTTGGAAGCTTCTCCCATTGTGTGCAGAAATTAGAGAGCTACGGGAGAAGATTTGTGGCAGAGAATTGGAGCAATTTTTGAAGAGTTCTTGAAGATTTAAGTTGAAAATCGGATTATAGCATTCAAGTGAGGAATTGGAAGCTTGAAAGGTAAGTATTCCAAGTTCTTGAGTGTTTGTTCTTGAGGAATTGTATAGAAACTGAAATGTGCAATTTCAGTTATGAAATTATGTGATAAGTAGCTTAAAACTTCCATTAAGTCATGCTAGTAAAGACTTAATTCAAGAAAATAGAAGTAGGATGCTATATTTTGATAAATTTGAAGTTTTGGGTTATTAAAAATTTAGAACCCTAAATTGATTGATTGTGTTTTGGGGGTTAAAAACCTTGTTAAAATGTAAGGTTTTAGCCTAGGAATAAACCCCAAATGATTAAGTCGAGTAATAAGGACTTAAGATTGAAAAATGGGATTTTTAGCTCCAAAATCGGAGCTCACTGCCTGGAGTCGCCAGGATCGCGACCCGACCCAGGGGCCGATCGCGACCCGATCTCGCGGCAGCAAGCCTGGTTGCCTCTGTTAAATTTTGGTCAATTTTCCAACTTTGATTTCAATGCTAGGCTTATCCGATTGACCTGAAATTTTGAACATAGGTTTAATATGGTATGAAACTTCATACAAAATTGTCGGAATACGTATACGACTTCCCGAAAGTACTGTAGCAGAATACGCGTATTTCGGGACGTATATTGGAAATTTTATAAGAGTGGTTATTGCTTGGAATTGGTTCTATATTAGACTTGTATGCATTAGAATCAATTAAAATGATTATTAACCTATAATCATTGTGGAAATGAATAAATTATAGGTACGGGACAAAATCTCACGGAATACATTACAAGTCAAGAAACGACGAAAGCTAGTGGTAGCAAGCAACAAGGTGAGTAATCTTGATTATATCTAGTATGATATATTGGTGCAGCCTTGTTGGCTAAGATTACTATCGTTGATATTAAATGGTGCGGTCTTAGGACCATGATTTTGGATTATTGAACCCAAGATGGTGCGGCCTTCGGGCTATGGCTCCGGTGCGGCCTTCGGGCTATGTCTCCGATGCTTGGTGCGGCCTTCGGGCTATGACTCCGGTGCGGCCTTCGGGCTATGTCTCCGATGATTGGTGCGGCTTTCGGGCTATGATATTCGGTGCGGCCTTTATCGCTATGATTATGGTGCGGTCAGTGATGACCATGACTTTTGGGACAGAAATTGTTTAAGAGTTTAATTGTAGTTATTCCCTTGTATATGCTTATCTGATTGTTTGATTACTCATTGGGCTTTGTAGCTCACAATTTATTTGATATGTCCCTGCAGGTGAGCGTGACCCTGCTAAAGGAAAAGACAAAGTCCGTGACTGAGGACTTAGTGCTGAAGTAATACCCGGCTTGAAGAATGTATAATATTTTATGTATTGTACTTCATGATACTCTTGTACTCGAATTATATTAACTAATACCCCTTATGACGTTTTATTTGTAAAGTATTTGGTTTGAAAAAAAAAAAAAAAATTTTGGGGTGTTTTTGGTTAATAAGTCGGGTGTTACAGTACCCCATACCATCATTTGGTCTCATCATTTAACACTGTTTTACAGTACCCCGTACTGTCCTCCAAACTCGCCACTCATCGTTATCTTGCGGTACCTCGGACCGTCCTCTAATCAGATCATGGTACTTTATACCATTCTCAATCCATCTCCTCTTTGAAGCTAGCGAGTCTCCGCTACGGTCTTGAGCCATATAGACTCACCATTACTCCTCCTTTTGTCTGAGCATAACAATTTTCATTACTCCAACCACAAGGTACTCGTTATGTAATCTCACAAAATATGTGATTTCAATCACCTTTACTCAATATGTGACCCCACCAAATATATGGTCTCAATCACACTTACTCAATATGTGACCCCACCGAATATGTGGTCTCAATCACACTTACTTAATATGTGACCCCACCGAATATGTGGTCTCAATCACACTTACTCAATATGCGACCCCACCGAATATGTGGTCTCAATCACATTTACTCAATATGTGATCCCACCTAATATGTGGTCTCAATCACATTTACTCAATATGTGACCCCACGGAATATGTGGTCTCAATCACATTTACTCAATATGTGATCCCACCTAATATGTGGTCTCAATCACATTTACTCAATATGTGATCCCACCTAATATGTGGTCTCAATCACATTACTCAATATGTGACCCCACGGAATATGTGGTCTCAATCACATTTACTCAATATGTGATCCCACCTAATATGTGGTCTCAATCACATTTACTCAATATGTGATCCCACCTAATATGTGGTCTCAATCACATTTACTCAATATGTGACCCCACGGAATATGTGGTCTCAATCACATTTAATCAATATGTGACCCCACCTAATATGTGGTCTCAATCACATTCATTAGGTAATTAACCCAATCTCTAGGTTAATTAGGCCTACATAAACCACTCTAGGTTCTCTCAATTATAACAACAATGTACTCTTTATGTGGTTACTCGAGTGTCCTGTGACAACTCTGTCACTAATGTCTCATTATGTGACAACTCCAAACTACACAATTTAACTCTCGGTATATCAAATCATAATCAGTTATAGTGTGCAATCAACTACACACTCACCATCTTTCTCAACTCATACTCTTTTGGCTATCTCAGCCATTCATTTTGATCAATCATAAGTACTAGTCATGTGGTCCCACAAAATATGTGGTCTCAACCACAAAGTACTCATATACAGAAATCTCATCACATTTGTGAAACAACAAGCAATATATACACAATATTATAATTTATACATTTTCTACCATGTATATACTCAATATACACACTTCTCCATGGTTGCTAACTACTCGCCAAGCAACCACTTATAATCTCAATTATACATAATCACAAAACACTCGTTATGCGATATGCAAATCTTACCTCAAGTGAACACGAGATTATCATATCGATGTCGGTTACTACACTTTATAATCACACTTCTCTAACACATGTAATTTCAATTGATCATTTACGTGTCCACATGTTTTACACATATTCTGTTACATGTATTATTAACAATTAAATACGCGCGACTCGTTACAACTAAAATGTTAAGTAAAATTACTTACATACCTCATAGCAACAAAATCTCGTCTCTTCATTTGATGAAACTTGCGCACTTCGGCTCTCAACTCTTGAGTGTAATCGGCTACACTCACATATTTCAACTCTTAGCTCCTCATCAGTTGGAATTTCGCCTCAACCGGGATCTTTTCTCAATAACTATCTCATCTCATATTCCGCTGATCTATCATTAGCAACTGAAATTCTCGTCTTCTCATTAGTTGATATCTCATATCAACCAAAATCTCGTCTCATTATTCAGTGTAGGTCCAACCAGCCCCGACCAATTTCTCAACTCATCCTTCATCTGATTCCATATCTGTATTTTCACACAGAAAACAACAAATAACGAATATAACATAAAAGTTATACTTAACTCATATACTAAAATCTGCAGCAGTATCCTTTCCCAAGCATGTGATAGGGGCTCATTCTTCTTAGTTTAAGTCTAGGACTCTACACTCAAGACCTAGTTCACTTAAACCATGCTCTGATACCAACTTGTAACGCCCGGTTTCTCATACAAAGTACACCCAAAAATTTTAAAACAATAACACATTAAAAAGGGTATACTTGTACTCAAACCACGAAAACAAAATGTTATCAACATAAATAATTACACAAAAGGTCCTTACAAACTTGACCAGGCATTACAAATAAATCTATTACAACTAAAGGACGGGCTCTAAACTTGTCCATCTCTCTTTATCACATGCCTTCCCCTATCACAGCTACAGATACCTGCAAAACAACAAAACACTCAAGTGTAAGCTTATAAAGCTTAGTGAGTAATCTCCAATATAATCCACATATGTCTCTCCATGAACATTCTCATTCTCCTCTCTTGCTATTCTCATTAGCAAGTAAGCACCTCCTTCTTTTAGCTGAAACCTGCAATTCACCTTTGCTTACAACGCCAGCAAATTATTAGTACACATCAACTCATCAATAAGTACCATAACTGGTACTGCTTGTAAACTCATTCACATTTTCAACAGTACTCATTTTCACAATTAGCAATACATAATATGCAATTCTCATAACTATAACAATTTAACTTAAAGGCTCTTTAATTCAACCTCTACATCATATACTCTACTCTTATACTAAATAAGAACAACCATCATGATTGTAGTAATCAAATTCAAAGACTCTTTAACTCACTCGTTCTAACATGTACTCTACTTTTATACTCAATATAGATTATAACTCGTCTCTTGTTATCTACAGATAACAGAACCTCTCTAACTCTAGCCACCGCAATATCAAAATAAAACACATATATGTACAACATACATATTACATACTACAAGATATAACTCTTATTTCTCAGTTTGTAAATTTGGTTATCTCAACCAATTAAAATCAATAGGAACCTGTTAATTCACAATTCAATCATAAGAATGAATTATAGTTACTCACCTTATATTGGCTCGGTATGTGGAACCCCCAAATTTCGCGTACCGGGCACCTGTTCGCTAGACTTGGTTATAACACCATAGTCTAAATCAATTCTCCAACATACACAATCATCTCAATAACATCTATCTCGAAGATGTATAAATCAAAAGAGGAAAAAGGAGTATAAGCGGTAAATATCAACTCTATATTTACCGAAACCCCCAAATCCTCGGTTCTACTCATTCAACCGTAGAAACTCGACAATACTCTCACCAATAACTCTAAAGGCATCCACTAACAATCTACTAACAACATATATAGCAATATATAGCTAAAACACTAAAATCAAAACTAGGGTTTCAAAACCCCCAAAACGAAGAAATCACTCACCTCGATGAATTAGGAATCAAGAGCGCGTTTGCAGGGTTAGATTCGAGTCTCTTTATGTTTCCCCACGAATCTCTAGCTTCAATTTGACAAAAAATCGCCTCTTTATGCTCTGAAATCGAATTGGGATCTATTTTTCCCGAAATGAGGTTTTCTGCACATTTAATGGGTCTTACATCTAGCATCTTCTGCCAAAACATATTACACTTTTAATCCTAAAAAACTGTTTTTTTCATCTACATCGGGCATGCACAATAGCTCCACTTCTTCCCGCTAATTGCTTTTTATTTAAGAAATATTATTCTCCAATTACATAAACTTTAAAATATATTATGTATTTTTTGAACAACTAGATACGAGATGATATCTAAACCAATTTTCGATCTTTATGAAATCAATAAAAGCATTTTTATCAATATATATTGCGTAAATAATATCTTTATTGTTTGTTGTTTTATAATTGATATAATAATATGATTACAAGAAAATTAAAACTTTTATTTTTAAATATCTATCATGTTCATTTAGAAAATTTAATTTTAAAATGTGAAACTTGGATGTTATTTTGAAAAGTTGGTATAATATCAGTCTCATAATTTAAACCACAAAATTAATTATTATTTTTAAATATTTTCAATAATGTGCTTAAGTTTGTATTTTATTATGGTATTATATGTCCCATATAAAATTATTTCAATATTTGAATTGAATTTTCAATTTGAAGTAAAGATCAATGATTATATACATAAAGAGATACAAATTTAAAGACGACGTTTAAACAATTCTGAAATCTGAAATAAACTTAGATTGGGTATAAAGACCAAATTTGTAATTTACTCAATTATATAAGTGGAGTGTGTAATTTTTCATAAAAGTATACCTTTATTATTTGAAACAAAAAATCTTATTCAATTTACTTATATTTCAGTTTATTTTAACAGTTAGCAGACTTTAAAAAATAAACAATTTTTTTTCTTACAGATTGCAGACGCTTGATCAATGTCTTTTTCTGCAGATGTGGTCCGCAGACGGCATACATTTTACCTATTTAAAAACAAACAACATCTTTAATGCAATGAGTTTCAGTGATCACTTATATATATTCTCAGTTCAAGGAACATGAGAAAAAATATCCAACTCATTATCAATTTTGAAAATATAGAGTTACTGCTTGTACCGTGTAATACTCCAACTTTTTACCGATCAAAAAAGTATGAAACATGTTTTCGATAAAAAAATAAGCCCTAAAAAAAAAAAGGAATGGTGGTCCAATGGAAACTTTTAAAATACGAGGGATTTTTAAAAAAAAAATCCTACAAAACAACAACAGAAAATAATAGTTAAAATAAAATTTTTAAAAATATCAATAAATTTTTTAGAACATAAAAAAACTCTGATAAACGAAAAATTGACCAAACCATTGTGGCTGATATGTTAACAACCGTAAGTTATTCAATTCCTACCATCCTCGTCGATCACCTTCCGAAACCCTATCCATTGTTATCACCAGCGAGGTGTCCCGTGACGACATGGAAAAGGCGAATCTGAGTCGTCGTTTTTCACTTGGTAATTCTCCCAATTCCTTTTCTGTTTGCCCTAATGTTAATTGGCTTCATGAACTTGCCCTATATGTTTTATACGAAATTATGTACATGAACTTGCCCTGTCTGCACAATACTCTAGAACTTGCTTCTGTAACTGTATTCTTTTCCTTTTACGTAATCATAGTTAATCAATCTTGCTGTCAATTTTCTTCAAATCAAATTGCTGATATTCGGGTCTTCTTCTTTGAATGAGTAATGATTTACTATATATGCGTTAACCAGATCTTGATTTTAAAACCCACTTGATGTTTCCCATTATTTACTGTTGGGAAAGTAAAATCTAAGCAATGAACAGAGGGAAAACATAAAGATGCTAAAATTATGGGTGAAAGACAATGTTGGTCATTGTAGTCCCCAATGACCAAGACGTGAAAAGATGTACAATAATATTGCGTTATACAATATGGAAATTTATAATTAAAATTATAAATCATGTCTATTATTGGGCTGGAAACATCAACCTTTTTAAAGTTAAATAATAAAAAATTTTCTTTTTCTACAAGTTAGTTTCATAGACCTATAAACTTCATAATCAACTTTGTTGTTTTGTGTTGACTTCAAAGTCTTTGAATAAGAAGTTGAGGTATCAGTCATTTGCGTGTGGCTGTCAAGTCTTCCAAGGCCATATTCTAAGAGATACAGAAATAGTCCCTGCAGTTCACAAAACATTACAAGTTCGGTCCAGTTTTTAAAATATTCTCAATATAGTCCTAAAATTTGCATTTCGTTACAAATAAACTAACAGTCTAACACTGTTAAAAATAAAACATGAAATGCTTATAAATGCCCATTTTACCCCTTTATTTGTCTTGTATTAAATTATCATTTTGCATTTGGTATTATCATTAAAAACAAAAACTTATAAATCTTTTTTTTATAACTATCTTATTTGTCACTGTGTTTAACCCTAAGATCAAGGAAGAAATTGTTCCCCCTCCACTATTTACCCTCTGTTAAAGACTTGTGGTCAAGTACATGTATGAGTTAAGGGCAACACTGATCATTGTGGTCCAGGACATAATTAAATGTATGTTATATTGTGCATGAAATACAATATTAACTTTTAGACTTAGAATTATAAAATTTATCTTTTATTGGGCTGGAAATATCAACCGTGTTAAAGTCATATACTAAAAAATTCCTTTTTTTCCTGCAAGCTAGTTTCATAATTATAGCATTGTGTTGAATTAAAGTCTTTGAATGAAAACATAGCCCTAAGACATTTGCATGTGCTAAGGGGACAGAGAATATAAGTTTGTGGATATCAATCTTTTGTTGACTTCCAAGTCTTCCAAGGTTGCTTTTTTATATACTTTTAATAAATGCATTGTATCCAACAATCTCTTAAGTGGTAATTAGGAAACCAGTCTATTAAATTATTCATGAAAAGACTGAAATACCCTTTATACTCCCTCTTTGAAACTTCCCTATTTTTTATACTCCCCTGTTTTCTAACTGTCTAACTTTTATTCATTAAAAGACCAAAATACCCTTGCTTCCTTCTTCTAGCAGATGTGTGAATAATTGGAGGATTCGTAACACACAGCTACAATGCATCTGACAGACTACATTTTTATAAAAAGATAAACTGAAAATTTGAATATAAAGTTATAGAAATTATGCTTATGGGCCCTGACATGTCAACTTTGTTAATCATTAACAAAAAAATTATAATTTAACTTTGCTTTCTCGGAAATGTAAATGCTTGTTTGTCGAATTCTGTGTTTTATTCAATCCATATATATATATATATATATATATATATATATATATATATATATATATATATATATATATATATATATATATATATATATATGGATATGAAATTGTATTTTAACAGAAGTTTATATATATATATATATATCTATACTACTTTAAAAAGGAAAAATGGTGTCTAAAAATGGAAACTCTTAAAATTAAGAGATCCCATTTCTTATGCACAACGTACAATGATATTAAGCTTTCTCTACTTATGCACACAGTACAAATTCAAAGCATATACGCACCAAATTTGGATTTTGGTGAAATCGTCAAATTAAAAACTGAATTCCTCGATTCTCGCCTTCTTTCCTTCAAAACTCTATTTTTTAGATTTGCCCCAAACCGTCTCACCCTTCAAACTCTCTCATTCATGCTCGTAGTCTCTTGGTTCCGTCACCCCCACCTAACACCACCACCCTTCCCGTGCACTACCGCTGTCATCATCTCCGTTAACCACCACCTGCAGTGATGATGCATAAGTCTAAAGGATCGCTGATATTCATTACCGCTTTTCCTACATCTGTTCCCTGCTCGCCTTCAAGTTTTTGCAAATTTTTATACTTTTCGTTTTTAGTATTTTTGTGTTTAATCTGGCACTATGTGTCATGATTTGGATTTTTTTTGTGTTTCAGGTTTTGGAGTCTCCATGGTCGACCAATTTTCCCCTAACCCTATGTGAGTACACATTTTCTCCATATTTTCTCTCTTGTAACCTCCAATCGCCATTGTATTTTTTTTCCTGATTTCCGTCCATAAACGAAGAGGCATTTTAGAGTGTTGAACCTGAAAATGATGTGCTAAATCCATTTATTGAGATGTGGATTTTGTGTTTTTAAGGAAGGACAGAATGAAACAAATTTGAAACCATGTGCCCCGGTAGTGGTGGATTTAACTTTGAAATTGCAATACTCATTCTTGTTTCATGATAAAGGCTTGTGTATGCTTAGTTGAATTGTCATCTAAAAAAATGATTTTTTGTGCCTTTTTTATTGATTTACAGAGACACGTTTCAAGTGATTGAAGTGAGAGCAGTAACTTGTAGCAACAAGTGTTCTTAAAGGTACCGACCAGCCTTCTTTTGAAATGTTCACTTATTTTTGGCGATATATGAAATTGATTGATTTCTTAAACTGGAAATGGCATCTGAAATTAGGTTAATGATGAAAAATTGATGTATGAAATTGATTGATTTCTTACAAGTTCTAATGCTATGAGTCTATCAACTCGTCAAAACTGAAATCCCTGATTCATCGACTTCTATCTTTTTGAAAAAACCTAGAATTCGGCCACCAAATTACGGATTTCTCAAAATACCACCAATCCACCACCAACCTCCGTCACAAACACCGCCATTCACCCTGCTCGCTACCCTAAAGCAACTACGATTCCTCAATGACTGTTTTAGTAGTACTCTTAAATTCCACTCCTACATTTTTCTACTAGCCGGTTTTAGGGTTTTACATATTTTCTCAATCGTTCAAGGCTACCATATGAATTCTAAGGTTTAAAGCAAGTATATGGATTATTGGTTTATCAGAGAGCTTTATAAAATCAATTTCTCTGTTTCGATTTCTTTTTTTTTATATGCGATGAATTTAAAGTTGGATTTCAGGTTTGTTTCTGAATTCTCTGCTTGCAGGTGTTTCGGGTTTTAGAAATATTTTCTGGTAATATTTTAAACAAGAAATAAATTAGTTTCTAATTTGGTTATGATTTTTCTTCGGCTTGCAGTTTGACCAATGCTCATGAGATTCACCAGCCTATTGAATGTTGTTCAGGTAAACTCTGTTACTGACCATAACCGAGTTATGTTGTTGCTGATCTCAAGTAATCACCATATTAGGGTTATGTTGTTGCTACATGGCTATTGGAATTTATCAAAGTTTTTTTTTTTTTTTTTTTTTTTTTTGCTAAATCTGTTGTTGCTACGTAGCTTTTGGAACCTATCAAAGTTGAAGGCACTGATCTAATTCTTTGAGAATATAACCAATTTGTGGCATATATGCTAGGAGGCTATTTGTAATATGCTATGTTCTAGAATAAATAGGATGTACAAAATGTTTAAAAGGAATCTGAATCAAGACACATGTGTCTATGTGAGAGTCTGTATGTTTGCCTTAATAAACTATAAAAAGATATTTTTATCTATAAAGATGCAACCTGGTTATCAATGTGAGTATTATATCTTAAACCCTGGTGCTTTATGTATCACTTAATGGAGTCTGTGTGTGAGGGTCTGTTTCACTCTTCTTGATTGTTTAAAGCACCCTTATGTTTTTGTCTTGTTTGGTAAAATGTCGACTTATTTGAAAAACCATTTGGTACTGGTTACGTTGTTCGTTTGCTAAAGGAACACAATATTTAAAGAACACCCAAGACGCCATTTAATTAAAAACTGAATTTATCTTATTTTTTTCATTTCCTCCATTTCTTCTCCTTACCTATGGAAGTTAGTATTATTTATTCAATATAGAGGGATGGTTTCATATCACTTTCTTCTGTTTATGTTTTACAACGTGAAAGATCGTATGAAAGTCTATTTTCTGTTTTAGTATGTAAAGATTATTAGAAAGTTCGTAAAAATACAAAATAACAATGTTTTAAAACTAACTTCCTGCTGTTTTTAATACAAACAGAAAGAATTGGATTTTGATTTTTAGGCCTACGAGCAATATCTAAACGTACCTAATTGCATTTCAAAATTTGGTTGTATTTTAATGTATTTTTTTATAGTTTATGTTAGACATATCTTCTTTAATTTCCAGGTTCCTTAAACCTAAATAAGATATACAATAATTTTAAAGATTTAAATTTCAACCAATTTAGATATTAGCTAACTTTTTAATGTGTGGAATGGATGATGTGAAAACATATATAGGTTTTTGTATATTAACAATACTCATTTGTGAAAACATACATGTGACCCTTTTTTGGCAAACATTGTTTTTTTAGAAACGTAAACAAAATTAAGTGTAACTATAGTCGCTAAAATTGTAGATCATTGTTTTCTTAACATATAAATTATTTTTAAATACGAGATCATGGCTAAAACCTTTTTAGTGGATTACTAGATCTCTTATAATAAAAAAAGTTTAGGCATTTTTAATGTGTTATGGCATGACAAAAACAATTAAAAATGTAAAAGATCCTAAAAATTAATGTACAAATGTTATTGGACTTATATAATACGTATATGAGACTGATCATGGCAGGAATATGACAATTATTCAAAAAGTCATTAAATATTTCATTTACGAAAGAAATTTAATCGATGGCATGTATTCGAAATTAAAATGTTACCTTTTCAAAATAAAAGCTCTATTTTTTATGCTTTGCACGACGTATAGTGCATTGCATATTTGCATGGTATATAAGATAAAAATATTGAGATATATTTTACATATAATATATTTCTGAAAGAACAAAAATCATTAACCCAACCCATGCGGATGTTATAATGTTACATTCCATGTTTTTTTTGTAACATGACATATTTCCTAAAATACACTAATTGCCGAAAGAAAAGTGTCTGCTGAAAAAAACTATTAAATGACTATCAAAAGAAAACTAATAATCGAAAAAACTGTTTAACTCCCCCCCTTCCCCCCAATGTCAAACATTTCTCAAAGGAAACTAATTAATCAATGAAATGGAATTATCCGTAGTCAACCGAAGGAATTGAAATCTAATTAATGAAATTTCCGAAAAGAAATTATTCACCGTCTCTCGGATTCTCCGCCGGCGCATTGAAACCAAACCGTCTGGTGCTCGCCCCTAACAATTTGTGTCCCGCCGCATTGCGCGGGTACACAACTAGTATATATATATATATATATATATATATATATATATATATATATATATATATATATATATATATATATATATATATATATATATATATATATATATATATATATATATATATATATATATATATATATATATATATATATAAACTTCTGTTAAAATACAATTTCATATGCAATGGGGACTAGACTTGACTGTAATCAAGTGAAAAAGAAAGTTAGACTATAGTGGTAGGACCACAATAATACAAGTCTGTCAGTGACTTTAAAGTCTTTGAATGGAAAGTTGAGGACTAAAACATTTACTTGTGAAATGGGGACTTAGGGATATTATTTTGCATTGACTTCCAAGTCTTCTAAGGTCACTTTCTATTTCTTGTTTTGTAGATTCCTTGCTGTCTTGATCACCATTTTCTTCAAACCAAACAACACGTTATGCTCTTGGAAGAATGGAATCACAAGGAAATGAACAAAGTAATTTAACAAGTATGAAAATAAGATAGATCATTATCATTTTGCTATTATGTTTGGTTGGTTTGTATGATAAAAATGAATTATTCAGGCAGTTTGTTTAATTTGTATCTATAGATGTTCAATTGAATTATATAAAATAATTAACAACACTGTCATCAATGTTAATTTGAATTTATTGATAATGATAGAAAATTATCATAGAACATACTTTTTTAATCTGATGATATAATTTCTCTCCTTTCCTATCATCGGATTTTCTTTCCATTGACTTAAACAAGAAAAAACAAATCAATGTTGTATTTTTTTTTTCTTACCGGTTCAATAGTGGGTTTTATAAAAACTTTTAAGCACAAAGACATATGAATATCTGATTTTAGTTAGTAACTAATTTAAGGGAAGTTATTACAAAACTATTTACAAAAATAAAACAGTTGAATTCCTAGTTTGTTATTAACTTGCATTCTGTTTGTTAAAAATCTTTCTGAAGCCTGATATATTATTATAGATTGATCAACAAATTTAATATGTCTATTGTATCAGGTGCCAACATTCTTAAAAGCTAGCTCTGGAATTTGAAGGGCTTGGTGTTAGCTTCCTGAAGGCAAAATTCATTTTAATTGGAAAGGTAATTTCTTAGATAAGTTGCAAGATATATTATGGCTATTATTTTCTAAATCCTCTTATTAGTGGGCTTTGATAAATTCCTCATTTTGATTAATACTCAACATGATTTTTGGTAATGCACAAATTTAGCTATTTGAAACATTCTCATTTTTGTAGGTTTTTGTTTACAACTATACGGGTTTAATGCAATAAATAGCG
Source organism: Cichorium intybus (assembly GCA_023525715.1). Classification (NCBI taxonomy): domain Eukaryota; kingdom Viridiplantae; phylum Streptophyta; class Magnoliopsida; order Asterales; family Asteraceae; genus Cichorium; species Cichorium intybus. The sequence continues at coordinate 53,342,082 of CM042010.1, read as the reverse complement.
ACTTGCTTTCATTGATTTGTTTATTATAACTTCATTCTTTCATTTCTTTCGGTTACAAAATTGTTTGAAATATCTACCCGGTTTCAGCAACATCCTCCGAATACAAAGCAATTTTTGTTGTTATGATTGGGTAGTTTTACAAAGTATAATGTCTTAATTAGAATATATATTGAAAGTACAGTTCTATAACTGGGTATATTTTTTTAAATTAGAATGGCATAATAAGAAAAATATTGCAAATACAATGTTGTAGTAGAACAAATGAAAGTAAGTTGCTATAATACACACATAGGTGAAAATTACCGTGTCGTTCAATTCATGCTTATGAAAAATAGACTTAAAATTATAAAACTTGCCTTTTTTTTGGGCTGGGAATAATAAAAAATTCTTTTCCTACAAGTTAGTTATACAAAACTTCTAAATGTAAAAATCAAGTTAATAGCTTTGTGTTGACTTCAAATTCTTTATGAAAAGTTGAGGGTTAAGACATTTACATGGGGAGTGGGGACTAAAGAAATATAAGTTTTTGGATAATAATTTTCCACTGACTTCCAAGTCTTCAAAGGTTGCTTTCTATTAATTGTCTTATAAATGCATTATTGTCTTGATTGCCACTTTCTTCACACCAAATAACACGCTATGGTCTTGGGAAAATAATATCACAATGAATGAGATGACAATAACATAGATCATTATCATTGACTTGTTGACTCTTGGGACCCCTCCAATGCTGCAATTAGCTCCAAATCAGACTTGGAATTTATATTTAATATTTCTAACAATAATGATAACAATTTATAGAAACTAGAAGGTAACAAAATGAAAAAGAAAGCAGGGGTAAAAATGTCATTTTACAAGGGTTTAACGACTTATTTTTAATGGTGTTAGACAAAAGGACTAAATCTGTAACAAAATTTGTTTGTTGAATACTTGTTATTTATTAACGAATAATATAAAAGCTTGTTTGTTGAAATTGAATACTGTGTCATATTCTGTAAAAAATTTAGGCCGCATACAATTGCCTGTGCAATGAGGAATAGGCTTGGCCATAAACCACTTGTTTTGATGAAGAAAAAAACAAAATTAGGTTAGGACCACATACAAGAATTTCCAAATCTTCCATGGCTTTATAAATAAACAGGTTCCTTCATCATAGCAACCCATCACTTCACTTTAACAACCATCTTTCTACTTCAGTTTTTTTTTTTTTTTTTTTTTCCAATCTCTAAATTGCTTTAGGGTTGATAATGGGAAATCAGAGGGGTTTGGGGCACCATCTAATTTTTTTATGTGGGTTTTTGTTTGCAGCCACATACACTTGTTTGGGTGATGGAAATAGCAGTGTGAGTGTCGTTTGTTCTCAGAAAGAACGACTTGCTCTTCTCAACTTCAAAGACAGTGTTGAAGATCTTTCTGGAATGTTGTCATCATGGGTTGGCAGTGACTGTTGCCTCTGGGAAGGAATCCACTGTGACATTGTCACTGGAAATGTGGAAAGCCTCTATCTCAGGGGAGATGGAGATGATGATGAAGACTACAACTACTTAAGTGGTAATATGGAGTGAGCTCTTCTTTGGCAGAGTTGAGGCATCTGAAACACTTGGACTTAAGTGGGAATGATTTTGAATGGAGCCATATTCCTCAGTTCATCGGATCCTTCAAACAGCTGACATACCTCAATCTCTCTGATGCTCGTTTTGAAGGTATTATTCCTCCTCACATCGGAAATCTTTCTAATTTAAAGGTTCTTGATCTCAGTGAAAACTATGGGCTGATGGCAGACGATATGGCATGGGCTTCCGGCCTTTTGTCACTTGAGCATCTGGACTTGAGTTCAGTAGATCTTAGCCGAGTGCAGAACTGGGACGTGATGTTTTACATGATTCCTTCTTTATTAGAGCTTCATTTGTCAGATTGTGGGCTCGATAAGACTCATCTATCTTCCCCTCATCTTAATTTCAGCACACTTTCTAACATCCAACACTTGGATCTCAGCCAAAATTCAGTTAAAGGCACATTTCCATCTGTTTTCACAAACATGACTTCTCTAAGAGTCCTCGACCTCTCAGGAAACATGTTGAATTCATTGCTTCCTGTTATGCCTAACCTTCTGGAGCTTTATCTATCTCATAACCAGTTAACTGGTCCTATTCCTACTTTCCTGGGGAAGCTTTCCAAACTTGACCTTTCTGTTAATCAGTTGAATGGTTCAATTCCAGAATCCATTGGAAATCTAGCAGCTTTGACATATTTGGATCTGAGTTCAAATTTGTTAAATGGGACGATTCCAGTTTCAATTGGGCAACTTGCCAAACTCCATTCTTTAAATTTCTCCAACAATATTTTAGTAGGAGTAATTTCTGAATCCCATTTTGCTAGCCTTTCACTGTTGAAGCACTTGGATGCTTCTTCTAACACCAAGTTGAAATTCAATGTTTCTCCTGACTGGATACCTCCATTCAGTCTAGTAACTCTTCGACTTCATTCTTGCATTATAGAAAATGGATTCCCACAGTGGCTTCGAAATCAAAGGAAACTTGAGAGGTTAGAGTTGTCCAATGCTTCAATTTCGGGACGGCTGCCCACATGGTTGCGGAAGATGCCCATCATTTCTTGGTTAGATCTCTCTCACAACAAACTCAGAGGAACTTTGACAAACCTTCCTAATGGGGCAACTTATGGGAATGATAAGAATCTTAACATGGACCTTTCAAGCAATAAACTTGTTGGAGAAATACCTGTCAGGCTAACTGCACTTACCATGTTGATCAGTCTCAATTTGTCTAATAATCATCTGAGTGGGGGTATTCCAAATAGCATTGGAAACATGATGAAGTTAGAGTCTCTCGATTTATCTGGAAACGAGTTGACTGGGGTGATCCCTCCAAGCATGGCAAATTTGACCTTTTTGAGCCATTTGAATTTGTCACACAACAACTTGTCGGGACGAATTCCAACAGGAAGCCAACTGCAGACCCTTTGTCTGGATGATCCATCGATATATGCTGGGAACAAAGATCTATGTGGACCTCCATTGCCTAATTTTTGCTTATATCAGGTAGAACCAACAAGAAGCATGAAGAAACACGGAGCAGCTGATGAGCAGACCGATGAATGGTTTTACGTGGGCATAATTTATGGTTTTGCAACAGGGTTTTGGGGTGTTATTGGGGTGTTGGTGATTAAGAAGCAGTGGAGATGGAAGCTATTCATGTTTCCTGAGGAAATGATGGACAAGATATATGTTGCAGTCATGGTAAGAGTTGTCAAATTTAAGAGAGGAAGAGAAGTTGTATAGATCCTCTGGAGAATCATTGGTTATTGTGCTTTGTTAAAGGTGTCAATTTTGAAATTTTTGTTGGATTTGGTATTTATACAAGATCAAGTGGTTAAATTGAATTGCTATGGAATCCAAAAAAATGCATGAGTGGTAGGATTTCCACTTTAAATACCCTGCTCTTTCTCTCTCTGTCAACAAGCACAGGGAGAAATACAAAGAATTTAGAGATGAAAGGCTTGATTTCTGTTTATTATTTCATCCACCAGAAGATTACATTTATAGATATTACAACACAATAAGAAAACATACACCACTACCTTAGTGGTAGGAGCATTACAGAAAACATGTTGTAGTGGAAAATAAAGGAAACTTTTCTTATTAAATAAACATTCTTTTAACACTCCCCCTCACGTTGAATAATGAGATTTCCAAAATTCAACTGGATCAAACACCCTTTTAGGATTTTTCCGTTGACAGCTTTTGTCAGAATGTCAGCTAATTGGTCTTCTGATCGAACAAAAGGTAATTCTATGATTCCAGCTTCCAATTTTTCCTTGATAAAATGTCTGTCAACTTCTACGTGTTTCGTTCGGTCATGTTGTACAGGATTTTCTGATATTTGAATAGCAGCTTTGTTATCACACATAATTTTACTTGTATCCTTTTGGATAACACCAATTTCAGTTAATAGCTTCCGTATCCACAGAACTTCAGCTACTCCTCGTGCTATTCCCCTGAACTCTGCTTCGGCGCTAGATAAAGAGACAACCTTTTGTTTTTTACTTCTCCATGTAACCAGATTTCCTCCAACTAAGGTAAAGTATCCAGAGGTTGACCTTCGACTTCCTTTGTCTCCTGCCCAGTCAGCATCAGTGTAGAGTTGGATTTTTAAATGCCCGTTTGTTTTAAACAAAACTCCATGGTTGGCTGTTCCTTTGAGATATCTGAGAATTCTCCAGACTGCCTCCATATGAGAAACCTGTGGTTGATGCATGAATTGACTAACCACCCCCACAGCATATGATATATCAGGACGAGTATGTGAGAGATATATCAATTTCCCCACAATTCGTTGATATCTTTCCTTGTCTGTTGATTTCGCCTCGGTTTCTATACATAGCTTTTGATTTATCATCATGGGAGTCTCTGCTGGTTTGCAATCAATCATTCCAGTTTCTGCTAATAGATCTAAAACATATTTCTTCTGGCAGATAAAAATCCCTTGTTTTGATCTTAAAACTTCAATTCCAAGAAAGTATTTTAGTCTCCCTAGGTCTTTCATTTCGAACTCTTGAAACAAATTCTTCCTTAGTTTTGTCATTTCCTCCTCATCGTTTCCTGTAATTATCATGTCATCAACATATATAATTAAACAGGTTATAAGGTTATTTCTTCATTTAAGAAACAAAGTATGATCAGAGTTACTTTGTTTGAAACCATATTTTCTCATAGCTACAGTGAATCTCCCAAACCAAGCTCTGGGGGATTGTTTTAATCCATAGAGGGATTTTTTAAGGCGACAAACTTCTCCTGGTTTAAAGTTCTTCGTGAAACCAGGGGGAACTTCCATATAAACTTCTTCTTTTAGTTCTCCATGTAAAAAAGCATTTTTTACGTCAAACTGGTGTAATGGCCATCCTTCATTTGCAGCAATGGAAAAAAGGACCCTAATTGTATCAATTTTTGCAACCGGAGAGAAAGTTTCAGCATAATCAATACCATAGGTTTGAGTGTAACCTTTGGCTACCAATCTTGCTTTATATCTCTCAACAGTACCATCAGGCTTATGTTTTACTGTAAAGACCCATCGACATCCTACCGGTCTCTTTCCAGCTGGAATAACACATTTTTCCCATGTGTCATTTTTTAATAGGGCTTTCATTTCATTTTCCATTGCGTCTTTCCAGTTCTTCATCTTCAAGGCTTGGTCTACACTAGTTGGAGTTTCTTCAGAGTATAATGAGGCAACAAAGGCCCTTGCTTCTTCAGTTAAGTTTCCTTTTGCTATATTAGCCATAGGATATCTGGAACTTCGAGACTCTCTTTCTGGAGAGTATCTTTTTGGAGGGATCCCTCTGTTACTTCTTGGTGGTAACACATATCTCTCAGTTGATTGTTCCTGTACTGGTTCTTCTTGTTCTGTTGTGTTAGTTTCATGATCATTGATAACATCTGGAGAATCGGTCATATATGGAGATTGAGTATTACTTACCTTGGATGTCAGGTTCGGAGATTGATCTGGGATGGCACTAGAGTTAGGATTGTTTGATTGTGTGGACGTGTCACGTGATTCTTCTTGAGTGAACTCTTCTTGAGTATTGTGATTTTCTTCTTCTTCTTGAGTATTGTGATTTTCTTTTGGTGTTATCTGAACATACTCTAACCAACTTAGTGCGTCTGTATATTCGTTCTCCTCCTGACCACTATGTTGGGCGGTATAGTAGTATTCCGTTTCAAGAAAGTCACAGTTCATAGTAGTGAACATATGACGGGTTTTTGGGTTATAGCATCTGTATCCCTTTTGGTGCATTCCATATCCGACAAATACACATTTCTCAGCACATGGGTCAAGTTTATTTCGTTGAGATTTGGGTATATGGACAAAAACGGTACATCCAAAAATCCTTGGTTCAAGTATAAGAAAGGAGGGAATTTTAATAAATTCGGACAGAGTTTGTAGTGGTGTTTTTAACTTGAGGATCTTGGTTGGTAGTCGATTTATGAGATATGCTGCTGTGGCAAGGGCTTCAGGCCAAAAAAATTTTGGAACTTTTGATTCGATTAAAAGAGCTCTAGTTATTTCTAATAAAAAACGGTTTTTTCGTTCAGCCACACCATTTTGTTCAGGAGTATGTGGACATGTGGTTTGATGTATTATTCCTTTTGACTCACAGAATTGTTTCATGGCTATGTTAACAAATTCCCCTCCATTATCTGACCGAATAATTTGGATAGTTTTTTGAAATTGGGTTTGGATCATGGTATGAAACATAGTGAATTTGTTGAAAACTTCTGACTTATTTTTTAAGAAATAAATCCAGGTCATACGAGTGCAATCATCCACAAATGATACAAAAAACCGAAGATTTTGTCCTCCAGGTATTGGAGAGGGACCCCATACATCAGAATGAATAAGCGAGAAAGGAGCATCAACCCTGGTGTTATTTGGTTTAAAGGTTTGTCTATGGCTTTTAGCTAACACACATGTTTCACAAAGTGAGGAATTTTTTGAGGAAAACAACTTAGGGAATAGAGTGTGTAAATACCCCGTAGAAGGATGACCCAATCTTCTATGCCATATCCATGCTTCTCTTTCTGTTGTTCCATGAGCTAACATTGCAGTTCCATTTTGGGTCACTTCATCCACATAGTACAATCCTTGTCTCTCAGTGCCACGCCCAATGATCGCCCTCGTCCTGATATCCTGTAAGATACAAAAGGTAGGTTGCATTAGAACCGAGCAGTTTAGTTCTTTTGTAACGTGGCTTATTGATAAAAGGTTTTGTGACAAAGAAGGGACATAAAGACAATTGGATAGTTTTAATGTAGGAGAAATCTCGATCATTCCTCCCTTTTTCACTTCCATTTTTCCGCCATCTGCTGTTTGTATATACGTTCTTCGAGGTTCGGACAATGAAATAAGATCGGATATTTCATGAGTCATGGTGTCTGTAGCTCCACTGTCAAGTATCCATCTATTATCCTGTTTACAAGAAAAAACTGCATTTGCATTTCCTCCAATTTGTGGGTTTTTTATGCAATTTTCAAAACTTGTTTCCAAGTAAGGAACAATAGAGTAAACTTTGGAGTTATTTTTTGACATTTCTTTTTCTCCAGGGTTAGAATTGTAACTTGTATTTGGAATAAATGTTTGCTGATTATTCCCGTGACCTAAAAACACCCCATCTTCTCCATTTTGATTTTTTCTTGCTGTTAAGCCGCCGAAACCATCAAGGGAACAGCCGCCATTTTGATTTCTCCATTTTGATTTCTCCTTGGTTCCGCCGCCGGAGAAGTCGACGCCATCAAGGGAACCGCCATCGCCAAAGCTTCCACCGAGGATGAGGTCGATGCCATCGGACCCTGCTATTGATGCCATCGAAGGGTTGCACCGGACAGCGCCGATTCCCGCCGCTGATGTCCCGCCGCAGCCCGCTGATGTCGATGGGTTGTTATTGTTGCCAGGAGGTTGTTGTCGCAAGGGGTTAGCGCCGGTGGCTGCGCTATGTCGAAGACTGCTGTCCCCGTCGAAGGGTGCCCCACGGTGGGTGCTGGTGGCTGCGCCATGGCTTGCGGAAAGATCCGGCCAGGTAGTTGCGCCGGTGTCTATGCCGCTGTTTCTTTTGTCGGCGGCGACGGTGGCTGCTCTCCTTGGTTCAGTCCCGTTCTTGCTTCCTTTTCTCTTTCCATCGGACCACCAATCGGGATATCCGACTAGTCTGAAGCACTGTTCTTTGGTGTGTTTTTTCATCCCGCAATATTCACATTTCAGGTGAGTTTTATCTTCTTTGTTGAGTGATTCATTTCTTTTCTTTGAGAAATCTGATATATGGTTTTGTTTGGCTATGAATACTCCTCCGGTGGATTGGGTTTCTGACATTTTTGGTGGTGGATGAGGAGCTAATTAAGGATCTTAAGCTCTGATACCATGTCAACAAGCACAGGGAGAAATACAAAGAATTTAGAGATGAAAGGCTTGATTTCTGTTTATTATTTCATCCACCAGAAGATTACATTTATAGATATTACAACACAATAAGAAAACATACACCACTACCTTAGTGGTAGGAGCATTACAAAAACATGTTGTAGTGGAAAATAAAGGAAACTTTTCTTATTAAATAAACATTCTTTTAACACTCTCCACCTGCTTTCACACCATCATATGGCTGCATTCATTGTTTTTCATCAACATGGCTCCAATTAAGAATCAGGTAATCGAGTCATTATTTATTTCTTTGTTGAATCTCTTTTGTGTTTATGCTGCTACATTTGAATAACTTTTTTTAAGGGATATCACTGAAGCGACCAAAATGAAAGGTGTTTGGACACCAAATGACCAATTTTACATATTTATCACAAGATGACCACCTAGTTTGCAAAAAAGTGATTTGGTGAAATTACTTTTATGACCATTATATATATCGAAAAACATGAGAATTCAGCAAAATGTTTATTTGCGGTTTTTTTTTTTCTTTATGTTTTACAAAAATAACTATTTTTTGCCAAATAGATGGCAAATTTGTAGTGGGACTATTCATTAGGCAATTTTTTAAAATCACTTTTTTTGGACATTTTATCGATGAGCAATAATTTTGAGGATATTAAAGTCGGTCTTTCACTTTTTAAATTCTTATTTTATCTATTACTTTCTTAAATAATCAGATTTTACTAAATGTTCAGACACCATGAATGAGATTATTTTAACATTTGTTGGGTTTTTTCAGATCATATTACAGCACATGATTAAAACAGAGTACTTGAGAATAAATTGGTGGTACTGGTCATCACCTTCAACCGCTGCTCTATGAAATATGCCATTGATGCAGCCATTTATTATGCAAAAACCGACCACACAGGACCTGTAAACCCAAAAGTTTAAAATCCAGAAATGAAGACTTTGTGAAAGGTCAAACGCCAAAGACTCATCAGAAAAGTCAACCCTGAAGAACAGTCAAAGGTCAAGCAGCTCATTGGTCACCAAGGGTTCAAGACCCAACATGAGGTAAAAAAAGGATGGGAGTGCAGCTTCTTTTCTTTGTAGACTTGTAAATACTAGAAGATGGCTTAGATAGATTTATGAGTACAATAGTCGTATAGAAGTTATAATGATGCAGGTGTATGTAGTTTTGTGTTGTATATATATATATATATATATATATATATATATATATATATATATATATATATATATATATATATATATGTATATATATATATATATATATATATATATATATATATATATTTGCATTTTTTTCGATTTGGGAAACAAGCATTACATTGTTTAGGGACTATGGTGACTTCTAGGAGATCAACATTGTTTTGGAACTATGAATTCTTGTCTCGTGTTTGACATGTACCAGGCTGGGAATGAGCCTGGTGTTGATGGAGTACAATTGTATTTTTCTGTTATTCTAAACATATGGAAAAGGTAGGATACAGACTCATTCTTGATCTCTGGTAACCTAAAGGTCGATATACCAATAAAAAATGGTAGCATATCTTGTGCTTGATAATAATAGTGGAAAATATTTTACAAGTTAAAAAACGACATGGTACGATGTGTAAGTTCGTTTATTATGTGAAATGAAAGACTTTTTTGAGTATGTATATGATATGCTACATGTTTTAGTATTTTGAACGTGGAGATTATTATTATTTGTACTACAGACAACAAATCATAAACTCCACATAAAGTTTGACTATGAGGATGTATGTCACGGTGTTCTAAAAAGTTGGGCTTGAAAGTCAAGGAGAAGGTTTAGAAAAGTTAAGAAGCCTTGAATCACATTCAGTGCTTAGATTATGTTCTATGCTTCAAAAATCATTATTTAGTTTGCCACTTTATAAAGCTAACACCTCCACTATTCAAGTTTAATTATATGTACAAGACGATTGTTGGTTAAAGTTATGACTTGTTTGTTTTTGGGATGTGACAAGTTACCCATTAAAAAACAACATTTGGTACACAGTTTGAGAAAATAGTAACAATTGTTTTCTCTACGATGCTATTTGTCCAACCATGGTTTTAAAATCACGATCTTAAGATTCTACTTTAGAGAAAATGTCGTGATCACAACATGATTGATTTTGGGTAATAAGATCATATGTATGATGTTTTTAGATCGATTCCCATCTCATATAAAGACAAAGTTGAGCTTTTAGATTTTAAAATATAAAGTTTTCATAAAAAAAAACTTAGGGTACGTTTGGTTCTAGAAATTTTCCAAGAAAAACGGAAATTTTGCAAACACGTTTTGTTCATGCGGTTTTCCAAATTTGTACGTAAATTAGAAAACTGCCTTTTGTAGTTTTCCACACTTTTCGTTTTCCTAAATTTTCTTAAATTATAAATCTTACACACACACATACCCGCCACCCCCCCCCCCCCCCCTCACCCACACCTCCAACCTAACAACCACACCCACCTCTATCGCACCCCACCCCACCTTACCCTAATCCCCACATCTACCCCACCCACCTACCCACCCCCCACATCCACCACACCTACCCCCACCTTCATCCACCACCCTTAACACACACACACACACACACACACACACACACCACCCCACATATATACCTTACCCCAGGTCCCACCCTATACCTATACCTATACCTATACCTATACCTATACCTATACCTACACATACACCCACACCCACACCCACACTCACCTTGCCCCAATTCTCACACCCAACGACCCCCCCCCCCCCCCGCCAAATGTCGTAAGAGATGTTTTCAATCTTAAAAACATTACAATGGTAAAAATTATCTTATTTGAAAATGTTTTCTTTTACTTATACATTAAAGTTTATGTTAATATATTTATATTAAAATTTTGTTTCATTTTTTGTTCCAATATGTTTAATACTGTAATATTTGTAAAAACAAAAAATGGAAAATGAAAGTATAGAAAATGCACAACCAAGCATGTTCCTAATTTTCTAAAATGGAAAAATGAAAACTCCACTAGTTTCAACCAAATGCGTTCAATAAAATTTTCATTGAAAACTGAAAATGAAAACTCCACTCCATTTCCTAAAAATGTTTTCTAGGAAAATGAAAACAGTTTTCCACAACCAAACGCACCCTTTATCCTTTTTATCCTTATCTTTTGGTAATTTTTTTACATGTATTAACATAATTTGTAAATTTAATTATTAGCTATTGTTTTTTATTATACTTTATTTTGAGATTGCATATAGAATACAGCTAACATGCACTTTAATAAGAAAAAATAAGTTGTTTTAAATAAACGATCCTAAAGCACTCGTTAAAAGGGATATATATATATATATATATATATATATATATATATATATATATATATATATATATATATATATATATATATATATATATATATATATATATATATTGAAGTGAGATATTCAATCCTCTTTCTATTTAATGGTATTTCACTGCATAAGATAAGAGAGTGGGAGGCCGGCCCCCGCCCATCTGGAGGTGCACTGATCCTGCGCTGCTTACAAGTTAAGGTTTCCGGCAGTAGCCGCAGTTTATCCAATATCAAATGTCGTTGTCACGAACTGGATTCGAACCAACACCTCTGGGAGCAAAAGACAGGCCAGCGAACTCTCGGGAGTTGGTCTACATGTATATATATATATATATATATATATATATATATATATATATATATATATATATATATATATATATATATATATATATATATATATATATATATATATATATATATATATATATATATATATATATATATATATGAAATAGCAAATCCGCCTCAACTCACAGATTCACTATTCATTTGGTTTTTTCTTTTTCCAGAACCATAAATACTAAATTCATATCATAGTATAATTTTTAAAACATTTAATACAAGTTTCAAATAAGCTTCTATTTGTAAATAGCAATTTTGATTCTTCTTATAGCAAATTTTTATATTTACGTTTTTTCCCCTTAACTAATTTCGAATTAATTCTTTTCATCCCTATTTATTATAAAATTATATTATTGGTATTTCGTAAGTTACGATTCCGGTCCCTTATTATATTTTAAAGTTACATTTATCGTCCCTTATATAATTTGTTTTGTGTCGAGCTACGTTTTTCAATATACCGGGCTTCCGCAGCATCGCACGGACAGTCCAAAACTAGTTTACATTAATGACCACATCATAGCTTAGTGATGTGTTTTCAAGCATACATATAAAAGTCATATAGACAGATTGGTCCTCTAGACTAAAATAACTTAGCAATAAGTCCAAAAAGAAGGTTCCTTAACATATATGATAGTCAAATGAATTATGCAAGATAAAATATAAAACGTTCAATATACGATAAATAACAATCAAATCATAACTAGATAGTATTCAAATCTAAGTAATGAATAATGAAGATAACAGTTATAACATGATCTGAAGAATACGGCCTAGGGAATCATAGTAGAATGCTAAACATATATAAAGCAAACCGAATGAAGACCCGGCCGAACATTCTTCAAGCTCTCGATTCCATACGCACCGTACCGTCTCCTCCAAGCCTTCTGGCAGTTGCAGTGGGCTAACTCTTGAGTTTGGTGTTGGTAATGGGGTGTAGATGTAGGTGTGTCTCAAACAACAAGAGAAGGCCTCTATTTATACTACTGGCCAGGGACCCTCGCGTCGCGACCCTATAGAGGATCGCGTCGCGAGCCAGCTTGGCTTGCGTTTCTTAGTTGGCTACGACTCCGACTTTGTGGACTGTGGTTGGTGGGTCGCGTCGCGATCCCTGTGGAGGTCGCGTCGCGATCTTCGTAGGGACGCGATTTGAAGCCTTTTTCGCAATCGTTTTGTCAGCAACTTATCACGCGATTGTCAGCAGATCGGGTCGCGATCCTGGTTGCGATCGGGTTGCGATCTAGGCTGTTGCTGCCATTGACTTCTTTTGTTCACAATAAGGCTCGTATTCAGCTCCTTCTTTATCCGCAAAGCCATTTTTCCTGTGTTTTGGTAATTTAAACGTATAAGTACCTTTTATCTTGATATCATACCAAAAACACGTGTTTAGGCACTCGATATTGCCCGAAATATATGTATAAATGAGGCAATATCAAAATACCCTACATTTGGACTTTGCTTGTCCTCAAGCAAACTGCAATTTAAAACCGAGCCGAAAAACTTTATGTCCAAACAACTTTCCAAACGCTATCACAGATCTAGCGTTTATTACCGATGTTAAGAATAATGAATTAAGAATAAACATAGTAGATTATACCTAGCCCTATGTACATATTTCTAACTTTTCAAAACTTTACACAAACTCTCTTTCTATAAACGACAAGTCTTTAGATTGATAAATACTCATTTTTACATAACATCGAATACACCCTTTAAAGATTCTCCCACCTCAAGACTTTTTGTCGAATTTCCCACATTTAAAATAAAAATCATGCTGTACTAACTTTATCAAGTTAAGTTATTATTTCCATTTTTCCGCACCTTTGAAACTCGTGACTTTCGATGGAACTCTTGATTACAAATTTTCGACTCAAGACTGTACAGAGTCTACTAATTCAAATTCCAAAGGCCACTAAGGAAATTCCATGACTTTCGATGACACCCATGTAGCGAGCTCTCGACAATATTATCCCAAACCAGTTGGTTTTAGGTAATAAGGAGTAGAAATGCCCATGGGCCCCATTTTATGTCTACTTACTTGAATGTCAAAGGCCACTGATTGAATTTCCTTCCTGAGTCTCAATCTTATGGTGTAACACTACTTGACTTCTGTTTTTTAGCACATCAAATTTCTTGAGAATTTTTCTCATTTTAAGTTCATTTATTGAGGCTTATTCTCCTCAACTTAGTAACAGCATATAATTCGTGCATTTTTGCAAGTAGGGAAACTAACTCAATCTGTTTTGGCAAAAACTCAGTTTTAACAACTGATAAATTTTCAACGGGTCTATTTCATTATTTATGCAAAATATTTTGCAACTACCAAGCTGAAAACTTGTCCTCTATAGAACTAAATTTTATATAAAACAATGAAAAACTAAAAATACATACATAAAATTAATTGTAACCTACGAATTTATTTTCAAAACATTTTTCTTAACAATTATCTTTTTAGCGTTCAATTTTGGAATAGATGTTTAAGATAAAAAAATTAATTTGGCTTAGTTAATTATTGCAGTATGACGCTCTTACCCTACACTTATTTTATACAATAATTTTATTGTATATATAATTCAAAACAGTAAAGGGAGCAACATGGAACAGACTCCCCTTGGGTACCGATCGACGTCATATATGAGGCTCTTTCCACAGAAAAGAATTCGTTGAACATACTGCCAGCATTGAATCTTAGCAAATCTGCATACACATCACTCAGACAAATATTATTCACACATAAATAAACACACAAAATTTAAATTAAAAAAATAAAAGTAATAACAATAAAAGAAAAATATCACTCATTTTGTGCTCCCTGAAGTTTCAAAGTCGTGGCTACTGGGTTGCGGTTGTGGTGTGTTGTCCTGGCTGTGCGACTTTTGACCGTCGTCAGTATCGCTGCCTCTACTGTAAAGAAGCGTCCTCCTTCTCAGTAGTGGCTGATTTTTAGCCTGAAAAACCATGTATCAATATGTACGACCAGCATCTGCCTCGGGTGTTTACGCGTCATGCGTGTCGCGTAAATTGAAGTTGTCTCTTTCTCAACGCGATCCGGATTGTCGACGCGTCACGTCCGGATGGCATACACGTCGCATTGCGTGAGCAGAAAAGACTTCAAAGTTTTGTCACTTCATTTTTCCCGAAATATTCACCCCACACTTAAAATATGCTTAAGGTGTGAAAATATCCATTTTATGATTAGCGATATATCAATCAAAACAACAAAAATACAAAAACAAATTTACAATCACACAAATATTAACTAATAATTTAATTTTCTAAAAAAAACAAAACCGAATTCCCCGGCAACGGCGCCAAAAACTTGATGTGTTTTCAAACATACATATAAAATACCCAGAAACGGTACAAAAAACTTGGTATGTTACGAGCGTATATATGATATTAGCAATTGGTTTTCACATTAGTTTTACATTTCTAAACAGGGAAATACCATGTATGAATAGAACAACACAATTAGGCAAGTGTACCTAATCGGTTGTAGTATAGTAATGGTAAATCCGGGTTGTCGAACCCAAGATAAAACGGATATTTGTAAGTTAAGAAAATCAATTATTAATTAACAATTATTCAAGCAAACAGTAATTAAAAAGGGGGGTTTGAGAGAATGCATTGACTTGTGTCAAGGGACAACGCAAAAGTTTATTAGAATCGGAAAATCTAAATATAAATTACAAAACATAAAAGTAAACGTTTATACTTAGATTCGATTCAACCATCTAGTTATGTTTGATATGCTATTAGTGCAATGGATATTGAAAGTTAAATATCGATTTCTAGAGTGATTAGATGTTTTGGTCCAACTACCTAATCCTATGATTATAAGGTCATTAATGGCAATGGTCATGCAATTACATATTCCAAATAATCATGTATTGGTTCGTATCATACAAGATTCATTCGAGTTTTTGATCTCAATGGTCATGAAAATCAAAATGGTTTGTGCAGATTGGTCCTCTAGTACAAACTTGCCAAACATATATAAGTTCCTACCATCGTGACTTAACCCTAGGATTTGGTCCATCACTAGTCATATCTGTCTAATGGTCATAGCACAGTTATGATAAAAGTCATATAGTCAGATTGGTCCTCTAGACTAAAATAACTTAGCAATAAGTCCAAAAAGAAGGTTCCTTAACATATATGATAGTCAAATGAATTATGCAAGATAAAATATAAAACGTTCAATATCCGATAAATAACAATCAAATCATAACTAGATAGTATTCAAATCTAAGTAATGAATAATGAAGATAACAATTATAACATGATCTGAAGAATACGGCCTAGGGAATCATAGTAGAATGCTAAACATATATAAAGCAAACCGAATGAAGACTTGGCCGAACATTCTTCAAGCTCTCGATTCCATACGCACCGTACCATCTCCTCCAAGCCTTCGCAGTTGCAGTTGGCAAACTCCCGAGTTTGGTGTTGGTAATGGGGTGTAGATGTAGGTGTGTCTCAAACAACAAGAGAAGGCCTCTATTTATACTACTGGCCAGGGACCCTCGCGTCGCGACCCTATAGGGGATCACATCGCGAGCCAGCTTGGCTTGCGTTTCTAAGTTGGCTACGACTCCAACTTTGTGGACTGTGGTTGGTGGGTCGCGTCGCGATCCCTGTGGAGGTCGCGTCGCGATCTTCGTAGGGACGCGATTTGAAGCCTTTTTCGCGATCGTTTTGTCAGCAACTTATCACGCGATTGTCAGCAGATCGGGTCGCGATCCTGGTTGCGATCAGGTCGCGATCTAGGCTGTTGCTGCCATTGACTTCTTTTGTTCACAATAAGGCTCGTATTCAGCTCCTTCTTTATCCGCAAAGCCATTTTTCCTGTGTTTTGGTAATTTAAACGTATAAGTACCTTTTATCTTGATATCATACCAAAAACACGTGTTTAGGCACTCGATATTGCCCGAAATATATGTATAAATGAGGCAATATCACTTAGAATAAGATGATTTGGCTCACTTTTCTTTTTTTCGTTTGACCAGAACAACCATTCAGTCCGAAACATGCCATTATGGATTCCGGACACTATATAAAGTTGATTCCTTTTCCATTCACCATCCCCTCTAAAGAATTTGCTTTCAACCCAAACCTTGGAGATGTTTCACTGAGGTTTCGCCAAATGACAATATGTTATACTCATATATTGTAATGTCCTTCATAATTGGTGAGTTTTTTAAGTTTTGCAAATGTTTCATGTTTCGAAGTTTTATCATTAAAATATCATATTTTGGTTTTTATGCTTGTTGTATTACAGTATGTTTAAAGAATAAGTCCATATTTAGCAGTACGCCCTCGAAATGGACCCTTCTGGACGAAGATCCCGAGTGAGTTCGTCGGATTATAGATTTGTTCATTGTATTCCAGATTAAATGTAATTCGGAATACATATTTTTAGCTTATTTATTCTAAATTAACATTATATATGTTTTGTTATGTTGAAGCAGACAAATAATAGTCAAAAAGGGAATCTACAAAAATCATCGCTTAACATGAAAGAATCTATAAAATCCGCTATGTGAAATTGTGTTTTTTCAATTCCTTATATATTTATAAAGGCACCAAGTGAGCCTACAAGAAGCCTAGATTAGCCACTTCGAGGTTGTAAGTAACCAATTACAACAACACCTAGTAAAAACCAAGTGTGCCTACCATGTATGTTGTATTTTGTTAGGTTTTTAGGGTTTATGTCCCAAAATGTATCGTATTTCATTATGGTTTAAGGCTTAGGGTCTAGGGCTTATGTTTCATATTGTATTGTATCTCGTTATATCTATATTATATTATAATGTATACATTTTTGTAGGTCCTTTGGATGTTAAGATTTCCATCTTAAAAATAAAGATGTGAAATATGAACTTTTGGGGTTAAATTTGGATGATTTTAAATTGTTTAAAGGTGATCCATGTGATAACCAATCATTTTGCCAATGTGTGTTATGTTTGAATTTTTATAGTAAGATGTTGTAAAAAGGGTAATATGGTCTTTTGACCATATGAATGACCTATTGTGTAATAATATTTTTGTTTTGTGGCAAAAGTGTAAGAAAAGAAAATCTTAAATGATATGTTAAAAGTTTGGACAAAAGGTGAACAAAAACTAGATTAGAGGGGGCCAATTTGTCATTTAAGTGAAGTATGGAGGTATAAGTTGGGAGAGAGACTTCTAGTCCTCTCCATTTGAGTCGTGAAACATCTTCAGCAGAAGGAGGAGTCGAGACCTTGGAGAATTCTGGAGAGTGAGAGCAGAAATCAAAGATTCAAGTCAGAAATTATGATTTCCAAGTCATCAAAAGTAAGAATTTCATCCTTATAAGCTATTTATACCAGTTTGGGTTATCTTGATTGGATGAAAACGAAATTTAGAGGTTGCATGAGGTTTGTTTTGAGTTTCCAATACTTGAATCACGTTCTAAATATCAATGGAACTCAATTCCACCCTTGGATACAATTAGAAGCAAAAGGAATTGAGAATTTTGTTCAAAAACCCTAGAATTTGGGGTTTATGAATATTGATGTAATTCTAGTGGTAATGGGGTAATAAGTGTTGTTTAGAAGGCTTAGAAATACTCTAAATGTAATGTTTTAATCATCCATTGAATCGAATTTGAGCTGAAACCACGCAGACTAAGGACTAAAAACTGTGCAGGAAAAATAAGAAGGTCTGTAGGCGAAACACGGCCCGTGTTTCCCCTGACATGGCCCGTGTTTATTGAGCTGGTAAACAGAAGGTAATCAGAAGGTGGAACACGGCCCGTGTTTCCCCTAACACGACCCGTGTCATTGTCTGCAGAAAATTTGGAAGTTTTGCATGGTTCCGTATGATTACAATATGACCCGAATGACTTGGAAACTTATAATTCACTTTTAATATGACATTAATTGAATAGTTTGATTCCCCAATCATTAGTATAAGTTTATTATGGTATGAAAACATGAAAATACAAGTTCATATCAACCCAAACAATATGTATAAGTGCGGGTCAAGTAATAGATAATCGAGGAAAAGGAAAGGGGGAATCGAACACTTAGATACTTCTTGCATAATCTAAAATACATAAATGTGTATTAGTGTTATTGAGTATGAATTGTATATATGTTTAATAGGAGGTGATCAAATCATTGGAGAGCAAGGTAAGGGCAAGGAGACGTTGGGAACTTAGCTAGTCACCTCTTCTATAAGGTGAGTAACATGTGGATTTTTATGGGTACATAGCAAATATTATTGTTTTATAAACTTTGTTTTGATTGAAAAATTTTAAGAGAAAAGTTTCTCTCAGGTTGTTTTGTGTTAAAAGCTTATGTTTTCTGTATGATGAAAGATTTGATGTTATGACCAATTCGTAATGAGCTAATGTTAATGAATCAGATTGAACTAAATGTAAGAAAGGTGAGAGATGTCCGAACAAGGACCGTACCCGCAAGAAGGGGGGGTCAAAAGACACTACTAGGATGGTACCTCCCGTCGCGAAGTAGTTGTCTCAGCACACCCTTATGGATAGATTTGTTCTAGTCCATGAAGGGAAAGGGAACTAGCACGCCCTCACGGATAGATTGGTTCTATTCCGGGGAAGGAAAGGGATACGGGAAGACCCGTATAAAGCCAAAATATGAATAATGAACTATGATTTATGATTGGTCTATGTTTTATTAAGAAAGCTTTTGCATATTGTTTGATTCTGAAAATTTGGGGTCTAAAACCCATGTTGCTCACGAGACTTTATGTCTCACGTATGTTTGTTTTAAAATGCTATGTACTCAGGTGACAGGGAGTAAATGCTAGAAGGCTTAGAAGACTTAAAGCTTTTGTTTTGGGAAACCTTAAGTAGTAACTTATCTATGGTGATGTATTGAACTTGTAATACTCCAACACAATTATGTTTTGTAATTATGTTTAAGGTTTTTGTTAAACCCGTGTTTTGTAAATCTAAATTGGGTTAAAAATGTAAATGTTTGGAATGGGGTGTTACAAATTTGGTATCAGAGCCATGGTTTAAGCGAATTAGGTTGGAAATCCATCATAGGCTTAAACTATTAAGATAGGAATTAGGTATGCCTTAGGAATTTATAGGTATACTTACACTATAAGATCATAGTTGTAAGTTAGGATTCATAAAACTAGATGAACCTTATACTAGGAAGATTACTTAGGGAGATAACATGTTACCGCTTTCATTATTAAATGAAAATATTGCGTATTAAACAAAAATTCCATTTATCTTATATAGTAAATGGAAGGAGGTGGTCAAGATCCACCAATTGACGGGCATGAAATAAGCCACACTTCTTCCCATGGAAGTGTACCCGTCAATAATGCGGTTAATGAGGGAGTGGAGCCAATCCCCCAACCGCCACAACAACCTGTAACAATTGAAGCAATTCATAACCTCATTAATAATTTGAGGAATGAAATGAAGGAGGATGTCAATAAGATAATAGATAACCGACTCGGAGAGCCACACACCCACTCTTCACAAGATGTTTCATGGAAGCCGACGAGTGGAGAGTCTTCAAAGGAGGATGGGAGCGTGGGATCAGAACCTAAAAAGAGGTGTTCTTTTAAGTCTTTCCTTGCGTGCAAACCTACTGAATATCTCGGTAGTTTCAAACCGAAGATCACAATGAGGTCGATTCGGGAAACCGAGCAAGTCATGGAGGTTAGCAAAAGTCATGAAAACGATAAGGTGTATTATGCTTCTCGCCTTCTAAAAGATGATGCGTTGGTTTGGTGGAACACGTTGTACGAGACTCTAGGAAAGAACGTGGTATACAAGTGGTCGTGGGACGAGTTTACTTCACGTCTCAAGAACAAGTTTTGTCCTGTGAGGGATATAGAGAAGCTTCAAGAAGACTTCATAGCTTTAAAGAAGGACAATTCATTCGTTGATGAGTATACAAAGAAATTCTGTGATATGTTACCATTCGTGGGAGAATCTTACCCTACCGCCCGTTCACTAATTAATCGATATGCTAGGGGTTTACCGACGGAATATGAACTTGAAGTTAAGAGAGCTGAAACACTTGATGAAGCAATTATTGCGGCTCGAAATGTAGAAGACGTGGGAAAGAGACGGGTATTAGAAAGACAGGCTTTTGGTGACAAACGCAAGTTTAGTGGTGGTGGAGGTGTCTCAAATAAAAAGGGGAAGTCTAGTTCTAACCAATCAAAGCAAGGAGGTTCAAAGAAGTGTGATAAATGTGGAAAAGATCATATAGGAGAGTGTCGTAGCGGATCTGGAGCATGTTATAATTGTGGTCGATTTGGTCACAAATCGAAAGAATGTAAGATGAAGCCGGTGAGTGAAATTGAGTGCTATTCGTGCCATGAGAAGGGCCATTATAGTTTTAATTGTCCAAAGAAGGTTGGAGAAACTCTCATGTCTACGGCTCAAAAGAAGACGGGGCCACAAAAAGTGAAGTCTCGCGCCTTTCAACTTACCCGAGAGGAAGCAAAAGAAACGCATGATGTGGTCTCAGGTACATTACTTGTCAAGTCGTTACCTGCATACGTTTTATTCGATTATGGTGCTTCATATTCGTTTGTATCTCATGAGTTTGGACTCAAACTCAATGTACCCTTAGAATCGTTAAATACGTTATATGAAGTGCAGATAGCAAGTGGTAAGTTTGTGGAGGTAGGGCATATGTACCGAAGTTGTGAACTCAACATAAATGATAGGAAATTTTCATTGAATCTTCTTCCAATTGGAGTAAAATCTTTCGATATTGTGATTGGCATGGATTGGCTTGGGACGAATGATGCAAAAATTTCTTGTGGGAAGAAGTTGGTGTCGATCAAGATTCCCGATGGGAGTAAGGTGCACGTTTATGGTGATAAACGAAACCATGTACCTAGTCTCATTAGTTCAATTAAGACTCGAAAATGTCTTTTGAAAGGGTGTTGTTCCTTTCTTGCTTACGTCATGACTAATGAAAAAGAAAAGAAATCTATTCATGACATTGAAGTGGTGCGTGATTACCCGGAAGTATTTCTCGACGACCTACCCGGTTTGCCGCCCGAAAGGCAAGTTGAATTTCGTATCGATCTTATTCCGGGGGCAACTCCTATTGCTCGTGCTCCATATCGTCTAGCCCCGACCGAAATGCATGAACTAATGTCTCAGTTGCAAGAATTGCTTGATAAGGGTTTTATTAGGCCAAGTTCTTCTCCGTGGGGTGCACCGGTATTATTCGTCAAGAAGAAGGATGGTTCGATGCGCATGTGTATCGACTATCGAGAGCTTAATAAAATTACTATTAAAAATCATTATCCGTTGCCCAGAATAGACGATCTTTTTGATCAGCTGCAAGGTGCTGATTACTTCTCAAAAATCGATCTGTGGTCCGGGTACCACCAAGTTCGAGTGAAAGATGGTGATGTTGAGAAGACAGCTTTTCGCACCCGATATGGTCATTATGAGTTTCTTGTAATGCCATTCGGTCTTACTAATGCTCCTGCTGTCTTTATGGATCTAATGAATCGAGTTTGCAAACCATTCCTTGATGATTTTGTCATCGTTTTTATCGATGATATCCTCATCTATTCAAAGAGTGAGGAAGATCATAAGCGTCATCTCCAAATGATTCTAGAAGTGTTGAAGAAGGTACAATTATACGCGAAATTTTCTAAGTGCGAATTCTGGTTAAGAGAAGTGCAATTCCTCGGTCACGTGGTCTCCACACAAGGTATTAAAGTGGATCAGGCAAAAGTTGAAGCAGTAATGAAATGGGAGGCTCCAAAAACTCCTACAGAAGTAAGAAGTTTTCTTGGACTCGCCGGATATTATCGAAGATTTATTCAAGATTTCTCTCGTATTGCGGTGCCACTCACTAAGCTAACTAGAAAAGGAGTGAAATTCGAATGGGGATTGGATCAAGAGAAGGCGTTCATGACGTTGAAGGAGAAATTATGTAATGCTCCGGTTCTTGCCTTGCCCGAGGGAACTGAAGATTTTGTTGTCTACAGTGATGCTTCGAGTAAAGGACTAGGATGTGTATTAATGCAAAGAGGAAAAGTGATCGCATATGCTTCTCGTCAATTAAAGGATCCCGAGACGAGGTATACTACTCATGACTTGGAACTTGCCGCCATAGTTTTTGCATTGAAAATCTGGAGACACTACTTGTATGGAACTAAGTGTAAACTTTATACCGACCACAAAAGCCTCCAATATGTATTCACGCAAAAAGATCTCAACTTGAGGCAAAGTAGATGGCTCGAGCTTATTAGTGATTATGATTGTGAAATCATTTATCACCCGGGGAAGGCCAATGTTGTGGCGGATGCCTTAAGTCGGAAAATTTACGAGAAGAAGATTAAAGGAAGATCGATGAGGATAGACTTAGTGTCTAGTATAATTGGAAGAATCAAAGAAGCCCAATAAGAAGCTTTGTCTAGTGATAACTTGAAAGATGAAAGATTGGGTAAGAAGCAAGAGTTTGAAGAAAATAATCATGGGTTGAAGACTTTTAAAAATCGAATTTGGGTGCCAAAGTATGGTGGGCTTAGAAAGATAGTACTGGATGATTCTCATAAGTCTAAGTACTCTATGCATCCGGGTAGCTCAAAAACTTATCAAGACTTAAAAAGACACTATTGGTGGCCGGGAATGAAGAAGAGAATAGAAAAATACATTTCAAGGTGTACTACTTGTGCTCAAGTCAAGGCAGAGCATCAAGTACCTTATGGTAGTGCTCAATCATTGCAGATACCGACAGGGAAATGGGAAGATGTGACTATGGACTTTATCGTGGGCCTGCCGAGGACTCGAAAGGGGCATGATAGTATTTGGGTCATTGTTGATCGATTGACCAAGAATGCTCTATTTCTTGCTATCAAAGAGACTACACCACTTGAAAGGATAGCTCAACTTTACATTGATGAAGTAATAAGACTCCATGGAGCGCCGTTGTCCATAGTATCGGATAGAGAGGCAAGATTTACTTCAAATTTTTAGGAAGCCTTACAAGAAAAATTGGGATCAAGAATCAAAATGAGTACGGCTTACCATCCTCAAACGGATGGACGGAGTGAACGTACTATTCAAACCGTGGAGGATATGTTGAGGTCTTGTGCTATTGACTTTGGTGGTAGTTGGGATGAACATCTACCATTAGTAGAATTTGCTTATAATAAAAGCTACCATTCTAGCATTGGAATGCCACCTTTCGAGGCACTATACGGTAGAAAGTGTAGAACACCGTTATGTTGGTTGGAAGCGGATGAAACTAAACTAACTGGTCCAAAAATTGTTAGAATAACAAATGAGAAAATTGGTGTAATCCAGGCAAACATGAAGGCGGCCCAGGATCGGCAAAGAAGTTACGCAAGTTTGAAAAAGAGACCTTATGATTTAAAGGAAGGCGATTTGGTGATGCTTAAAGTGTCACCATGGAAAGGAGTTGTGAGATTTGGCAAGAGAGGAAAATTAAGTCCAAGGTATATTGGTCCGTTTAAGATTTTGAAGAAAATTGGAGTTCAAGCTTTCAAGTTAGAATTGCCTCAAGAATTGAGGGGGATACATGATACCTTTAATGTATGCTATCTAAAGAAGTATTTTGGAAAAGAAGAATTGATTATTCCTTTAGAAGACTTAAGGGTAGAGACTCCAAGTAAACTAATCGAAGAACCAGAAGAGATGTTGGAAATAAAGACTAAAAAGCTGAGAAACAAAGAGATTGACCTTGTATTAGTCAAATGGAAGCACTCTTTGGGACCGAACTTAACTTGGGAAACTTTGGAGGAAATGAAGAGGAGGTACCCCAGTTTTACAAATTATGATTTGATTCCGAGGACGGAATCCTAATTAGGGGGAGATAATTGTGATAACCAATCATTTTGCCAATGTGTGTTATGCTTGAATTTTTATAGTAAGATGTTGTAAAAAGGGTAATATGGTCTTTTGACCATATGAAGGACCTATTGTGTAATAATATTTTTGTTTTGTGGCAAAAGTGTAAGAAAAGAAAATCTTAAATGATATGTTAAAAGTTTGGACAAAAGGTGAACAAAAACTAGATTAGAGGGGGCCAATTTGTCATTTAAGTGAAGTATGGAGGTATAAGTTGGGAGAGAGACTTCTAGTCCTCTCCATTTGAGTCATGAAACATCGTCAGCAGAAGGAGGAGTCGAGACCTTGGAGAATTCTGGAGAGTGAGAGCAGAAATCAAATATTCAAGTCAGAAATTATGATTTCCAAGTCATCAAAGGTAATAATTTCATCCTTATAAGCTATTTATACCAGTTTGGGTTATCTTGATTGGATGAAAACGAAATTTAGAGGTTGCATGAGGTTTGTTTTGAGTTTCCAATACTTGAATCACGTTCTAAATATCAATGGAACTCAATTCCACCCTTGGATACAATTAGAAGCAAAAGGAATTGAGAATTTTGTTCAAAAACCCTAGAATTTGGGGTTTATGAATATTGATGTAATTCTAGTGGTAATGGGGAAGTGTTGTTTAGAAGGCTTAGAAATACTCTAAATGTAATGTTTTAATCATCCATTGAATCGAATTTGAGCTGAAACCACGCAGACTAAGGACTAAAAACTGTGCAGGAAAAATAAGAAGGTCTGTAGGCGAAACACGGCCCGTGTTTCCCCTGACATGGCCCGTGTTTATTGAGCTGGTAAACAGAAGGTAATCAGAAGGTGGAACACGGCCCGTGTTTCCCCTAACACGGCCCGTGTCAGTGTCTGCAGAAAATTTGGAAGTTTTGCATGGTTCCGTATGATTACAATATGACCCGAATGACTTGGAAACTTATAATTCACTTTTAATATGACATTAATTGAATAGTTTGATTCCCCAATCATTAGTATAAGTTTATTATGGTATGAAAACATGAAAATACAAGTTCATATCAACCCAAACAATATGTATAAGTGCGGGTCAAGTAATAGATAATCGAGGAAAAGGAAAGGGGGAATCGAACACTTAGATACTTCTTGCATAATCTAAAATACATAAATGTGTATTAGTGTTATTGAGTATGAATTGTATATATGTTTAATAGGAGGTGATCAAATCATTGGAGAGCAAGGTAAGGGCAAGGAGACGTTGGGAACTTAGCTAGTCACCTCTTCTATAAGGTGAGTAACATGTGGATTTTTATGGATACATAGCAAATATTATTGTTTTATAAACTTTGTTTTGATTGAAAAATTTTAAGAGAAAAGTTTCTCTCAATTTGTTTTGTGTTAAAAGCTTATGTTTTCTGTATGATGAAAGATTTGATGTTATGACCAATTCGTAATGAGCTAATGTTAATGAATCAGATTGAACTAAATGTAAGAAAGGTGAGAGATGTCCGGAGAAGGACCGTACCCGCAAGAAGGGGGGTCAAAAGACACTACTGGGATGGTACCTCCCGTCGCGAAGTAGTTGTCTCAGCACACCCTTATGGATAGATTTGTTCTAGTCCATGAAGGGAAAGGGAACTAGCACGCCCTCACGGATAGATTGGTTCTATTCTGGGGAGGGAAAGGGATACGGGAAGACCCGTATAAAGCCAAAAGATGAATAATGAACTATGATTTATGATTGGTCTATGTTTTATTAAGAAAGCTTTTGCATATTGATTGATTCTGAAAATTTGGGGTCTAAAACCCATGTTGCTCACGAGACTTTATGTCTCACGTATGTTTGTTTTAAAATGCTATGTACTCAGGTGACGGGGAGTAAATGCTAGAAGGCTTAGAAGACTTTAAGCTTTTGTTTTGGGAAACCTTAAGTAGTAACTTATCTATGGTGATGTATTGAACTTGTAATACTCCAACACAATTATGTTTTGTAATTATGTTTAAGGTTTTTGTTAAACCCGTGTTTTGTAAATCTAAATTGGGTTAAAAATTGTAAATGTTTGGAATGGGGTGTTACAATCCATGGGAATTAAAATTGACCAATCAAAATGAAAGGTTTAAATACACCAATCTAAAATCCCAAAATCCTACTCTTAAAGCTTCAAACACACTCACACTAACACTCACATTATAAGATATGGATCACGCAACCTATCCTTGTGGGAAAGCCTCCTTTTTTTCTATTATTCTCTATAAAAACTAAACCATGACCATACCTTACTCAGTCGCCAATGTTGCCACCGTCAGCCACCATTTCACACCACCACTTGCTAATGTTGCCATCGTCAATGTCACACCCCAAACCATAATGGCGGAATCGTCTGAGGGTAGAACGGTACATAGTATCACAACCATTGAATACATTGAAGCATAAGTAGATAAACAACCATCATACATTATCGGCAAAATTACACTATAGCCCCATCAAGTCTTGGTTGCTGGTCGATTTGGTCCTTAAAGTGTTTTTTTTGCGTTATGAGGGGATGAACTCTTTGAATACCGATTAACAGGGTCCTTGACCCATTATAATCGGTTGCCCCGAATCCACCTGGCTAATTGTACTCTTGCGTGGCACCTCAGCGATGACGTCATCACGCACACGTATTCATTACCGGGAAATTGTTACTGTGCTGCGTGGGAGCAAGGGATACCGGGTAATCCCGGTATAAATTTCAAGGTTCGTATCGAGCAAAAACCAAGATTTCATTACCCTATTTTGCAAAAAATTCAGATCGGTAACCTTGATCGTAATCTTCGCAACTGCTAACTCATGGATCCGGTAATGGAGTTCTCGTTCAATGAGTTTACCGTCCACGACATGTTACCGAACAACATTTCGATCAAAGAAAACCTAAATGTGACTCTACAACTCGAGTTAGCTTTGATTCGTGAGGAAGTTGATGCTACGATCTCAATGATGCAAGCAGAGAATGAAGTTCTCCAGCGTAAAGTACAGAAGCTCAAAAGGACCATGAAATCCATGATTTGGGGGGGAGTTGTCGGGTTAGTGGCTATGGGTATCGCATTCGCATTCAGTAAGTAAGGTTTTGTGGTGGGTATGGGTAGTTGAAGTGTAGGTTTAAGGTTAACGTTAAGTAGTTGTGTAGGTTTTGAAGGGTTTATATGCAATCAATGAACAAACAAAAACTTATGGTTCACATGCAACCCTTATATGATCTATGTTTTCTTCTATGAAGATAATACACTAAAACCTAAAGGAAACAATTAATTTCTAAAGATCAAATAAGAATAACCAACCTTTCTTGATCTTGTTCTTGAAGCTAGCAGCAAAACAATCCTGCCTCAAATGCAAGTCACACCCAAAGCAATGGAGAAAACACTTCAGCAGAATAAGAGAGAGAGAGAGATGGCGTGAGATATGAGGTGCCCAGGGGGTTCCTTTTATAGCCTCCTAGGGTTACATTTGAAACCCTAAAGAGCCTCCAAATAGACAAGCCTTTTGACCACTTGGACCAGGCTTCCCAAAACCCTAACCAGGGTTTCGCCAAACCCTGGAGGAGCTTCCAGGGTGGCGCCATTTTGGTCCATGGTTTTTACCTTGCCAGTTATTCAACTATTGAATAAATACAAACCAGTCCCTGCACCTTTTATTAATTTATTTAATCACTAAATTAAATCCAATTAATTCTAGATTAAATCTCAACTAATTAATATAGTTTTTAATTAATATATTAATACTTAAATATATTAATAAACCATATATTTATTTTCTATTGATTTATTAAACACTTAATAGATCAATCTTTCTCTATACTGAACCATACATCAATCCTCCAGCTATGAGGGCAACCCAAATGGACTTTGCTTCTATTAACAAGATAAATACAATTATAAGTAATGGCTTAGACACCTAATCCAACAGTCTCCCACTTGGATAAGTCTATGACTTTAATTGTCTTTTCACCTTCTGATTAACATCAGTTTCCCAGAAACTGTTCCTGAACTCTGACCCAGTCAGTTCTGTCCAAAGATAAGTGATCAGATGATCCTCCATCCAACAAGATATTTTCAGACTCAAGACATGGATTAATATCAATCTTGGTCCGATACTCTGTTTCTTGATTTCCGATTTGCTTATGACTTTAAGACCGCTAATTGAACACATCAATTTAGTCCCGGTTGGCCAACACTTTCAATCAACTTCAAATCATCGAGAGGCCTACATATATCTGTTTCCCATCGGGTCAGGGGACGGATAAGTTTCGACTTATATGTCCATACCTTTTACCAGTCAGAATACTCACAACAATGCGTTTTATGACACCCAGTTACCGGTGTGTTTTCGCATTATCAATAAGTACTTGTCTCGCAAATTACATATCATATCTCTCCACTTAAAGATCAAAAGATGTTATCGTCTTAACATTGCTCATGATGTAATCCATGAAGCAATCTGTTAAGCGCGGGTTTATCCAATACTCAAATCTCTATTTTCTAAGTACTCATGAACGTTGTAGCAGTCTTACTGCAATGTCTAACTCCTTAGACACTCTACAACCAATTCATGACAGTCTTCGTTCATACTTACTCCCTAACAGTATGATCGACTGTGGAATTTTAAATAATCTAATTACTTAGGAAGTTTAAACATACAAATATTGACACACAATAATAAACAATTGACAAAGGTAGTAACAATACTCATTTATAAATCTCAATTATAAAATCACCAAGTCAATTACATTTATACTGTTTACAAGTTTCAAATCTATCTAATTACTAAAACTAATATCATCCTTCAGTCCAATGCTCCGAGCATGCTGATTATGCTTGATCCTACTTAGTGCCTTAGTCAAAGGATCTGCAGGATTATCTTATAATGATACTCTCTTAACCAGTAAGTGACCTTCTTCTACGTGATGTCAAATGTAATGGTACTTTCTGTCGATATGTCTGGACTTTCCATGATCTCGCGGTTCCTTTGTTAAAGCGACCGCTCCTTCATTATCGCAGAACAGTTCCATCGGATCCTAAATGCCTGGGACAACTCCAAGGTTACCAATAAAGTTCTTCAGCCAAGCCGCTTCTTTAGACGCTTCATTTGCTGCAATGTACTCTGATTCGCACGTTGAATCAGCCACCGTTTCTTGCTTGGAACTTTTCCAAGTGACCGCTCCACCGTTTAAAAGAAATACTTGCCCGACTGGGACCGACCACTGTCCCTATCTGTCTGGAAGCTGGCATCTGTATATCCACTCACTTTCAAGTCGTCATTGCCACCAAGGACTAATACCATATTTTTCGTCCTTCGCAGATACTTGAGTATGTTCTTAACCGCTATCCAGTGTGCCTTTCCAGGATTGCCCTGGTACCAACTAACCATGCTCAAGGCAAAGGATACGTCGGGACGAGTACATGTCATAACATACATGATCGACCCTACTGCCGAAGCATAGGGTACCCGACTCATCTCAGCTATTTCCTCATCGGTACTCGGGCTTTGAGTCTTACTCAATTTGGCATTACTCTGGATTGGTAGTTCTCCCTTTTTGGAATTTTCCATGTTAAATCTTTTTAACACTTTTTCCAAATATGTACACTGACTTAGACCTATTAACTTTCTCTTTCTATCCCTCAGTATTCTTATCCCGAGAATATAAGCAGCTTCTCCAAGGTCTTTCTTGGCAAAACACTTCCCGAGCCAAGCCTTAACTTCTCGCAAGGTCGGGACGTCGTTTCCCATGAGCAGTATGTCATCAACATACAACACCAGGAAAGTGACTATACTCCCACTAGCTTTGACATTAACACAGGACTCATATTCACTCCTAGAGAAACCAAACTCTTTGACTTTCTCATGGAAGTAAAGATTCCAGCTGCGAGATGCTTGTTTCAATCCGTAGATTGATCTCTCAAGCTTGCACAATTTATCAGGGTGCTTTGTGTCTACAAAACCTTTTGGCTGATTCATGTAAACATCCTTAGTCAGTTTCCCGTTAAGGAAAGCGGTTTTGACATCCATCTGCCAAATTTCATAATCATGAAACGCAGCTATGGCAAGCATTATCCTGATTGACTTAATCTTGGCTACTGGTGAGAAGGTTTCATCATAGTCAACCCCCGGGGTTTGAGTGAATCCCTTCGCAACCAGCCGAGCTTTATAAGTATGCACTTTACCATCCATTTCGGTCTTCTTCTTGAAGATCCACTTGCACCCGACTGTCTTACGACCCGACACATTGTCAACCAAGTTCCAAACTTGATTGTCATACATGGACTTAATCTCGCTGTCCATTGCCTCTTTTCACTTGGCAGACTCGGGGCCCGCCACCTCTTCATGGTAGTTAGCTGGCTCATCCAAATTAGTCAATATACGAGCACTTACTAACGTGTCACCATCCGAAGTTATATGGAAACCATAAAACTCGGGTGGCATGCTAACTCTACCCGAACGTCTAAGGGGCAATGAGATGTCGGACGGTCCAACAGGAACTTCTTCCTCATGTTGGTTGCTAGTTTCTTCTAAGGTTGGTTCATCGGGCATCTCCTGAATTTCTTCGAGATCGATCGTACTCCCACTATCCTATTTGGAAATGAGTTCTCTCTCTCGAAAGAATCCTCGTCTTGCTACAAAGACCACGTCCTCACTCGGTCTGTAGAACAAGTATCCAAATGACTATTTCGGGTATCCGATGAAGAAACACCTCTCATTTCTTTCCGCGAGCTTGTCTGAAGTCTCTCGTCTTACGAAAGCTTCACAGCTCCAGACTTTGATGTGTGCTAACGAGGGAATTTTCCCCGTCCACATCTCGTGCGGTGTTTTCGCAACCTTCTTGGTTGGGACAAGGTTAAGGATGTGGGCGACAGTCTCTAAGGAACACCCACATAAATGGAGTGGAAGCGAAGCTCAACTCATCATGGAACAAACCATGTCCAACAAGGTTCGGTTTCGCCGTTCAGCAACACCGTTCAACTGAGGTGTTCTTAGAGGCGACAACTGTGAAACAATTCCACATTCCTTAAGATAATCGAGAAACTCGATACTAAGATACTCACCGCCTCTGTCGGATCTAAGCATCTTTATCTTTCTGCCCAATTGATTTTCTACTTCATTTTTAAACTCTTTGAACTTTTCAAAGGTATCTGACTTATTCTTGATTAAGTAGATATACCCATATCTACTAAAATCGTCAGTAAATGTCACATAGAACCGCGTGCATTCTTTTGTAGTTGTTCTGAAGGGACCACACACATCCATGTGTATGATGTCCAACAGACCTTCACCTCTTTCAAAAGAACCTTTGAATGGTGATTTTGTCATCTTACCAAGCAAGAAAGATTCGCATACATCATCTGACTCGAGGTCGAAAGATTCTAACACTCTATCCTTTTGGAGTTGGGCGATGCGTTTCTTGTTGATATAGCCAAGGCGACAGTGCCACAAGCACGCCTTTTCTATACCGCTCGAAGAATCAATAGCTAAGACACTTTTACCATAATTATCAACACACATAATAGTCTCATACACTCCATCACAAGGCATTGCATTAAAATTAAAACATCATTTTTGAAAACAGAAATTGAACCATTCAATTTATTTAATTCATAATATGTAAGACCCGTTCCGCCGAGTCGCGGCCCGGATTAATCCGCGGCGCTGTTTTAGAAAGGATTTGGAATCGCGAACGGCTTGTACGTGCGGCGTGGATCAGAAGAACCCGCAGCGTGGTGTGCCGCTAATGTGAAAAACCCTAATTCAGATTTAAACGCCTATATAAAGGGTCCCAGCCCTAGGTTTCAGGTTTTTGGGAAATTTCTAGAGTGGAGTCGACTGGTTTCAGCAGAGACTCTTTGGTTCCAAGGCTTTGAAGGTTTGAAGGAAAAGATACAACGTGGGGAAAGGCTTGTAGTCGATCGGGTACATTCCTCTGTTCTCCAGAAGCAAGGTAAGAGGACCTACCTTTTGATATTTCATTTCATCTCGTATTAAGGTGTTATCCCGTGGTTAGTAGTCTTAGATGACTTGTAACGCTTAGGGTTTGGACCAAGGACATGCATAGACTTGCATGTCCATAAGGAAGTGATCTTAGGGTAGTTTCTGATCCCAAGAAGGGTATGGAATGAAACCCTAGTCGATGACTGAACTGATTTAGGGCTTAGAGACTTTGGATTAATATGAGTCCGCGGCGCGGACAGGCTATGTCAGCGACGCGGGTTCGGCTAAAACCCCGTAAGTGTAATAATAGTCCGCGACGCGTAAGAGAAAGGTCGCGCCGCGGCGAGCAGCTGTTTGACCCAAAAGCTTAGTTTCGACCGGTGTTGATTACCAAACGTGGGGTCTGACCTCTAGGCAAGTCTATAGAAATTTAGTCAGTGCTTGACATGTTGTGTATGTGGGATATAGGTGTGTGGACGAGCTAAGTGGGGATATTAAAGTATATCTGTGCAGTTTCGAATCAGGTGAGTATCCTCACCTTACTATATGATGTTGCATGTTAGGCATCTTGAATGTTATTTACAGTTATATGATTTGCTCTATATCTGTGGTTAATTGTTGTTGGGCTCAGTACTGATGTGTGTCCCCTCGTAGCTGTTGTATGGCGAGTTGGACTATTGCCTTGTCCCATAGCTGTTGTATGATGGGCTGGGCCATAACCAGAAACCCATAGCTGTTGTATGATGGTTAGAACCTTCCCGAGTCCATAGCTGTTGTATGGTGGACACCCGTAGTTGTTGTATGGCGGGTAGGGTCGGATCGTTCTCGAGGACGGGTTGTTCAATGTGTGGGCATGTATGGTAATTTGTGGACTCACTAATCTTTAAGCTTACCCGTTGATTTTATAAGATTTCAGGTATCTCAAATGACAAAGGGAAGGGCAAGGCTTGACGGCAGCGCATCGCATTCAAGAGATTTATTTTGATGAACTAAAATAGTATTTTCAAATGTTTCCGCTGTTGGTTTAAATAATATGTTGAACAATTTTTTTACATTTGGAATAAATATTTTATTAGAACCTTGGTAATAAATGAATTTTTAAAATTTTGAAATTGGGGCGTTACAAGTTGGTATCAGAGCCCTGGTTTGAGGGATTTGGATGAACTGTATTGGGAATCCAAACTCAAACTTAGGACTGAGCGACTTTGTCAAGAAAATGTTTTTGGAAATTTAAATTAAAGTAAGAGAAGATGCGATGCGAACCGTCAGCCGAGCTCAAGTAAGTTTTGTGATTCCCAATTATCCATGCCAAGTCTGTGTTATGTGATAAAATGTATTGTGCTAGGATGTAAAATTGCCTGGATAATTTACTCTGTAGACTGTTTTGTGCCATATGTGCTGCTTTGGAATTTTATGCTACTGTCGTTAGGTTGCGTAGTGAATGCTGGTAGGTTATATACAATTAGGGTAAGATAGCCTAAGAATTCTTGGTCTGGCCTTACTGGTTGTTCCTTGTTTGGTTGTGACTTTAGGGTAGATCAGTTATTCAAACGTCTATCTTATTCCCGATTGTTTACGGCTGTGCGTCCGTGAGGCAACTCGACGACATTAGCAGTAGTTCTCTTAGGCACGTGTAGTATGGAGAGTTAGGTCAAATGCTTAGGCACCACGGTGCATGATCACAGGGTTCATAAGAAGTGGTTTTGGTATGTGTGTGACATTTTAGGAGGATGGTTGATGAACTTGGAATAAGGGCGAATAGGTGTGGAAGGTAGTACCAGGCCAGTACTACCGAAAGCACAAGATTCACGCTTGAGTCAAGAGTAGTAAACCAAAGTCCTAGAAAGTCAATTAGTTGGGTAGATAGGAGTGACCCGAGTATTGATATTAGAAAATGTTGCGCATTTCAGAATGGCAGTCACTCGAAGTAACGGTGGGCCAGATGCGGGTGCCTCGAGTGGGGGAGGACCGACTGATGAAAATCTCCGCAACCTGATAGCGGAGGAGGTTTCGCGAGAAGTGTTGGCTGCGATACCTCAGTTCTTTGGTACGATTAAGGCTGAGCTATGGGCAATGCTCGAGGAGCGACTGGCTACTCAAGGCACGTCAAGGGCCAGGGATGCAAGCTATAAGGACTTTTCGGCTTGTTTGCCTCCGATGTTCGATGGGAGCAGGGATCCGATTGTCAGCATGCGATGGGTTTCTATGGTGGAGGGTGCCTTCCGCACCTGTTCATGTCCTAAGAACTCAAAGGTAACATTTGCGGTGAATCTTCTGAGAGAGGGTGCGAAAGATTGGTGGGAAATACGAACGAAAGATCTCACCCCTGCTCAGTTGGATGCTATTACGTGGCCGCAGTTTAAGGAACAGTTCAAAATGGAGTATGTTCCACAGGTGGAAATGGAACGCTTGGCGCAGGAATACCTGAATCTGACACATACCACTGAGACGGTGACGAAGATCACCAAAAAGTTTAATGAGCGAGCACTTTTTTGTCCAGAGTTTGCGGCAACTGAGCGCATGAGGATGACACGATACTTGGCGATGCTTCGCACTGACATTCGGGAATTTGTGTCTGCTGCTAGACACCAGACTCTTACTGATATGATCGCGGCCGCTCGGGCCCGAGAGTTGGAACTGGAAACCCAACAAAAACAGAAGCGTCCGGCGCCTACTCAGACTCAGCAGGTGTCGAAGAAATTTCGAGGGGCAGATCAGGGAAAGCAAGGGCAAAGGAGCCATTGTAAGTATGGTAAATGTGGAAGGAATCATGAGGGGCGTTGCTAGGTGTTAATATGCCATAAGTGTGGGAAGGAGGGCCACTATGCTAAAGATTGTCGACAAGAGGTCAAGATTTGTTTTAATTGTAATTAGGTAGGCCACTTCAAGGCCTAGTGTCCCTGACAACGCCTAGTGATATCAAGTATTTTAGGCGTTGTTGAGCCCTGTTCTTGATGAAATTATATCAGATATATCTTGGTATTCTCACTTTTCATGCCAGGACTTGTTTGGAAGAAAAGAATGAAAACAGGGACTAAAAGCGTGCAAAAGGAAGAAGTTTGGAAAAGAATGAAAAATCAAGGAATAAGTACGCGCTCCGTAGGTTTCTTAAATACGCGACGCGGGCTTAAGGCGGTGTAACACATTCAAATACCGAAGAAACAGGAAAAGATTAGTACGCGCGACGCGGATTCTTCATCTGCGCGGCGCGGCTGCGGGAAAATTGCAACTATAAATAGAGGCATTTCCAGCCGAAAGCCCTAGCAAAGACCGGATGTAAAATCGACCTTGAAGCTCTTTGACTCCAAGATTTCGTTTCAGCAACTTCTCAATTGGTATTTTTATGTTTTGGATTTTATTTTCAATTAGTTAGTATTAAGCATTGGCTAGTATTTTTGGGAGTGACACCCACTGATATTGAGCTTTAGTTTTTGTTTTAGCAACATTTGGTTACTGCTTGGATGTTTGGCATTGAGTTTGAGTAATGAGAAGCATTTGGTTATAAGCAATATTGGTTTTTCGGTGTTTTTATGCTTGTTTTGGTTTCTAAGTATTTGAATTGTGTTTGGATGTATTGTGACCTTGTTTGGAACTGCTTTCCTTTGCTGATTTCAGTAGCCAACTAGGTTAGTTTTAGGGTTTGAATTTAACTAGTAACTGTTCAGTCAGAACCTTAGTTATTGGTTAGTTTATGCCTTGTTTGATTTGGATGTTTTGGATGCCTTTGTTTGCTTCTGATTCAGAGATGCACTTCTGATTTTAGAAAGTAACTAGGTTTGTTTAGCTTTGCTTGGCTTGGGTTTGTTTGATCATTGCTTTGGGTACTTAGAAACTATAAGTCCTCTGACTGTAGCGTGACACTACTAGTTGGTAATCTTGTTGGTTATATGCCCATCATTATAACAAGTTGGTAATATTATTATAAATAGTAGGGTCCTTTTGGGTTACATGCAAGAGATGATTTAGCTAAAAGAGATCGAAAATAAACTTGAGGGGTTAAGTATATTAATATATATCAAAGTAAAGATATATTAATTAGAAATTTAATGGTTAATTTTATTAATATACCAAAGTAAAGGTATATTAATTAGAAACTTAATAAGGATAAAGGACCAAAGTGAAATATCCACAAGGGAGGGGATAAGGATGAGGAGCACTATAAATACAACCCTAGATCTGAGTTGTAGAGGCTGCCAAAACCCTAATTTTCGTCACTCTCCTCCCACCCCTCGGTATACGGCCGATTTCTTTCAAAACCCTAAGTATTATGTGCTAAAACTTCAAGCAAAGGTATATACTACATCAACGGGTGCTGGATCGTTGTCTTGGGTGCGATTACATTAGAGGAGTTCTACTTTGGGCTCTCGTCATCCTAACAAGATCAGATCTGATATCTAAAAGGTATTTCTTGAACCCTCTTGATTTTACAGTTACAAAAGTGTGCATGATTCTGTGATCCTGGTTGAATACGATTTTGATTTCTGTTTCCGCTGCGTTGTTTTTATGCTATCGTATTCCAACAGTGGTATCAGAGCCACTTTGACAACAGTATGATGTTGTATAAATGGCAGTCTTCTATGATAGGAAGCTGGTATTCAAGAAATCAGTGGGAGCCTGACTGATCTTGATGAGACTCAAAGGATCAAAGAGCCTGATGTTGGCACTAGCACTCAACCAGAGGTAGTAAAACTTGTTGAGACACAGTAAGAGTTTGCTGAGGAATCTGACATAACTCCATCTCCTGTTCGAGAAACTGATAAAGGACGGCATACACCTGGTTTTCATGAATTACATGTTGACGAAGGTGATGAATGTCTGGTGGATCATGTGACCCTACCAATTATCGGAAGTCGTGGCAGGCCCCTTGGGTTGCCTTAAGGAAAGAGATGATGGAGAGCGAGATGAAATCCATGTATGATAACCAAGTTTGAAACCTGGTTGATCAAACATCTGGCCTTAAAACAGTTGGGTATAAATGGGTCTTCAAGAAGAAGACAGACGTGGATGGAAAGGTACACACATACAAATCCAGACTGGTGGCAAAGGGTTATACTCAAACCCAAGGGATTGATTATGAGGAAACTTTTTCACCAGTGGTGATGATTAAATCTATTAGGATATTGTTTGTCATCGCAGCATTTTATGACTACGAAATATGGCAAATGGATGTAAAAACCGCTTTCCTTAACGGAAAACTTTCAGAGGATGTGTATATGACACAACTAGAGGGTTTTGTACAGTCCAAATATCCTAATAGAGTGTGTAAACTTGTGAAGTCGATTTATGGACTCAACCAAGCATCTCGTAGCTGGAATCTCTGCTTCGATGAGAAAATCAAAGAGTTTGGATTTTCGAGAAGTAAAGATGAGTCATGTGTATATGTCAGAGCTAGTGGGAGCATTGAAGTCTACCCTATGTCGTACACAGATAGCAAAGTTCTCATGTAAATGTCCCTATCTCGAGAAATATGAAATAATTGAGAATTGCTATGCTATAAATGACACAGGAGAGACTTAATGCGCATGAAGCATTTTGATCTATGGAGATAGAATTAAGTGCTTCATAGGGATTTTGGAAACAAAAGTGAACTATGTAAATGTCAGTGCTAGTGGGAGCACTGAAGTCCAACCTATGTTGTATGCAGATAGCAAGGTTCTCATGTAAACGTCCCTATATCGAGAAATCATAAATAAATGAGAGTTGTTGTGCTACAAATGACATAGGAGTGACCTATTGCATATGAAGCATCATGATCTATGGAGATAGAACTAAGTGCTTCATAAGGATAAGCTAGAGTACATGAGCAGACGGATCTAGAGATACAAGACTCCTATAAGGGATTCAAGTTTCTGTATCAGGGTTTAGGACTGAGTGAAACTCAGAGTCCTAGTTCCATTAAGATCCTGGAGGAGATAAGTTGAGTACTGTATGCACTTGCATATGGATCAATCGCATAATGTACGAGAACTAATGTATCATATGCCTTGAGCATGATGATTTGATATTAGGCTAATCCTGGCAAAAGTCAAATGGATGGACGTCACGAAGTATCTTAAATGTTTAAGATATTCTTGATCCATTATAGTATGGGAGAACTCAGTGTAAAGAAGCACACTGATACTAGCTTCCAAAACTAATAGAAACGGTTCTTGTACACAGTCAGGATCCGAGTTCTTACCAAAAGAGACATCTCAGTTAATAGAGCTATATCGGATGAGGCAAGATAGCTGATCTGATCACTAAGTCAATGTCTCGGACTAAGCAAGATCGTTCATGCTAAGTCCATATGCATTAGATTTGCAAATGAATTGACTTTTAGTAAGGTTAGTATAGTTTGATTTGTATTGGGAACTTAAGCAATGAAAAACTCTATCTGATATGAAGATTATTATGTGGAGAACATAATATATGCATAAAGGCAGTCATTTCATTAGTTTATCATTGTGTTCCGATTTTGCGTGTTTTATTGACTTCATGAATAATTTAATTATTATTCAAATTGTCCACAGTCGGTCATACTTTTGGGAGTAAGTATTGATTCAAGACCGACATGAGGAATTGGTAGATTGTCCATAGAGATGGACATAGCATGGAGATGCACTAATTCTCATGTGTACTTAATAGGGATTAAGTATTGGCGTAACCTGCGCTTAGAGATTACTTCATGGAATCTGTCACGAGTAATTCTAAGATGGTAATATCTTATATTCTTCAAGCGGAAATGCATTGATTCTTTGTCCTGCAGTCTGTTGTGCCTTGGTTTTCTCCAACGTTGTCCGTAACTGGCAGCCATACAGGGAATGTCCAGGTATGACATGATGAGTAGGCGAGATTCGTGTAGTCAAAGTTTATTTGTTCCTTCTACCCTAACAGGAGAAGCGATATCCATGGGCCCCTCGATGATTTGGTGCTGACAGCAAGTGTACGGCCGTACCGAGACTGAATTGATATAGAATCAATAGTGCAGTTTGTTGTGGTCATCACAAATCTCTATCGAGAAACATAATCTTGAATGTTTGAGACTGACAGAATTCCATGTCAGACGTTCATAAGGATATCTTGTAGAACAAAGGAATATTTGATCACTTGCCTAAGGGCTGTTTCATTAGATGAACACGGCATTTGTCTAGGATGACATACACCTTACTAGGTTAAGGAATATTAGACCATAAAGTTGTTATAACAAGTGCAAGTGGGAGACTGTTGGTTATATGCCCATCGTTATAACAAGTTGGTTATATTATTATAAATAGTAGGGTCCTTTTGGGTTACACGCAAGAGACGATTTAGCTAAAAGAGATCGAAAATAAACTTGAGGGGTTAAGTTTATTAATATATCAAAGTAAAGATATATTAATTAGAAACTTAATGGTTAAGTTTATTAATATACCAAAGTAAAGGTACATTAATTAGAAACTTAATAAGGATAAATGACCAAAGTGAAATATCCACAAGGGAGGGGATAAGGATGAGGAGCACTATAAATACAACCCTAGATCTGAGTTGTAGAGGCTGCCAAAACCCTAATTTTCGTCACTCTCCTCCCACCCCTCGGTATACGGCCGATTTCTTTCAAAACCCTAAGTATTATGTGCTAAAACTTCAAGCAAAGGTATATACTACATCAACGTGTGCTGGATCGTTGTCTTGGGTGCGATTACATTAGAGGAGTTCTACTTTGGGCTCTCGTCATCCTAACAAGATCAGATCTGAGATCTAAAAGGTATTTCTTGAACCCTCTTGATTTTACAGTTACAAAAGTGTGCATGATTCTGTGATCCTGGTTGAATACGATTTTGATTTCTGTTTCCGCTGCGTTGTTTTTATGCTATCGTATTCCAACAAATCTGTCATCTGGTCTAACCACGAAGCTCCTGCGGATCGACCCTGACTTCCACTGTGCTAGTGTGTGTTAGGTTTCTCTTTATTTTTGACCGCACGACGACCTAGGCGTGTCAAATTTTGGTGTCGTTGCTGGGGAGCTGTGAGCTTAGATTAGGTGATTAGTAGGAATTGTTGTTTCTTGATTTTCTTGGAATTTCATTTGGTTAGTTTTCTGGTCTTTTTGTTTTGTAGGCGTGTTGCACTAGTGCATGTGTACCCGCAGGGGTGAGCAATTATCCCCATTGCATTTTGATCCTGAGATTGAGCGTACTGCGCGCAAAATCCGTGCTCGTTGGCGTTTGAATATCATGAGTTTTAGTCAAGTTAGTAGTAGTCCAGTAAGTGTTGCCCATGAACCATCAGGTGAGGCAACGGGG
This sequence comes from Cichorium intybus, assembly GCA_023525715.1. Classification (NCBI taxonomy): domain Eukaryota; kingdom Viridiplantae; phylum Streptophyta; class Magnoliopsida; order Asterales; family Asteraceae; genus Cichorium; species Cichorium intybus. Next base: position 53,301,390 of record CM042010.1, on the reverse strand, counting down.
ATGTTTTCTATTCCCCCACTGTCAGAGTTTCAGTTCGGGAGCACGAGTGCTTCTGGTGGTGCAGTTTCAGCCCCTGCACCCATACCATCATGCACTCCGCCATCTGAGCCATCATTTACACCCGTTCCACAACCATAATCCACCAATCCATTCACCTCTACAATGTCTTGGGGAGAGCCGACCCGTGATAGCACCCCAGTTTCTAGACAGCAGACACCAACCTCTCAACCATTTTCTCAACCACAACCAGCTCTTTTTAAACCTCAACCCACATTCCAACCTAAACAACCTATACAATACCAACAACCTCCTCAGCCACAATACCAAGGCGCCTCGTGGTTTTCAAAAATTGATTTGCGGTCAGGATACCATCAAATGCGAGTACGGGATGAAGACATCCCGAAAACGGCTTTTCGGACGAGGTACAGCCACTTCGAGTTTGTAGTGATGCCGTTTGGACTGACCAATGCCCCTGCAGCTTTTATGGACTTAATGAATCGGGTGTGTCGACCGATGTTGGATCGGTCGGTCATAGTTTTCATTGACGATATATTAGTATACTCCTAGAATAGGGAGCAACACGAGCAGCATTTAAGGGAGGTATTGGAGACCTTAAGGAAGGAGAAGCTCTATGCAAAATTATCCAAGTGTGACTTTTGGCTGTGGGAGGTCCAGTTTTTGGGTCACATCGTTAACAAGCAAGGAATCATGGTAGACCTGGCTAAGGTAGAGGCTGTGATGTGGTGGGAGGTTCCGAAGACTCCCTCGGAGATTAGAAGTTTCTTGGGTCTGGCTGGTTATTATCGTCGTTTCATTCAAGACTTCTCAAAGGTTGCGGTACCTTTGACTCGGCTAACTAAGAAAAATGCTGCTTTTCGGTGGGGTGAGGAGCAGCAGCAGGCTTTTGAGACTTTACGGCGAAAATTGTGTGAAGCTCCGGTTTTGACTTTTCCTGAAGGCATGGAGGACATGGTAGTTTATTGTGATGCATCTATCACGGGATTGGGAGCAGTTTTGATACAACGAAGTAGGGTGATTGCTTACGCCTCACGACATTTGAAGCCCCATGAGGCTAACTACCCTACTCATGATTTGGAATTGGGAGCGGTGGTCATCGCTCTCAAGATTTGGAGACATTATTTGTATGGAGTAAAGTGCACCATCTACATGGACCACAAGAGTTTGAAGTATCTAATGGATCAGGAAAATCTTAATATGAGGCAGAGGAGATGGTTGGATGTATTGAAGGACTATGATTGTGAGATACACTATCACCCTGGAAAGGCCAATATGGTAGCGGATGCGTTAAGTCATAAGGCTTCAGGTGCACCCCTTCGGGGCATTTGTTTAAGGATGACAATTGTGACACCGCTGCTTGAGCTGATAAGGAAGGCTCAGGTAGAAGCAAGCAAGAGCGATAATCAAAAAGGAGAGAGAATTGTGGGTCAGCTGGCAGCTATGGTCAAAGATAGTAGGGATGTGTTAACTTGTCATGAGAGGATTTGGGTACCGAAGCTAGGCGGGGTTCGTCAAACCCTATTGGAGGAGGCACATAAATCCAAGTTCTCTATCCACCCTGGAGCAACTAAAATGTATAGGGATCTGCGCGAATACTATTGGTGGCCAGGAATGAAGAGAGAAGTAGCTTGGTTTGTCGAAAGATGCATGACCTGTCGTAGAGTCAAAGCCGAGCACCAACGGCCTCATGGTAAATTGCAGCCTCTTGAGATCCCAGAATGGAAATGGGAGCATATCACAATGGATTTCATCACGAAGTTGCCAAGAACCCCTCGACATATGGACACTATTTGGGTTATCGTGGATAGGTTGACTAAAAGTGCTCATTTCCTCCCCATTCAAGAGACCTTCTCTGCAAAGGAATTGGCTAAGGTCTACGTAGATGAGATTATCTCTCGACATGGTATACCGGTCTCGGTGATATCCGATCGGGATGTCCGATTTATGTCTAGGTTTTGAAAGAAGTTTCATGAGGAATTAGGCACTCGCCTTCATTTCAGCACGGCATATCACCCTCAGACGGATGGGCAGAGTGAAAGGACGATTAAACGCTAGAGGATATGCTTAGGGCATGCGTTATCGATTTTGGCAGGAGTTGGGATTCCTATCTCCCTCTAGCTGAGTTTTCCTATAATAACAGTTATCACGCGAGCATTGGCAGGGCTCCTTTTGAGATGTTGTATGGAAGGAAATGTCGCACTCCTATTTGCTGGGGCGAGGTTGGCCAGCGGGTATTGGGTAGTACTGAGGTGGTAATCAAGACAACTGAGTTAATTCAGAAGGTTCGAGAGAAGTTGTTAACGGCTCAGAGTCGACAAAAAAGTTATGCAGATCGGCGGCGGTCCGATCTCGAGTTTCAAGTTGGGGATTATGTTCTTCTTAAGGTTTCACCTTGGAAGGGAGTCATTCGTTTTAGAAAGCGAGGAAAGCTTGGCCCTAGGTACATTGGACCATATCAAATTGCTGCCCGAGTAGGTAAGGTAGCTTACCGGTTGGAGCTGCCCGAGCAGCTTAGTCAGATTCATGACACGTTCCAAGTTTTGCAACTCAGGAAGCGCATTACTGAGGAATCTACAATAGTGCCTTTGGAGGATATTCAATTAGACGAACGCCTAAATTATGTGGAGCGACCAATTGCCATTATTGAAAGGAAGATAAAGACTTTACGAAATAAAACAATAGGATTAGTTAAGGTTCAGTGGCAACATCGAAAAGGGTCCGAGTGGACTTGGGAACCGGAGGAGGAAATGTGGAGGCATTATCCAGAATTATTTACCGGCGTGGATTTCGGGGACGAAATCCAGTTAAGTGGGGGAGAATTGTAAGACCCGTTCCGTCGAGTCGCGGCCCGAACTAATCTGCGGCGCGGCTTTAGGAAGGATCTGGAATCGCGAAGGGCTTGTACGCGCGGCACAGATCAGAAGAACCCGCAGCGCGGTGCGCCGCTAATGTGAAAAACCCTAATTTGGATTTAAACGCCTATATAAAGGGTCCCAGCCCTAGGGTTCGGGTTTTTGGGAAATTTCTAGAGTGGAGTCGACTGGTTTCAGCAGAGACTCTTTGGTTCCAAGGCTTTGAAGGTTTGAAGGAAGAGATACAACGTGGGGAAAGGCTTGTAGTCGATCGGGTGCATTCCTCTGTTTTCCAGAAGCAAGGTAAGAGGATCTACCTTCTGATATTTCATTTCATCTCGTATTAAGGTGTTATCCCGTGGTTAGTAGTCTTAGATGACTTGTAACTCTTAGGGTTTGGACCAAGGACATGCATGGACTTGCATGTCCATAAGGAATTGATCTTAGGGTAGTTTCTGATCCCAAGAAGGGTATGGAATGAAACCCTAGTCGATGACTGAACTAATTTAGGGCTTAGAGACTTTGGATTAATATGAGTCTGCGGCGCGGACAGGCTATGTCAGTGACGCGGGTTCGGTTAAAACCTCGTAAGTGTAATAATAGTCCGCGACGCGTAAGAGAAAGGTCGCGCCGCGGCGAGCGGCTGTTTGACCCAAAAGCTTAGTTTCGACCAGTGTTGATTACCAAACATGGGGTCTGACCTCTATGCAAGTCTATAGAAGTTTAGTCAGTGCTTGACATGTTGTGTATGTGGGATATAGGTGTGTGGACGAGCTAAGTGGGGATATTAATGTATATCTGTGCGGTTTCGAAGCAGGTGAGTATCCTCACCTTACTATATGATGTTGCATGTTAGGCATCTTGAATGTTTTTTACAGTTATATGATTTGCTCTATATCTGTGGTTAATTGTTGTTGGGCTCAGTACTGATGCGTGTCCCCTCGTAGCTGTTGTATGGCGAGTTGGACTATTGCCTTGTCCCATAGCTATTGTATGATGGGCTGGGCCATAACCGGGAACCCATAGCTGTTGTATGATGGGTAGAACCTTCCCGAGTCCATAGCTGTTGTATGGCAGGTAGGGTCGGATCGTTCTCGAGGACGGGTTGTTTAATGTGTGGGCATGTATGGTAATTTGTGGACTCACTAAGCTTTAAGCTTACCCGTTGATTTTATAACATTTCAGGTATCTCAAATGACAAAGGGAAGGGCAAGGCGTGACGGCAGCGCATCGCATTCAAGAGATTTATTTTGATGAACTATAATAGTATTTTCAAATGTTTCCGCTGTTGGTTTAAATAATATGTTGAATAGTTTTTTTACTTTTGGAATAAATATTTTATTAGAACCTTGGTAATAAATGAATTTTGAAATTTTTGAAATTGGGGTGTTACATAATAAAAGCCCTGTCTGAACAATGCATGAAAAGAAATTATGTTCTTTGCCATATCAGGCGAATAGCAACAATTATGTAAATCTAAAACAACTCCACTACTAAGCACTAATCTATAGACACCGATCTTGGTAACCGGTAACGTTCGTCTATTGCCCATGACCAGGTTCAATCTACCGTGCTCCAGCTCCCTACTTTCCTTTAGGCCCTACAAATCAGAACAGATATGAAAACCACATCCTGTATCAAGGACCCAAGAACAGGAAGATGAGTTATTAGAGATGGAATATGTACCTGCTTGTGATGGCTTCACTTTGCCGTCCTTGATATCTTGCAGATACGTTGGGCAGCTTCTCTTCCAGTAACCCTTTTGCTTGCAGTAGAAGCAGTCAGCTTCCTTGGGGTTCTGGACATGTGGAATGCCGGAAAACTTGGCTCTCGGGGCACTGCTAGATGACCCGACATGAGTCTTTTCCCTCCAATTTTGCTTTGGAGGGCCCTTCCTTTTCTTTCCCTTACCAGATCCAATAGCCAGGACAGGCGGGTTGGCCGGGAGCACACTCTTCCCTTTCATCTCGTCCTCGGCAGTACGAAGCATGCGGTGGAGTTCAGCCAAAGTCGCCTGACTGTTGTTCAAATGATACGCTAGTGTGAACTAGTCATAAGAACTGGGTAGAGAATTCAGCACAATGTCAACTGTTAAGTCCTCATGTACAGGCATCTCCAGCTGTCTAAGTCTTTCCACATAACCTTGCATCCTTTGCACATGAGTGCAGATGGACTCTCCATCCCGAGGCTTGCCGTTAGTGAAAGCTTTAACCACCTCACGCCTTTCGATGCGCTCCTGCTTGCGGAACTTTTTTGCAAGCTCTTTGTGCATCTCGTAAGGCTAGTAGTCCTCATAAATATGTTGCAGTTCAGGGTTCATGGTAGCGATCATGATACAAGCCACTTTGGTTGCATCATCAGAATGTTTGGTGTACGAGGCGATTTCCTCGGGAGTAGCGGTATTTGGGTCAACCTCAACAAGCTCAGTTTCAAGAACATACTCTTTATGTTCAAACCTTAAAGCCATTTTGATGTTACGGATCCAGTCATTGTAGTTAGTGGCGTCCAACGTCACTTTTGAGCACAATGACAGAATCGAGGTGACATTACCGGGGTTCAAGTGGGGAACGGATTGGTCAGAAGACATCTGAATAAGAAGTAGGTAGTTTTTAATTAGACATTAATAAATAATAATCCTTATATTCACCCAAGAATAAATATAAGGCTAGGATCCTACAATAACAATCTACAATATCGAAAAGGGATGCCGTAATCTTTATTGTAAATTTTATAAGGTAGGCGAATGACGATTCAGCCAATTCCACCGCGGAAACATAATCTAATTATAATGGAATTCCTAGTTTCTTTTGAGATTTTCGAACTGTTCGATAGCATGTTTTAATCTTGGGAATAACCTGCTCGTTTGTGACTGGGATACCGAGGATCATAAACCGGGTGTGAATAACCATGCAAATTAGCTTGGTACTCCCGAAGTCAATTGTCATCTCAAATTAACGTGTCGGTTAACCACACACGCTCCGTTAATAATGACAAAATCGAGAAACCCATTGCGACTCTTTGCGGACCCTAGTTGGCGTGCCGGTAAACCATACATGCTCCACCAACGTTCCACAAAGTACAATGTGCAATTTCATGGATTAGCACCAATTCACATTTTTTAAACCTAAAGTAACTAGATTGGGATTTGTTTAAAGTTCTAGTACTTTCAATTATAGCATTATACTTTTAAGAGGTTGAGCGGTTCTATCAAACCCGTTCGGCTAACGACACTCGACTGACCAGGAGAGCAGTGGGTAAGAGTGGATACCCATTAGACTGCCATTTTATAGGCAGTCGCCTTATACCCTCTTTATAGGACAATTTTGTGAATGAGGCCTACTAACGGTAAGACTAACCAATTTTCTTATATATAAATATTAACTTTTAATCATAAATATTTAAGATATATTTTAATCTTATTAAAATATTTTGGAATTAATTATTTTTATTTTCGCAAATTATAAGCTATTTTTCGAAAATTCTTAATTAATTCATTTAATTGATTTAATTGATCTTTTAATTAACAATTAATTAAATTAATTAAATCTAAGGTAGATAACACAAATTAATCAAATTAATTTACCTACCTTAAACCCCTAATGGATCGAAATTAGCAAGCTAGGGTTTAAGTGTTCTAGTTATTTAATTAATCCAATTACCAAAAATAACAACTTACTTTCGAAAGCAAGCAAAGGGGGGGGGGGGGCATAGGGGTTGGCGGCTAAGGTTAGGAAACCCTAGCCTTGAAATCAATTTTGGCCTTCTCCCAAGGCTTTATTTTCGCAAAAAACCCTAAGGCACAAACTGTTCAAATCAAATCACAAGAAAACAAGCTAGCTCTGATACCACTGAAGGGTTTCTATGCAATCAATGAACAAACAAAAACTTATGGTTCACATGCAACCCTTATATGATCTATGTTTTCTTCTATGAAGATAATAAACTAAAACCTAAAGGAAACAATTAATTTCTAAAGATCAAATAAGAATAACCAACCTTTCTTGATCTTGTTCTTGAAGCTAGCAGCAAAACAATCCTGCCTCAAATACAAGTCACACCCAAAGCAATGGAGAAAACAATTCAGCAGAATAACAGAGAGAGAGAGAGATGGCGTGAGATATGAGGTGCCCAGTGGGTTCCTTTTATAGCCTCCTAGGGTTACACTTGAAACCCTAAGGAGCCTCCAAATGGACAAGCCTTTTGACCACTTGGACCAGGCTTCCCAAAACCCTAACTAGGGTTTCGCCAAACCCTGGAGGAGCTTACAGGGTGGCGCCATTTTGGTCCCTGGTTTTTACCTTGCCAGTTATTCAACTATTGAATAAATACAAACCAGTCCCTACACCTTTTATTAATTTATTTAATCACTAAATTAAATCCAATTAATTCTAGATTAAATCTCAACTAATTAATATAGTTTCTAATTAATATATTACTACTTAAATATATTAATAAACCATATATTTATTTTCTATTGATTTATTAAACACTTAATAGATCAATCTTTCTCTCTACTGAACCATACATCAATCCTCCAGCTATGAGGGAAACCCAAATGGACTTTGCTTCTATTAACAAGATAAATACAATTATAAGTCCTGGTTTAGACACCTAATCCAACAAGTTTATCGTGTATGATGTTTGGAAATTAAGACCTGTAACGTTTACAGGCATTTTGTGTAACTTAGGGTTGGATTTGAAGTCCTGTAATGGTTACAGGCATTTTGGTTAACATATGTTTGGATATGATGTATGGGTTAACTAAATCGAAATATAATATGTAACTTTAACTAATGTTTGTTTGTTACTGCTTCGTATTTTGCATAAAAGCTTGTTAGGATCTGTGTTAGAGTTGTCTTTGATTGTGTTGGTAAACAAAATGATCTATGTTATCACCACTTATCACCACAGTTTGTAAACAAAATGATGTATACATATGATCGATGAGACTATATTGAAAAATTGATAACAAAATTGATGAGAAATCGTGTAAATCTGTAGACCATATTGATAATTTTACCCAAATTTGTAACACAACACCATATTGACCAAAACTGTGAAAACCATTGAGCATCGAATTGTTTTTTATTTCAGAAATGGTATGCTACTTTGATTATTTGTCTTGTTATAGCACGCACTTTCCATTTTTGTTACATTTTGGTCCTTTTGTTTGATTTAATGGAATGATCGTAGTTACCATCTACCCAAAACATAACATCAAAGTTAATTGTAAAGAACATTGATATATTTTCTTACATTTTGGTCCTTTCTAGAAATAATTTTGCACATTTTGTTAATTGTAAAGTACATTCCTTCAACTCCATCCCCGAAAAATCAACGTCGTCTAGGTACTGCTGCATGCCATTTATGTAGCCAAACGGTTCCCGATTGAATATTCCTTTGAAGTGTAACTCAACGACAACATTCGATCCCATGGTTTAGATCGACTGTAACAATTTTTGGGCGAACTGGGTTTTCGATTGATTTGGAGGGTTTTCTGGTTCGTTTCTTTCGTAACACCATTAGAACAGATGAAAGGGTTTTAAATTCAATCAAATGGTATTCGAGTGACATGGCACATGAGTCAGCAGCTGACTAGGCTTTGCAACCTGTTTACCCCTTCGTTTTATAGAAGAGGGACCTTTTTAACAATCAAATAAAGACTTCATGCCCTCATAACACCAAAAAAAAACGTTAGGGACCAAATCGACCAGCAAACAAGACTTCATGGGGGCTACAGTGTAATTTTTCCTACATTATAATTGGAAAGTTACATGTTCAAACGTTATTGTTTCAACCCAATTACAGTATGATAACAAAATAAACAAAAGAGACGTCTTCACGTCCCATCCCAAAAGATTAGTTGTACCTGACTAATTGTTACCTGAGAATACAAGTAACTTTACAAGTAGTTTTACAAGTGTCAACATTACGTTGGTGAGTTCATAAAATTTTGTAGTTTTAATCCCATAAAACCCGTGTGTATAAGTAAAACCATACTTATATTTTGTGTAAAGCAACATGTAGTTTTATATTTACATAAAACCAATTGAAGATGTTTTTCGCCAAACCAATGATATTCGTTGTTATTCATGTGAGTTATTATAACCTTGCTATGACATGATGGCCCGGCACGACGCTCTTCGAACGTTGCAGAGTTAACACATTTGTCACCCTAGACCCGTCGGTCGTAGTTATAGCTAACAACCATAGGTGGGGATTGTCAGTCCCATATAGATCTATATACAACTATCTCGCTCATAAACGATTAAGGTTATAATTCGGGACTTATTGAGTACTTCTTTTAGTATGGTGAAGAAATGTCTCACATAACTACCCAACGTGATGTTTTATCCTAGTTCGTAACTGAAATGAAATCCTTTGTATTTGTAATTATCAAAAATGTACATGATAATTATAGTATGTAAAACCGTGTTTGTAAATGTATTGAAACCCTTTGTGTTTGTAATTATCAAAATGTACCCATGATAATTATGGCATAAAGCCCTGTTTGTAAATGTATTAAAAACTCCTTTGCATTTGTAATTATCAAATTGTCTATGATAATTATAGTACGTAATACCGTTTTTGTAATTGTATCGAAACCCTTTGTGTTTGTAATTGTATCGAAACCCTTTGTGTTTGTAATTATCAAAACGTACCCATGATAATTATGGCGTAAAGCCCTGTTTGTAAACGTATCGAAATCCCTTGTATTTGTAATTATCATATTGTCCATGATAATTATAGTATGTAATAATTATATATTTATATAATTATCTTTCGTGTTTTTGTCATATCGTTATCGTTTGTTCCATAAATTATACTCATTATAATTTATATAAATGTTTTTGTCGTGTTAACATATTTATGCCTAAAAGATGTTAATTAGTTGAAATGGAAATTTCTTACATCTAAGGCACTAAATATAAATTAACAATTTATCAATTAAGTGATGACAAATTGTTAGTTTTGGTCATTTTACATAAGTGATTGCAACGATTCTAGTTCTTGTCTTTTTACCAAAATGATGGAAACCTATCCAAATAGTCATCTTTTTATACACTTTTTTTTTTTAAAAATGGTTATTTTTGTGTCAAATACCACTTTCATTGTAAAAAGTCATTTTCCAAACTTATTGCGACGTTATAAGTTCAAATAGTCGTTATTACGTTGAAAATAACGTTTTCTTATAAATGGTCATTTTTCATGTAAAGATCGTAACAATATATTTATTTTAGATCATTTTAATTATGTAAACTTTTACAATTGATTTTTGTCCAACAATATATGACAAAATAATTTTTGTGACTATTTTTGTGAAAAATGTATTTTCATTTCTTTTTGCCAAAAGATCATATAGTGTACCATTTTATGACCATTTCACAAACAAAGTAAAATATGAAAATTTGTTGGTGATTAAGGTGTGTAAAAGTCTTGTATGTTAGTTTCTCGAACTAAATATGCATTTTAGTTTATCTTAATACATTTTTATGCCAAACACTTTTGTAGTAAGATGACCAAACATATGAACACATCATATTTCAAGAATAAAACATATAGTTTAAGGACTTGTATTCTCTCCCTTAAAACACTTAAAAAGAGTAGAAATGAGGGGTATGAATTCACCCTTGAAGCTAGTCTTGAGTTTGATGAAGAAAAATACCAAAGCTTAGAAACTTGGAAATGGCTTGATCTTCAAGATGGTCTATGGTTCAAGATCAAGAGTATGAATAAAGGAACAACAAAGAATGATGGTAGAAATGATATTGGAAGCTTGGAATGGACATGAACTTACCAAGATCTTCTTACGAAAGTCTTGGAAAAGCTTGAAATCACTTGGAACTTCTTGAAAAACTTTGTGAGAATGAGAGCAAGAGAAGTTGGAGATCAAATGAAGGTGGGAGATGTATGGGAATCGTCTCATATATACAGGGGGATAAGAGATTTTGTAAGATTTCATGGGGAATGTGCATGTCATGGCTTGATGATTAAAATAATCAAGTTATGGCTCGTAATATTTTAATCAATGACATGATGGTGATGGGGAAGGGTAGGCCGGCCAGGGGGTGAGGGGAGGGTGTTCATGTCTTTTTATAATTTATAACCAAGTAGTTTATAAACCTTTACATTTTTATAACAAGTGGTAAAATGTGTTGTGTATTTCTATAAATTTGGGAGATATAATTACCAATAAATATGTTAATCAATATTAACCACAAAAATATTAGTAAACATATATTTATGTATATTCCCAATTCGTTATGCGAAGATATAAGTCTAAGCACGGTAATCTTCCGAATATGCGGTATATGACATTTTACCGGAAAAATTATCGGAATATAGAATTAAATACGGATCATATTACGTTCTATAAAATGTGTTTCAATATTTTATATTTAATGTTTAAGGCACATTGTAATGCATTTTAGTGCCCAATTCCTGTGTACATTTATCGTTCCCAGCGACTAAACTGCTGTAACTTTTGTATGCGAACTCCGTTTTCGATGTTCTATATGTCTACGGATTCGTGAGCACGAATACATCGTGTTATGAATATTACTTATACCAAAATAATATTTGTGTGTTTTATCGAATTTCTACGCTACTGTAATTTATTATACGTATTCATAGCATTTACTCATTGATTCAAACTAGCGTATGTAGTATTATAATATCCAATAATACAATAGGAAGGTTATGAAAATTACATTTCAACACTTTAACCTAATTTACGCTTTAGTTGACTTTCGTTGACTTTATTGACTTTTGTTGACCGAAATTGACAGTTGTCACAGTCAACCACCACCTCACACCACCATGAAGACCATTACCATACAACCACTCACACTTTTCTCTCTTTCTCCACATCACCATAAAAAAACAATTTTAGTAGTTAGCCAATATTGCATAGGTACTAGTATATTCATTTGAAAAAAATTTAACAAGTCATATGTGACATCTAAATATCCAATTTCGAACATGTTTTCATATTCTTACCTATAATTCTTTAACTCTTGAATCAAATTATACCTAACTTTTTCCCAATCGTCTTCATCATTTCCAAGACAAATATATATCGCTTGAAAAACACAATTTCCATTAGATTTCACATTTTGCATTTGACTAATGTAAGAATGCAATAACTTTGTCACTCGATCAATGAAGGGAATTGAATAGTTTGATTTGTTCTCAAAGCAGGAATTTTGTGTTGCTGGTTCCTTATAGTCAAAACCCCTTGAATCAACTAAATTAGACACATTTGAACAACTTTGTTTAAGTGGTTGTTGAGGAGATTGATCAATGGTAATTTTATTGAACCGTTTATCCTTCAAAGAGGGGCATCCACGAGTGGACTTGTGAACAACATGGAGTTTTTAACCACTATTTGAATATTTTGCTTGTTTTGATTGCTTGTTATATATTTAAAAGAGCATGCTTACCATGTTTTGATTGCTTGTTATATATTTGATGAAACTCTTGGAGTTCGCCTTCACAACCAATATCTTCATCTCGGATAGGAATACACGACAATATTTCAAGTTTTCTCCAAAACATATCAATTGAATTAAGTGGAACAAATTAACCACTATTTGAATATTTTGCTTGTTCATGCACTCATGGTAACCCATAACAAGACACTTGACAACCACAATAGAATAAGTCAACAAATTTTAACCTCTCAAATTCTTGATAAATTATTTCCAAAGCATGTACCAGAACAAAATACCACAATTTTCCGAAGTGTGTTATGTTAAATCGATGTTTAACGGTAGTTCTGCTTTGTTCAAAGATTGCCTTTATATAGTGTATTGTATATCGTTTGAGATGTAGACATATTATCCAAATATATATATTCTTTAGTATTGATAGTATCTCATATGGTTTGACATTGTCCATAGCCAAATCTTCTCCTGATCTTTTTTCCTCTTTATACAATCGCATTGCAAATTGATGACCCTCCATATGTAATACAAGCTCGTGATTATATGTTCCACATATTACCTTTAATGTTCAACAATCATACACAAATGAATGAATTCCCTTTAAACTGAATGAACAATTTGTCTTTTTGGTACCATTATTTTTACTAGAAATTGTTGTACTTTGGTATGTACAACCACGATCATATTTGAATATGATTTTAGATAAAACCCCTTTCGATCTAGTTTTGTTTCTTTAATGACAATAATGTAACCAAGAAAACGTCATGTAGTTTGCAACCAATTGATTATATTGTGATGAAATGTAAACATTTGAAATTGATTTTCTATTTTAAACTAGTAAGATAAAATATATACAAAAACTTTAATGTGATACCTTATCGATGAAAAATTCCAATGTCCCTTCATTTTTATGCAAATTGTTCTCCTAAACAAACATGAAACACCTCGTCACTTAAATATAGATTAGTAAGTAAAAAAAGTATAAAAATTATATAATAAGTAGGAAGTAGAAATACCTCATTAAGGAAATTTTCTCTCCAACTCGTCATGAAGATATATGAAACAAAGAGACAGATGTTTTAAACACGTATGATTACAGATTCGTTCATGGTGTTATATGGAACGAATATGAAACAAAGAGACATGAAATCCATTGAATTATTTCAATGTTTTGTTCGATACTCATTATTAACCAAACAATGCGGTATACCATTCAAATGGTCTAGAAAGTAGTCTCTAAAGTATCTTAAGTGAAATAAGTGCAACATATTTTCAGTTATTGTAGCATTACTTCCCAAATGAATTTGAATATGAGTCCACAAACGTCTTTCATTGCTTGAATTATGCGATAAGATGACAAAATATTAAATGTGAATGTGATATGAATTGTAATGATACAAGTATTGAATATGTATGAAACATTGATCTTATTTATATTTTAAAAACATTTGTAAACATTTATAAACTAAAATTATTTACTAACGTAAAATAAAACAATAAAATAACTTCGAAAAATATATAGTATAGAAATATATATACATATTATAAAATTTTATAATTGTCTACAAATAAATATTATGTTATTCAAAAAAGAAATATAAACATTTAATCATATTATAAAATTCTATATTATATGGTAGTTCTAAAAATGCTATTTATAACTTTATTTAATTTCCGTTCTTTTTAGAACTCTTTGTAACGTTTTTTTGTTTGGGTTTGGTGTAACGCGGAGCTCAACCCGGATCCGGGTCCTAGTGTGGATCCTCCATCCTCCACCGCTAAATTGGATGCTTCTGGAGTGCATTTCCACTGTGTCTGATTGCCGTCATTCCTTCCATCCACACTTCACTGCCATCGGATCTTTTCCTTTCTACGCTTCATCGTTTATGTTAATAATATATACCTTAGATTTAGTTTATTAACGTTTAATATTGTCTAAACTTAATAATAAAGATATAATAAAAATAAAAAGCCATAAGAATTATATAATAATTATTTTGAAATGATTTTACATTTTAAGTTAGGTTTGTCTCGTGCACAAATCATCACTTCCGACCTTCCTCGTCAATCGCGTTCCGAAATCCTACCCATTGTCACCACCAGCGAGGCGAGGACACGGAAAAGGCAAAGCTTCATTGCCAATTCATCTCTATCCTTCTCGATTCCCGAGTCATTGTTGTTCACTTGGTAAGCTTCCCATTCCTTCTTCTGTATGACCTAATTCGCATTGGTTTAATGAACTTGCTCTATTTGCTTTTTACAAAATTCTGAACATGCTACAAAACACACAAATCGGGATCAGGAGACGCTTTGGTACTTACGTAAGTGGTGGTATTGTATCGTATCAGCTGGTCTCTTATTTTGATCAGTGTTATAACCACCACAGAGTATTTGTTGTTGCAACAATACAAGTACATGAAATTTCTCTCTAGAACTTAAAACCGTCAACACACCAAGTAGATTAGTCATTAGAATTGTGAAGGATCAATGGTAGGTATACACAGTGCTCTAGAACTTTTATAACCATACTCTTTTCTATTTACTTAAACATAATTAGTAAATCTTGTAGTCAAATTTGTTCAAATCAAAATGCTGATATTCCGGTTGTCTTTGATTGTATAATAAGCTTCCTTGTGCCCACATAGTGGCGGAAACCCACCTGATTTTGCCTATTAATTATTGTTGGGAAAGTAAAGTCTAAGCAATGAACAGAGGGAAAACATAGGGATGCTAAAATTTTGCCTATTCAGTTCATTAGTAGTAATAGTACAGTTGCATTTAAATAGCTAAATAAAGAACTGAAAGAAATGCTAAAAGCAAGGCACTACTACTACTATGTTGGAACATAGAACACTAAACTGACAAAACATGAGTAAGTGAGTAACGCAAAGTGCTCATTTGATCCTATAAAAAACAACCTCAGTTAGTGTTACTAAATAGTCTAAAATCTGGTACACATGTCTACCAAATTCCAAAGTCAAAACACTTTCAATATCATAGCTAAGAATCCTCCTTTTTGCTCTCATTGATAGACTGTGAATAAACCTTGAAACTTTGCTGACTGGAAATGCAATCCTCCAAGTGAGCTCTTAAAGTGTTTCAGATTTGCCTAACTTTAATGTTAAGCATTAAGAGGTTCCAGATTTATTCTTCAACAAGTACACACAACACAAGTATTATCATCTATAAACAACAAGAAATGTCGACTTGTTGATGTTATTGAGTGTATCACTTGATGATAAAATGTTGGCAACTACATATTATGGCGAATCTAAGCCTCTTTGAGGGAAGCATCATGTAAAGGTTAGTACCCCTAAATGTTGTTCTTTTATGAAATGTGGTACATATATATATATATATATATATATATATATATATATATATATATATATATATATATATATATATATATATATATATATATATATGTATATATATATACTAGCTGCGTACCCGCGCAATGCAGCGGTAGCATATTCTTTCGTTTCGGGCTTTCGGCGACTACGAGTTAGGTTTTAGGTTTCAGATTTGCCACACGGGGGTGGGGGGGGGGGGGGGGTTTAAGGAAGTATGAAAGTTCTTTCTTTGTATGAGAGCATGAGGTTGGTTAGGTTAGTCGTATATCTCATGGCAGCAAATTGGTTTTTTTTAATAAATCTCTAGTATTCCAAAGACCAAGCAATATATCAATAAATATCATCTATCGTCGGGCTCTATTTCGAGTATATGCCAACTTTAAAAATAATGCTAGAGTGTGTAGTAGGTAAATGAGAATGTCCATATAGATAATCTTATGTCACCCAAAATATATTAAAGCTATATTAATATTAAAAGTTATTGATATTATGATATATATTAATTAATTTGAAGCTAAAATGATTAATATTAAACATGTTAACGTAGTAAATAAGAAGGAATTAAAATTATATTACATTAAATATTATTCAAAAGCATAAATACTTGGTTGCTTTTTTCACAACAAATAGTTAAAACAAAATTTGTAAACCAAAAGTTATAATTAGTTATATTTGATAATTTAAAAAAAAACAATATTATTACATCATTCTAGCTGTTTAAATTTTGATAATATTGTTCTAAAAAAAATGTTTCAATTTATGACTTTGTTATACGTTCTAAAAAAAAGCTATTCTCCATTCATCCAACAAAAATAATATAAAAGACGTTGTATAACCATGCGAGCTTATGCCTTTATGTCACAGTCCCAACTTTATTGCAGTGGACAATAGCATAATATCAATAACTTTGGAAAGCACCGAAACAAACATATTTGATATGAATTCTAAGCCATAAGAGCTTAGGGCATTTTGGTCATTTCAAATTTGACCCAGTTCAAATCAGCCCATGGTTTTCTGATTCTGTGTTCGCGTAAATCAGAAAAAAGGGGTATAGCTTTGAGGGTTTTTGAGATACGTCAAAAACAAAAAACAAAAAACACAAGCACACCCACTGTGTGTGCGTGTTCGTGGGTTTCAACAGTAGTGAGAAAGACGAAAACGGCCGCTTTCTCCGCCATCTTCTTCGATCGTCTGCAACAGCACGCCCCTGCTTTCCGTTCGCCTGCACTCACCACCGCCGCCCTTCTTCCGTTGCTGTTTTCACTCGCGAACCCTCACCACCGTCTACCATCACTCCGCTACCCTTCTTCCCCATCTTTTCTGTCGCACGAGTTCAAACACCACCATCAACGTAGCTCCGATTCCGCCCACCATCTAGCCGAGTCTCACAATTTCGACACCGATTCCAAGGTTAGGGAACCGACCGGTGCAAACCCCTACCCTCTCTCTCTCTCTCGATCTCACACTCACTCGCATCTCCGCCGTACCTGCTACCTTCTCCATCTCCATCTCCGCCGTACCTGCTACCTTCTCCATCTCCATCTCCGCCGTACCTGCTAGCCACCATAACCAATGGAACCATCTCCGATTCATCCGATTCGGCCCGATCCGATTGAGGTTCTAATTGCAAGATCGGATTAATATTGTTACATTTTAATATGTATATTGAATTACGGATCTGCTTTATCGATCCTGAATTTTTAAATCTGGATTTGATATGTTAATCAGAGATTGTAGGTAAATTTTTACATTTTACAAAAGTAAGTCTCAAAGAGATTTCAGGTTGAATTACGGATCTGCTTTTTCGTTTTGAATTTGAAATACTTTTGGGTAGTTTTTGGTGATTTCAGGTTGCAAGGAGTTTTCACCTACCAACAACACACATTGTAATCGGAGATTGTATATCGCCTCCTGTCTCCGCCTCTCTGTTCCAGTTCCGAGTTGCAGAACACAGATTTCTCTAAGTATTTCGGTATGGTTGAAGTTTTATGAAATGGTATCAGAATTTTGTTCACTTCTCTTTTTCTTGCTGACACTTTTTCTGGTTTTTGTTAACTCAATTTTTTGGTAGATCTAGATCTTAATTTGGATCTAATGAAGATACAATTCCGATGGACAATATGATTTGAAAATTTTGATACAGGTATCCAATTCCGATGTACAAATTGAGTAGAATATATTGATTTAGATCTTGACACCTTTTCTGGTTAGTACACCAAAAAGGCTTGATAATTGAGCTTTTGACATACTGATGTTTCTTAACAGGCAAATATCGATTATGATGCTCAGATGCGGATTTTGAAAAACTTATTGCAAAACTCCAACAGTAAGATCAAGTTTCAGTATCTGGGTATTCGATTTAGCACTGGGTCTTCGATTTAGCACCACCACTAACACCATATTTGCTGCAGGTGGATGATGTTTGCTACTTTTTTACGTTTGGTTCCTGATTTTCTGCTAAGAATGATAAAAGGTTTGATTTCAGTCACATGTATATAACTTGCTTATTAGTTAAAACTTTTTAAAAAAGGATAACTACTATGCTCATATGTGGTATTAAACTGAAAATGTATTCTTTAGTTGTTGATAGAAATGCATACCTTTAAATGAAATAAGCAACAATATCTAGTACCTGCAAAAGACCAACAATTACAGCATCATGTAAGCAAAAAGACATCAATTATAATTTATTGTTATTTATGCAGAAATTGAATTAACATTGTAGAAATTAAAATGGCTAATAAAAGCATGGCTAGATGAAATTATAATCATGTTATGCAGAAATATAATTATCATTCATAATCTTGATTTTTTGCAGAAATTTATCAATGAGCAGGAATTTGAGAATGAAATGATAGAGCAAATCTTTGCAATGGAGTGAAGAAAGTGTGAATTAGAATTCTTTATTTATAGTGTAATTTTGGTAATAAATTTTTTTGGAGGGACTCAAATTTTGAAATGGTGATCATGTCAATTCTCTTTTCCTGGATGTAATATGAGCCATTGATCCCTTATGCTTTTTTCAAAGCATCACTGGATTGTACAATATGTTTGATAAGTTGTGCATTGTGTATTATAATTTGTACTATCTTAAAAATTAAGACAATTATGCATAAGAGGGTTGTAATTTATATATGGTTTATAGTATAGTATATATATATATATATATATATATATATATATATATATATATATATATATATATATACATTGATACACATACAAATACACGTGGAGGACCACCAATTTCCTTGTCATCTATACAAGGTCGTAAGGGGACTTTGTTGCATGTTTGGTCCATGAAACTATTAAGAACTCACTCATCTCTTAACATGTAAACACAATAATTCAATACAAAACAGTGAAAACAGAATAAGAATTCACTCAATATCATTCAAATAATTAAGAACAAGGGATAAATTGCTATGTTTGAGAAGCCACTCTCCCTAAAGGAATAATCCTCGAAAACAAACAAGATATCTCTCATCAACGCTACTTAGGCCATAAATAACAACCTAAAATAATTAAATGACTGAAATGCCCTCAGACCATGTAGCTAAAATTAATTAGCCTGCATTTCCAGTTTTGCCCTTTCTCTTGTATGCCCAAAGCCCTTCTATTACAAGAGATTCCCTCATTTTGTTGATTTCCCATCTTACCCCTTTCTATAGAGAAATGTATAACTAAATAACAATTCTCCCTGTGTCTTCTTCATTTCTTCACCTCCTTCATCTTCATCTTAAAAAAAAACATAAATTTTAGCATAATTTAATCATATAGTACAAATAGAATCGAAGTTAAAATAAAAACAAAAGTAAGATCAAATCATAATTAGTGAAATTAAAACCAAAATGTCAAAATATCTATATAGTGACCAAATCAACAAACCTAAATCTCGGTCATTAGAACCAAATCAACAAACTGAAATTCAGATTTTGTGGTATTATTGTAGTAAACACTAGAATGCTTATGGAATTGTCCAAAGGTGTAATTAGCTCCAAATCAGACTACATTACTCATGTTTTCAAGTTTGCTAGTTTTCCCTATATTAGCTTCCAATGGAGCAAAAGTCAACCTGAATGTGGCTCTTTTTATTTGTGGTCACTGCTTCCTGCACTATAACAAGGTCATCTAAAATACAACATACAAATAAAAAGTCAAGAGTGCAGGTGGGGTTTCTATCTTCTTTGAGCAGTACCTGGCGCCCAAAAGTGAAATTAATCCCTGGATGTTTTCTCATTTCCTTTCGTATGTTTCTTCTTTGGTACATATCACACTTTGGGCCAACTCGTCTTTCTTCTCCTTTTTCATTTTGTGTTCTCAGTTTCTTTGTTGAGCAACAAAAGAAAAAAAAAATATTTTCACCTTCAAAACAGTCAAGAAGACAAGTGAGATGACAAAAAGGAGAAGGAAAAAAAGTATTTCTCATTGTGTAGGCTCTTAGTTAAAAGCGATAAATTTCATTGATTTGGTTATGATAACATCATACTTTCTTGTCTTCGTATTATAAAAACGTATTCTGAAAATTGTACCCAATCATATTAAAATGATCTGAATGATTTTCATTGCTATTGTTGGGCGGTTTTTTCAAAGTATGTGAGGTCTACCATGAAACTAAGTATATGGACCTCTTTGTTTTAGTTTTCTATTTAATGATAAAACAAAGTTGTATTTTAAAAAATCTCCCCAATCATCGCAATACCATCCAAATACAAATCTGTTTTCATTGCTATTATTGGGTTGTTTTTTCAAAGTATAATGTCTTGGTAATAATAAAATTTGAAAGTACAATGCTATAATCAGATACATTTTTCAAAGTACAATACCTTAGTGAGAAAGTTATTGAAAATACAATGTTGTAGTTCACCAAATTAAATGAAAGATGCTATAACATTTTCACTTTTTGCCAAAGTTTTAGATTTTATCCTTAAACTGTTTGAATATATATATATATATATATATATATATATATATATATATATATATATATATATATATATATATATATATATATATATGTATGTATATATATATATATGTATATATATATATATATATATATATATATATATATATATATATATATATATAATTCTGAATATAAAGTTATAAATAGTATCCTTATGGGCCTTGACACATGAACTTTGTTATTTATTAATGAAGAATATAAAAGCTTGTTTGTTGAATACTGTTCTGTAAAAAAATTAAACACATACAATTGCCTATCCAATGGGGAATAGGCTGGCCATAAACCACTCAAATTGATCAAGAAAAAAATAAAAATAGGTTAGGACCACGTACAAGAATTTCCAAGTCTTCCATGGTTTATAAATAAACAGGTTCCTTCATCATAGCAGCCCATCACTTCACTTTAACAACCATCTTTCTACTCCAGTTTCTTTTTCCAATCTGTAAACTGCTTTAAACTGCTTTAGGGTTGATAATGGGAAATCAGAGGGGTTTGGGGCACCATCTCATTTTTTTATTATTAGACAGTTATGATATATATTAGACTAGAGGGTATCTAAATGTAATTAGTATGTCTATATATAAGGCTCTGTACAACTCTTCTTATACACAATACACAATACAATTCTATTATGGTATCAGAGCCGGCCCTAACCCTAAAAATCGTCCAACCCTAGCCGGCCCTAGCCGCCACCGCCAGCCACCTTCTTCAACCCTAGCCGGCCCTTTCCTTCTTCTCTAACCCTTCTCTAACCCAATGGCCCTTCTTGCCAGCTTCACCACCGCTGAAAAGCAATCCCATAACACACATAAATTCGCCTTTACCCTCAGCCCTACCAACTATGGCTACTGGAAAGCCATGATTCAGCCATTCCTTCTCACACACAATCTTTATGGCTATATCGACGGGACAATCCCTTGTCCTCCATCACACCTGCCTGCAATCGCAGCTACAGCTGCTGATCCCAAACCTGAACCAAGAGCCAATCCAAACTACTCGGCTTGGATCGCTAATGACGCTCATGTTCGTACGTTGATCATCTCCACGATCTCTGAAGCATCATTCCGACACGTACAAGGTACTACTTCCAAGGAACTCTGGCATGCTCTTGAACGTGCGTATGCCCCACATTCCTCCTCTCGAGAATATACTCTCAAAACACAACTTTTGAGAATCGAGATGAAGGGTGACGAAACTGCAGATGCCTATCTAAACCGTGCTCAAGAATACCCTGATGCCCTAGCTGCGATTGGATCCCCTGTTTCTGACAAAGATCTTGTCATGCTCGCGGTTTCCGGTTTACGAGAAGAATACAACAGTCTGAAGTCTACCATTACAGCTAGACAGTGCCCTACAGCCTTCACTGAACTTCATGCGCTTCTCAGTGATCACGACTTCATGATCGGAAAGTCGCGAACTCCCACTACACCAGTGGTTCATGCCTTTCATACCACAACAACCGATACCACCACACCCTCGGCATCGGCTCTAGCCACTCAACTCGGCTATATAACCGCCACCTTGAACTCTCTTGGGTTCAATATTGTTCCCAACACATCTTCTGGCTCTCCTTTACCCGGTCCACAAGCTTATTTTGGATCCAAAAACAACAACCGTGGTAACAACAGTCGCGGGAGGCGTGGATCTTCTTGCCAAAACACAACTCGTGGACGCAGTGACCGTCAATTCAGCCGGGCTTCCAATCAAAACACTGTCTATGGCACATGCAATCGCTGTGGAATCGGTCACTTGCCATCCCAATGCCCAAACAGAGATCCGGCTACTATCCGTCAGCGCCCAAGCGCAAACTTCGCTGACAGCCATGCTTCCACAAGCTCTAACGCCTGGTTTTCTGACACCGGTGCTAACGCTCATGTCACACCTGACCTAGCCAGCATGGATGATTCTCGCACATATCAGGGCAACGACAATCTGCACGTTGGTGACGTAAGGGTTTTCCTATTCTTCACATTGGTTCCTCTCGTATCTTTTCTCCACACAAAACCTTCAAACTTTCTGAAATTTTACATGTTCCACACATCACCAAACAACTTCTTTCTGTTCAAAAATTCTGTTCAGATAACAATGTCTATTTTGAATTTCACACTTCTTTTTTTGTTATCAAGGACGAATCTACACACACTATCCTTCTCACGGGCCCCAGTGAAAATGGTCTCTATCCGCTCAACCTTCAGTCGTTCAAGTCCAAGTCCAAGTCTTCTCCCTCCGTTGCCTTCTCCGCCGCCCGTGCATCTCCAGACACATGGCATCGGCGACTTGGGCATCCTCACCACAGTCTTTTAAACTTTATGCTTTCTAGTTTCTCTCTTCCTGTAATAAACAAATCAGTTTCTAGTTTTTGTTCTTCTTGTCAATTGGGAAAATCATCTAAATTGCATTTACCTGTTTCTTCTTTTCGTCTATGTAGTTAATCGCGCCGGTATAGTGCCGGTATAGCGGTTCGCGGTGGTCAACATAATCGCGGTTCAGTTTAGCGGTGGAAAATAGCGGTACCGGTATAGCGCCGGTATACCGCCGCGATTTACCGCGATTCACCGCGATTTACCGCGATAATGACCGCGATTTACCGCTATTATCCGGGTGGAGGAAATTGTTTTTTTTTTTTTTGATACTTTGACATTTTCTATATTAGAATGTTATATTATGTGACTTATTTCTTAAATTAAGCATTATGTGATGTTTTTTGAATGACTTTTATGATATTAATTCTACTAGTAATAGTCTAATATATAAATTCTACATATTACTAAAAAACCGCTATATCACCGCTATACCACCGCGAGAACCGCAAAATTAAATATCGGTAGGTTACCGCGATTACGGTTTTGACCGCGATAACTGCATAGCTTTTCGTAGTAATAAAATTCTTGATTTACTTTATTGTGATGTGTGGGGACCAGCTCCCGTTCTTTCTTCCGATGGTCATCGCTATTTCTTATTATGTGTTGATCATCATTCCCGCTACATGTGGTTTTTTCCTATGTCCCAAAAATCTGATGTTTTGCCCATATTTCAAAATTTTGTCACCATGGTCGAAAGACAATTCTCGACCAAACTCAAGCGTGTCCAAACTGACTGGGGCGGTGAATTTCGTCCCCTATCAAACCCTTTTGCAAGTCTTGGCATTATCCATCAACACTCTTGTCCTCACACCAGCGCCCAAAACGGCTTTGTTGAACGCCGCCATCGACATGTTGTCGAAACCGGCCTCTCTCTCATGGCTCAATCTCACACACCTCAAAGATTTTGGCAATTTGCTTTTGAAACTGCCGTCTACCTCATTAACCGTATGCCTTCCCGCACCTCACAAAAGATCTCACCTTTCCAACATGTCTTTCATCGAAAACCCGATTACTCATTCCTACGGGTCTTTGGTTGCCTTTGCTTTCCCTTTCTGCGACCCTACAACTCTCACAAAATGGACTTTCGCTCTACTCCATGTCTCTTTCTTGGCTACAGCCCTCTTCATCATGGCTATCGTTGCCTTGACTTATCCACCGAACGCATTTACATCTCCCGTCATGTTCGTTTTGATGAATCTTCCTTTCCTTGCGCCAAAAATCCTACATCATCCCCGCCGTCCACATCCTCATTCACATCTCCTTACACTTCTATGGTATCACCTCACGTGATACCATATACACACTCTCCCACTCCGGAGCCACACTCCTCAACTCCTCCTACCCCTCTTACAGAACATACCTTCCCGGCCGAACCCACACCTTCGGCCGAACCTCTTCCTACCCCTGCTGCTCCCTCCACCTCCACCGATCCACCTCCTCCTCCTTCCTCTTCCATTCCGCGTCCTCGTCCCGCTAATCTTCGCCAAAATCCCAAACAGCGTGTTCCCTTTCATCCTTCTGCTTACCATACTGTTACCAACGTGTTACCAACGAGTCAGAACCATCATCGCTCCATATTGCGAGCAAGAGTCCAGAATGGCGCCAGGCCATGGCAGACGAGTATAGTGCTCTTGTCCGAAACGGTACTTGGATCCTAGTACCCCCTGTTCCTAACACTAACCTTATTGATTGCAAGTGGGTGGTTAAAGAGGGACAAAAATGGAGCCATCACTCGCTACAAAGCGAGACTTGTCGCCAAGGGATTCCGCCAACAACCCGGGATTGACTACCAAGAGACCTTTAGTCCTGTGGTAAAATCTACCACCATACGCGCAGTTTTATCAATTGCTATCACTCAGCAATGGCCCTTACGGCAACTTGATGTTCAAAACGCTTTCCTACACGGAAATCTAACCGAGACGGTCTACATGAAACAACCACCAGGTCTAGAAGACCCAACACGGCCCAACCACGTGTGTCTGCTCAAAAAGTCCATCTATGGTTTAAAACATGCACCTAGAGCATGGTTTCAACGCCTCTCCCAGGCACTGCTGTCTTTCGGGTTCAGAGGGTCCAAAACTGACCCTTCTCTCTTCATCTATTCCAAGGCTGGTACTCTTCTTTATATGCTTATCTATGTTGACGACATCATCATCACTGGTAACAACAGTGATGCGATCAACAACATTGTCATCAAGCTTGGGAACACCTTCGCCATCAAAGATCTCGGGCATCTGAACTACTTCTTGGGCATTAAAATTGTTCCTACAGGTAATAATGTGCTCCTGTCTCAGAAAAAGTACATTTTGGAGCTACTACAGAAGATGGGTCTCTCGGACTCCAAGCCGACACCCTTGGTTTAAAAAAGTGCGCCTGAGGCGCTGTGATGCGTGAGGCGCTCCGAGGCGTTCACAAAAACGCATCCCGTATGAGATGCGATGCGATGTCCATGATGCGCCATGATGCGTACGCTTTTCTTGATGCGCTGTGATGCGTGATGCGAGCGCATCATGTACATGATGCGTTTCTTTGGGGTTTCTTTTGGGGGTTTTCTTCAAAACGAATGGCCTTTCATAAGGTATCGATGATGCAGAATTAGAGTAATAGAATACCCATATGCCATAGAGGTGAAAGAGGGCGATGTGTATTGCAGGAAAGTGGTTTAATGACCGAGAGTGGTTTAATGAATGAGAGTGATTGCATGATAGTGGTTTAGATAATATTAAAGATGCAGGAGCAAGAGAATACCCAGGAGTAATGGAAAAGTGTTTATAAAGAGAAATGGAAAGGCTGTGCAAGCCTTTATTGATAAATGGAAAAGTGCAAGCCTTTATTGATAAATGGAAAAGTGTGTTCATGTTACAACAAATAGAAATCGAGTGTGTGGTGTGGAAAAGTATGTCCATGTGACTCTAATTTTAATATATCATGAGTTTTAATAATAATAATCTTAATTTTAATAATAATAATAATTTTAATTTTAATGTTTGCTTTTGAATTATTTTTGTTTATAAGTAAAATTATTTTTAAGGTAAAATATGGTATGTAGAATTAAGTTATAAGTATTATTTTAATAATGACCGCCTTAGGTGCGTGATGCGAGCACATCATGCATCACGCATTACGCCTCGGCTTTTGGGCCCTTAACGCATCAGAGCGCCTCTCGCTTTTTCGAACCAAGCCGACACCCTCTCCGATGGTTACATCACCTCCGCTGTCTCTTGCGGATAGTCCAGCCTTCTCTGATCCGGCCAAGTACCGGCAGGCTGTCGGGGCTCTTCAGTATGCCACCCTCTCCAGACCCGACATCACATTCGCAGTAAACAAGGTGTGTCAGTTTATGCATGCGCCCACTGAAAGTCACTGGTCTGCAGTTAAACGCATTCTGCGTTATCTCAAAGGTACAATTGATCATGGCATGCTTATCAGACAGTCCTCTAGTCATCATCTCCAGGCTTTTACTGACACCCACTGGCAAGGGTCTGCCACATCTCCATCCTCCCTTACGGCATTCTCTGATGCCGACTGGGCGGGCTGCGCAGATGACCGTCGATCCACCGGGGGATTTGCCATATATCTCGGATCAAACTTGATCTCTTGGACAGCCAGAAAACAACGTACCGTATCACGCTCATCCACCGAATCCGAGTACAAAGCCCTTGCAGACACTGTTGCTGAGCTCACATGGCTTCAAGCACTTCTTGGCGAATTGGGTATCAAAGATCCCTCGGCCCCTACTCTTTGGTGTGATAACCTTGGAGCAACATACCTTTCAGCCAACCCTGTGTTTCACGCCAGAACCAAACACATAGAAACACATAGAGGTTGACTTTCACTTTGTCAGAGAAAAAGTCGCCAATGGAGATCTTCAAGTTCGATTCATATCCACACATGACCAGATTGCTGACATTTTCACCAAGCCGCTGCCAACTCCACGATTTCTCTTCCTACGATCCAAGCTTCAGGTCGTTCCCCGCCCTCAGCTTGCGGGGGCGTATTAGACAGTTATGATATATATTAGACTAGAGGGTATCTAAATGTAATTAGTATGTCTATATATAGGGCCCTGTACAACTCTTTTTATACACAATACACAATACAATTCTATTATTTATGTGGCTTTTTGTTTGCAGCCACATACACTTGTTTGGGTGA
Organism: Cichorium intybus; assembly: GCA_023525715.1. Lineage (NCBI taxonomy): Eukaryota > Viridiplantae > Streptophyta > Magnoliopsida > Asterales > Asteraceae > Cichorium > Cichorium intybus. Next base: position 53,274,231 of record CM042010.1, on the reverse strand, counting down.
TGGAAATACCAGTGTCATTTGTTCTCAGAAAGAACGACTTGCTCTTCTCAAGTTCAAAGACGGTGTTGAAGATCCTTCTGGAATGTTGTCATCATGGGTTGGCAATGACTGTTGCCTGTGGGAAGGAATCTACTGTGACTCAACCGTTGACAGCCTTCATCTCAGAGGATATTTGGGATCTGAAGAGGAGGATGATGGCTGCTACTTAAGGGGCAATGAGGTGAAGTCTTCTTTGGCAGAGTTGAGGCATCTGAAACACTTGGACTTAAGTGGGAATCATTTTGGATGGAGCCATATTCCTCAGTTCATCGGATCCTTCAAACAGCTGACATACCTCAATCTCTCTGATGCTCGTTTTGAAGGTATTATTCCTCCTCACATCGGAAATCTTTCTAATTTAAAGGTTCTTGATCTCGGTTCAAATGAAAGGCTGATGACGGAAGATATGGCATGGACTTCCGGCCTTTCTTCACTTGAGCATCTGGACTTGAGTTATGTAGATCTTCGCCAAGTGCAGAACTGGAACATGGTGTTTTACACGTTTCCTTTGTTGAAAGAGTTAAGTTTGTCATGGTGCGGGCTTTCCAATGCTGATGTTGGTCCTTTTCTTAATTCTAGTCCAATACTTGCCAACATCAAACACCTCAATCTTAGTCTCAATCATTTCGAAGGTCCGATACCTGGCTTTTTTCAAAACATGTCATCCCTGACATTCTTGGATCTTTCATCCTTCAATCTTAGTTTGGCATGGAACTTTGCAGACCTTCTAAGCGATATTCCTTCTTTATCAAAGCTGCATTTGTCAGATTGTGGGCTCGATAAGACTCATCTCTCTTCCCCTCTTCTTAATTTCAGCACACTTTCTAACATCCAACACTTGGATCTCAGCCTAAATTCAATTCAAGGCACAATTCCATCTGTTATTACAAACCTGACTTCCCTAAGAGTCCTTGACCTCTCAGGAAACATGCTGAATTCATCAGTTCCTGTTATGCCTAACCTTCTTGGTCTTGGTCTTTCCTATAACCAATTTAAGCAGATTGGGGATGTTGGAATCTGGAGACAGTGTAACCTGAAACAGTTGCATGCATCAGGCAATGAATTTGAAATAGAAATGATCAATTCACCAAAAAACGAATCAGAGTGCCCTCAATATGCTTTGGAATGGTTGGATCTAAGTCAGGGTTCAATGAGTACAATTCCAGAACAGCTTGGAAGACTGACCAAGTTAGGAGGGATAGATCTGTCAAGCAGCAATTTAACAGGCCCAATTCCTAAATCTCTAGGAAGACTAACATATTTACAAGTGTTAGATCTTTCTTATAACCAGTTAACCGGCCCCATTCCTACATTCCTAGGGAATCTTTCCAAACTTGACCTTTCTCATAACCAATTGAATGGTTCAATTCCAGAATCCATTGGAAATTCAGCAGCTTTAACATATTTGGATCTACATTCCAATTGGTTAACAGGTCCCATTCCTGCATTCCTTGGAAATCTTTCCAAACTTGACATTTCTCATAATCAATTGAATGGTTCAATTCCAGAATCCATTGGAAATCTAGCAGCTTTAACATATTTGGATCTAAGTTTCAATTGGTTAACGGGTCCCATCCCAACATCAATCGGGCAACTTGCCAAACTCCATTTTCTAGAATTCTTTAACAATTCTTTAGAAGGGGTAGTTTTTGAAGCCCATTTTGTTAACCTTTCAAAGTTGAAGTATTTGGATACTTCTTTTAACACCAAGTTGACATTCAATGTTTCACGTGATTGGATGCCTCCATTCCAATTGGTATATCTTCGACTCGGTTCGTGTAATATCATAAATGGATTCCCAGAGTGGCTTCGAAATCAAAGGAAACTTGATGTGTTGGACTTGTCCAACGCTACAATTTCAGGACCGCTGCCCACATGGTTGCAGAAGATGCCCATCATTCCTTACTTAGATCTCTCTCACAACAATCTCAACGGACCTTTGACAACCCTTCCTAATGAGGCAACTTATGGTGGGTATGGATACACTCCTGTATTAATTCTGGAAAATAACTTTCTCAATGAGTCAATTCCAAGGTTATTATGCAGAAGGACAGATCTGGAATATCTTGATCTTTCTAGAAATATGTTAACCGGTCAAATTCCCAAGTGTCTTCAGAACCTGCAACAGTTGGTGACTATGATACTTAGCTCAAATCGGCTATCCGGTGTCATTCCAAGTTCAATAGCTCTTAGTTCCTTGGGTTGGTTACAATTGAATAACAACTTTGTTGGTGAATTTCCTCGAGATTTGAAGAATTTACAAGAACTAAGAATCTTAGATGTGGGTGATAATGAATTGTCTGGAAACATACCGGAATGGGTCGGAGAAAAACTTACACATTTGGTAGTTTTGAGGTTGCACAATAACAACGTTACTGGTATAATTCCAGAGTCTTTGTGCAAAGCTTCAAATCTTCAAATATTGGATGTTGCACACAACAACTTAAAAGGGGATATCCCTCGTTGTCTGGGAGAGTTGAATGCCATGGTTAATAGTAGTGGATCTGGGGACCGTAACTATTACAAGGATGATGAGAATATTGATCAGGTGATGAAAGGAGTTGAACTTGAGTATACAACAACCTGGGGTTTGGTTTTTAATATGGACCTTTCAAGCAATAAACTTGTGGGTGAAATACCGGTTGAGCTAACTGCACTTGCTATGCTGGTGGGTCTCAACTTGTCTAATAATCATCTCATTGGGGGTATTCCAGACAGCATTGGAAACATGATGAACTTAGAATCTCTCGATTTATCAGGAAACGAGTTGACTGGGGTGATCCCTCCAAGCATGGCGGCTTTGACCTTTTTGAGTCATTTGAATTTGTCACACAACAACTTGTCAGGACGAATTCCAGCAGGAAGGCAACTGCAGACCCTGGATGATCCATCAATATATGCTGGGAACAAAGATCTATGTGGACCTCCATTGACCAAGAATTGCTCAAATCCGGAAGACCCAACAACAACAACAAAAAGCAAGAAGAAACACAGAGCAGCTGATGAGCAGACAAAGGTATGGTTGTTTTCCATGGACATAACTTGTGGTTTTGCAACAGGATTTTGGGGTGTTATTGGAGTTCTGTTGTTCAAGAGACAGTGGAGACAGAAGCTCTTCATGTTTGCTGATGAAACCATGGACAAGATATATGTTGCAGTCATTAACATGGTAAGAGTTGCCAAGATCACGAGAGGAGGAGAAGCAGCATAGATCCTCTCCTACATTTGTAACATGGATGTTGCTTAAAGGTGTGTAATTTAAAAAAAAAAAAATTTGTTGGATTTGGTATTCGTACAAGATAATGTAGTTAGATTACAATGCTATGGAATTGGATTAGAAAAACAAATTCCATAAATGGTAGGATGTCAACATGAAATACGCTGCTCTTTCACTCTCGACCTGCTTCTGCTCACACAACAACCTGCTGCTACATTTGTAGATAAATCCAGAGATTCTAACTTCATCATAATTTGCGAAACACTCTTATACCATTAATGTGACTATCTTAACATTTGTTGTGTTTTTTTCAGATGGCCCTTGCTCTATGAATATATGCCCTTGATGCAGCCATTTGTCATGAGAAACCCCCAACACTTGATTTGGACCCTACAAAAGCCATGATACACGAGTTCGAGGACACTGAAGACTCGTCGGAAAGGTCAACCCCGAAGAATAGTCAAAGGTCAAGCAGCTCACATGTGACAGAGGGTTCAAGACCCAAAACGAGATCAAAGAAGAGGATGAGAGATTCTGATAGTTGAAAAAAGTAGCTTAATTTGCAGCTTCGTTTCTTTGTAGAGTTGTAAATCCTAAAATGATGGCTTTGATTCATTGATGCAGATAGTTATCGTACAAAAGTTGAATACGGACAAGTGTATTTTTGTATTTTAAATATTTGCCTTCTTTTTGTTGATTGGGGAAAGAGGATTACATTGTTTTGGGACCTCGGTGGTTTCTAGAGGATTGCACTGTTTCGGAACCATGACATTGTGTCGTATGTTTGACATGTATTTGATTGAGCATGGGATTAAGAAAGACTTAAAGGAATGCATGCAGTAATAACTTTTTGTCCCACCCAAAAATATGAAATAAGTTGGGATAGAGACTTGTACTGGGTCTCGGTCTCCAATAACTGTAGGTCAACAAACTGACAAGAAAGTCGGCAAACCTTTAGAGACATGTTATGATTCTTAGTGTCTAATTATAAGATTTGTCCGTTGCTTCGACACGTTTTGTGGCTGTGATATGATGTTTGTGAATTCATTTATTATTTTGCATGTGAAGATTCTTATTGTATCTTGTGAAAGCCATGGTTTACCATTGTATATGTAGTATGTTCTATGGATATGAAATCATAAATCCATTCGTATAAGGTTGACTACGAACAATGTGCCAAAATGTGGAGCTTGAAATGAGGTGTAGAAAAGTTTTTAGAGACATTAGATCACATTTAATTCTAGTCTGTTCCGTTGTTCAAAGTTAACACTTTCACTATTTTATTTTATTTTATGTATCAAATTATAATTGAGGGAGAGTTGAGAGACTATTAATTAATGTATAGTAGTCACAACTGCAGTTTTACGGTTTGACAAGTTATCCTTTAAATTGGTTATATTTGTTATAAATATGGTGTTTTATATGTTGAGTACCCAAATCACAAAAAATAAGGTGTTTTATCGAAATTAAGAAGAATAACAAAAGTTGATTTGTATATTATGGTATTTGCCCAACATATGTATATAAAAAAATGTTATTTTTAAGCACTCAACATTAAAAATTATTTACTTCATATCCAAAATACAAAAGGAACTTATTAGATTATATATGATTCATGATGTACAGTGCTCGCATGAAATTTATAGGTTGCTTCAAAAATCATAATTTCAAAAAATAAAATGGTAAAAGATAGTAGTTGTTACTATAATAACATGAGTTAGGTAAATTTATTATTTTATGGCAATCTAGTTATGACTTTTCAATTCTTGGTAAAATATCCTAAGACTGTTTGACATATTATCTAAAAAGCTAGCTGATTGTTGAAAACTAACCGGTAGCTGAAAAGCTAGGTGATAGCCGATAAAAAGTAGTGTTTGGTAAAAAACTAGCTGATAAGTTGGCTCAGAGATATAACATACATAAAAGGACATGTAAAAATGATTTTTTTATAATTAATAAAAGTGTATATTTGAGAGAATTTAATAAAAGTTTCACAAGCTCATTGAAACACTACTTTGATTAACTTTTATAAAAAAAATCTAGCTTACAAGTTATTCTTTGACTTTACAAACATAACATTGTTTTTTCACGAGAGGATATTTTGCTTTTCAAAAAACGATGTCATTATTGCGAAAAAAATATCTTTCACGTTTTTCTTTTTAAAATTTTTTACGAGTTAAATAGTGCCATTAAAACAGTTTGCTTTAACGACTTTGTAGTGCAAAAGAAATCAATAGATGGTTTATATTTAGTGTTAGATAACACAAGGGATAATGACTTGATAGTTCAGTGACCAAATTTGAACAATTTTAAAAGTTCGTTACCCTATCAAGTAATTATCCCATAACACAATTGCTTTCTTTATGTTCTATACATCATATAAAGTTTATGTGATCAACTAGGTAGAGAGAGAGAGGGGGTGGGGGGGGGGGGGGAGGGAGGGAGGGAGCACAAAAATTATAGGGTTTCATCACCTCAAATCGATAATAATGATGAGTATGTATAATATCATCATGCTTATCTTATCCCATTTTGGATAAAGACTTTTAAAATTCAAACCGTTGATATTTTAAGAATTTAGTAACAATTTTCACACTAGTTTTCCCCGGCAACAACGCCAAAAACTTGGTGTGTTTTGAAATACAATCTCGCAAACGTCGGTGTATATAATAATTTAGTAACAATTTTCTCACTAGTTTTAAATTTATAATTGGAAATACTTCGTTTAATGATTAAAAACACTACTAGGCAAGTGTACGTAATCGGAAATAATATAGTTGAGGTAAATTCGGGTTGTCGACCCAAGGGTAAAGGTATTCTAAGTTAAGTAAATTCAATTACTAATTCGTATCCAAATCAACTAGATAGATATGATTAACATGCTATAAGTTGGAATGGATATTGAAAGCAAAATACCAATTTCTAAAGCCTTCCAGGTGTCTTGGTCCAACTCCCTAGTTTTATAGTTGTAAGGGTCTTTAACTCAATGGTCATGATATTAATTCATACCAAACAACTAGTGAATAAGTTTGTATCATACATGATTTATTCTAACAATGATTTCAATGGTCATGACAAGCAAAGTGCTTGCATATATTGGTCCTCAAATGCAAGTTTAGGCATACACATAAAAGTCTCTATCTTTATGACCTAACCCTAGGATTTGGTCCATATCTTGTCATATCTACCTAGTGATCAGTTAAAGATACATTCATACAATTAGATTGGTCCTCTAGATTGAAATAACTTAGCAATAGGTCCAAAGATAGATTCTAACATACATATGGTTCTACGAATAAACAAGCATGATAAAATATGTAACAATCAATATCCAAACATAACAATCAAATCATATCTTTAAAGTGTTCATCTACATCTAAGCGAAAGCATAAGTAAATTATTCCATAATTAGAAACAAATAACATGCGGAAATCATAGATAGAGTGCTAAACATTATAAGTAAGCAAACCGAACAATATCCGAATGACGAAACTTCTTTGAATCTTCAATCTAGCTCCTAGCCTCCTTCCAGCCTTGATATTTCGTAACTGAGACGTGTTATGTGTTATGAGTGATGTTGTATCAAATGGGCGTGTCTAACACATGAAGAGAAGACCTCTATCTATCAAACCACTTCGCGATGCAACGGTCTTGGTCGTTACACGATCTATCGCGAGGTGCGCTGCCATGCTGGCAACTATCCTGATGAGTGGGGTGCAGTTGGTGGTCTGGGGCGTGATGTTTCATCGGGTCGCGATCCAATCATCAGCGGTATGCCATCAAGTCATCAACACTCGCTACCCGAAGAGTGTTGCTTCGCGGTGCGAGTTTACATGCTCCTGGTTGTTATTTTGCCTGCTCCCGATTGTTATATTGTTATATGGCCTGCTCCAGATTCAGCTTCTTTTACTTTTTCCGCCCTTAAGCTCGTGTTCAACTCCTTTTTCATCCGCAAAGTCATTTGACCTGTGTTTTGGTATTTTAAGCATAAACAGTATCTTTTATCTTAATATTTAAGCAAAAACAAGTATTTAGGTACTCGATATTCCCTGAAATATATGTATAAATAGAGCAACATCATGAATTCTATAGGAAAAGAATAATAAAAATGAACATATATGTATATATGTTAAAGAAACAAAAAGCAATTTGAACCGGAAAGTGATTTTTATTCATAAGTATAGTATTTAAAAAAGTTATCAAATCATTGTACTTTAAAAAATATTTACCAAATTATAGCAAAATCATTTTTGAATGTGGTAATGTCTTTTTTTACCAAACATATAAATAAAAAACAGAAATTTTATTTATGGTTATTTCGTCTCAAATTGAAGCTAACCAAGACCTTGCCCGAATTTGAAGCCTAATTGAAGCCAACTAATACCTTGTCGGAAATTGAAACGAACTAAAACTTTCTCACCACCAACACTCACCCTCTTTTGTTCCTCTTGTTCTTCACATCACCACATTATACACTATCTAATTCAACCTACTTTCACAAATAATCTAAGTGTCCGGTGACTTGAAGTAGACCCCCCAAAACTTTAGTGCCAAAGATTTATTTGCACTCAGTCGGGGGTTCATCGGAAACCTACCATGAAACAGTCGGCCGAGTTTTGAAACAATCCTAACACAAGGGATTCCGGCCTCTCTCTCTCTCTCTCTCTCTCTCTCTCTCTCTCTCTCTCATAATACTGATTACTCGGTCGTGTTTTGACGATCCTTGAAAAACTACGACACTTTTAATGTTCTCGAGGAAATGATTGGATCGGGATTTCATAGTGAGGTTGTACCATGTTATTTCTTCTTCTCGATATGTAACTAGAACAATCCCCTCTTTTCCGACAATGTAAGTTGGATATTCTAACCGCGAGTGTGAAGTGGGCATTCATCGACACTACATAGGTGCGATAAGGTTCATTATCCATGGGAATTTCCGGCAATGAATGGAAGAGTGCTCTGTTTTGAACCTTCCATCCCAAGCTTTCATCGACTTAACAACAAATTAGTCAATGGTCCAATGATTAGAAACTGGCAATGAATTCCTAATCGGAAAAGAGGAGAGATGGATAGTCCAGGTTTTTTTTCACTTACTTCTTTCTAATTAAAAAACATGGGTTTAGACTTTTTACTAGTTTTTGCTAAATATTTTTTAAACCACTCCATTTTGGTAATGCTTTTCCTAGTTAAAAAGACTCCCAGAAAGTGAAGTGATGTAATATCCATTTAACAAACATTAAAATCATTGATTATCCATTCAACCATTTAAATCAACCCAATTTGAGGATTCCAATGTTAACCATTTTAGATCAAAATTTGCATCGGTCCTCAAAACACAATTAAACAATTGATTTCTATCAAATTCTTGACTATAAAAATACTAAAATTGTTGATATCATCATCAACTCCAAACTTGATTGATCATATATACATCCTGATTAATTGAGTAAATACCATATACACCCCGCATGGCTGATCTATTCTAGTTTATGTTCTTCACAGAATCAACATCCAAATTTGGATATATCACATAACATCACTCTCAATTTGCAATTGCTTCACTAGATTACGATTCCTTTCTCAAATTCTCCCTTGTCCACTCACGCTTCTCGTATTCTTTCTTTCTCCGCTCAAGAAAAGGATATAAAGGGTTTCCATATAAAATTCTCCCATTTGTTTTCTTGCAAATATAACTTACAACAAAATTGTTCAGGCAACTGGTTAAAGTTGTAGTTAAATAACTATCACATCAAACCATATAACAAAGAACTCCTACAAAATACTTTAAAACATAAGATAAAGACAACAAAATGAATATTGGTAAATTATTCAGTTTGAGCGACTAGTCACATAACAGCCGCCAAATGTTAAACACAACATGTTAACAAGAGAGAGTGTAGATTAACGTGCTAAAACTAAATAAGTGACAGGAAACCATCTAGAAACATAGCATAAGCAGAATAGTAATTGACTAATAGCAATAGATATGATGTGTTGCCTTTTTATAGACATTTTGCCCTTTCAAAATTGAAACCGAGAGTTAGAATCTCTCGTCATGCTGCGAGGTGCTACCCAAACAAGACTATCTACATACTCCACAATGCCACTTCCACCCAATATCTTGAAGGTTTTACTCTTGTTTGCAACCGGATCATACAAACCAGAACGATCCTCAACTTGAAAAAGAAACTCATTGCATGATGTGTATCCATATGGAGATATTTTGCTAGTTTAACTGGGAAAACGCATGATATTTGGCCCATGAATCAGCCACCCCATACTCATCCATCAGCCACACCTCACATTCAACATTTCTAACCATTGACATCAAACAAAAGCTTTCCCGCCAAAACTCCTAACACAATGTAGCAGTAACTACGGTGTAGTATAAAAATTAGAAGAGGTATCTCACTGAATGTCTCTGCTGTAACGACCGTTTTTCAAAAAAAAAAAAAACATTGTGAATAGTAACTCCGGCGTGAATAGTAACTCCGACATGAATAGTAATTCCGGCGTGAATAGTACCGAGAAATGAAGTAAGCGCTTACCTCGTGATGACATCAACGATGATGTCGTGATGACGTCGTGATGACATCGACGATGATGTTGTGATGACGTCGTGATGACGTCATGAATAGTGTTTTCAAGCCCTATAAATAGAGGCTCAACTTCTTCATTTCAACTCACAACAAACACGAAACAACCTTACGATATCGAGGAGTGTTCTGGTGAGGAAAATAGGTCGGAAGGAGTTAGGAGCGAGCGGTAGCTGGTAACGAGGTGCTCGGGAAGTGTTGGAAGAGCGGAACGGGAAACGTGCCAAGGCTTTGCAAAAACGACAATCTTAAGTGAGTAATCGCTACCGTATCTCCCTAATAGTTTATAGAGAAAATGACTAAAATAGCCTAATC